>OZ007596.1:287318144-288518144 GCA_963931845.1 Maratus michaelseni
CCGGACATTTTTCGTCCAGTTGGAAAATTACTTCTCGTATATTCCTTTTTTCGATGGTTTTTTTTTTTTTTTTTCGTTTTTTTTTTAGACTTTTTTTTGTTATTTACGGATTTTTTAATTTTTCCTTACTTTGTGTACAAAAGCCTGCCTTTCTGCCAAATGTCAATCTTCTAGGACTACAAAATCGAATTATTTTCAAATTTTCGACTTTTTATGAATTTATTGATTTTTCGATTTTAATTCTAAGTTACCTGATTGTCATGCCAATATAGTAATTCTTTGATCCGTCTTCTTAGGATCATTTAGGTTCAATTTAGAGATAAATAAAGTGAATCTTAGAGTGACCATGATTTTATTTAGAAAGAACTATCAAGCCCAGTGTTGGGCAGAATCTGATTACAAAGTAATCAAATTACAGATTAAATTATATTATAATCTCCTCACTATGCAATCGATTATCATGTAATCATTACAAAGTAATTTGAATATAATCTGATTATCGCATAATCTGATTACCGTGTAATCGATTACAAGACAATTCTAATTTTCTGTTTTAAAATATAATTAGATTAATCTGTAATTAGATTAATTTGTAATTAGATTACAAGACACTTCCGATTACGTTTTCAATTGTATAATCCAATTAACCTGTAATGGATTACAAGATGATTCCGATTACGTTTTTAGTTGTATAATCCAATTAACCTGTAATGGATTATAGGTGAATTTCGATTACGTTTTTAATTATATAATCTAATTAACCTGTAATGCATTATAGGAAAATTCCGATTACGTTTTTAATTGTATAATCCAATTAATCTGTAATGGATTATAGGTGTATTCTAATTACATTTTTAAGAATATAATTTAGATTAAATTGCAATGTGTTACGAGTTAATGTCAGTTATGTTCAGAATACAATTTGGTTAACGTGTAATGTAATGCAACTAAATCTTAATTAAATTCTATAAAATGTATTTAAATTAAACTGCAATCTATTACGAGCTAATTCTAATTGCATTTTTAACACTTTCCAACAAAGTTGAAAAGTGTTTATGAATTTAGTTTGTCTGTCTATCAGTACTCTAATGCGCGTAAATATACTCGGATTTCCATGCAATTGATATATGTTATTGAGGTTTACTGTGGTATAATTGGTATAGAAAATGAAGTATGTAGCATGTAATTTACAGAGACACTCAAAAGAATTCTTTTACATTACAGCATATTAGGAAAAATCGCTTGCGGTGTATTTTAATGATGTTACTGTATTTCAAACATATTGAATTTAATTTATATCGCTGAGGTGCATTACAAGATGTTTACTAAAAATTATGGAGTACATAATAGCATTCACCGTTCATCTACAGAGACACACAAAAATTTCGGTTACAGTACTGACTATGAACAATAATTGCTAAAAATACGTTTTTTTTCAGTTGTTGCACGCGTTTTTGAATGTAACTATTTTTTTATATTGCTTGGTTTGTATAAATTCTATAAATCATATACAGAACTGCACAAAAGTTCTCTAGTACACTGACTTTTATAGACGGAAACTCCGAATGGGAATTTTCAACCGTGTTAATAACCGAATTAAATTTTAGCATACTGCTATGTAGTATATATACAAATCTATTAATATGCAGAGCTTCAGAAAAAAAATCGGATATTTTTTCGATTATTAATGGTATTTACTGCAATTGGGTTCTCAAATATGCTATGCATTTTCAAACTTCTGTACTGAGTCAGATATACCGATTTCAGCCTGTTCGTTATTATGAATACTCCATAATTTTACAAAGAGATAGGTTTTTTTTATAGGGATTTTACCCCCCAAAAAGTAAATACATGAGTTTTAAACTATTATGAAATGTTAAAAACTACTTACCGCTCTCAAAAGAACGATTTTACAGTATTCTTAAACTATAGATCTTAAATATCTGTGGTTTAATTAATTAATATAATGTATTTAATTTTTTATAGATAATCTAACGATTGGGAATGCAATGTTAAAAATGAAGGAATATTAAATTAATCCATCCCGTGGACATACAACATTTCGGTTCCGACACTTTGGTCTTGTGTTTAAGTCGCAGCACTTCGATCCTGACATCTGGGTCCCAGTGCCATTTCAGTCCCACAAAGTGACATAATTTTACAGAAGACATTGTCTTTTTTTTTTTTTTTTTTTTTTTTTTTTTATCCAAAACCACGTGAATTTTACTACAGTGCGAATATAAGTACCCCATAATCACAAACACATATAACTCGAAACCTGTATCGACACCAACACAAATATCGTATGATAAACGTAACCGTTTTAGAAAAGGGGGGGGGGGTGCTCTATAGATTTTTTTATAGAAGCCCTCGCATATTTTGGTGTACCAAAATATAAGGTGCTGGCAAATTAAAACAATTATAACTTAAGCTGTAATTATCGTAGAACACTGATATTTTGTATGGTAAACGTAATCTTTAAAACGGGGAGGGGGACGTTGTTGGTGTTTTTAACAGAAGCCCCTAACTATTAGTATAGCGTAAATATAAGGGCCCGATAACTATACACACTTACATCTAGGATCCAAATTGTCGCAGAACATACAAATTTCATATGATAAAAGGAATCGTTTAAAAGGAGGAGGAAGGGCTTTTTTTTGGTCCTGTTTGCAATTAGTAATATTTTCTTGAAATTAATCTAGTGTTTATAGTTTAAAAAAAGTTTTATATTTAATATCGAAATTCATGGAATTTCTGTTTACGTTTTCGTGCATTCTTTTGATGGAAAAATAATTTTTCACTTGTTTGGGTAATATTGGAATATATATGTTCATTTATTTATTATTCTCTAATTGATTAAAATAGTTTAAAGTCATCCATCGGGTTCGTTATCAGATTTCCACCCATCCCACGAAGACATATTTTATCAGCGCATTTTTTATTTTAAACTTCTTGCAATTACGAATATATTCAAGTTGATTCAGCATTTATGGTTGAAAAAAATAAAGTTTTATATTTAAAATTCAAATTCTTCGAATTTCTGCATGTATTTTTATGCATTATTTTGACGAAAAATTAATTTTTGTATTTTTGAGTAATATTTTAATATTTTAGTTCTAATTAATCATTATTTTGTAATTACTTAAAAATACCGTAAAGCGTAGTTTTGCATTGGGTCGGGTAATCCGATTTCTACAGCGGAATTGAAGTGGGCTGGGGGAAAGCCACACATTCAAGGGATCGGCGAAACTGCAATTTTCCGTTTGTTGCTCACAGGCTATCAAAGCCTGAGAGTAAATGTGCCCGCAGGTTCTGTATGTACGTATGTATGTACGTATGTATGTACGCATGCATGTATGTATGTACCGTATGTACGTAAATGCAGGCAGGTAACGCAATAAATCTTGATAGAAATATCCGATTTGCTTCAAATTTTGTATATAATTGATAAGGCGCTGAAAGGCGATTTTGTATATAATTGATAAGATTCTGATAAGGCGCTTCCCTGATTAGTTTTGGGGGTTCATTGGTTAAGTATAAAGGGGGGAGACACGGGGGAGTAATCACCCCTTAATTTAGATAAATTGGTTTTTCATGCAGAATTATCGGATTTGTTTCAAATTTTGAAAGTAGGTTCATTCTGACAAGACACTTCCCTGATTAGTTTTGGGGGTTCATTGTTTAAGTATAAAGGGGGAAAACGGGGGGCTAACCCCCTTTTAATTTAGATAAATGGGATTTTTGTGCAGATTTATCCGATTTAACTTCAAATGTTGTACATACGTTCATTCTGATAAGACGCTTCATTAAATAGTTTTGGGGGTTCATTGTTTAAGTATAAAGAGGAGAACGGGAGGCTAAATCGCCCCCTTAATTTAGATAAATTGGTTTTTCATGCAGAATTATTCGATTTGCTTCAAATTTTGTATGTACGTTCATTGTGATAAGGCGCTTTCCTGATTAGTTTTGGGGATTCATTAGTTAAGTATAAAGGGGGGGGGGACGGGGGCTAATCCTCCCTTAATTTAGATAAATGTGTTTTTCATGCAGAATTATCCAATTTGCTTCAAATTCTGTATATAGATTCATTGTTATAAGGCTCCTCTCTGTTTAGTTTTTGGGATTCATTGGTTAAGTATAAAGGGGGGGAGGGGAGCTAATCCCCCCCTTAATTTAGATAAATGGGTTTTTCATGAAGTTTTATCCAACTTGCTTAAAATTTTTATATAGTTTCATTCTGAGAAGGCGCTTCCCTGATTAGTTTTGGTCGTTCATTGATTAAATATAAAAGGAGGAACCCCCCCCCCCCCCTTAATTTAATAAATGGGTTTTTTCATGAAGAATTATCCAATTTGCTTCAAATTTTTATATAGTTTCATTGTGATAAGGCACTTCCCTGTTTAGTTTTGTGGGTTGATTTGTTAAGTATGAAGGGGGGAGGGGTGAACTGAGGCTAATCCTCCCCATAATTTATTGTCAATTTCTATATTTTTTGAGGGCATTATTCTTTGAAATAAGAGTGTAATATACATTTAATGTGAACAGCCTGTGAGATCAATGTCATTAACTGGGCACTTTTCCTTTTTTTAGCTAACATAGGCTATCAAAACCTGAGAGCTAATGTGCCCGCAGGTTCTGCATGTATGTGTGTACGTATGTATGTACTTAACGCGATAACTCTTGGTAGAAATATCCGATTTGCTTCAAATTTTGTATATAGGCTCATTGTGACAAGGCTCTTCCTAATTAATTTTGGGGGTTCAGTTATTAAGTATAAAGGGGGAATGGGGTTAATCCACCGTCTCTTAATTTAGATAAATGGGTTTTTCATGTAGAATTATCTGATTTGCTTCAAATTTTGCATATAGGTTCATTGTAAAAAGATGCTTCTTTAGTTAGTTTTGGGGTTCATTGGTTAAGTATAAAGAGCGGGGAACGGGGGCTAATCCCCCATTAATTTAGATAAATGTGTTTTTCATGCAGAATTATCCGTTTTGCTTCAAATTTTGTACATAGTAGTTTTATTGTGATAAGGCGCTTCCCTGCTTAGTTTTGGGGGTTCATTGGTTAAGTATAAAGGGGGTAACGGTGGCTAATCCCCCCCTTAATTTGATAAATGAGTTTTCCATGCAGAATTATCCAATTTATTTCAAATTTTGTATATAGTTCCATTGTGATAAGGCGCTTCCCTGATTAGTTTTGGGGGTTCATTGGTTAAGTATAAAGGGAGGAACGTAGGGGGGCTAATCCCCCTCAATTTATTCTCGATTTCTTTATTTTCCGAGAGGTATTATTCTTTGAAATAAGAATATAAAATACAATTAGTGTGAAGAGCTTGTGAGCTCAATGCCATGAGTTTAACTGCGCACTTTTCCTTTTATTTTGTCATTTTCCGATTATTTAAATTTTGCTATATTTTATTACTAATTCTACAGGGTGCCAACCAGAAGTGCAAAATGTAGGTGCCAATGGACCGATTGCCGTCACTAAATTTTTAGTATTATTCGCCTAATAAAAAGAGAAAATTTAGGCGAAGTATACTAATAAAATTTAGGCGAAGAATACTAAGAAATTTAGTGGTGGTAATTGGCCCATTGGCACCCAGTTTTTACACCCCTGGTGTCAACGGTCACAAAAAGTTTATGAATTTTAAAAATAGGTTGCTTCGAAGCTCATACATTTAACCCTTCTCCACTATATGAATGTCAGCATTTATGTTAAACAAGATTTATTCTAATCTAAAACCTGAAAAGAAAAAAAACTGTGCCATATAGTTCATCCATCTTTTTTAGGGTTTCGTTCATCTCACGAAACCCTATTACTCCCGCTCCGTTGTCTGTCCGTCACAGAGCCTTTCTCAGAAGCTATATAACTTACAGGCATGACAATTTGTGTACTTATAGCTAAATGTCTACTATGAAGCTCAAAATAATAAAATCTGAAAAAATCGTATTACTTTAACCCTTAACCGGAAACGTACCGTCTGTGAGACGGTTGCGTCTACATATCTACCCTTTATGCAAAAATGAACGTGTCCTCAACCTTATCACGCCATCTAATCATTACACTATTGGTCCTCTCCACCCCGACCCATTTGCAACACCTGCGCTTTTTTAGTTGTTGAAAGAAAAAATATTTTCTTTTGAACGCAGTCTGTCAGACGGCATGTTTCCGTTTATGTAATTTTTTTCTTTGGGATATCAAGATGGCGGGGCCGTCAATGCTAGTACGCTATGGTGATAAAGACTTTGAAGAGACTATTTTGCGATGGTTTGATGAAGTAGGAATTGACATAAGCGATGTTGAAAGTATTTCAGATGATGAATATATAAATTCTGAACACCAAAGTGATTCAACATCGTCAGAAAATTCTAATGAAAGCAAAAATGAAGAAATAAGAAATGATGAAACAGTAGCAGATGCAGATACGAAATATATATATGAAAAAATTCGGTACTGATGGTCTGTTTAAAAAGTTCGCTCCGCGTCAAGAACAAGAAAACACAATATTATAAAAGTGCCAGTTTTAAGAGGGAAAGCTAGTGATCTCGGAGAAAAGGCAGATCTATTCTCTCTCTGGCAGTTGTTATTTACAAATGATATGTTACTGCATATAGTGAAATGGACAAACCATAAAATAATTCAAATTCGAATGAAATATGATATTCTGGACAGTAATATGAAAGAAAGTAATATGGAGAGACGACTAGAAAATCCCCAGCTACCCCGGGAATTGCGCCTTATAATAGCTCGCATTCTGCAAAA
The DNA here is from genome assembly GCA_963931845.1 of Maratus michaelseni. Classification (NCBI taxonomy): domain Eukaryota; kingdom Metazoa; phylum Arthropoda; class Arachnida; order Araneae; family Salticidae; genus Maratus; species Maratus michaelseni. The sequence continues at coordinate 287,324,910 of OZ007596.1, forward strand.
ACCTGTTGAAAATGTGCCCCAGGTAGATGATGACTTAATATTTTTCAAACGCAAAACATGTTTTTTGTGTCATAGAACCAACCATAGAATGACAAAATATCTGTGTGTACAGTGCCGGAAGCTTGTATGCATGCAATGCTCCAAACCTAAATGCAATGATTGCATAAAAAACGCTGAGATTTAGAACATGCTTCAATATTTACTATTAAATGTTTTGTCAATTTTACTGCATAATATTTTTTTTTAATTCATATTCTACTAATATATATCAAAATATTTGCATTTATTTCATTATTTTGTCGCAAATGTAAATATTTGAATAATAGTGTGTAATTTTGAAATATTTCCTGTCTCCGAGATTCAAAACTTATTTCTATGCTGTTATATTAAAAATTTGTTCCTGTTATTTCATTACTACTAAAGAATAAACGTTTAAGTTCACTATTTGGTAAATTATTAAGAGTTGTTTCCTTTTTTTAAATTTTATAGCAATTTTTAAAATTTAGCTGTCTCACAGACGGTGCGTTTCTGTTTGTGTTCTGAATTTTCACGTTTCCGGTTAAGGGTTAATATAGAGAGATAAAAAAAAAATTAACAGCCTTTTTTTATTAAATTTAATCAGTTTTCGTTATAGCAGTTGTCAACAGTTAAAAATCCACACTAAAATTCTTTCTACTGTAATTAATTTTCTACTGAAAGATTTCCACGTGTAAATGAAAATGAAATAAAAAGTTTCACTAATTGTAAAAAATATCAATATGACGTCATATTGGTAATAAAATGGAAATTTTCAAAGATTTCTCAATAATACAAGGAGTATGAGTATGTGTATGTACAGAGAGCAGATTAATATCACGTCATTACAGAATTAAAAAGAAAATTAATCTGACGTCCTATTGGAAGTTTAACGGATTTTTCAAATGTTTGAGAATACAAAGCGAGTATCAATATGAGTAATATAAAATAGTAAATATATGAGTTTGACGAACGTATTGAATCATGATAAAAACCAGATTATGGAAATATTCGCATATTTTATCATTTTGAATGTGTACAACATGTTTAATTTTGAAATTATTATTATTTTTAAATGTCGCATTTAGTCCACAGGACAGATATTATTATGACAGAGTATAATAGCGGGCTTTGCCCGCTATCGGGCCTGTTCAGATATTTGAAAAAACGGAGTTTGTTATAAAGGGAGTTACATATGTTTTAATTATCGAGGGTGAAACATTTTTCTTAATTAATGCATTTATTTTTCTTTTAATGTTACGTGAACGACGTCACGGGTAACAGCTAGTAAAATATAAAATAACTAATCTTCCGTAATCTGTGGGCAAGGTTAGCTCCAAACATGGACGTTTGCTAGCAACAATATAATTTAAAATCAATGTAGATACTTTTAAAGAACTGTCATGAAAAGTCTCACTTTCTAAAATACGCAATTTGGCAGTAGGACCTGGATTACAGAGGATTACGCAATAGGTTTAAATATCTATTTTATATAATTGTTTTTATATATATATCACATTTAGTCCACATGACAGATATTATTATGACAGAGTGTAATAGCGGGCTTCGCCCGCTATCGGGCCGGTTTAGATATTCGAAAAAACGAGAAAAATAGACCAGTAAATTTTTACTTTATAAAAAACATGACTTTTTTTGTTGTTGTTGCTAAATAAAATTTATTTGCATTTATTAAAGAAAGGATAAAGTGTTTTGAAAGGAATATTAAACGAAACTCTTTGTGCGATCTTCGATCACACTTACCCACGTGTTTAGGGTTTCGTTCATCTCACGAAACCCTATTCTTCTCGGTTCTCTGTCTGTCCGTCAGAGTGTCCGTTATCAGAAACCGTATAAGTTAGAGACTTCAAATTGTCTGTACCTACAGCTGAATACTTACTGTCACACTGATAATCATAAAACTTTGAAAATATCTTCATTAACACAATATATTAATTAAAACCCTAAAAAACCCCTCATTAATGAAAAAAAATCAACTAAAGCGTTGAATTTAATCAAACCGCAATCTGAAACTCCAGAAGAGGGGAAAGGGTTGCCATGGTCATTGCACTTCAATGGCGATAACAGATTGAACGTTTTCAAAAACACCTCTATCTCACATAAACTATTCCACCTGGGAACGTGAAATTTCTGACACACACACACACAAAATTAGCTTTCAGAATTTCTAAAAATATTTTAATTACGCCCATTAGAAGTGTAAATAACAATTCAAAATCGATTTGAATAAATTCGCTTAATTTCCTTCCATTGGAAAACCACAGACGAACAATCCGACACCTGTTCACGCAGATCAAAGATGGCGGACTATGCATTTTTCAGGCTCTATAGATTTTTTTTTATTATTGCATTTATCGAATTGAAATTAATACATCTATACATATTTTTTTTTTTTACTGCGAAGACAGAAATCTATTATTTATAAAGTTGGCGTGATTAGAACGGAAATTACGAATTAATTTTTTGTTAATGAATTTAATTTTTATCAGAATCAAAAGAAAATTTGCAGCTGGTTGTGAAGTTGGAAGACTTATGCCATTTATGAGCGAGACATCCCGGCCCTTCACTTTTCGTCTCAACTGTTGAAGGGAGGGAAAAAAACGCTGATTTTTTTAATATTGCATTTACCAATTTGAAAATATTGTATATATATGCATATATTTTTTCGGTGAATCCCGAAATCTAATTTTTATAAAGATTACAGTATTAGAACCGAAATTATATTTTATCATAAAATGCTGATTTTTTTTTTATAAAACAAAGAAATATAATGCTAATAGACAATGCTGTAAATAATAATGCGAAAATGTATTTTTATGTATACTTTTCAAAAAATATATCGCATTTAGTCCAAATGACAGATATCATTCACCCGCTGTCGGACCTGTTCATATATTCAAAAAAACGAAAAAATAGACTGGTAAATTTTTACTTTATAATAAAAGATGACTTTTTTTGGAAAAAGAAATTTATTTGAATTTATTAATTAAATGATAAAGTATTTTGAAAGGAATATTAAGCGAAACACTTTGTGCGATCTTCGATCACATTTATCCACTTGTTTTTCCTATCTTTTTTTTTTTTTTTTTTTTTTTCGTTTGTTTCACACAACTTCTTTTTTCATCTTCGCAAATGACTGGTTAAATTCAACATTCAATTCATTGAATCTGCTTCTGTTTTACCTCAATAGCTTTTCATACTGTGTCAGTAAAAACAGTTTGTATGTTGTTAGCACTGGGGTGTAATTTAAGAGGGCTGGTGGAGAGCACCCCGTAATTAACTTAGATTGTAGCAGCCTTCAGAAATCAGACAACATGAGATAGTTTTCTTGTATATCATTTTTTAAAGAATGAATTTATGAAATTGATTAATTTCGTTCATTAAGTTTAAAATGCAAACAACGAAGTGTGTTTGGGCAATCCAATTTTTTTAATGCGCAAAATATATACGTTTTCAAAATTACTTGGAAAATTAAAAAAATAGTAAACTATATAAAGCAGGGAAAGGGTTGATTTAAGACCTAATTTCGTCACTATAAATTAAAAAATAGGTTCCATATCCATAAGGTAACATCAGTGTTAAATCGATTCATCACTAGATCGCGATGTTAGATTGATGATAAATTTTGACATCGTTCTATCCTAATTATAAATATAATATGCTGACAACTTAAAACACTTATAACTTGAATTGTAATTATAGTAGAACACAAATATTTTGCAGAGTAAACGTAATCTTTATAAAGAAGAACATTGTCGGTTCTTTTGACTAAAATCTGCTAAATTTTAGCATAGCACAAATATAAGGACTGCGTAACCTCAAGCACTGATAAACTGTCGTAGACAACACTAATTTTTTTAGGTAAACTCAATCGTTTACCTTATTAAAATCAGGCTTTGTGTGCCATAATTGTTTGGCCCTTTTTAGGTGCGTTCGTAATTATATAAATATGTAGTACCTATATAATCGTCGTCTGGTCGAGTGATGAGCGATTCTGAAATAATCGAGAATCGATAAACATCGATGTCGTATAAAGCAACATCGATAAAAAAATAATCTTTTCTCAAATTCTAGTATCGATGTTCTAGAATCGATTCTCATACAGATACTGCAAAAAGAGTAAAATTGATCAATCAATTGGCAGAAAATTTGATCGAGAATCTTTATAACTGGGGATTTGACAGTAGATCGATATTTCTGGCGCTCATTTCATTTTTCTAACAGTATCTAGTCTTATCTTAAAATGAGTCTATGAAATTTTAGGCTATTTAGAAAAGGACTAGCTGTTTGTCCAAATATAGTGTTGTACCCGACCAGAACCTGAAAAATCCAAATGGAATCAACCCGACAGAAAAATTCTATCAAACTATAATCCGATCCAAAAAGGAGAAAATAATTTTAGTCGACATGGCAGCCGTATCGGAGATCCGAACCTGAAAATTGAAGTTAACCCGAAATCCGAACCAAACCCAACAAAGAATTCCATTGAACCGTAATCCGATCCGAAGATGACAAAAAAATTTCCGTAGAAATGCAACCCGAAACCAAACTTGAAATTTCAGTTAATCCGAAACCCAACCCGAATCAGACAAAATAAAATCTATCGGTCCGTAACACGATCCAAACCCGACAAAATAAATTCTGTCACCACGCAACCCGATCCGAACCTGAAAGCCAAAGAAAAAATTTCATCGAACCGTAAACTAAACCGCACCCGAATAAATAAATTCCTTCATCTCGCAACCCGAAGAATAAGTTATCTAAGTTATATACACTATATTCGCAATGATGACCGGTCACTTGCGATTTTAGACGTTTTGTTAAATATCTGGAAAGATACATGAGGAATTATCCTGAAACTTCAGGTGTGTAAACAACGTGATAGACGTCATATATTTCCGCGAAGATTTTTTCCCGAAACCCCATAAAGGGGCATCAACAAATTGAAGAAAAACGAATATCTTTTGGCTAACCCTGTAAAAACTAATATTGCAAAAGCATTCAAACTTTAGATTATGATTAAGTGGCTTATTGTAATAATTTGGGTTCATTTTTATAAAGATAGCATGTATACTCGAAGAGAAATTAAGGTTTTTATAAAAACAGTCCCAAATTTTACCAAGTTTTTTGCTTATAATTTGCAGAGTTTTTAATATAAAAACAAGTTATTTTCAGAAAATATAGACAAACAAAATTGTACACAACACCCTGCAATCAGAATTAAAAAATAATAAAAATTATATGAAAAATGAGCAGGTTTACTAAATATTGTTTCACTGCGCATGCGCGAAATTCAATCAAAATATACTGTACATAATATATTAGCTAAATATATAGACTAACTTTTATGAAAGTCTCAAAAACATAGCTTGAAAATTCTGTTAGTAATCGTCGATAGAATAAGCTCGAAATTCGCTGTTCCCAAAAGGAAGCAAAAAGATGAGGGGTTGTATCAAATATAGAATGCGAGACACTTCATTCTTATTATGTCAACTTTTATAAGCTAGTATATTTGGATACAACCCCTCATCTTTTTGCTTCCTTTTGAGAACAGCGAAATTCGAGCTTATTCTATCGACGATTACTATGAGAATTTTCAAGCTATGTTTTTGAGACTTTCACAAAAGTTGGTCTATACATTTAGCTAATATATTATGCACAGTATATTTTGATTGAATTCGCGCATCCGCAGTGAAACAATATTTAGTAAACCTTCTCATTTTTCATATAATTTTTATTATTTTTTAATTCTGATTGCAAGGTATTGTGTACAATTTCTTTTGTCATATTTTCTGAAAATAACTTGTTTTTATATTAAAAACTCTGCAAATTATAAGCAAAAAACTTGGTAAAATTTGGGACTGTTTTTATAAAAACCTGAATTTCTCTTGGAGTATACATGCTATCTTCATAAAAGTGAACCTAAATTATTACAATAAGCCACTTAATCATAATCTACAGTTTGAATGCTTTTGCAATATTAGTTTTTACAGGGTTATCCAAAATATATTCGTTTTTCTTCAATTTGTTGACGACCCCTTATGGGGTTTCGGGAAAAAACATTCGCGGAAATATATGACGTTTATCATGTTGTTTACACTCCTGAAGTTAGAGGATAATTCCTCATGTATCTTTCCAGATATTTAACAAAACGTCTAAAATCGCAAGTGACCGGTCATCATTGCAAATATAGTGTATTATCTATATTTTATGTAAGTTACTTTGAAAATTAAAAACTACTTATACTATACAATACAAGTGGAGGGGGTGATTTAAGATGTATATATATATATAACAAACAAAAAAAAAAAAAAAAAAAGGTTTTCATATTTTAAAGGTAACATCGGATTTCAATCACCTTATCTCTAAATCGCGATATTACATAAATAATAAACCGATTTAAGAAATTTCTATCGAGTGCAAACCTAAATAAAGTGCTGAAAACTTCAATCATTTATAATTCGAGCTGTGTTCGTCCTGGAACACTCATATTTTATATGGTAAACGTAATATTTATAAAAGGCGGGGCAATGTCCGTTTTTTAATAGGAACCCCTAAATTTTAATATAGCGCGAATATGATGCCATGATAACCACAATCACTTAGATCTTGCTACAAATTTCGTATGGTAAACGTAAACATTTTAAGGGAGTTGGTTCTGCGGATATTTTTATAGATAAAATACCGCATTAACATATACAGCCCAAATTATAACAGATTAATGTTCATGGCACCTTGTACTTATGATATATTAAAATTTGAGGAGTTTGATAAGAAATCGATAAATCCTCTCTAAATGATTGCGTTTAACGTAAGAATTTTTTGTGGGCAGCTTTAATTTGTATCCGAGTTAAATGTGTTTGTGATTATCGGGCTCTTACATTCATGATATACTACAATTTAGGAGGCTCCGATTAAAAAAAAAGAGAATGTCTAATATAAAGTTATGTCACGTTGCTCAAACACACACATTTTTTGCGCGGTGTGACAATTTAATCATGAGTTATAATTTAATTTTTTCAGCCTCTTATATTCAGCTTTTTATAAAAATTGGGTGATGATAAAAAAAACGGTAATGGATCCTGATAATGTATACTCATGATATTGAACCGTACAACGTTTGGTGGGCTTATGGTGATTACAGTCTGAGTTACAGAGACAAACCGAAATGGCATGACCCCTCATGAGCAAGCCCTTTATAAATTTTACGTGCTACGGCAATTAAAACAAGAGTTATATGTATTTTAAGTTGTAAAGATTTTTTGGTATACACAAAAATATGGGAAGCTTAAAAAAAATCGACAGATCCCCCCTACCCCACCACCTGTAAAACAATTACTGTTACCATACGAAATTTGTGATTGAACCTTGCGACAATTTAGACTCCAGTTATAAGTTCTTTTTGTTATCGAGCCCTTATTTTTGTTAAACTATCTTTAGTATAGCACGAGTATAGTACAAAATAATTCAGGCATGTGTTCATCTATTGTTAGAAATTGCTGAATGTGAATTTTCAACCTATTATGCATTTTCTCACTAAACTAAATTTTAGCGTACAATGTAGGATACATGCAAATCTACATTATACATACCAAATACAGTGTTACACAACATAATTGGAGTATTTTTCCCGGGTATGGTTGGATAATTCCTGAAATCTGGTTTTACATGTGTAATTAGAGTTGCAAAATTTCGGTTTATTCACAGGTTTATTTCCAATAGACCCGGTTTATTCCCAGGTTTATTCCCAAAAGGCTTGGTTTATTCCCCAAAAAACAAGTTTATTCCTGAAAAACTCGGTTTATTCCCAGGATTAAACCGGGTTTTTTTCTAGCCTTTGCAACTCTATGTGTAATGCGTTTGCTAAGATGTTTACTTTGGTGTTTTATTTACCTTATTAAACAGCGAAGTTTTGTTAAAATATTCTAGTGCTGGAAAGTGTTTAGCAGCATGATTGACGCAAAGAAGAAAGTATTCGATTCGTAAAAAAACTCCAATTCCGTTTTTGAAGGATTTATGCGTTTTAGAATGTCACGATTTGACTGCTTTTACAAAATGTCTGTCTGTGTGTCTGTATTTGACAAAAATGCTCTGGGAATTCTATCTTAAGAACTAAAGCACGAAACTTACTAAAATTTGAGATTCTGTTAGACCTTGATATAAGTTAACGCTGATTAGTTGTTGGTGTAAATCGTCCAACAGGTGGCACTGTTATACCTTATTTTTTATGATTTCCGAGATAGCTATATATCTCAAGAACTATTGCACGGATTTTCATCATACTTCAGGTTCAGTTATACCTTGATATAAATTGGTGCTGATCAGTTTTAGCCTAAATTGCGTGACAGGTGGCACTGTTATGCTTAAATTTTCATGTTTTCCGCGACAGCTATATCTCAAGAACTAGTTCACGGATTTTCAACATACTCCAGATTCAGTTAGACCTCTATAAATTGGTGTTCATTAATTTTTGTATTAATCGCTCAACAGGTGGCGCTGTTATGCCCTATTTTGCATGATTTCCGCAATAGCTCTATCTCAAGAACTAATACACGGATTTTCATCAAACATCAGATTCAGTTATACGTAGACGTTGACATAAGTTGCTGCTGATTAAGGTTTGGTGTAAATCGCCCAACAGGTGGCGCTTCTATATAGCGCACTTTTCAAATTTTCTGCCATAGATATATCTTAAAGAATTAATTCACGGAATTTCGAAAATTTCATATTCTGTTACCCAGCTAGAAAATATTTGCACTTTTTATGCAAAAAAGTATCAATAGTACACAATTTGTGCAAAAAAAGTGAAAATTTTTGAATATTTCAAAAAGTGTACACTTTGTGTGCACTTTTTATACATACAAAAAAATGCATCTTTTTTGTTTTCAGAAAGTGTGCACATTTTTTGCATAAAATAACTGCATACTCCGTGTTCGCAAAAAGTGTGCATTTTTTATGCACAAAAGTCTTTATTTTTTATGGATGTAAAACTTTGTATATTCCAAGTTTTGATTATTCTATGCATGTGTTACCAATTCAAAATCTGTAATTTTTTTCAAATGTGCACGTTTTTCCTATTACAACACAATATTCCCTAAAAAGTGCATTTCTACGTCACAGATTGTGCCCTCTTCCACCAATATTTTCGCCTCACCCTTTGAGGGATGTGAAGGAGAGGGGGGAGAGTGTAAAAAATATTTCACACTTTCTGTTGCTCTATGACCTGAAATTTGACTGTAATAATATAAGATTACATTTTTTCTCAACATTTTTTAATAATAATTACTAACCAAATGTACAGGTTCTTAAAATTTGCAAATAAATGTTTAAAATGCAAAACAAAATGCAAGATAAATGTTTAATATTCATAGTTCACGTCAAACATCATCGGCGCAACCAGGGGGAGGGAGGTTGTAACCCTCCCCCCCCCCCCCCCCCCGGGACGTATGTTGAGTTTGGAAGAATTGGACGTATATACATATGTTCATATTTTATAGATATTATGAAGAAAAATATAGCTTTAAGACACATATTTTACTGTAAATTATTTTTAAAAAAATTGATAAAATTATTTTTTTTTTTTGAAAATTACAAACTTAACGGTGGAGTACCTCAAAATTTTCATCTCCGTAAATATTCAAAAATTAAAAAAAAAAAATATATATTTAATTTGAAATTTTACAATTTTACCCCTGTCGAATGAACAAGTAAGATATTCTATATCTCCCAGAGACAGTCAAAATGATCTAATTATAAAAAGCATATATATTTATTATAATTTTGAAATGCGATAATTAGTCGCCTTTGAAGACGATTAACCACTGCTAATTTTTTGAACGGTCGGTGACTGCCTTGATGACAGGCACGATGATAAATAGAGGTGCCGAGGATATATTTAGTCTGCGTCTGCGCGGTATGGCGCGATGCCTGTCCTTTCCCTCTGTTGTCGTTTGTATAATTAAGTTGATGGCCGCGTAAACAATTTTTTTTATAAATAAGAAGTTATGAAGACTTATCTTTTTCACCGACTGATGATTTTTGTTTAGCAGAAAATAGGCAAGTTATTCAATTTTATGTTGTAAGTTTCTATAATAAATATCGTACGTATTGTAAATGAATATTGATTTGTATAAAACCACCCTAATTGTAGTTATAACGATAGGCTTACTCGGCTATTGAGAAAAAAAAACAAGTAGTTTGTTTCCTCTTGCCATTTCAATTCAGCTAATTTTTATGTATAAAAAATACTTTTATAAAAAAGATAATCGTTACTTTTAAATATTTTTAGCCGTCAGTTACATAAATATGTAGCGTACTAAAAAAATACTTAAATTTAACGTCCTTAGCTGCTTATATATAGCGGTCTCGCAGACCACTTCTTTTTTCAATTTTCACAGTAACTTTTTATTTTCAGTTTTAACTATAGCAGGGTTCATAAAGACTATTTAGACTACTTAGAAACTCCTTAGAAATTAAAAAGTTTGCAAGGAGTAGGGGAGACTGGTACACACTGGATCTATGGGCACAGTAGACCACCCCCTAATATTTTATTATTTTTATTTTTTTTCAGCTTCTCTTCTATCCTAATAGACAACAGCACTGCACTGATTATTTATAGCCTTTAGAAAATATGTTTAGCTCAGATGGAACTATTTTATCCTGATTGGTTGTTTTGAGCTTCTAAAAGTAAAATTTTTCATCATCATATTTTCATATTTTTAGCAATTAAAGGTTGTAGATAAATAAGATAAAACACATTTTTTGCTAAGCTTTTTAACTTTAAAGTTGATATGTTTAAAAGAAAGCTATAAACAATATTAATATGATTATTTATTGAACTTCAACATGGGGCACAGTGGACCACCCACTCCTGGGGCACAGTGGTCCACAATCCACTCTGCTCCAGTAATGCAGAATGTTCAAAATATTTAATAATTGCTTATTTTCTATAAAGAATTATTGTTTTAAAGTAGTTATTTAACTGTAAAATAAAGTAAACAAAGAAAAATAACAATTTATTTAACATAATAAGAAATATTTTGTTTTGTATTTACTGCCTTTGATAAATATATATAACTAAGTCTAATTGGTGATGATTCTGTTAAAGTAAGATTCATGAGACACAAATTGAATAGATATCAGTTTATTTTTCCCGAAACTGTAGATGAATCGTTGTTGATGTCAATGATTTCATAATGTTGCTCTCAGACCCAAAAGTATTTCAGGAAAATTCCTGGATCAATCTTACTCATAAGTATTTTGAAATTTCATTTGCAAATTTTAATATGCGCTGATTTTTTTGTACTTAAGTAATGCCTTCAACTAAATTGCAATTGTTCCTGTATTAATCTGTTATTATTTTCAAAATATAATTAATTTTTTGTTTCAAAATGTTACTTGTAAATTTATTTTACTATGTTATTTTGCGGGTAAAGGGGAAATAAAGAAGAATTAGATTAATGAAAAATAGATTTATATTGCATTTGAGGTAATACCTAATAGCTGTCCACTGTGCCCCAGTGGGTGGACCAGTGTTCCCCATTTATGGGGCACACTGTCCACTTTTTGGATGCCCATAAATTTTATTTGTTTTTAAATGTATTGGAAACTATGTTCTGAGAAAATTATGATGAATGCATAAAGGTTTAAGGAATATTCAAAAATATTTTCATGCAGATCGGCTTGTCCGTTAAAGAGAAAAAAAAATTAACTGAAAAAGTGGTCCACTGTGTACCAGTCTCCCCTACTTAGAACTCCTTAAATAAACAAAACAAAATACTTCTTAAATTATAACAAAATATAATTTAGTGTTGAATAATGATTAAAGGAAGTAAAATAAAAGTCTTCTCATGTTTATAAAAGTAAAGTTCAAGTAATTACTGCCATTCTAAAAAATTAAATTGTATATTTTTTTTTGTTTTGTTTGGTTTGGTTTGTACATACTGCATGTTTTTTCCATTCAAAATTTACTTTTAAAACCTAGGTGCATGTGATATATGATGAGAATTTGAGATTTACTGTCCTGTATATATATATATGTATGGCCATTGGTCACTTCATAAAATAGTTCCCTGGCACTTTTGTATTCAAATTTACGAAACCAATAAGCAATGCATTATGAATACTTTGTAAAATTTTAGCACTAGTTATTAGATTTCCTTTGAATAAAATACATTTTCTCCCTAAATGAGATATTAAAAATTAGGGTGGGTGTGCAAGTTGTACGACGCATGGCATGCATGAAAAAATATGCTAAGTTCTTTAAAATTCTTGTTCTCCTTAGAATTTTCCTTGACTTCTTCGATTCTTTTCTCCAGTCTGTATGAACCCTGCTATAGTTACTCGTAAAATTTTGTTTTGTTTGAAGCCTTAGTATTATTGCTAAAGACTTCTGAATAGGTAAATTTTAATTATAATAGTCATGTACATAAAGTTTGTAACAGATGCAGTATCCTATGCGTTAATCAAGCCTTTTATTCATCTTTCAATCAAGCGGTCTCTGAAACCACTCACAGTATAGTATGCGACTCTTTTTGTAACAGGAGTTAAGGGTTAAACTGCATAAAGTAATACATATATAATAACAAAAACAAGTTAAAACGAATATTTGTACGTATATCCTTTTATATCAAAATGCAATTTCCTTTCTTTAAAAGTAAAATTCAATAAATGTTCTTTTATTTTTAAAAGAATTGAATTTGAAAATTGAATTTTCTAGTTTGTAGCCAGAAATTGGTAGACTTTTTTTTAACTTAGTGGCCATTTTTCGCAATCGTAATTCTTGTTATGTTAAATTAAAATACATTATTTAGATTATAATTAACAGAGCATTCTCTGAACTATTTCAAAAGTGCAATCAATTTACAAAAACTCATTTTTTATTTCATTAACATACAAAAACAATTCAAAATAAATGAAAAAAAATATTTAAAAAATACAAAAATATGCTTTGGTTTTGTTTGTCAAAATTGGGGGGGGGGGGGAACTCTGCTGAATGAACGCTCGTTCGAGGCCAAAACTAACTTCACAGGAAGTAAACATGGTTTTTGATGCCCCTCCCCCTCCTTCTTCCCAAAATAAATTTAAGTTTCTAATAGCCACCTTATTTTAAAATTAAAAATACATAATCATAAAATACATAATATTGAACTATGTAATCAGCTTTGTCAAATATTTATTCGATGAAACCTCTGAAACTGGAATCTAAAGGAATAGGAAAAAATACCGCTCTATATGGATTTCCTTCGTAGGATGTATAATTGTTGAAACATATGTTGTAGGATATGTTTGTAATCTGTAATTCTTAAAATGTAATCTGGAAAATTTTAAAAGCTTATAAAATAAATTTATATTACTATTAACATGTTAAGTTAAAGCATTACACACAATGTAATCAAGTCAAGTTAGTTTAATTTTTTTTTAAATGTTAGCATCAGAAGCTTGAAATTTTAGCCCCCTCTGAAACAATTTTAAAGGCCCTAAGTGAAATCAATTATAAGCCAATTTTTACTGGATTGTTATTGATTTTTTTGAATTACATCTCTTCCAGAGTGTGAAAATTGCGGATTTATATCAAATAGCTGATAGATGAGAAAAAAGAAAGCCGAACTAAAAATGTGGTTGAATACAGTCAGTCCATCACATGTAAGTATGATTTTATAATTTAATAAAGCTTTACATTATAAATATTTTATTAAGGGTGCACATACCCTTTAAACAGATGAAAAATTTGATTTCGGAGACAAATATTTAAAGTGGCCCCATGAACTCATTTTTACACTAAATACCTCAGTTTTTTTTTAATACTGTAATACTTTCTCCATGCAATATAATATATAATTTGCATTAAACACTGTATAATTAATTAATAATAATTATTCCTTAATGTCTGTTTTTTTTAATTAATGAAAAAGTATATAGCTTGCGCGCATGATTTTAAAAGATCTATACACTCTAGAGCTTTGAAACTTTTAATATAAGTTTAAAAACATTACAAAAATAAAATGAACTAAAATCTAATGAATAAACAAAAAATTTCTATTTTTTTTTTTTTTTTTTTTATTTAAAAAAAAAAGAAATTTTTTATCATTTTTGTCACTCGAATGCCCATACATTCAATAATTTTTGTTAAATTTCTTAGATTTTAGTTCAATTTGAAGAAAATGATCTAGTAAAGATATATATAAAGTTTCGAATCATTACCTTTGATACATTTCGAGTTATCATGCGCGCAAGTAAAAAAATATCGATTTTGAGGAAAATCAATTTAAACATAAATGTTGCATTAAAAATTCTTAAATAACACGTACAATGCAGCTATTGTTATTTAAAATTTCTATATTGTTGTAGGATAAACATGTGCAGGAATTAAGATGATTACATATGCATAAAATTTATTATGAGCTCCAAAACGTGAAATTATTAGTCGGTATATAACATGAGAAAATTCAAATTAAATATTAATGTTACATTAAAAACATTTTTAAGGTATAAAAAACTGAAATATTGTTTTTTAAAGTTGATATATTTCTATAAAATACATATTTGTAAGAATTAGATTTATTACCTATGTTTAAAATTTAATATCACCTTCAAATGTTGAAAAATTTTCACGAAACTCGAGAACGGCACGACATTTGAGATTGCTACTTAAATTTTACTTTTGTATTTAAAAACATTTTCAAGGTATAAACAACTCAAATACTGTTATTTAATGTTGATATATTCCTATAAAATACATATTTGTAACAATTAGATTTATTACCAAGGTTTAAAATTTAATATCACGTTCAAATGTTAAAAACATTTCACAAAACTCGAGAACGGCACAACATTTGAGATTGCGATTTAAATCTTACTTTTGTACTTAAAGTACTGCAAGATATATATTATTTTAAAACAAATTATAATTTCTGTTCATATTAAAATTAATATAGCAAAATAATAAAGTACAACCTTTTACTTCAAAATTAACTGCTCCAAATATGAAGATATTTTTCAATTAATGCAAAAGTATACAACTTGCGCGCATGATTTAAAAATATCTATACACTCTAGAACTTTGAAACTGTTAATATAAGTTTAAAAACATTACAAAAATAAAATGAACTATAATCTAATAAATAAACAAAAAATTTCTAAAGTTTTTCGATTAAAAAAAAATGAAAATTTTGATCATTTTTGTCACTTGAATGCCCATACATTCAATAATTTTTGTTAAATTTCTTAGATTTTAGTTCAATTTGAAGAAAATGATCTAGTAAAGATATATATAAAGTTTCGAATCATTACCTTTGATACATTTGGAGTTATGCGCGTAAGTAGAAAAATAACGATTTTGAGGAAAATTAATTTAAACATAAATGCTGTATTAAAATTTCTGTATATCACCACTGTGTATATACAGCTATTGCTATTTAAAATTTCTATATTGTTGTAGGATAAACATATGAAATAATTAAGATCATTACACATGTATAAAATTTATTATAAGCTCCAAAACGTGAAATTATTAGTCGGTATATAACATGAGAAAATTCAAATTAAATATTAATGTTATATTAAAAACTCATTTACAATTTAAATTAGTATAAATAATCTTGAAAAGTCTAATATTAGGGGAAAAAAAGGTGAAAATATTTTGGTACTTTTCGGTTAGCCAGGCGCCAGTGATATATGTACATATATAAATATGTATGTATGTACATACATATATGTGTATATACATAGATGTATGTATACATAGATGTATGTATACATATCATATATGTGTATATATAAATGTGTGTGTATCATATATGTGTGTATATATATACATGTATATGTATCACTGGCGCCCGGCTAACTGAAAAGTGCCAATATTTTTAATGTAATCGTTAAAGTTATCGTTTTTCTTTTTTGTCGTTTTTTTTTTTTTTTTTTTCTTTTTGTAAATGAACTATTCATATTGGTAATATAATCTTATACAAGTATTAAAATTACTATAGGATATAAATGATCACTGGTAACTTATTTAAAATTTAAATTATCTTGGAAAGTTGAATATCTTACAATTTGTTGTTTACCTTACTTACTTAATTTTTAAAATCTACCTGCAGAATACATTTCACCTTCAATATTTTTTAGCGATTCGACTTTTGCTGTTTTAGAACGTTATCTCAATTTCCTTTGCTCTTTTGTTTGCATACTTGCTTTTCTCTCTGAAGAAGCTATACGTTTATTATCTATGCTTTCAAATCCATGAATCGAAAAATTGCTACGAAGTAATTGCAATGAATCCATTATGTCATGCCGTCCTTGAAAATCTTCATTAAACAATATTGTAGCTTCGTTTGTTGCAATATGTACAATTGTTTTCACCGATCCTGTAGTTTTGGGGCAAAATTTCCAAATCATGGCATTCAAGCTTTCATTTGGGTTTTGTGTTCGCCCTCCCAAACAACGTTTTAAAAGTGACGGCTGTGACAGATCATTAAACACTGGTTTGGTTGCTTCCATTACCACAGAAGGGATAGGTGATTTATGATTGTATGAAATGCCTTCTAAACGTGATTTATTGTACTTACACCAGGTGTAGACATTTTTTGGGAAAAAATAATGAATTAGATTATCATTTGATGATATTTTGTGATAAAATATCGCCCAAATTGCTTTACGCATTTCAATCAAAGAATCTTTATGTTCTCTGATGGCATTGCCATAGTAGCTTGTTATTTCATCAATAAGGTTATCAGTTAATCGCCCTTTACCACCCAGTGTTTTTCCATCACTCAATTTTTTTCTTTTCTTGCTTCAGCTTTCTTAGACGGGTCCCCATACGCTTCTGAACGTGTCCAACACATTCGACTTTTTTCGATAGTTACATTCCCATAAGGTTTTGCATTACACACTGAAGGAAATGTTTTTGTGTCACCGTCCCCGATGTGTTTCAAATATTTTACACCACGTGTTTCTTCGGATCTTAAAAATATTCTGACCATACCGTCAACTTCCATCTTTCCTGCAGAACCAAAATGGTTTCGATTACATTCGTGTTCTTCAGAATATTCACACTCTTTACAATACGAGGACATCACCTCAGTGTCAAATACTTTCCCACTTTAGGCTCCAATTATCGTACACACACCTGTAAGTGATGTATGACCACGAGTCTTCCATGTACCATCACCACTTACAGTAACGGACAAAGAAGAATTTGACAATATAGCTTCAGTCTGGGCTGCTTTCTTCATCGACATTTCTGCAGTTTCTGATGTCACTTTCAATATTTTATTTACAATGACAAAGTATGATTTTTGAGCAATAGGTGGTGGGAGATCCATGCCACAGTAAAAAGTCTCCATTCCTGCTCTGCCTTGTCCAATCATTCTCATAGAATATGTAAACCTTCTATTGATTTCAGGAATATTTTTGTTACTGCCTAACATTGTGCAATTTCTGAAAGTTTTTACAGAACACTTACATGTCATTTCAAATTTAGATGACAGTCCAAACAGTGACGACTCACTTAGCATAATATTACCCTTACAGAATTTACAAGATAAGTTTTGTTGTATAAAATTAATCAATAAATTTATATCAAACAATCTGTATCCTTCAAAATTAGGTGTTCTAAAAACACTTTGTTGTGCAGGAAGTAAAACATCCAACTTTAATTTTTTGCTTGATGCACTAATGTGTTGATGAGTTTTCACATTAGTAAAATGATTGCCAGAAAACTTTCGTTTTTTAGGACGAGTCCCAGACTCTCGCTTCACATTCTCGGACACAATAATGAACGAAAATAAACTAGTAAAATAAATTAATAATATAAAACTAGTAAAATACACTCTGAACAAAAAGGTTACTCTCAAATGAAACGGAATCGAATTATAACGCTGAAAAGCACATGTAAATAAACTTTCAACTGCAGATATTACGAAAGCCGGGAGTAGAGATGTTTCCGTCCTTCTGTTTCTCCAAAAGAATTAATAATTCATGGAGTTTGCGATAAGAGGAGAAGGAAAATCTGCAGCTTTTAAAACGTAAACAAACACACCGCCATGATGACAGAATCAGCTGACTCAAGTGGATCTTTAATTCGCGTGAAACGGACCAAAGCTGATTTACATTTTTTATTATAACGAGAGTAATTTTACGAATATTTTAATGCGGTTTGTGGCAAATTGTTCAGAAAAAAATTAGCTATCAAATGAATTAAAAAACAAAAAATCGATTTTTTCAAAATTTTAAAGGATATGTGTCCCCTTAAAGCGTCCAATTTAATTTTGCTGTTTAGAAATTTGGGTACTTTCTTGTTACATCGACCCTAACAATTACAATTATACCAAGGTTGCAGTTATGATTTTGCGAAGATCATCGCAAATCTTATGTATGCATCAGATACAGTATGCTCTCTTATATTCTCAGATACAGTATGCATTTTTAATAGTATAGATACTAAATTTCAAGTTTGAGATTTGGGAAATTGTTTATAAGAACAACATTTGCCAGTTTGGCCATATATTACGCATGAAAATAAGTGAATCAATTTTAACTATTATTTTTTCCTGTAGAAAAACAAACTACTTAATAAAGTCTAATATTGAATTTTTATATTTATGTAATGTCTGTAAAGTAGTTCAGTTTGCATATTTCTGCATGATTTAATTTTTTTTTCTTTTTTTTTACACAGTAAACAAACGGGATACAGCTTGAAATTGATTTGGTAAAAGAAAATCATCCAAAGATACAGAAGCGCAATCTAAGTAAAGTATCTATTTGAACATTGTAAAACTGACTGTAACTCAACAATGAAAATGCTATATATTTATTACAGAAAATACAAGAAAATTTCAAGTATATTTATTTTATAACATATAACAAGTACCATTACAAGTCCCGAACATTTACTGGTGGATACATTACATTACCGAACAAGTACCATTAGTTTATTATTTATGTTGTGATTTCAAATAAACGCAGCGGCTGTACCGCAATGGTCATTTTTTTTGTGTGTGTGTCGTGTTTTCTTTCGCTTTTTCCCAACAGCAGCTAGATTTCAGCGGTCGTCCATCAAAGCCCTCTGCGGTCAGAAGAATTATTGTATCCGGTTGCAACGGTTAAAATTTGCAATGACTGCATTGGAAGTGAAATGATGAGAAAAAGCTGATTGCACTTGTGTTGTAAATAAAAAAAAAATAAGTAACGTTGATATTTTAATACCTTTTTCTAAGTGCAAATAGGGCCTACCGTAGCTGAGTGGTCAAGGCATCACACCACTAATCGCTTGCGAGTGTAGGTGGGAGCGGGTTCGAATCCGGGTTCGAATCCCGGGGGCTCCGTTGCACACTCTTTGTGGAGCTTCCGGGTGTATTTCTGTGTGTTGTAAATTTCCTTCTGTGTGCTATCTCCTCCCTGTATACATTGACCATGATTTATAAGCGGGCGCTTGATGCCAAGCACACAGGTCAGATGTATGTTAATCAAATGTCAAATGTTTAGTGCAAATACATTAGTTAAAACATTTTCAACCAACAACTAGAATTTAGTGCAGCTCTTTTCAAGTAAGTGTAATAATTTTCTCTTATTGGGTTTTAACAATATTGAACATGTTTTTTTACTGTATGCAATGTTATTTCTAATTATAAAATTCACATATTTAAATTTAAGCTTATTTTCTTTTTCCCCATGTGGGCGAACTTGTACCATGTCTGATAAAGTTATTATTTATAATCCTATTTATAATTATGCATCTTTCCAAAAGTGGGTTTATTACTATGGTGATAATAACTGTAAATTTCACAGTAAGCTGAATCTTGATATAAATATATGCTTAAAATGTTCGATATGCAAAAAGCTATTTTAAAAAATGCACAAAATCTGAGGTGCCAAATACGCTCAGATTTTGTGCACTTTTTATTTTACACATTTTTTTCATACCAAAAAATACCTAAATTGTGCATTTTTATGCGTAATCAGAGGCTCTGATTATGCATAAAAAATGCACAATTTAGGGATTATTTGGTATGCAAAAAATGTGTAAAATAAAAAGTGCACAAAATCTGCGCGTATTTGGCACTTCACATTGTATATAAAAAGTGCACAATTTAGGGATTATTTGGTATGCAAAAAAAGTGCACAAAATCTAAGCGCATTTGGCACCTCTGATTGTGTATAAAAGTGCAACATTTAGGGATTATTTGGTATGCAGAAAAAGTGCACAAAATCTGAGCGTATTTGGCACCTCTGATTATATACATTTTGTGCACAATTCTGTTTGCACTTTATATGCACAATTAATTTTGCACTTTTTATACATACGCCGAGGTGCCAAATACGCTCGGATTTTGTGCACTTTTTTTTGCACTTTTTTTGCAAATTTTTTCGAGCTGGGTAGACCTTGACATAAATAGATCCTTATTAGTTTGTTTATATACCGTGCAACAGGTGTCGCTGCTAGGTTCTGTTTTTCACGGTTTCCGTAGTAGCTATATCTTAAGAACGAACAGTTTGCATTTAACTTTGATTTCAGACGATTTGATTTATATAAAGAAAATGTAAGGCCACAGCATACTAGTTCTTTCTTGTTAAGTTATTAGTTTTATTGAAGTCGTGAAAAATTAACTTTACGCAACCAAAAAGAAAAAATAATCTTATTTTAGAGATGCAAAACAGTATCTACCACAGACGACTTTTAATTTGATGGAATATAAATATGGTCCATTACTAAAGTTTATTAAATAATAAAAAATACAACATAAAATAAAGTAGAAAATAATATAAATTTCATTAAAATTGTTATATTATAGGGGAAATTATTTTTACACGGTAGATTAAATGAAAATCACAAAATTAACATTAGAAAAATAAGTGTCTTTTCATGCAATTATAGAAAAAATGCTGAAGATTTTAGCCACTGAAAATGCATTATTTTAACGACGATATATTTCAAAAGTCATGCTATTTGTCAATTGTATTTTCCTGTTATAACTAACCTATAGATCGGTTCTGTTATTTTCTCGCAACATTAGAATCCCCGAGTTTCTACCATTACAGAAAATAAAGTAGAAATAAAAAAAGCAAGAGAAATCTTGCGTCAAGCATAGATTACGCAATACTTTCCAACACTTCCAGAATACTATAACGAAACTTTAGCATTTAATAAAGTGAGAGAAGATATTTAAGTAAGTAATTTAGTAAAAGGCATTTCATAAAAATAATTATTACATAGCAATTACCGTCCATAGCCCAAAAATAGACGAATGGATCTGTGAAGCTTTGTAAATGATCTATAGATTGGTATATGTAATCTAGATAGTATGCGAAAATTTAGTTTAGTTACAAAAAGCATAACACAGTTGGCACTATCTACATTTAGCAATTTTTGACAATAAACGGAAGTGTACTAGAATTATTTTGTACAGCCCTGTATATTATTTACAGATTTTTATACATGTCACATAATATAGTAAAATTTAATTCAAGCAAAGAAACGCATTACACTATTAAAAACACACTTCTAGAAATTACTATCCATAGCCAGCAATGTATCCAATTCCTTGTGTAGCACTGTATATTATGAATTTATTTATACTCTACAAACATCTCTTAGAGTACTAAATATAATTCAACTCAAAATTACATAACTCAATTAAAAACTATCTTTAAACAATTCACGCCCTTTCAAAGTAATGCTTACGAATTCTTTTGTGTTGACTTTCTTTTGTGTTGACTTTCTTTTGTGTTGACTTTCTTTTGTGTTGAATTCTTTTGTGTACATGTCATGCACAGTGTAAGAGAATGGCACAGAATATGAAAAATGCATTTTTTCACATTCGATAATGTGACATGTTAGCGACGAATAGTGTATTTTAATGACAGTTTGTTTGTTTGACCATTTGCTCTATATAACGACACACTTTGTCAGTCTAATAGGGAGACTGCAATCAACTGATGATCTTCTAATCCGCCAATCGCAACTGCGCGTCCGACCTCCAGTAACACCCATGATCGTCACGGCACCAATCGCAACTGCCCTCCAACATTGTACCTCCAATGGTTTATTTGTGACGTCATTTGCAACTATTTCTTATCTCCCTTTTCTTATATCATTCCTTTGAAATAATTAAAATAAATATTATCAACAAAAAATCATGTAATTGATTTAATTAATTCTATCAGCAAAAAATGTGTGAAATGGAACAAAATAAAAACACCGTTCAAATTGTCAACTTATGCAAATAAAGCGCTGTTTTCAAAATCACGTGACTCACATGCAATTTACTGCTGTCAAGTTATAAACATTATTTCTGTCGAGTGGTAGTTACGTGAACCTTTTCATGAGCCACGTTATAATATAATGTCTTTATAATTTTGATCCATGTGAATGAACTTTATTAAATTATGTTATAAAATTTGTAAAAATCGAATGAGAGCTTAGTGCTTCGTAATAAATTATGGAAGAAATTAGTTCATTTCAATCAGACAGTAGTGATTTACAAACTGTTCACCATGCTGGTACTTCCGGTACTACATATAAAAAGAAACCGACTATTTTAGATGGACGTTTTTTCGAGAAAATTGAAAATAAATCTTCGTGTGATAGAATTATAGCGAAATGCACTAAGTGTAATATTGAGGTAAAAGACTCAAATAATTGCACTTCCAATTTTGTTACCCACCTTAAAAGGAAGCATGGAAACACTTATTTTGAAGAATATCGTGCTTATTTACAGGAAACAAAAAAACAACGAAAATCAAGTATTTCTGGACAATTAACTCAAAACATAGTATATTTGCAACACAATTTTGACAAAGATATTGTAAACTATTTCATTGATTCTATGATTTCGCTAAGAAACATTGATAATATATATTTCCAAAATCTACTGAAAAACCTCAATTCTAGTTCAAAATCTTTGAACATAATGAGTCGGAGGGCACTTGGACGAAAAATTGGAATATATTACAATGAACAAGTAGCAAATATTAAACGTGACTTGGAAGATATAGATTTCGTTTGCATAACCACAGACATATGGTCAGGGCGACGAAGAAGTTTCCTAGGAGTGACAGCACATTGGATTCATCCAGTTACATTAAAAAGAATGTCTAGAGCCATGGCTTGTGAAAGATTCAAAGGCATTCATAGTTATGACAAAATTTTTGAAAATCTTATGAACATCCAAAAAAAATTCGGATTGAATTCCAATAAAGTAATAGCTGCTATTACTGATAATGCAAGGAATTTTGTGAAAGCATTTAAAATATTTGGAATTGAAGAAAAATGTATTTTAGAAGATGATGATGATTTAGATACAAAATATAATTCATCTAGTAGTGATTATGATTCTGACACTGCGTCTAGCATAAATGATGATGTAGAAGATGTAATTAATTCGAGTGATTG
Source organism: Maratus michaelseni (assembly GCA_963931845.1). NCBI lineage: Eukaryota > Metazoa > Arthropoda > Arachnida > Araneae > Salticidae > Maratus > Maratus michaelseni. The sequence goes on from OZ007596.1 coordinate 287,348,332, forward strand.
TTTACCATTACACTTTAGGTGTGCATCTCACACACTCAATTTGTGTGTAACTGCTGACTCTAGCAAAATTCTGGAAGGCCATGACACAGAAATTTCAAAAATACACGAACAAGTGATAAAAAAATGTAATAGTTTGTGGAAAGCAGCATGTCGGCCTAAATCTTCAGAAATTATCATTTCCATTTTGGGACATACTCTTAGTCGACCAAATGAAACACGATGGAATAGTTTATTTGATGCAATGAAACAGTTTCTCTCCATCAAAGAAAAATCGGCTATTTTGAGCAAGGAACTGAATTTGATAACTTCATTGAAAGACCAGGACTTTACATATATAGAAGAATATGTGAAATGTAGCAAAGACATTGCCGGGGCTTTAGATATTCTTCAAAGTGAAAAAGAAACTTATTTTGGTATTTTATTACCAACTTTGTTGTCATTACGACATAAATTACGAAAATCATTGAATGAAGACTTTATATATTGTCGACCTTTGGCCGAAGTTTATTTAGAAAGTATAGAAAATAGATTTAGTGAGTTCTTTAATATTTCATCACCTCAAGCAGAAAAAGCTGCAATAGCAGCTTTATGTCATCCGAGTTTTGTAAAATTTAAATGGCAGTCTTGCATTAGTGAACCAGCTTATACAAAAATTAAAACGCTATTTATTAGCAAATTGACAAAAGAAATCAGAACAAACGAAAATCTGGATGTGCTGAGTTCTGTTGATAGTGAAGAAAAAGATGACTTTTTTACCATTGATTCTGATCATGAAGAAGCAAAACAAGACCCTAAAAGAAAAGCCACATTATTGTATGCGCATTTCTGTCTGGAGGAAAAGAAAAATCTAAGTATATTGAACTCTTATAAAGAGATTAAAAACATCTTCATAAAATACAATACACCGCTGCCCTCGTCGGCATCTGTAGAAAGATTATTTTCTTATGCAACTATTACGAATTATTGTAAAGCTAATAGGCTTTCGGACGAAATGTTTGAAAAACGAGTAGTTTTAAAAGCCAATCTTAAATATTACGAAGAATGTCCATAAACACCTAGAAACTATTTTATATCTAAGAAGCAAAATGTTTGCTTCAACATTAAAACAAAGTATGTTACTGCTTCATTTTTTAAATTTTGTAAATTGGTTTAATTTTTTTATGTGGTTTAATTAAGTCTATTTTCCAGAAAGAAATTTAGAAATGTTATTGATTAAATGTAACTGTAAATAAAATATCAATGTCTCTGAAATTTCAATTTGCATGGTTTTATTAAGGTAACTATAAGTTTAGCATAATCCTAAATGTGCTCCTAACCTGACTTGAAAAGAGGGAGGAGGAGGGCGAAAGTCTGATTGGGCTAAATGTACTAGCTATATTTCTTTATATTTAATCTTTTCATAATAATAATTATTTCGATTAAATTTTAAAATGTAAATTTTTTTCAGAATGGAAAAACTCCTTAATCATATATATTATTTCTTCTGTCAACATCCCTTTTTCTCAGAAAATACAAAACGCAGAACGACGAATGAGATAGCATATGAAAGGATTTTGAACAGGCTTCTGACATAGCACACTTAACATTTCGTTAAAACATGTTTTTGATTAAAATTTGCTGATAATTAAACATTAAATCGGCATTGTTTTCATAAAAGAAATGAAAGGTTTTCCTCAAAATATTGTTGCCAAAAAAAATAAAATACCACATTATATGACGCTCTGCAATTATTATAAAAAACACCGCACGGGTTTATTCTATAATTATGATTAAAAAGCGAAATTGAAATTGAAATGTTTAGATTTATATTTCTATGTCCCATGTTTTTTTCCTGAAGATTTCCAATCAGGTTTTTTTCCTGATTGATTTTGACGTCATCCTATAATGCAGTTAAAATACGATTGTTATTTTTTTTTTCTCGCGCGTGCATTTTGCAATCTTGGATCAGTTTTTACTATAACTTTGATGGAATAAATTAGATGATATTCTGGCTTGACTAAAAACTAAATGTTTGCAGATATTTTTATCCTTACTTTTTCTTTAGAAGTTTAAACCTGCATCTAAGAAAAATTACATCTTGATAAAAAATGGTTCTTCTCTATTATCCCGTCGACCACTTTTCATAACAAAAAACTATCGCCAAATAAACGGGAGAACGTTGCCATTGGAATATCAAAATGAATAAATAAATAAAATATAAGAATTTAAGGACACAATTGTTATTTTAATTAATGAAATAACTAATAAATCAGTGAAACATAATGAAAAATACACGCAAATGTCGAGTTAGAAACCACTTGATGACGTAACAAACACGTATAATGCTTCTGATATCAAGTAAATGGGACTGCATTTTTGGTGTTTAGTCTTACAATTTGGCGATAGTTTTTTTTTATGAAAAGTGGTCGACGGGATAATAGAGCAGTACCTAAAAAATATTAGATTTCAGTGCGAAATCCTCGCACGGGCCCTCTGGTTTATTTTAATTGCATTTTAAAACGAAGAATGTTTACTTTGTTTAATTAACATGTGCGATTCCAGTGCTGCCTGAACGAGTCTGTTTTGTGGGTTATGGTTTTTAGTTATTCCTAAGTGAAGAAATTTCTATGCAAATAAGCTTCAATATAAAACTCTTACGAAACTTATTTATTTATTATAGAAAAAGAGAAAATATCACATTATCAAATTAGTAACTATAATAAATATTTTTAATATTATTATTTAATTGTTTGCTCAGGTTTAGTTAATGATAAATTCCTGGTGAAGTTGAAGTTAGAGTAAAGTGATTTAATTAAAAAAGAATCACACTTTACTTTATTTGATTTCATTGAAACTAACCTTATTTCTTGAAGATCCTTGATGGCTTGTTCATCCCTTTTCTCGATTTTTTGGCATGGTATATTTCTTTTATTGAATTATGAATATACAGACGTGAAAAGATGATTGTAGTCTGACATTTTAACCTTTAACTACTGTTAATGGTCTCAGAGACAGCTGCTTTTTAACACTTTCCAACATAGTTGAAAAGTGTTTATAAATTCGGTTGGTCTGCCGTCTGTCCATCGCGTAAATATGCTCGGATTGCCTTGTAATTGATATATGTATATATAAGTTCATTATTGGTGTTTACTATTTCATCTTTGGTATTGAAAATTAAGTATGTAGAATTTATGTTTTTTTTTTTTTTTTTTTTTTTTTACAGGGACACTTAAAAGAATTCCTTTACACTACGGTCTATGGGGAAAATCGTTTACGGCGTCGTATTTTAATTATGTTACACTATTTTAATCAGATTCAAATTGACACATATTACTGAGGTGCACTACAAGGCGCTTACTGTAAAATATCGTGTGCATAGAATGTATCGTTCCTTTACAGGGACACTCAAGAAAATTCTGCTACATTAACGTCTATGGGGACAAATCGTTTGCGGCGTATTTTAATGCTGTTACACTGTTTTAAACATTTTCAAATTGCTACCTATCAATGAAGTGTCCTATAAGGTTCTTACTGTTGAATATGGTGTCCATAGAATACATAGATCATATACAGGGCTGCAGAAAATAATTTGAATATTTTCTTTGACTATAGGTAGTAATTGCAGAAATTGGGTTTTTAAATGTGTTATGCATTTTATAAGTTTACTTAGTAAACTCTGAAGTTTTGTTGTGTTGGAACGTGTTGGAAAGTGTTTTATAATATATACTTGATGACACATGATTATTCGTACTTGTTTAGATTTTCATAGAGACTATCACTTTAACTAGATACTAGGGATATTTCTTTTTGCATTGGATTGATAGTACTATATGCAATGACTTCGGAAAAGGTGAATTTTGATTAGAATAGTCCTTTACAGATGGTGCAGAAAAAGTATGCTATCCATTTAAAGGTTTAAAGAGTCTTTTATTCATATTTAGATCAATCAGTCACAGAGATTTCTCACATTAGGAATGCTACAGTTTTTTTTTATAGTTAGTTAATTGTTAATCTGTGTTAAACATAATATTGATTACACTCTAAAAAATATATATGTAAATTTACACATAAAAACAGGTGCATAGATGATACAAAAACGATTTGTCTATGTGTGTAAAATGTTGTGTAAATTGCCAAAATACACGCCTAATGTGTAAAAAAACACATTTTAGTATGTAATTTGATGATAACACTAAGCGAATAAAAGTGATCTGATAACTCTTGAAATATACACTTTAATGTGTAAATTGCACAAAAACACACATATTTCTGTGTAATATTCTTACACATGCAAATGTGTAATATTCCGTGATTACACATATTTTTGTGTATTATGCAAACTACACATATTTTGTGTAACTTGTAAAATACACAGTTTCTTGTGTAACATGCAAATACACAGATTTCTGTGTAATAATCTGTTCTTACACACATTTCTGCGTAATATACAAAACACAGATTTTTGTGTAATATTCAAAATTGACAGATTTTTGAGTACATAGCTTTACCTTTAAAATTTGTATGTATAAATTCTCAACTAAATGTTTTTATGATTGCAAAACAAAATTTCATGGAGAAAAAAAGAATTCATGGGCTTGGTGTGTTTATTCTTTCTATCAGGTTAAACATATAGAAAAATCGTTTTTGTATCATCGATATACCTGTTTTTACTTAAAAAAGGATCAAAAGCATGTCCTTCCGGCCTGTACCTGGAGGAACAAGTATCTTTCCTATATCTTCGTTTTAAAATTTTAGCTAATGTTACACGAAAACAGCAAGTTAAAATGCAAATAAAACGTTTACAAAAGATTCGTTAATACTGAATTTGAATAAGAAATTCACCAAATTATTGAGCAATAGCCAAATTGGCTTCATTTATCAAGACTTATTTTGGTCGCCAAATTTGGCGATATTTTGCCAAATGTCGCCAAGTTTGGCGAGAATATGGCGCTAACGGATATGAATATCCATATATTTAAAGCTAACCTGGTATTTCGTTTTTCATGCGAATTTGACTTTTATACGCATGCGCGAGCATTCCGCCAATCAGCTAGAGGCTTTTACTCTCTACAGACAGATTTGTTTCAGCCAATGAGGTGAGGGCATTTCCTGTCTCTAGAGATCTTTAGTCGGGAGTCATCGTAAGCAGCATGTTTCAAAGTTTGGATTACTATAAATATTAGGTATTTTTTCATTTTATTTTTATTTATTTTGTTATATTGAGCTCATGAACATAGAAACACATATGTATTTCTGTGTTCATGATTGAATTCTTTGGATATGTCGTATGTATATTTTGCTACTTTAAATTTCTTAAACTAAAAAGTAATGGTCGAGTTTTTATTAGGATTTATAAAGCTGAAATTTACCTTGAATATAATACTACAGATGTTTTAATAGTTGCATTCGGCTGTAAAAAATGATTAAAAATTTGACCAGCAGTTGCATGAAAAAAAAAAAAAAGTTTCACTAACATGGACAAATCCAGAAACTTGCTGAGTCGGCAATTGTGTTTATATGTAAAAAAATAACAAAATTCATAGTTTAATCACAATAAAACATCGTGAAATTTATTTATTGGTTGCGAGAAAAAGATCACAAAATTCAACAATCATTCGGGAAAATGTAACAAAATTCTACTAACAACAGGAGCTTCTAAACAGCTTTACCACCTGTGCATTTTGATGATTTTGTTATGATAGTGTGTATGGATGTGTTTTGCATGGAGTTTTTTGGTTTGTTGACAATTTTTTTAAAGGTTTTGGAACTTTAGTATGACAATTTATTGGTATTATGTCGGGTAATAGAAAAGCATTCTAGAGATTGAAATACGATCAAATCTTAACAAAACTTTCAATGATTCAAATGGATTTAGATAGATAATTTTAGTATATGTGTATATATATATGCAGTAGACTCCTTAAAATCCACTCATGTAAACAATGAAACTTACAATTAAGATGTAAGTGTAAAATTTCAGTTTTTAAAATGTTTTATATCATTTAGTACACATTTTAATATGTAAATGGACAGATGGTACAGCATCTAATGTATATGAATGCATATTTTGAACTGGTTTGTTTAGAGGCTCCTGTTGTTAGTAGAATTTTGTTACATTTTCTTGAATGATTGTTGAATTTCACAATACTTTCCCGCAACCAATCACCAATAAAACATCATGAAATTTATTGATTGGTTGCGGGAAAAAAGATGACAAAATTCAACAATCATTTCGAAAAATGTAACAAATTTCAACTAATAAAATGCACCAGAATGTATATAAAGCATGCTTTACAATTATATTATGTGCACTAAATAATTTTGCTAACAATATACGAAGAATCAAAACATATCTAAAGAACTCAATAATGAACACAGAAATAGATATCTGTTTTACCTCCAATGATTCAATAAAATAAAATAAAGATAAAATGAAAAACTACCTAATAATATAATAATCTAAACTTGAAACTTAAAAACTCCATCAAACGCGATATATTGTACACAATTGTCATTATACAAGGTGACAGTCAATGCAGAATTCATTTATATACACTACACACTTTTCCTTTTCCATCCATTGATACGATAACCATTTTGTCTGGATAAAAATAGCACTTGCCTATCAGCGAGCAATACTGAAAATTGGCGATTGAATTTATTGCCACCTAAAGGGGAAAATAAGCACTCGGCGATAAAACTTAGAAAACTGGCGATTAAAAATATGAAAAAAACTGGACAAATACAGGATTTTCTGATTTTCTTTTTTCCTTTTGTGTTTTTTTTTTCTGCATCTGTTTGACAAAATTCAGGATTTTTCCTCATCCGATCGATGAAATTAATGATTTTTCTGCATCTGAGGGACAAAATTTACGATTTTTATGCACTCAATTGAAGAAATTTGTGATTTTTATGTGCCCACTTGACTAATTCGTGATTTCACTCACCCACTTGATGAATTTGTGATTTTTAGTGCCCGTCCTACAAAATTCATGATCTTTATGCACCCGATTTAAGAATTTCATGATTTTTACATGCAATGAAACTCATGATTTTTACACACTTGATTGACGATTGTTTTTTTCCTGCACTCGACTGACGAAATTAAGTATTTTTATGCACCCGATTGCCAAATTCATGATTTTTATGTGCTGATAGAGGAAATTAATAATTTTTACGTGCCTGATCAACTAATTTCTTGCTTTTTATGCGCTCGTTTGAAGAATTTTGTGAATTTTAGGTGACCGATAAATGAAACTCATGATTTTTACACGCCCGATTGATGAAAAAAAAAATTCATCATCCGTTAGACAAAATTCATGATATTTATGTGCCGATGGATGAAATTAATGATTTTTTCAGCAATCATTTGACGAAATTCGCGTTTTTTCTGCTATCTTTTGACGAAATTTGTGTTTTTCTGTGGTCCTTTGATGAAATTTGCTTTTTTCGTGATCCTTTGACGATCTTCGCACTTTCCCTGCTGCTTATTGACGAGATTCATGTTTTTTCAGCGATCCTTTGAAGAAATTCGTGTTTTTTCAGCGATCCTTTGAAGAAATTCGCATTTTTCTCATGATCGTTTATGAAATTCGCGTTTCCCAGTGATTCTTTTATAAAATACATTTTATTCTGCAATTTTTAGACGAAATTTGGTAAAAGATTATGAAATTAAGTATTTTTATGCACCCGATAGACAAAATTCGTGATTTTTATGTGCCGATAGAGGAAATTAATGATTTGTACGTGCCTGATAACTGATTTCTTGATTCTTATGTGCCCGTATCAAGAATTTTGTGTATTTTAGGTGACCGATAAATGAAACTCATGATTTTTACACGCCCGATTGATGAAAAAAAAATTCTCTACCCGACCGACGAAATTAAGGATTTTTATGCCCCCGATAGACGAAATTCATGATATTTATGTGCCGATGGATGAAATTAATGATTTTTTCAGCGATCCTATGACGTAATTTGTGTTTTTTCAGCAATCATTTGACAAAATTCATGTTTTAACTGCAATCCTTTGACGAAATACACGTTTTTTCTGCTATCCTTTGACGAAATTTGCGTTTTTCTGTGATCCTTTGACGATATTTCCACTTTCTCTGCTTCCTTTTGAGGAGATTCATGTTTTTTCAGCAATCCTTTGACGAAATTGGCATTTTTTCAGCAATCCTTTGAAGAAATTCGCATTTTTCTAACGATCGATTATGAAATTCGCGTTTCCCAGCGATTCTTTTATAAAATACATTTTATTCCGCAATTTTTAGACGAAATTTAGTAAAAAAGCGTGATTTTTTGGTGAAATTTCCTTTTTTGATAATGTATGATATAATGATTATGAACCATGATTTTTCTGTTATTGGGCGAGATTCATGTTTTTTCAGAAATTCTTTGACGAAATTCATGTTTTTTCAGTGATCCTTTGAAGAATTTCGCATTTTTCTCGCGATCCTTAACGAAATTCGCATTTTCCAGCGATTCTTTGATAAAATTCATTTTATTCTGCAATTTTTAGACTAAATTTAGTAAAAAAGCGTGATTTTTTGGTGAAATTTCCTTTTTAGCGATTCTTTGAACAAATTTGCTTATCTTTCGCGATCCTTTTGCATAATTCACGTTTTTTCTGTGGTCTTTTAACGAAAGTCATGTTTTCCCATGATCTTTGATGAATTTAGTGTTTTTCCCTCAATCATTTGACGAAATCTGGGATTTTTTCACCCGCGGAGATTGGTTAGATGTTTTTAGTCTGCTGGTGCCCTAAAAAGTCTGTGACGTCCGTTGCTGCATCGCACACATGGGGCATCGAACGAAGGGAATTCATCCTAAAGAATAATTGTTTCATTCCTGACATTTCTGGAAAGAAACAACGTTCAACTCATTGGCTGAATTGTAAAGGGCGAAATGTGTCAAACATTAGCGGGAAGAAAGTGCGCAATTTGTTCGTTCATGGAAAAAATCGTGAAATTCGTTAATCGATAGTCGATAAATTGCTAAATTTGTCAATTGATAGCAGAAAAATTGCAAAATTCATTAATCGACAGTGGAAAAATCACAAAATTCATCAACTGGTTTCGGGGGGAAAAGTTTTCAAATATCGTCGAATGGCTTCGAGAAAAAAAATCACAATCCGTCAATTTTGGGGAAAAAATCGTGAAATTCCCCAAATGGTTTCGAAATTTGTCGAGCGACAGCAGAGAAAAAGAATCTTTTTCCATTCAATCATCGTAATTGGTGAGTGTGACTATTATGTTTGACCAGTGGTGGCAATAAAGTCCATTGCCAAATTTTGAGTATTACTCGCTGTTTGGCAAAAGCTAATTTTGTCCTATACTTCAAAACCCTTTTGATCATCACATCAGTGTGCAGACCATTTGATGATTTTCGTGATTTTTCCGTTATCGATTGTTGAATTTTATAATTTATCAACTATTGATTAGCGAATTTCATGATTTTTTCCATGAACATTTGACGAATTGTGCAAAAATATTAAGAATATCGTTAAATTGTCTTAGGTAAAAAAAAAATTTAATATTGTCAAATGCCTTCAAGAAAAAAGTTGCAAGTTGAAACGCCTGTGACCTTTTTTTCATGTTATGCATCTCTGGGGTCCATCCCCCCACTCCCCCCCCCCTCCCAAGTGAGACACTTTTCTAAATTTTGCACGCACCCCTCATGTGATATATCGCTGGAAAAGTCTTTGACCACTTATTCATGATATGTATCTCCGGGGTCCATCCCGCCACTACCCCCCCCCCCCTAAATTTTGTTGACACCCCTCATGTCATATATTGTTGGAAAGGTCTGTGACTGCTTAATCATATGCATCTCAGATGTCCATCTCCCCACTTTGCCCCCCCCTCCTCCCCAAAGGGTACTTTCTAAATTTTGCATACAACCCTCATGTTATATATCATTGGAAAGGTCTGTGAACAATTAATCATATTATGCATCTCCGATGTCCACCTCCCCACTTTGCCCCCCCCCCCAAGAGATACTTTGTAAATTTTGTTGACACCCCTCATGTCATATATTGTTGGAAAGGTCCGTGACTGCTTAATCATATTATGCATCTCTGATGTCCATCTCCCAACTTTGCTCCCCCCTCCCCCCCAAGGGGTACTTTTTAAATTTTGTACACAACCCTCATGTTATATATCATTGGAAAGGTCTGTGTCCACTTAATCATATTATGCATCTCCGATGTCCATCTCCCCACTTCCCCCCCCCCAAGGGATACTTTCTAAATTTTGTTGACACCCCTCATCTCATATATTGTTGGAAAGATCCGTGACTGCTTAATCATATTATGCATCTCCGATGTCCATCTCCCCACTTTGCCCCCGCTCCCCCCCTACCCCTTACTTTCTAAATTTTGCACACAACCCTCATGTTATATATCATTGGAAAGGTCTGTGACCATTTAATCATATTATGCATCTCCGGTGTCCATCTCCCCACTTTGCCCCCCCCGAAGGGGTGCTTTCTAAATTTTGCACACACCCTTCATGTGATATATTGATGGACAGGTCTGTGACCGCTTAATTATATTATGCTCCCTACTATGAAATTTGTCAAGTTAAAGCAACTATAAATTTTATTTTTATGGTAGTATCAAGTTGTTTGCTGTCAAATTTTGACGGGTTCCATCTAGTATAGTTTTATGCGTATGATTGGGAAAATTATTACAACAATGAAAGAAAATAATTTGCGAGTAATCGCGTTTATGTGCTGTTTTGTTTCAAAATGTCAGCCACCCTAGAATTTCAAACTGCTCTATCTCAGCCATTTTTTAAGATAGAGGTAAACCAAAAAATGCTCTGGAATCCTTGTATGAAGACCTAACACTTAATTAAAAAATAAATTTGAATTTTTAACTTTTGAGTATATTTATTTTAGTTTTAAATTTTTAAGTGGCCGCCATCTTGAAATAAAATGGCGGACCAAGCTGGCCAACGAACTCGGTTGAGACATTGTTGAGCTTAATACACACAATTAGTTTCATCATAATAGATTTATAAATACGAGAGTTATCGTTTGACATAGGTCATATATATATATATATATATATATATAATATAAATCAACATTTGAACGGAGGGTGGTTTTGGGGTCTGGGGGTCATGATCGGTGAAAATATACCGAAATTTTCTGGAACTGCTTTCCTCCGAACGGCTGCAATAGCTTTATACTTTTTTGTATTGAAAGCTACCTAATAAGAATAGCCAGCTTTATCTAAAATTCTCAAAATATTAAATAACAGCATTATTACCACTCAGTGGGGATTATTAACATTCAGTGTTTGAAGTTAAAAAATGAAAGTATTGCATTATTTTCAATCCCCAACTATTTTTTTTTATTTGGTGTACATGAGTTTAACAGTAAAAATGAAATTTAAAAAAAAAAGTCCTTCCGGCCTGTACCGGGAGGAAAAGGTAGCTTTCCTATGTCTTCGTTTTAAAATTTTAGCTAATGTTACACGAAAACAGCAAGCTAAAATGCAAAGAACCCAATTACAGAACATTCGTTAATACTGCATTTGAATAAGAAATTTGCCAAATTAGTCAACTATAGCCAAGTTGGCTTCATTTATAAAGACTAATTTCGGTCGCCAAATTTGGAGGTATTTCGCCAAATGTCGCCAAGTTTGGCGAGAATTTGGCGCTAACGGATATGAACATATAGTTTTATGCGTATGATTGGGAAAATAATTACAACAATGAAAGATAATAATTTGCGAGAAGTCGCGTTCACTAAAACTCATAAATTAATCGTTGGATTTTTGTAATGTGCTATCTTGTCTCAAAATGTCTGCCACCCTAGAATTTCAAACTGCTGTATCTCAGCCGTTTTTTAAGATAGAGGTAAAACACTCCGGAATCCTTGTATCAAGGCCTAACACTCAAGGAAAAATTTTGATTTTTTAACTTTTTTGTATATTTATTTTAGTTTTAAATCATTAAATGGGCGCGCCATCTTAAAACAAAATGGCGGACAAAGGTGGCCAACGAACTCGGTCGAGACATTGGTGAGCTTAATACACACAATTAGTTTCATCCAAATTGATTTATAAATACGAGTGTTATCGTATGACATAGGTCAGATATATATATATATATATATATATATATATATATATATATATATATATATATACATATATATATAAATCAACATTTGAACGGCGGGTGGTTTTTGGGTCTGGGGGTCATGATCGGTGAAAATTCATCGATATTTTCCGGAATTGCTTTCTTCCGAACGGCTGCAATAGGGAGCTTTATACTTTTTTGTATTGAAAGCTACCTAAAAGTATAAAGCTACCTATTGCAGCCGTTCGGAGGAAAGCAGTTCCGGAAAATTTCGATATATTTTCACCGATCATGACCCCCAGACCCCAAAACCACCCTCCGTTCAAATGTTGATTTATATATATAGATATATCCATATATATATATATCTGACCTATGCCATACGATAACTCTCGTATTTATAAATCAATTTTGATGAAACTAATTGTGTGTATTAAGCTCACCAATGTCTCGACCGAGTTCGTTGGCCAGCTTGGTCCGCCATTTTGTTTCAAGATGGCGGCCACTTAAAAATTTAAAACTAAAATAAATATACAAAAAAGTTAAAAATTCAAATTTATTTTTTAATTAAGTGTTAGGCCTTGATACGAGGATTCCAGAGCATTTTTTGGTTTACCTCTATCTTAAAAAATGGCTGAGATAGAGTAGTTTGAAATTCTAGGGTGGCTGACATTTTGAAACAAAACAGCACATTAATGCGATTACTCGCAAATTATTTTCTTTCATTGTTGTAATAATTTCCCCAATCATACGCATAAAACTATATATTCATATCCGTTAGCGCCATATTCTCGCCTAACTTGGCGACATTTGGCGAAATATCGCCAAATTTGGCGACCAAAATAAGTTTTCATAAATGAAGCCAATTTGGCTATAGCTCAATAATTTGGCGAATTTCTTATTCAAATTCAGTATTAACGAATCTTTTGTAAACGGTTTCTTTGCATTTTAGCTTGCTTTTTTCGAGTAACATTAGCTAAAATTTTAAAACGAAGATTTGGAAAGCTACCTTTTCCTCCCGGTATAGACCGGAAGGACTTTTTAATTTTTTACAAGCCTAAGGAATTAAGATTAGAAACAATTATATAATGCTTTTTTTGTTTATTTATAAAGGTATAATACCCACAGAAATTTTCCAAATTATGTCCAACTTAGATTTTATTACTTTTTATGCAATTTTAAACATGTACAAAATTTAGGATTTTAATCAATGATTTTTATTAAAAAAAAAAAAGTCAATTGATTTAAGTCATGATTTAATCACTGATTTCAATCATCTGATTAAAATCGTTGACACCCTATTCGCTACATAATTTTTTTCAAAAAATAGCATGCTACACTACAAATTTTGAGGTGGAAAATTGCAACCAGTGTGGTTTTGCCACTTGTAGCACACTACTTTTGACCACTGGACAAGACATATCATTTAAAAATAACACAAAATCAAGCGTAATGCAGATTCATCGAATACTGAAAAACATTCTGAGAAGTGTGTTTTGGTAGTCGACATTCTCATATACGTTACATATTACACATATTCAGGCTTAAAAAGCGATATCCGAAGAACTAAATGTCCCCTATGGCAACTTCTAAATGTTTATGTTATTACTATTTTTTACGACTGACAAAAAACAAATTTTAACTAAACTTGCTTAACTTTAACGCCTTGTAGAGGACGTTTTCAATTGACTGACAAGGATTGCTCGAATATTTCTCTCATACCGCATAATTTTTACCAAACCAATATACTGAACTATTAATTGTTATGCATAATGTATAAGCGTGGTCGTCAAAACATGAAAACGTTCTAGAATATTATTATTTGCTTCGAATTCTTGAACTGCCATCACTGATACTTGATGAGAAACACTTTCCAAGACATTCAGAATACTGTAACAAAACTTCACTGTATAAAACTAAGGTAAAGAAAAATGTTTAAGTAAACAATGTGGAAAACGCATATCGCATTTGAAAACCCATTTTCAGCAAGTCGGAAAAATATGCGAACCCTTTTTCGCAGCCTTGCATATACAGTTGACCTAGCTATGCTCGGTCAAAATTAGCTTTGAGGCTCCAAGCATGTGTTTTGGCATTGAAAAACTTAAAAGTCAATTTCCCCTATCATATGTAAATTGATTGGTTGAATTCTGTTTTCGAGAACGTTCTGTGGACTCTGATTGGTTCGATCATGTATCTCGGCTACTATTGGGAATTTCTAGAAAACTCCTTCAGATTCTGAAAGCCAGCTTTTTCGCCTAATATCGCCAAAATATCGCCAAGTTTGGCGACATTCTTTCATTTAGTGCCAAGCATGTGTTTAGAAAGTTCTATGTACACTGATTGGTTTAATTCTGTTTTCGACAACGTTCTATGGACTCTGATTGGTTGAATCATGAATCTCGTCTCCTATTGGGAATTTCTAGAAAATTCCTTCAAATTCTGAAAGTTATTTTTTTTGCCAAATGTCGCCAAAATTGCCAAATTTGGCGATTTTTTTCCATTTGGCGCCAAGCAAGTGTTTTGGCATTGGTAATCTTAAAAGTAAATTTTCCCGCCAAATCTCGCCAATGTCGCCAACACTTTTTAAGATAAAAATAGCTTGACCCATAATGATCAATCACCAATATGATCAACAACATGATCAACCAACATGACCAACAATCGAAATTTCTCGAACATGTGACCTAGCCCAATAGTCTTCTCGTTCTCGAAACCCGTAGGATATAAAATTTAGTCAAAATAGTCTGAGACGCTTTTTAGATAAAAATAGCTTGAACCATAGTGACACAAAAATGACCCACTAATCGGATTTTCTCGAGCATGTGACTTAGTCCAATGATTTTCTCGTGCCCAAAATCTGTAGGATACAACATTTAGTTCAAATCGTCTGAACCGAAGAGAAAAATAGCATTCTGTTAAATAGCATTCTGAAATAATATTCTGTTCATGTTGGAAAGTGTTTCATAGTCTATGCCAGATGCATGATTTTTCATTATTTCTGTATCAAATTTATACTGTGTGTGATAGAAACTGTCTTTTATGGTACATATAGAGGGTTGCAGTTATTAATAAAAAATTAAAATTTCTTAATAATACTAGAGGGGCCCGGCCCCCCTGCTCGCTACGCTCACCAACCCCCCTGCTCGCTACGCTCACCAATCCCCCGCGTAATCGTGCCCTAGACAAACCCAGACGTAATCGTTTCGCGTTTCCATTCTTCCATTCTGGATCGCCTCACGATCCTGTATTTTCTATGCATTCAATTTTTATATTCCACTACGTAATTGTTGTTGTAATTTAAATGAAACCTAAATTTATTATAAGAAGAACGAAAAATCATGCGTCAATCATAGATTATGAACACTTTTCAACGATTCCAAAATAATTTTACAAATCATTACCGTTTAATAAGCTGAAAGATAACATCTAAGTAAACAATTTGGAAAACGCATAACATATTTAAAAACGTAATTTTAGGAATTTCCAACATATACAATATTCGGAAAAATATCCGAATACTTTTATTCAGCCCTGTATATGATCCATAGATTTGTATATATACTGCATAGGATGCTAAATTTTAGTTTAGTTAGGAAACGCGTAGCACAGTTTAAAATTCTCCTTCTGGAGTTTCTGTCAATAAACGGAAATGTGTTCGCGAACTTTTGTGCTGCCCTGTATATGATCTACAGAATTTATAAACACCAAATAATAGACAAAAAGTGAGTTAAATTCGAAATCGCGTTCAGCAACTTAAAACGCACTTCCAGGAATTATTGTTAACAGACAGTAGAGAATTCTTTTGTGTGTCCCTGTAAATGAACGATGACTGCTATACACACACTATTCTGTAGTAAGCCTCTTGTAATGCACCTTAGTGATAGATATAAATTTTAATGCGTTTAAAATAGTGAAACATTATTTAATTAAACCGCAAACGATTTTTCTCCATAGACGTAATGTAACGGATTTCTTTTGATTGTCCCTGTATTGTAACTATAAGTGTTATGCACACCATATTCCATATTAAGCTTCTTGTAATGCACCTTAGTGATATATATCAATTACACTGTGTTTGGAATTGTGGAACATCATTAAAATAAACCGCAAATGATTTTTCCCCATAGACCGTAATGTAACAGAATTCTTTTGAGTGTCCCTGTAAAAAAACTATAAGTGCTACACACTTCAGATGAAATACGGAACATGCTGTATATAACGACAATAACATATAAAAATTGCAGGTCAATCCGAGCATATTTATGGGAGTTAGAGCACGGACAGACGGCAGACGGGTAGACGGCCAGACACACCGAAGTCATAAACACTTTTCAACTAGGTTGGAAAGTGTTAAAAATAAGCTTCATCCTTGACCAAACAAATCCAGCCTATCACCTCAATTATTTATGAAAGAAAAAGATAAAAAAATTGAAATAAAACAAATTTATTTACAAAATAAGTTTCAAATACTTTTCTTTATGATTAGATTTCAATATCTTGAATAGTCCTAGATTTGTACAATACTTACAATACAAGTGCTGAGTTTGTTTTAATAGATCAAAATGACCTTCCCCGAATTCGAAACCTAGCTAGATGGATTTCTCGTGCTCGAATTAGTATAGGCAACACGTTTCGTGTAAATCGTTTGAGTATTTTTCCATTTATAACAAAAAACATTTTCAGCGCTGAGTTTGTTTTACCCTGTAAAAACGAATTTTCTTGTATTCGGAACCTAGCTAGATATTTTTCTCGTGCTCGATTTAGTATAGGGGACAAGTCTCGTGAAAATCTTCCCAGTTGATTACGATATCATTCATATTCGGGAAAATCCCTTGCTCGTTTAATATATATGAATAATCGGGAAAATCCATTGCTCGTTTAATATATATGAATTTGGCGACAGTAATTTGGTCGACAGGATAACTAACAAGTACAAATTGTATATATAGTGTTACAAATATTGTAAATAGTTAGTGTTTGTGCTTAAAAATAATATAAATAGTTCAATTAAGCTCTATTCATAAGCTAATATTAATTTTTGTTGCATTGCAGTATCTCAATTTGTTGATTTTTTGCAAGCAAGTAAAAGCTATTGTATTTCAATGGGAGTCTATGAAAATTTGGCGAAATACTGAAAATAGCGCCAAGTTGGCAGCTAATTTTGGCCGACAAATTTGGCGTTATATCGCCAAGTTGGCGCCAAACTTGGCGACAGACCCGGGTCCCTATCCCTTGGTAACCCCCCCCCCCCCCTCAATAGTGCCCATCCTATCTAAATTATCTACTTTCATGTTAATTCCCCCTAAGAAAAGTCATAAAGCTCTGACCAATCAGATACGTTTTGCGGTATCTACGCAGATTTTCATTGTTCCATTTCAAAAACATTACTTTTTTTTATATATAGAAGGATACTGTTCTTGGTAGAAAATGCTTCATAATATATGTCGGATGCATGATTTTTCGATCTTGTTGTATCATATTTCTACTGTGTGTGATAAAAATTGTCTTCTGTGGTACATATTTAGTGTTGCGGGTATTAATAACAATTTAAAATTTCTGATTTATATTCTGTTTATGTGGGAAAGTGTTTCATAATCTATGCCAGCTGCGTAATTTTTCGTTCTTATTGTGTGTGATAAAAACTGTCTTTCATCGTACATATTTAGGGTTGCGGGTATTAATTAATAAAATTTAAAATTTCTGAATAATATTCTGTTCATGCTAGAAAGTGTTTTATAATCGATGTCGGATGCATGATTTTTCATTCTTGTTGTATCAAATTTCTACTGTGTCTGATAAAAATTGTCTTTTATGGTACATATTGTAAATGTGCCATTGAAATTACACGTAATTATAACTATAAGTTCTCAATTATAATTATAATTACACCATAATCATAATCATAGCATTTCAGTTATGATTACAATCCTAATTAAATTTCAAATCCAGATTATGATTACATGTAATTGAAATTATAATCTGTTACATGCAATTATATTGTAATCAGATTACAGATTAATCAGATTTTTCTCAACTCTGTGTAATCATAATCATAGCATTATAATTACAATTACAATCCTAATTGAATTTCAAATTCAGATTATGATTACATGTAATTGAAAGTATAATCTGTTACATGCAATTATATTGTAATCAGATTACAGATTAATCAGATTTTTCTCAACTCTGTGTAATCATAATCATAGCATTATAATTACAGTTACAATCCTAATTGAATTTCAAATTCAGATTATGATTACATGTAATTGAAATTATAATCTGTTACATGCAATTATATTGTAATCAGATTACAGATTAATCAGATTGCAAATTTGCCCAACTCTGTTTCAACCTAATGATTAAAGAATCAGAAAAAGGAAATAATTTTAAAAACAATTAAAAAATTTTAATTAAAGGAAAAAAAATAAAGAATCAGAAAAAGCAAGTCCAGATAAGTTTACAAAATAACATTAAGTTACTTGATAGCACGTTTAACTTAAAATTAGTCTATTTTCATTTTAAAAAAATTTATGCAAATTTACCAATAAGCTGCGTAATCTCTCCTAGCATGGAAACTAATGGGAACAATGCGCCAGCTCTCCTAAGTAGCAGATGCGCGAACTCTCCAATTTTGGTAGGAAAGATTGCGCGGCCTTTTATTTAAACATGGCCGCTACTAAAACGAACCGTTGATGTTGACATTGTTAGTCTAGATTAGTAGCCTATGAGAAATCGTTTAAGTTTCAAAAGTTTTGTACTACTGACATTGTATAGAAATTCTGATGAATAGCTGTGAAAATTCAAGCACTTACCGTGGGAAAACAAAACAAAATATCAATGCTTTAATATAGACGCTTAAAACAATCAATGTGCACTTTCAAGTAGACACTCCATTACTGCTGTTGTACAACTACATGGAGTCGATGCGTGCTCACTTTACTCCTTCCCCCCGAACCTCTATGTGCGCAATCTCTCCTACCGCGCCATCTCTCCTGGCTTCACCTTATATATATATAATCCTTTATTATAATGAACTATTTTACAACGATTAAATACGTAAACCGTTATTAATATATATATATATTTATATTTAATTCTCTTGTGGTCCAATTTTAAATTGTATAAGGTTCATATTTAATTTTTTAATCCATTTGTATTTACTTAATAGCAACTCCAATTTATATTTTTTTTCCCTTTTCTCTCTTTTTCTTTTTAAATATTATTCAGGTATGAGTAAATTTGGCCTATTACCATTGAAGCACGAGCTATGGTAATATTATGATTGCACATGTTAAATATTAGATATGTGGTATTCTGTCTACACAATATCATTAATTATCTCTTTGGAGATTTAAGTAGAATGATAATAGAACTTGATATGTTTTTGAAATTCATAGATATTATAATTATATATATATATATATATATAATTCCTCTGTAATTTTATACTTATCCTGAAATAGTCAATGTTTTGGCAACGTGTGTACAATTTTTCAAATAATTCATACCTTTCTAAGGTTTTTCATCAGGAAGATATTTCACTCACGAGTTTCACGAGTATCCTTATTTCTTATTTTAATGTCATATTTCATTATTCTTTTTTTTTAATGTAACAATTCCCCAAATTTTGTATTTTTTTATAGCTAGTAAAAGGATGAAATCGTACATTTTGTGTGGAATAAGTGGTAATTTGGAACTGAAAATTATGTCATCGTTCCACAAATATTTCAAAATATTTCACTATTTCATTTATTTTTTTTTGATTTTTTTTTAATAATGACCGGGCATAATTGCCGGTTAATATTAATATTAACCTCGGTCAATATTAATAATAACCGGTTATTATTAATACTGACCGGATTAATCATACTGATCGTAATATATATATATATATATATATATATATATATATATATATATATATATATATATATATATATATATATATTAAAACAATAGTAATATTTCTTTAACAATGCATTATTCATTTAAGCCGATACTGAAAAAAAAAATACTTTTCCCCGCACAACAATGCGAAATTTTAACACTTTCACGGAGTCCTTTGTATATATAAAAATAATTAAATTTATAGACATGACATTTTGAAGTGATTTCGAATCGAACATCCTTTTCCATTTTTCGATAAATGTCTTATATCTTGAGTTTCAATCGATTATTTTCTTATGGTGACTATTTCCCTGTTACCGCATCCTAAACATTGGTTCAAAAATCCATTTTAAGCATTTTCAAAATAACTTTTAAAAAAACGAAAACGCTGTTCGATTTCATAGTTGTTTAATACGAATCATCCACGTCTGTTGCAGAAATTGAATAAAATGTCATGAAAAAAATATACAAATGTAAACTCCTATTAGAGACTTAAATCCAAATTACACGTCCTACGTTTTCATAAATTTTGTTTTGAAATTATGTTTTGGTGATCATTCTAAAGTAGTTAAAAGAGATCTTTTATCCGAATAAATCTTCATCTTTTTCAATAGAATACTGAAAATCAACCGAAAATAAGCTATTTTGCTGACAAAAATATTGCCGCATACTAGTGCAATTTACATGAATTTATTATTTTGATACGCTTTGAAATATAATCGCTAAGCAACTGATAAATTAAAGAGGAAAATGAAAAGAAATGCATTTTAAAATTTGTAAAAAATATGAAAATAAATGTTTTATATTTTTCGAACGGATGCAAAAAAAATTTCCCATTAACTTAAACAATTAATGTCTAAATTCTAAAAAAATGTTCGGCAAATTTTCAAACTAATTGGATATATTTAAGACTTCCATAAATTTATGTTTAAATCCCTTATTCAAATGTGTCATTTAACAATGGATTTTGAAAATCGTCTGCATTCACATAGACGTCAAAAGAAACAAGAACGTGACGTCAAAAGACATCAAAAGAAATGTTCTATATTTTTCAAACGAATGAACCAAATTTAACCAAAAACTATACAGCTAAATCCGGGTATCTCACCAACATACCTACAAAAATCAACCTAATAGAATGCTTTTTGCGGCAGTTATCGCGGAACAGACAAATCGGCAAATAAACAGACAAACAGACGAAAACCAAAAACTTTTCGGTTCTCCTCAGTTCTTCACAATGTATAAATTTTAATAAATGTATCGGCAAATTTTCAAAGTAATTGGATATATCTATGACCTCTATATCGAAAATTTAGCATCCATAATTTTATGTCGTCAATTTTCAACTTGACGTTTCGGTAATTATACAATTACTTGGTATAATTATGAAATACTTGCCTTAAAAAGTAACTAATATATCTTTTGTTCAACATTTCAGTATCAGGTTTTTTTTTCTGTTTTCTTTAACTTTAACCACTGATAATCGTATCGAAATGCCTCCTTCAGCTTTGTGCATCATAGAGTGAAAAATGTATTCCATAACTTTAATAAGAGGCTTCACAATTTCAATACAGACATTCACTCTTAATTAATTCAGCCATTCTCCATGTATCACTGTTTATATTCACTATAGTGATAATTTAACTATATCGCACAGCTGAAAATGTAAACAGACACTAAATGACCAAACGTCACCGGAGACTTTTGATTTCAGACGTGTTGTCGAATACATATACAAATTCTCGAAGTATTGATCTTCTCGTATGGAAAGAACAAGTTTGATCATCTCGCACCTTACAATAAATATTTAATCACGAAGATAATTGGGGGAACAACAACAAATTGAATAAAGTAATAATATTTATAATTACCTGAATCCTAAAAAGTCCTTCCGGCCTGTACCGGGAGGAAAATGTAGCTTTCCTATATCTTCGTTTTAAAACTTTAGCTAATGTTACTCGAAAACAGCAAGCTAAAATTGGTCGAGGCATTGGTGAGCTTAATGCACACAATTAGTTTCATCCAAATTAATTTATAAATATGAGTGTTATCGTATGGCATAGATCATATATATATATATATATATAAATCAACATTTGAACGGAGGGTGGTTTTGGGGTATGGGGGTCATCATCAGAGAAAATATATCGAAATTTGCCGGAATTGCTTTCCTCCGAACGGCTGCAATAGGTAGCTTTATACTTTTTTAAATTCCTAGTATTAGCTCACACTCTCTATATATATATCTTGTTCAAATTTTCAATCGATAATAAAATATTTCCTATGAATCCATTCAAGTTCAAATACATTTTTTAAAACTAGTAGTGGATGACACTTTATGTTAATACAGTTTTTTCAAATATTAATTCATTAATTAAATTTAATTAATTAATTTTAGTTTTAAAGGGGAGAAAAAAATTCCTCCCATTGTTTTTATAAATGAAATGAAAGATTTATCTCAAATTAGTGATGCCACAGAAATAAAATACCGTAACGATGATTATAAAAAAAATTTCAATAATGATAACGTGGGACATTAATGCTGCGCGGGTTTATTTTATATATTTAGGATTAAAAAGTAGGAATTGACTTAAAAATTTTTTTTATATTACTTGTTGTATTGAAAGCTACCTAAAAGCTTGAAATGAGCTGTAACTGTCACAAGTGATTTCATAAGCCTTGTGCAATATTCCGTATGCATTTGTTAAGAATAGAACGTATGTTCGAAAATACCTTAATGTTTCTTTTAAATTTTCCGAAAAATTCTGCGTTTTATATTTAACATGCAAGGTTTTCGACCTAGTTTCACGAGACTTTTCGAAATCATTCCAAACTGGAATGGCATAATTATACTGCAATTAGAAATAAATATATTAAATGGTTTATAAAATATGAACATTTGCATGAAATAGCAAATGTGTGCATATTTATTTAGAAAATTATGTATACTTACAATACGTATTTCTTATAGTTATTTAAAAAAGAAAACTAGTCGTTGGAGGCCACTGTGATACTTACCCATCGTGGATATGCATAATATAAAATATGGAAATAAAACATGTGCAAACAATTTATAAAATGCATTGCAATTCGAACAAAATCCTATGGCTTGATGACGTCATAAACTTTAAATCGAGGCTAACGAAAAAGACAGGCTACCGCGGTACATTCCACTTATCTTTTTTTTACAGACCGCTAGAGTGACGTGATGCTCTTTTCGTGCACCTTCATTGGTGCATTCGAGCATCACGTGACTCCCGCGGTCTGTAAAAAAGATATGAATAAAGCACCGCGGTAGCCTTTCTTTTTCGTTAGCCTCGCTTTAAATGCTCTATTACTGAAATACGTAAAAGAAACAGCCTAATAACTACAAAATTGATAAGCATATTAACTAACGGTTTACTGCGTCGGATTAAGCGTCTCATTTCTAATTAAAATATATCTTTGAATTGAAATTTGAATAAAATACAGGGTCATGAAAAATTGAAGAGTGTGGAAAATAGGATTATAAATATCTCGGCAACTCATTATCCGATCGACTTCATTCTTCATGCAAAATTTATGTTTTTTTATTGTCTTTTATTCACTCTTTAAAATAAAATATTTCGAAAATGTGTATATACCTTTTATCAGAACGAATATTTCGAGAGTCCGAAAAAAATAGTTCCGGATAATCGAGGTTACTGAAATTCAATAAGCTTCTTCCCATTATTACATACTAAGTACATACGAAATTTCAAGTCTCTATCTCAATTTGTTCGGGAGATAGAGCGTTTACAGACACACACACAGACACACAGACAGACGGGCGGTAATTTTTTTTTCTAAAAATATGTTTTTCGGAAACTCCAGTGTCTGAAACGTGTAAATCCGTCAATTTTTTTTTTTCGATTTTCAAAACGATTACAAGGATTACACTATACTACGTATGATGGGTAAGTAAAAGTGCATGTTTTTCTTTTATAATGGGATAATCAAATACATAAGCGCATTATACAAAAAAATAAGTCAAATATCGTTGAAAATTCCAGTTTTTTCATAAATTTTAAAGATTTATTGTCGTTGTTCCACAAAGATATATAACAGTCAAAAATATTGTAGAGATCAAAATCATTTCCTCTTTAAATAAAATTTCCTTTTATGCGATTTCTAATAACTCTCATTGAGGAGTCATGTCGTTCACATTCATTTAAGAGTACAGAGTAAGAGACTGTTAAATTACCCGCGACAGTATTCCAAGAAGTTCATATCGATGTCTAAAGAATTAATTGTGGAATTTTAATTGCAATATTCTGCTACAATATCCCACGAAGTTTCAATAGATGTCTTCAAACTTCATAGCAAAATTTTAGTTCCATCTAACCTTTATTAAATATTTTGAATATCTCAAATTTCTCTAAAAGATAGCTTAAAGTATATACGAGAATTGAGTATGGAAAATTTCTTGTTCTGTACAATATTTCTAATTAGTTTTATTGGTTGTGTTTATTTATTGGGAAATAGAGTTACTTTTCTGTAGTTGGGTATAATGCTTTAAAAATGAATTTTATATTTAATATTTAATTGAGGAAAAAAATAATATATTTTAGGAGACGTTTCAAAATGATTTGATGAGCTAATTTTGATTGTTCAAAACATGTTATAGTTATTGTTATGGACAAATAGTTATATACAAAAAATTGCATATTTTTAAGTTAATATATATTTTATATTTGGAGAAATTAAATCAATTTCATTTGCGCATAAGTTCAATTAATTTTCCATATTTCTTATTTTTCAATGTAAATAAATATTTAAAAAATAATTAAAAAATACTCCCAATGAAAACATATTATTTTCCTTTCAATGATGTATACTTTCGGATATTTTTTGTATAGAAACAACTCACTATTCAATATATAGTAATTAAGGATTTTTTGAAGAGAAACTGTACCTCAGCAGCTCATACTTTTAAATTAATAAATATTATATTTTCCACGAAATTAAATCAAATTCATTTACTCTACGCATTATCAGAAAATAACTTTTCATACTTCCTATTTTTTTAATTTCAATAAGAATTTTAAAAAAAAATCATCAATAATTCCAATGAAAAAATATCTATTTTCTTTGAATAAATTATTTACCAGCTTTTTTTATATATAAGCACAACCCACTATTTAGTAATAGATTTTAAGAACTGTTTAGAAACGAAAGCGTAATTCAGCTGCTCATGCATGACATTTAAAATTAAAAAAAAATATTGTCACAATGACCTTGAAAGTTTAGAAAAAAAATTCTTCAAAAACATAAATGCTATGAGATACCATTAAAAATAAGTCATGCGTCAATAATAAGTTATGAAACACCTTCAAACGCATTTAGAATTCTCTAACAAAACTAAACCGTTTAATAAGGTAAAAGATGATTTCCAAGTAAACAATTTGAAAAGCGCATAATACATTTGAAAACCAAATTTCAGCAATTTCCATTGACGTTGGAAAAGTATTCTTTTGTGCGCTGTGTATGATCTATGATTTGGCGTTCTTATGAATAGTGGGATATAAGAACTTAAATTTCTACACAGATTTTACCAGTGATACTTTACATTAGATTAATTTTAACAAAATTTATCAAATTGGTAAAGAAATCATATGAGTTGTAATTTTCCAACTGTGCGAAAAATGTTCGGGCCAGGATTCGAAGCAGGGACCTCTGGAGATGGAGGTTCCCTGGTTTGAATCCTGGCCCGAACATTTTTTGTCCAGTTGTAAACTTACATCACATATGATTTATTTACCAATTAGAAGAGTTGTGTAAAAATCAATCTAGTGTAATTACGTATCATGCGTTTCCTGGAGTCCCATTACCTGCAATTTATTCTGTTGAGCTGATTCATATATCAGACCAGATTATTTTGACTGTGTGAATTATGTCCTCCAGATTCCTTCGGAATGACTCAGTTGGTAGAGCATTGGCAGCTTCAGCCAGGAGATCCCTGGTTCGTATCGTAGGCCGTGCATTTTTCGACCAGTTGGGAAATTACAACTCAAGTGATACTTTAGTTCTGATAAATTGGTACATTCTTAAAGTGACTTCAAGTTACAAATTCGTCCCATTTTCAAAATCTCCTAGTTAATGTAAAAAGTATACCAATTTAAAGACCAGAACACTTGTCGTAACGGAGATCTTTTTTCTTCTTAAAATTTCAGCACTTTCCGTCAACTTTGGATGAAGCATTTTAATGCCAGGGTAATTAGCATCTGCATTGTAATTTGTATAAAGGAAGAAAAATATGCTATTTCATTAAATATTGAAAAATTTTGTTTGTTATTTAGTTTCGAGTGGCTTCGATGTGTTGCCTCTTTTATTTTTGTACCGGTTAAACTAGAAATAATGAATTAATGATGCTATATAACATGTGTAGTCTCTTGAACACAATATGATAATAGTATCTTCAAAATAAACAGTTCATTATAAACTTATACGCATTCCAACGATTTAACAATGTGTATTTAATACCATTAAATGTTCATTAGCTCCATTATAACCAGTAATTTTGCATTATGTGAGTAGATCTGGGTAGATTAGAAGATAAACGGATTAATTAATGCTAGTGTGCTACGATTCAATTACTACAGTTACCAATAATGTAATTTTAGAACTACATCCAAACAATGAAGTTACGCAGATTTAATAGAATAATTTTCTGTTGCTTTTTTCTTAATTCGAGGGATGCAATGGAATCCTTTTTGTAAATTTCCGAGAAATGACAGAACAGATATTTTGTCCCATGAATGCAAATCAAAAATTAGAAAAAAAAGTCTATATGGTTACACAACCGATCTTTAATAACGTTTTCAGTTGTTTATGCAGATTTATTAAAATTGAGTAGTAACATTTATATAGTACAGAGACGATTATAAGTGAATAGATGTAGCTACAGTTATAAGAGTAGTGTCTGCACATAGGTAAGTAAGTACGCAACTTATGATGAGACAACACCCTTTTGTTGAAATGGTAAACTTAGTGATGATTACCTCGGAAACACCTGGATATATACGAAAAGTCAATTAGAAAGTTATTTAGAGATGCCGATTTACTAGGAAATGGAACGTCTTAACAACAAATGCAGCGTTAATTAGATATTAGTTGAAGAGTTCCCAACAGAAACATCACTTGTTCGAAATTTATTTATTTATATATATATTTTTTTTTTATGTGAAAGAAAGTAATTTTACGGAAATCACCCATTAGTGGATTAGCTTGCCAGAAGCATAGGTATTAAATAATACGAAGGATAAACTCTTCTATCTTCTATCAAAACCCCGAGTCTCGGGTGAAAACAAAAATATCGTTGGGGGAGATGAATGGGGGAGATTGGTTGATGAATTTCTACTTTCACTGAAAAATATTTTAAGTTATAATTCATAAATATTACAGGCTATAACAAGAATATTTCAAGGAGTATAACATGAATATTAAGGCATATAAATTTTGCTTATACTTAATTCCAACGTTAAATTTGAGTGAAAAATTATGTATACATTACGATGTATCAAAAAAATATTTATATAACTATACCTATGCACTGCAGATTAATTATAATTTCTTAAATAAATTGTTAAATGTATTGTATGTGATAAATGATATTTACAAAGAATTGTGGTAAGTGAACACGTACTATATGTTAAACCAAAGTATTCTGAATGATTACAAAATATGTACAATACTATTAGACATTTGAAGTTAGCTTTTTACAATGCAAAATAAAAAAGGCAAAACAAGTAAACACTTACATTAATCATCTACTTATTCACATATATTATAATAAACGCCTGAATAAATAAAATTCTTGTACAGGGTCATTATTTTTCACATTCGAAGTCACCTTTCTCAATATAGTCATGTCTTACATGTAGAACTTTTGGACCTTTTATGATAAGAGTATATAAATAATTCATTAATTCACACTTTCTGAGGGTTTTTTTCTTTGGTCATATATTATATTTTTTCTTCTTCCCGTTTATGTTTTCTTTCTGGATATTATTCAAATAAGAATGTGTTCATTATTCATTTTAATTTTTATTCCCCCATTTGTGAATGATGTTTTTGTATTGTCTCTTTACGGTTATATATATTATAATTACATTATAAATTCAGAATGACTCAATTATGTAGGATTATAAGCATATTACAAGACCAACAAAATTTCCTGCCTTATAACGAAACGTGCATTGTTTCTTCTATTTTCGAAAAGAAGATTTCTCGTTGTTGAAAGTTGAAAGTAGCCTCTAAGAATATTACAATGTTAATTCACTTTTAAGTACCTTTAATTACAAAAAGCTACATATTGCAGGCGTTCGGAGAAAAGGAATTTCAAAAAATTTTGGCATATTTTCACCGATTATGACCCCCAGACTCCAAACCACCCTCCGTTCAAATGTTAATATATATATATATATATATATATATATATATATATATATATATATATATATATATATATATATATATATATATATATATACATATATATATATATATACAGGGTGCCCACGTATAACCTGACCGACCTTTATTTTCGCAACCGTTGGTCCTAGATGCATACTTCCAATTACAAAAATGGTTTAAATAAGGTAAAGAATTATTTTTAAAGCAATTTGGGTCAAGAAAAACATTTATTTAAAAATTACGAAATTTAAATTTTTATACGGTCCCCCGGTCCTATAAGTGATATTTACTAAAAATTTACTGTCACACTAACAAGTAAGACAAAAAAAAGTCCCGTTCATCTAACATTAAAATTGACCGAGTTATGAAACTTTGAAATGCATGACTTATACCACTTTTTTGCATCTCAAAACAGATGAATTCGGCCATGCTTTCAGGGGTCGTATATAAAGAACTTAAACTTATTTCAAGGTATCTGCGCTTTAAAAGAAATCGTACAACTATTACGATTGAGTTAACTTTTATTAGTTAAAATAATTGTATTTCAACATATGTTTTATTTTGTAAGGATTTGAGGCTTTTAACAAAAATTATGTTATTTTCATAAGGTTTTATTTAACTTGCAACAATCGTCTTTCCAGTTTAAAATTTGTACTTGAACTTTAACTCACTTTCAAAAGTCCGATCGAAGTTAAATTTTACATACTGTCTTAAATCCGATGACAATGTAATATTATTATAATTTTTTACGCTTACCATCTTATACACACTTATATTAGAGGATAACACAAAAAAATTCGGATAGATTACCGTCAACAAGTTTAAGAAAGAGTTTTAGATTAGATAACATAAACCTGCGGTCGTTGTGTTTTTTAACTTTTATAATTACGTTTTATGTATTTTTTAACGCTGAATAAAAAAATTACCTTCTCTTTTAACCATCATGTCAGGATATTTCGCAAATCGTAAATTTCAAGGTTAAAAAATAGCGAAAAATCTGATAATATAAAATAGATGCAAGACTTTTTTATTCAGTTTAATTTTATTTAATTCAATACTTTTTTTTTTGGGGGGGGGGGCTTTACTGGGTTTTTTACAGCTAAACAGCTCAGGGGTCCGATGAGGTTGAGAGGGGAGGGGGATCAATTTTAACTTTAAAATTTTTAACTTTGAAATTTGCGATTTGAGAAAAATCCTGACGTGATGGTTTAAAGTGAAGGTCATTTTCAGATTCAGCGCTGAAAAATACATAATAATCAATTTTCAAAAGATAAAAAGCATGTCACAACCCAAATTTTGAAAGACTGTGTAATCTAACAGCATTTTAAAATCTGTATCATTTTGTAAAGAAATGAGGCTGTTGTTTTTCATCCTTTTATTTAACAAAAATTCTGTTATTTTTATCCTGTTATATGTTCAGTACAAATTGTATATTTTGCATTAATATGTTAGAATGATTATAGATTTTACATTTATATTAGATTGCAATGTTAATTTTGCTCTCAACTATTTTTTTGATATATCTGACGATTATTTATATATCTACTACATTTGTGAATGACCCCTATTTCGCAGCAAAAAATATACTCCAACTTTAAACAGCTATTACTCGGTCAGTTTTAATGTTAGATGAATGGAACTTTTTTTGTCTTACTTGTTAGTGTCACAGTAAATATTTACTAAATATCACTTATAGGACCGGGGGACCGTATAAAAATTTAAATTTCGTAATTTTTTTATAAATACTTTTCTTGACCCAAATCGCTTTAAAAATAATTCTTTACCTTATTTAAACCATTTTTGTAATTATAAGTATGCATCTAGGACCAGCGGTTGCGAAAATAAAGGTCGGTCAGTTATACGTGGACACCCTGTATATATATATATATATATATGACATATGTTATGCTGTAACTCTCTTACTTATGAACCGTTTCGGATGTAACTGAGTATGTGTATAGAACATGCCAAGGTCTCGATCGAGTTCGTTGGCCAGCTTCATCCGCCATCTTATTTCAAAATAGCGGCAAGTTAAAGTTTTAATTTTTTTAAATAAACTCAAAAAGATGTATAAAAAAATTATAAATTGAAAAAGTTGTTTCTGTGAAGTGTTAGAACGTGATACAAGTATTCTGGAACATTTTTTGTTTTGGCTATATCTTAAAAATGGCTGAGATATGGCAGTTTGAAATTCTAGGGTGGCTGCGATTTTGAAATAATTTGAATTTTTTTGTAATGTAACACTCTTCTTTATGAACCGAATCGGATGTGACTGACTATGTGTATAGAACATACCAAGGTCTCGACTGCGTTCGTTGGCCAGCTTCATGCGTCATCTTGTTTCAAAATGGCGGCAAAATAATTTTTGCAAAAACTCAAAAAGATATATAAAATATTATAAATTGTAAAAGTTGTTTCCATTAAGTGTTAGATCGTGATACAAGGATTCCGTAACATTTTTTTTTTTTTTGGCTTTATTTTAAAAAATGTCTGATATATGGCCGTTTGAAATTCTAGGGTGGCTGACATTATGAAACAATCTGATTTTTGTTATGCTGTAACTCTCATGCTGAAATAAGCATTCAAACTCAGTATTAACGATAACCAGGATTGAATCTTCTATTATCGGGCTCCAAGCATTTTAGCTTCGGTTGTTTGAGTAAAATGAATTGAATTTTTAAAAACATGGACTATGAGAGCTACCTTTTCCTCCCGGTACAGGCCAGAAGGACTTTTTTTAATTGATTTACAGATGGTTTTGTTGAGAATATTCAATTCCTTTGTAAAATGTTTTGCTTTGAACTATATGATTAGCAATATTTTTAATATTATTATAATTAAAAACTTCAGGGTATTAAATAATCAAAATTGAAATTTTGAAAGAAAAAACCATCATTTAATCTTTCTCGTCACTCATTAAATGAGTTTTTTGAAAAAAAAAATTAATAATAACAGTAACATACCTATTAGACTTGAAATTCAAAACAATCATAAAAATGCAACATTTTTTTTTTCTTGTGAATACCAAAGAAACCTTTTTTAACTTATTTTAACTCAAATAAAATTTTGAAGGTATCAATCCATTTAAAATAAAAATAATTTTAACTTGATAGATCTTATTCAAAAAATATTATGTAAATCAATAAATGGTATTTCCTTAAATATATTTTGGAAAAGAATTTCAGAGATTGTTTTAAAAGAAAGATTTTCCGCCTTTCATTCGAACCAATTTATTTTCTGAATTTTACAATAGAATACTTCAAAAATTTTCTAAATTATAAAACGATTAATTCTATTTCGAATAAATTAAAGTTTTTAAAGGAAAGAAACATACGAAAAAAAATATATAACTGACGAGGAATCTTTTATATTACATTCGGTTTCTAGAAGGACTGAGATTGTTAAAGAAATCTATTTCATACAGAATCTCTGACGGTTATTTTTTCAGACAATATAAAAATTCCTTGATAACTTCATTCATTATTATATATGTTAATATTTTTAACGTTTCATATACTTTAAGAAACCTGAATTTTTTCAATTTTCCAATATTTTTGTTTTTAAGAATTGAAATTTTGAAATTTAGAACATAGTGTGTAATTTTGCATCTTCAGAAAATAATGTCTTCCGACAATCTAAAAATGGAATATTTAACTGAAAATATTGCAGAATATACTCTACAAAATTATACAAACATTTCTTGATATGACAAAAACACTTATGATTCTGGAAGTTTTGTAATATCTTCCGAAACGTTTAAAGAAAAACAAATTATATTTCTCATAAACTAAAAGCTTCGAAATTTAACAACAAAGAAAAATTGATAAAATTTATTGGCAGGATAAGGGTATTTTTTTCTGAAATATTACCTATTGACTTTGTCTTTATTCATTTGACTTTCTCCAAATATTTTCTGAAGATAACGACAAGGCTTACAGAATTCTGGGTCAGGATGAACTTGCATTGAAATTTTATAAAATTTTCTGCAATTTCTTACAGTGTAGAGGATGCCAGGTAATCCATACTTGAACCTTATTGTCTGGAAACATAGAAGTGCAAGAATGCATTATTTGCTTCTATATAAAATAACCGTAATTTAACAGTATTCTGACCACAATATGGACCATATTATGATCTGAATAGCGTTAAATTACGGTTATGTAACCGTTTTCTATAAAAACAGTCGAATGACCGGATACTTTGCTGCAAATGTTTTACAGTGTACCCAAAGGTAAAATTTAAAGCAAAAGGATTGAATATGATAACATATGGTCATAGAAAGGTAATCAATTAAATGGAGGGGGCCATCTTCGAGGCTGAAATTACCACACTTAAACTTCTCAAACTAACTTCGAACTGTGTCATCTGACCTGCAGTTTGTCCATATACAGCATAAATTTTACGAGCAGTGTGACTAGCATTTTTACCTTTCTCGAAATAAAAGAGCAACAATGACGAAAACGAACTTTTTGGTTCTCCATTTTTTGTACTGTACAGAAACAAAAGTTATACCGTAACCTAAGCGAGAATTATGCAGTGCAAGCAGAAAAGGACGAATTTACATATCTGGGTCATGCAAGCTCACTCCTTATTTGCAATAGCAAAATAACTAGATGAAACTGCGCTTCGGTTTGAAAAACCGCAAAATTTTCCGGGTGACCCAATAATACACTGAATCCCCATTTCATTTCTCCATTTCATTTCTCGAAACATTTGTCGAAAAATCTAAATATCTTGTCAAAATTAGGTGCTCGTAGTAAAAACTTCAGAGTTTGATACAATGTCTTTAAGAAGATGGTCCTCTGTGCTTATTTTTTTTAACATGTTGAAAAACGACATAATTTGGAATCGAATGGCTAATTCCGTTTTTTTTCCCTGGTACACTCTAAAAATGACATTTTCAAAACTGAGCAAAAAACACTCAAATCTGAGTATGTCGAATAGTCAAAATGGCTCCGAATCAAAATGACTCAAGTTTGAAACATGTATATACTCATTTCTGAAAACATGCACACACTCAAGAATAAAACATCATGTGCTCCTATTTGAGTATGTACATGCTTCAAAAATAAGTACAAACTGACTTCTAACATGTGCTCATTTTTGAGTATGTCCATGTTTCAAAAATGAGTATGAACTGATACTAATCATTTTGAGTATGTCTTTGTTTCAAAAATGAGTATGAACTGACCTCTATGTGCTCAGTTTTGAGTATGTCCGTGTTTCAATATTCTGAGTACTTCTGGTATTTCAGAATTGAAAGCATTGGGTCGACCTATTTGAAACAAAAAGTCTTATAACAAAAAGAAAACATCAATTTACTCAGATTTGAAAGTGTCATTTTTCTCAGTGTATATTTCGGTCATTAAAATATATGAGGTTGTCCTCTTCTTCTTCTTTTCTTGTTGACTTTTTCGTTTATTCTAATAAGAAAATCAAGTTTAAGCATGATGAATGTGTTCTTCGGCAGCAATACATCATGCATATGTTCCGATGGTAGACACATTGAGCATACTTGATTTGACTTTCCTATTAAAATGAATTGCACCTTGTTTACATATACAATTTTTAATAATAAATGTGCATCTGCTTTTTAATCCCACATTTCTGTATGGAATGGAATTTCTGGTGTATTTAATCTGGTAATAGGATATAAAAAATTTATATTCCAGAGCTTCTACTAAAGTTATTTTTACATATAAAATATAATTTTATGCTAATCCAGGACACTCTACATCTTTGTAATTCACATTTTCTCCGCATCTGGTACCGTTTTCGAGATAGGAACGCTAACTCCACTTTGGTGGCGCTGCAAGTGGTCTCATAGCTTAACGCATAGGCACTTTACTGTACCTAGACACTACGTTTATTTTTATAGCTGTAACCGTTCCGAATTTAATGGGGGTGTACAAAGTTTTAATGTGCACCCTGTATATGTAATAAATATCTAATGTTCAAATATTAACTGGGCTGTATTAAAAATTTAATTTCTTAAAACCAAATAATAAAAATCAATAAAAACGATTTTGGTTTTTGATGTACAAATAAGGTAAGTTCAACAGTTATTCAAATTTTCTGTCTAGTTTCATATTAATATATAATAACTGAGTAAATAAGTTCTTGTCACTGTTTTTTTATATATAATTTAAAAATTGATTTTTATTTGAGCTCCCAAATTAATTTGTGTCTAAGTTTTTTCCTTACTTGCTTCTTCATTCAAAATATAAATTAACTTTGAAATATTTCTCTAAATTAATGGAAAGAAAAAAATGTAGTTTATAATGCAGTATTCGGTAAGCATATATGAAAGCAGACACTATTATTTTATTATTGATTTATTTAAATATTTTATGCGTTACATCGGGTGTCCGCAAATTTTTGTGTAGGTTTTCTTACCTCATAAATTTTTATTTAAAAACATGACGAAAAATATTATTACCTATTCATAAAGTAGAACTCAAAAAAAAAAAATAATAATAACACAAATTTACATTTCCGTAAAGTTGCAACCAAAACGTTATTAATCAAATAAACGATTATAATCAAATAATAATAATTATTTTTTTTAATCAAATTTATCAAAATTTCATTAATGAATTAATATCATAAAGTTAGTTTGTTTCCAAGAACCATAATACGTACATTCCTTTCTCTTGTCTACATTTTGAATTCTCAAGACTCAGTCTTCTGCAATACGACGCTGCTAGGGTTACCGCGCAAACTCACGGAGAATACTTAAAGTTGTTTGTGTTATTAAAAGACTTTCTTGAGATGTACTTTACATGTATATATTATATTTTTCGTCATGTTATTAAATCAAAAACTATTAGATAAAGAAACTCCATCAAAAATTTATGGACACCCTGTACTTTTTAAATGTGATTGAAAGAAATATCCTTCTTAATAATAAATCCGTAATCAAAGCCTGATAAATCTGTATACAATTTCTACGTCAACGCTTAAAATTTAAACATTAAAATCGTGAATAAAGTTTTAATCAAATATTTCTCATTATGAGCATTGTAACTACAAAGATCATTTATATCAGTTATAATAAAAACAAGTTCAAAATTACACATCAAATGTGACAAATGAGGTGCGTTCGTACTATAACAAGTTTCAGTGAAATTAATTATATCGTCTATTATGATTTCCGTAACAAATAAGTACCTTTTAAGTTGCCAACATTTTATCATTTGTTGACATTTACTGAAAATTCCAATGGGAAACTTAAGCCTAGCATTGAAAATGAATGAATTTGAAATCCATATTTAGACTCTTTTTCCATTTAATATCTATTTCTCCGGAAACATCTATCAAAAACTGTCGGTAAATTATAGGATTGTATAATAATGAAAAAATTTTAGTATACAAATTCGGTTTTTAAATTCAGTAATACGGAAATAATAGGACTCCATTTTCACCCTTTCCGGCACAGACAAAGTCTGTTCGTAAAATGAGAAATTGCTGACTGACACCGGAATTTGCAAACGACTTTTTTAGGAAATATGAACTCCTTATTTTAAGCTTTCATTATAGAAACAAAATTTTATTAAAATATTCTTGATGCCGAATGCAAGTTTGGAATTAAAATTAGGTGTGCCCGAAGTGGGACCACTGTGCCGGAAAGGGTTAAATAGGACGTAATCACCATGGCAACCTAGTATCATTACCTATCATGTGGTATGACTGAATTAATTACGTATGATAGGATTTAATAGAATGATACATCTCAGTCGCTTGACGATTAATCCACGGAAGCTTCTATAACAAAGAAGTACCAATTTTTAAAAAATTCAAATTACTTAATAAATATTTTTATTAATATCTTTTAAAGTTTTGATTCAATTTTCATAAAATTTTAAATGACTCGACAAAATTCTGCAAAGATTATATATATTAAATTTCAAATCATTTGGTTGGGTAGTTTTTGCGCTGTTATATGCGAACAGAAGGACAGACAGACAGACGGAGGGACCAGATGACGACTATAGGTGCTACGTATTTCTATAATTACGAACGCTCGTAATAAAAATAGTATATTTGTTAGCAATCCAAAAGTATCACTTATGACAAATACAATAACGAACATAAATTTTAATGACAACTTTCTTACATCTAAAACAAGCTGGGAATTGTACGTCAAACGTGACAAATGAGGTGCGTTCGTACTATAACTAGTTACATAAATATCCTGATCTTTTCCGATTTTTAATTCTGTGAAATGAATTATATCGTCTGCAGATTAATTTCTGTAATACAATAAGTATCTCGGTCGCTTGACGATTAAACTTCGGAAGCTCCTATAACAAAAAAGCTCCGATTTAAAAAAAAATTTCAAATTTCTTAATAAATATTTTTATTAATATCTCCTAAAGTTTTGATTCGATTTTAATAAAATTTGAAATGTCTCGACAAAATTCTGCAAAGATAATATATTTTAAATTGCAAATCATTCGGATGGGTAGTTTTTGCGTTGTTATATGCGGACGGACGGACGGACAGACAGACGGATGGACGGACGGACGGACAGACAGACGGACGGACCAATCGACGACAATAGGTGCTACGTATTTATATAATTACGAACGCACCTTAAAAGACATGTTTTGAAACTGAATGCTTGAATAAAACCTGGAGAAATTACCAGTTCTTTTAAATTTTTGTATTTTGATTTTGTAAATGCTCTCAACATCAGGCTAACTGATATTAGAGCGCCGTAAGTTAATTTTACGGTAATTTGATCAAAAATGTTGCAAAAGATAACAGTAAAAATGTTCCTCTCTCCAGCTTCCCCAAGAATACATTAAATTCTTGGTTTAAGAGCACTCAGATATCCAACTGGGACCTAGATAAGAAATTCACTAAATTTTATCTAGTTGCTTACAGTTTTACGATTGCTACAACATAATCTTACCTACGCCGGGCTTATTTATTTGGATTCTCTCTCCGTATTATGTGCGTAGTGTGGTCAGAAGAGAGGTTTTTTATTGCTGCTATGCTCCGGAAGATAACTTTTAGGGAATAGTTAAAGTCCCTTGGCAAAAAATAACTCTAGAAGACCCTAACATTCTTGCTTTTGTTTGAGGTGTATTAGACGAAGAACATATTTATAAGGCTTTTCTCTCTGTATAAATGCTGCATTTCAATTTAGATATATTTATTTGGAATATTTAACTTTACGAAGTTTCTAAAATTGCAAACAAGTAATTATACACAAACGACATATCCTAAATTTCTATGGTATAAATATCGAGCAATTGAAATAATAAAAAGAAAACTGCCCAGTTAAACTGAGGGCTTTGAGCTCACAGGCTATTCACACTAATTGTATATTATACTCTTATTTCAAAGAATTTGAAATAAGAGAAAAATAAAGAACTCAACAATAAATAAGGGGGGGTCATCCCCCCGTTACCCCCCCCCCTCATAGTTATCTAATGAACCCCTTAAACATATACAAAATTTGAAGAAAATCGGATAATTCTGCATGAAAAACCCATTTATCTAAATTAAGGCGGGGATTAGCCCCCCCCCCGTTCCCCCCCTTTATACTTAACCAATCAATCCCGAAAACTAATCAGGGAAGCGTCTTAACACAATGAACCTATAAACAAATTTTGAAGCAAATGGGATAATTCTGCATGAAAAACCCATTTATATAAATTAAGGGGGGATTAGCCCCCCCCCGTTTCCCCCCCTTTATACTTAACCAATCAATCCCGAAAACTAATCAGGGAAGCGTCTTAACCCAATGAACCTATAAACAAATTTTGAAGCAAATGGGATAATTCTGCATGAAAAATCCATTTATATAAATTAAGGGGGGATTAGCCCCCCCCGTTCCCCCCCTTTATACTTAACCAATCAATCCCGAAAACTAATCAGGGAAGCGCCTTAACACAGTGAACCTATAAACAAAATTTGAAGGAAAACTAAATAATTCTGCATGAAAAACAAATTTATATAAATTAAGGGGGGGTTAGCCCCTTCGTTCCCCCCTTTATACTTAACCAATCAATCCCGAAAACTAATCAGGGAAGCGCCTTAACACAGTGAACCTATAAACAAAATTTGAAGGTAAACGGATATTTCTATGAAGAGTTATCGCGTTACGTACATACATACATACGTACGTACGTACATACAGAACCGGCGGGCACATAAGCTCTCAGGCTTTGATAGCCTGTGAGCTAAAAATGAAATACTTTTCCTAAAAATAATTACAGTAAATGAAATTTGTATATTATTAATATATATATATCTATACTAATATTATAAAGACGTAACGTTTATTTGTTTGTAATCACTGGAACTACAGAACCGATTTCAAAAGTAATGGTGGTAAATTGATTGTGACATTCCCTGATCCAACATAGGCTATATTTTATATCGGTGCCACGAACCACAGGAGGCGGGTGTGCAGGAGCGAGCTAGAAACTTGAAATTTGGCATGGTAGTTACTTATAAGATGTAAATGCTCTCTAAGAACAAATTCAAAACAATTCGAAATTTAAAAGGGTGAAATGAACGAAAAGCGTTCTAAAAACATTCTAAATTACAATTTCTATGGAATCTCTGGAACTACCGAACCGTTTTCAAAAGTGATGGTGGTAAATTGAAGGTGGCAGTCCCTGCTGTGACATAAACTATATTTTATGTCGGTTCCACAACCCTCAGGGGTGCAAGAGCGAAACACGTTCTAAAATGGCGATTTTTGCGATACTGAAGGAGTTAGAAACGGGAAATTTTGCATGGTAATTACTTATAAGATGTAAATGATCTCTAAGAGCAAATTTTAAAAAAAGATCGAAATTTAAAAGGCTGAAATGAGTGAAAAGCATATTAAAAACATTCTAAATTACAATTTTAATTGAATCTCGAACTACTGAATCGATTTTAAACGTAATGGCGGCGAACTGATGATGACAGTCCCTGATCTAACATAGGCTATATTTTATGTCGGTGTCACTATCCCAGATAGGTGTGGTTTCGAAAAATGTTCTAAAATTGAAATTTTTGTAATACTGAAGGGGCTAAATATTTGGCATGGTAGTTACTTATAAGATGTAATTTCTCTCTAAGGACAGTTTCTAAAAAATTCGAAATTTAAAAGGGTGAAATGAGTTAAACGCATTCTAAAAACATTCTAAATTACAATTTCTATGGAATTCCTTAAACTACCGAACCGATTTTGTTAAAAATTTATGGTGACAGTCTCTTCTCTAACATAGGCTATATTTTATGTCAGTACTACTGTCATCAAAGGGTTGCAGGAGCAAAAAAAATTCTAAAATTGCAATTTTTGTGATACTAAAGGGATGACAAATTTGACATTGGGAAAAGTAGTTACTGATAATATATATATGCTCTAAAAGAACAGCTTCTAAAATATTCGAATTTTAAAAGGGTGATATGAGGGAAAAGTGTTTAAAAAACGTTTTTAATTACGATTTCTATGAAATCGTTAAGGATAGAAACTTGAAATTTGACCTAATACTTTTTAAGACGCAAATGCGCACACAGAACAAATTTTTTTAAATCGAAATTTAAAAGAATGAAGGAGGTAAAAACTATCTAAATTAAGATTTTTTTTTTAATACTTACAGGATTAGAAACTTAAAATTTGGCATGACAGTTACTTTTAAGATACAAATGCTCGCTAACAATGGTTTGTAAAGAAATTCAAAATTTGAAAAGATGAAATAAGCCGAAAGCGTTTAAAAAGCTTCCTAAATTGCGACTTCTATGGAATTGTTAAGGATAGAAACTTGATGTTTAACATGGCTGTTGTTTTTAAGACGTAACTGGTGGCACACAAGAGATTTCTCAAAAAATGAAATTTAAAAGTGTGAAAGCGCGAAAAGCGTTTAAAAACGTTATAAATTACGATTTAGTTGGAACTGTTGAGGCTAGAAACTTGAAATTTCGCATGGCTGTTATACGCACGTAAATGATCACCCAGAACAGTTTACTAAAAATGCGAAATTTAAAAGGACAGAAACAAAAGAAAAAGTTCTAAAATTACAATTTATGGGGTACAAATGTTATAGAATCTTGGTATTTGGCATGGTGGTTACTCTTAAAATTCAAATTCTCGTTAACCCCTTCGGGACCGGCGGCTTTTACACAAATTTTATTCGGTTGGCACAACTTTTTTTTAAAAAGCTACCTATACTTAAACTATCACAAAAATGCTCTGATTAGAGAAAGCAAATATTACCTTTATTTTTTTACTGGTGCTTAAAAAAAAATTCTGTATGCTCTTTTTGAGTTTGCATATATGCGACCATGGTCCCGAATGGGTTAAGACGGTTTAAAAAAATTTCGAAATTTAATGGGCTGAAATGAGTGGAAAACGTTCTAAAATCATTCTACATTATGATTTAATGGAATTTATTCGGGTTAGAAACTTTAAATTTAGTATAGTGGTAACTTTTAAGATGCAGACGCTCGGTATAAACAGTTTATTAAAAATTCGAAATCTAAAGATGTAAAATGAGCGGGAAACGTTGTAAATTATGTTTTTTTTTTTTTTTTTTTTTTTTTTTTTTTTCTAAATTGTTAGCGATAGAAACTTAAAATTTGACATGCCTGTTATTTTTTAGACGTAAATGCTCACAACAGAACAGTTTTCACAAAATTGGAAAACTAAAAAGGTGCAGAGCCATAAACTTTCTAAACTTGCACTTTTAGTGATGCTGCTGGTCATGAAAGTTGAAATTTGGCTTAGTGGCTATTTTTAAGATTTCAATGCTCTCTAATACCGGTTCTAAAAAAAACATTGAAATTTAAAAGAGTGAAATGAGGTGAAAAAGTTCTAAAAACCTTGTAAACTTTGATTTATCTGAAATTTGTTAGGGATAGAAACTTGAAATTTTATATGGCTTTTACGTTAGAGACACAAATTCATCGAAAGAACAGTTTTTAAAAATTTAGAAATTTTAATGTGTGCAGGAACAAAACAGTTCTAAAATTGCAATTTATGTGATATGGTTAATACAGAAATTTGCTTAACTAGAAGATTAGAATTTGGCATGATGCTTACTTTTAAGATGTAAATACTTAGAACTGTTTCTAAAAACAATTGAATCCATTTGGACACTACACTGTTAACTAGTATTTTAAAAACACAAATTGCACAAATTGTGCTTATTAGTTGCTAAAATCAGTGTAAAAATTGTTTTAAACTCATAAAAGAGCTAAAATCCTACATGTTTCGGCTTTAAACTTAAAGCCATCATCGGGGAAGAGGAACAACACAAACGACTACTGATCTTTTAATTTTCGACACGAGAAAATTGAAATCAACAGTATGGAAAAATTTAAATAAAATAAGCGGGCGCTCTGTGTTGCCAAAGAGCGAAAAACAAAACAATGAATTAACAAGGGGTTAAAAATGTATCCCATAAACTAGGTATGTTGAAAGAAAAGTTATCATTACAAATACAATCTTTTCGAATTTTAATTTCCAATGATTCCCTAATGGCGGCTTTAAATGGGTTATTGAACCTATGGATAATTCTTGCTTTATCGAAATTAATTACAGTATCATTATTTTTAGCGTAAAACCGGGAGAGTGCAGTGGATAACTTTCCAAATTTTATGTCGTTTTTATGCTCTTTTAACCTTTCTAAAAACTTTCTTTTAGTCATACCAATGTGAAAAATTATACTATTAACACTATTCAATTATACAATAACCCATTTAAAGCCGCCATTAGGGAATTATTGGAAATTAAAATTAGAAAAGATTGTATTTGTAATGATGACTTTTCTTTCAACATATCTAGTTTATGGGATACATTTTTAACCCCTTGTTAATTCATTGTTTTGTTTTTCGCTCTTTGGCAACAGAGAGCGCCCGCTTATTTTATTTAAATTTTTCCATACTGTTGATTTCAATTTCTCGTGTCGAAAATTAAAAGATCAGTAGTCGTTTGTGTTGTTCCTCTTCCCCGATGATGGCTTTAAGTTTAAAGCCGAAACATGTAGGATTTTAGCTCTTTTATGAGTT
The DNA here is from genome assembly GCA_963931845.1 of Maratus michaelseni. Taxonomy (NCBI): domain Eukaryota; kingdom Metazoa; phylum Arthropoda; class Arachnida; order Araneae; family Salticidae; genus Maratus; species Maratus michaelseni. The sequence goes on from OZ007596.1 coordinate 287,390,741, forward strand.
TAAAACAATTTTTACACTGATTTTAGCAACTAATAAGCACAATTTGTGCAATTTGTGTTTTTAAAATGTTTCTAAAATTTTTTAAATTTCCAATGAAAAATGAAATGAGCAAAAGACCTTCAAAATAGATTCTAAATAACCATTAATTTGGAATTAATTTTAGCTCTTCTCATTCATTTAAATCTCATGTTCGCTTTATGCAGCATAAGAATGAAGTTTACTCCAATTGGGGCTAACTTAGTCATTTTTGAAGTATCTTGTGGCAGCAAAATAAACTTTATATATATATATATATAAATGCTGCTTTAAATTCTCTTACTCAAAAATACAGTGAAACTTCCATTTAACGAAGTCTCATCGTTACACTCAAATACTTCGTTATGAAGAAATTTCGTTAAGTAGAATTCAACTTAAATTTATAAAACTTGTATACACATAACCCACATAAAATGAAAAGTACACATAAACCGGAAATATTTGAAAAATGTATTTTAATTCGGGATATTCATTTTTTAATGCAATGTAGATATGATAATAACTTAATCAGAGTAATGTAAAAATAAAAATAAAATAAAAAATAAAAAACACATAAGAAAGAGAAGTAAACAAAAACCGAAGCGTACCTTTCCTTTTTTTATTAAAATGTGATTAAATGTGTGTGTTTTGATTAAATGATTTAAATGTGTTAATTTTCATACAGTCCGCTGAAATAAATTCATACATCCATACCCATTGCAACAGCAACCTCTCCGTTCGAATGCGCACACGAAAGTGAAATAAACTTCGTTACATAGAATACTTTTTTCGTAATATGGAGATTATTTTACATGTTAATAAAGTTCAAAGTCAAGGTTCTGCAGAAAATTTCGTTAAGTAGAAAACTTCGTTAAATAGAGACTTCGTTAAAGGGAAGTTCCACTGTATATTGGTTTCTGAGGTTTATAAAGATAAAGAATGTTTTTTGGAATCGTTAGTAATTCAGAAGTGATTGTTTTATAAATTTACGTTGGTGGTTGTAGCACAGGGTTGTCATAATGTATTTCCCTGATTACAATAATTTATTGGAGAAAAACTAATATAATTAGGCATATGTTTGTTTCAATATATTGTAAAGGCATTTATGAAGTTTTTAATACAAGTACTTGCGTCAGTAAATTTCGATATGAGCACCCTTGGCAGCTCGAAGAATGTCAAGGCAGAATTCCATTTCTCGCCACGTATTGACCAACATTTGGGCTGTCACACTAGACACAGCATCTGCGATCCTGACCTTGAGTGTTTCAATATATTTTACTAGTGTTGCAAACACTCTGTCCTTTATGTAACACAAAAGAAATAATCTAGAGGAGTTGGTCCATCGCGTCCGATCCATCTTCCAGAAAATTTGTTATCTAGGAACTCACAAATGACGGTATAAATAGGATTAAAAAAAAAAAACTTAAGAACATGACTTTTCTATAATGAAAATTTTACAGTATTACATTCAATGGTTATTCAGCATTTTTTTTTTTTTTTTTTTTTTTTTTGTGTAATTAGGGAAAGACTTTATGACCACCCTGTATATTTCTCTAGATTAAAAAACAAGTGTATTTTTTAGTGTTTTTTTGTTCAATTCAGCAACAACAATGTATTATGATGTTTAACAATGTATTACGATGAGATAAACACATACAATTGTTAAAGATTATGACATGACTGAGCTATTTACCGTTTTTTAGGTGCGCTCGTAATTATATAAATACGTAGCTCCTACAGTCGTCATCTAGTCCGTTCGTCTGTTCGTCTGTCCACATTAAACAGCGCGAAGACTACCCAACCGAATGGTTTGAAATTTAATACATATAATCGTTGCAAAATTTTGTCGCGACATTTCAGATTTTATGAAAATCGAATCAAAACTTAAAAAGATATCAATTTTTTATAATTTTTTTCGATTTTTTTTCTTCATTTTATTAAATCTTATCATACGTATTTAATTCAATGATATCCCATGATAACAGACGATATAATTCATTTCACTAAAATAATAACGATGTTTTTCTTACATTATCTTGCATTGGATATTTGCGCATAGTATAATTTTAACGTAACAGAATTGTAATTATTTTTTTGTAAAAGTGTATTAAAATTTAATTTCATAAAATAAAATTAATATCTATAATATGAAAATCTGCACATAAGATAAATTTTGAATTTATGTATTTTTGAAAAATAGTGCAATAGCTATTACACCAAGATCTGAATAGTTATAAAACTAGTTATAGTACGAACGCACCTCATTTGTCACGCTTGACGTACAATTTCTAAGTTGTATTATTTTAAGATATGCAGTGATTTAATTTATTGTTTCAGTGCATTTTTCATGTACGAAGGAACCCCTCAATTTTCTCCTAAATAAAACAAAACCTTGAATTAGTTTTTTTAAACATTAATTTAACATTAATGACAAACGATAAAATATTTTACTGCATCTGTTCATTTTAAAAAGACATTTTAAACAAGTATTTCAACATTTTTAAATTTATATTTTTACTGTTTAGAAGTCGAATCTCTTGAGGTAATAATTGAGGCTTTTTTCTATGTTCATAAAATTAAAGATTTTAAAGAAGAGAAAATATGCAACTGATTTTTATTTTTTATTTATTTATTTTTATTTTTATCAATTATCAAATTGCATTAATATCAATCTAAATATTGTTGTTAAATAAATTCCTGGTGTAAAATATTTTATCAAAAAATATACAAATTGATCTATATAAACGCTTATTAAAAAATATAATGCACTTGACTTTAGGTTAAATCACTCTACCTATTATTCTATTAGATTAAGACATGTTATAAGTTTTTTTTTTTTTTTTTTTTTTTTAAGTTACCTCAATTTTTTTCCACTTTTTTGCGATTTTTTTGCGCAACTATACAGTAATAATACTGGGGTTTTTCGCCAGTGAAAGTGCATATCTTGAAGTTTTGAAAAAGTATATTTGGAAATTGGTCGGAAAATGGTCCTCTCGCGGCGTTTGATATAGGGGTGTGCAAAAATTGAAGCGTTCCTCGGTACCGGATGAATCGCGGTATCTCCTTATCCGTAACAAAAAACTAAAAAAAAAACTTTAAAATTTATATTTTGTAGTCCTTCTCGGATGGGTTTATAAATTTTTCGATCCTGAAGAAAGTGGCGTCCATTTAAATTTCAAGTTGTCGATTTTAGACAAAAATTTTTGGATTTAAATCGTGCAAAAGATATTTACAATTCAAACATTGAAAAACGCCTCCGTGAGAGACTGCAGAATAGTATATACTAGAAAAGCATGCAAATTTCAAAAAAAGTGGTCTATCTAATTTTGAGTGCTGCTGCGTACCGATTTGTAAAACAGAGTTTCGTGAAAAACAGATTTAAAGTTTTACAACGTTTTTAAACAATCATAGATAACAGTGAGTTTTCAATTTTACATAAAATCATCTATACCAGGTCTATGCCCTTCTGAACTTCCTCTTTCTCAATTCTTTTGTTTCTACCTGCACACCGCACACAATACGCTAAATATGAGCATACTGAGCATATGTATGCACTGTAATATTAAAAGGCGGATAGCTTTTGAATTAATACGAATTTCGGAAAAACTGCTTTATTACAAAGATTTGAGGGTTTAAGGAGTTAAAAAAAGAAATTCGATTGTTTTCAAAAAAATTATAAAAAAAAATTATAACATGCCTTAAAACATTTTATGTATTTTTAGATCATGAACCTCTAAGCTTAAAATAAATTATAAACACTTATCCATTTAAATTAGCATTTAAAACTTATTCAATTAATTAAAGCGTATATATATATATATATATATATATATATATATATATATATATATATATATATCCCTATTAAATATTTTTTAAACTAATTACACTATTTTACATTCATGAAAACATGTTTTTTTCTTCAATTTGTCACATCTAGTTTTCTTCCAATATTGTAAACAAAAATTTCTTAAATTATAATAACCCTTTAAAATTCGTTAGTAGATTGAACTAGAAATATTACTTGCCTAATTATAATAAGTAACTACTCTAATAAGAGAACATAATTTGTTATAGACTGAAATGTTTATATGACATTTTAATATAATCTTTAAACATGATCCTATAAACTTAAGTTTTATCAAATATTATTAAGACTATTAACGCTTTTAAATTGCCAAATAAATTGCTTTTGGAAGATGATACATAGTACGAAGCAGACTTGGATAATTAGATACGCAACAGTTTTAAAATTAGTCTGTGAAATCTTGTTTACGTTGCTTTACAACATTCTTTACGTGTTAATTGGAATATTTCTGATACCATGTATATTGAAAATAGTTCAAAATTTCAATTGAAAAATTAAATATCTGATTTTAAATAGAAAAGAGAAAATAAGGCGTTTTATTATGTTAAATTTCTCACAAAATATTGCGGTATAATAGATAATATTTTCATATTAAATGTACACTGTTAAAAGTATGTGTATCAAATAATGTAGGAAAAGCTGTCACAGACGCACCGGGTTGACGAGATTTCCTTTTGGCGTCAATTTGGCTAAAATCTTGTTTTCAAATACCAGTTAAACATCGCGTGCGAAAATTGCACATTATTTTTATTTTAATATGAAACTAAAATAAAAACATGATTATCTGAACATTTTATAATATTTTAAAAATAAACTAGAAATAAATAAGCAATAATTTAATTAACAAATATATAACATTACAATTTATATTATTTAAAATATAAACAAACAATTTTATTAATAAATAAACAATGGAAACAATAAATAAACAGTTATAAAATAAAATATTACAATAAATAAATATCACTAAATAACAAAATAGACGTGTGTGTTTTATAACAAAATATGTGTGTGTGTTGTATAATAAAATCGTGTCTGTTGATAAAATAAATTGTCTCGTAATAATCATTTATTGCACATAAATCCAGATTTTAACATACCAGAGTGTCTCAGGAAATTAATAAATATCTCTCTATCAGAATAAAGGAAACCATTAACGAGAGCAGGATTTATCACTCCTTTTATATGTCTATCTGAAGATAAACGAATTCTTATACAATCTAAAATAATGGACTGGTATTTTTTAACTACATCCTTAACAGGAAGAAGGTTATTAACATTAGAATAACTCATATTTAAAAGCAAGGTATTACTGTAGATAATTTTTTCAAACTTTATGTAACATACAATTCAATGATTGAAATATTCGAATATAATAGTAATCAGTAAAGAAATATGAAATACTACCTGAACTCGTGCTGAAAATAATAAAATCCACATTCGATATATTGCATAAACAAAGCTAAGAATACAACTGACACAGCTAATAATAAGAAAAATAAGAAAAAGAGAGTAGAACGCGCAAGAGGCACTATGTGAACTGCTAAGATATCATAAAAAGCAAAACGTGACAAAAATTACCGGGTTACCACCTCAGGCATATAATCCCAAAAAAAAAAAAAAAAAAAAAAAAATCTTGCCAACCCGGTGCGTCTGCAACAGCTGTGCCTAATTTAAGATCTCGTGGTATTAATTTATCATGAGTCTTACAAAAATGTAAAGAAAAATGAAAACCGAGACTCTGTAAATTGACCATAGACTCCATATATTTACATCTATAAAAGTACCCATGGCCTTCCAAATTTATATTCATAAAAATGGAAGACAGTTGAGGTATAAACGTTCAATCTGGGAGAAAATGGTAATATAATTTATGCGGGAAATTCATACTATCGCATTTTATCAAAAGCGAGCAATTTTTAGAAATTTCTGAAAGAAATTTATTCCTACAAAATATCACTAAAAATAGAAATCCGATATTCTTTTCATAATCATATAATGATATCACTAATAATAATTAAAATATATAGATAAAAATTCCTAAGTGATACAAACAGAACACAAAAAAGCTTATAAAACGGCTCAAACGGCGCCATTATCAAGAACAACAACGATAAACAAACTATTCTCGCAAATTTTTGAAAATTTGCGAGAATAGTTTGTTTATTATTGTAGTTCGTGCCGTCCGTGTCGTAGTATCGTGCCGTTTGAACGTTGAAACATATATAGATCGTTATATTAAAAGGTTTTTATAAGCCTTTTGTGTTCTGTTTGTATCACTTAAGCATTTTTATCTATATTTTAGCTATTCTTTATTACGATAACGATACCCCTGGTGACACTGTTCCAGTAACGGACACTTTTAAATTTGAACTGAAAATAGAGGTTTTGAAACTCTCGTAGAGTTCGCGGCCTCGTAGGATTGATGATACAACTGTGAAGAATTTAATTCTTCTTACTTTTTTTTACTCATTAAAAAAAGTTCCCAGAGCTCTCAAAGAAATCCTTTATTTTCCCTCCATAAGAGAGTCGTATGATATATAACATTTTATTCTCGAACTCATAATTTCCATTTTTAGTACCAAAAAAAACATTTGATATGACACTATAAGCATCGTAAGTCTTAAATCACTTTGTGCTTTTGACGTTATAGAGACGTTAAGACTGCAATAACTTCAGACTACATTAGAAGCAACTGTTCTACTTAAAAAAAAAAACACAAAGAAAACGCTATGCTTTAAATACTGTCAGAATTGAAGCCCTTCGGGCATTTTACAGGTATACTTACTTCATATCTGCGGCTAAATGCATCTTCCAGATTCGCTCTTTGAAGCGAAGGTATAGTATGTCAAAGGACTAAATATACATGATAGAAATAGTCCCTTGGACAGTTAACAAGACGTTAGCTAGGAAAAAATTGAAGTCCTTCACTCGAGACCCATGGACAGCTAGAATCTGTTGACAGTCTAAACTTAAGGCGATTATTATATGAATTCTAAATTACGTTGCTATATTACACATTTTTATTTAATGTAATTTGGTTTATGTATTTCTTTTTACATAAAAGTTCTGTAATATCATCCAACATTGTGTATATATGTGTGTCTGTAGCTAGCTGTGTTCTAATAAAAAAAAAGCATAAAATGCCAGCCGGGTGTCCTAAAATCTCTATTCCAGTACGCTACATAACCATCTAGTGGTAACACCTCTAACTCCAGAGATTTAAAATCATGAGTTCCGGAGAAAGGTGACTTTGACTAAAAAAAAATGTGACTGAGAAATAATTTGATTGTCATTTCTTCTATTTTAGATTTAGGTAAGCTCATTTTTGTTTATTTGTTTGTTCCTACGTTTAAGTAGTTTTGTTTTTACCTTTTTATTTTGAAACATTGGCTCTGCGATACATCAGAAGAATTTTCCCAGAAAAGTAATGTGACTCCTGTTTGTCTATTTGTCATGTGGTACTCTAGCTTTTGTAGTGGTTCAGAGTTAATGATATAGATTAATTTATAAATGTAAACTTGCATTCCCTTTTCAGTTCATAACTATTCCGAATATTTTATCAATTTCACACGTTATTATTTTATCTACCAGTAATTCTAATTCGCTAAAATATTTATATTTTCTAATGAAGTCTAAATTACATTGCTATATTACACGTTTTTATTTAACGTAACTTGGTTTATGTATGTAAAAATGAAATTTTGTAATTCATATTTCACCAAATTCCTGATGTGCTCGAGTTCTAGAAATTTTGTGTTTTAGATGATAATATGACTAACAATGGCATGCAGAATTCATTTATAATAATAAAAAAAATAATAATGTATATATATATATATATATATATATTGCATCAACTTTCAATTTGGAATTTTACATTTCTTATGGGGCCACTACTGGTACAACTTCATTACCGCCATATCCAGTAGTGAGCATGTTTATCAAATCTTGATGATAAGAAATAACGTGTCCAAGAATGTGCGACAACTGAAGATGGTACTGATAATGAGATCCTATTTTGTAGGTTACCAACCGAGCTGAAAATGATTTAATGCAATTTTACGATGAGATTTAACGATTTCTTTTAGAGTAAGCTTAGAATTTTGAAACAACAAGAGATGTATTAGTGAAGAAAAGTTGTTGAAATGGTTTCAAGAGGTTCACAGTTAACTGTCATAACAGAACCTAATATCGATGCTTGAAGATTAAAGCAGAGAGTTTAACGCTGACGAGCATTTTTTCTACATCCTGAGAGCAATAAAGTTATCGTTTTAAAAGGAGCCAAAATTATTTACATTTTATTTTTTAATTCGGAAAAATTAAGTGAGCGTTAAAACGGCGAGAAACATTCGCCTACATCAGCTACCATACTTCCAGTGAGCGCATAGGCATAGTATTCAGCGGGTTGTGACAAGGATAGGCCTTTTTTAAGTTACAGCATACAGAATCTTTGATTAAAATTACATTTACGCATTAACAATTTATTGCAATAAAATGATATGATTAAAGCTCTGTTCTTGAAATATGACATGCTACAAATTTTTAATTTGTAAACTATTTAGAGATCTTTTTCTCCGATTTTTATTATCTGTTTAATTTCATTCACTCATTAATGCAACAAAAAATTCCTTCCTGCAAATAAAACATATATTTCCAATCGTCTGGTACTGGTACGGCTTCCTTATTAGCTGTAAATTGAAATAATTTGAATTACATGTTTGACTTACATGTCCACTTATGACGCAATTTAAGTTCACTGGAAAAAAATTAGCTTTGTATCCAAAAATTTTAAAGCGGAACTTTTTGCAACACAGTCATGTGCAGAAAGCGTTAATTGAGTTATTGAACACTTGGTACTGCGTCGCAGTTATTAAAATTAAGAACGATACTCTAAAAACATGCAAAACGTGTTCTTAAAGTGTCGACTACTGGTACGGTTTCCTTAACAGCTGTAAATTGGAATAATTTGAATTACATCTTTGACTTACATGTCCACTTATGACGCAATTTAAGTTCACTGAAAAAAAAATTAGCTTTGTATGCAAAAATTTTAAAGCGGAACCTTTTGCAGCACAGTCGTGTACAGAAAGCGTTTTTTTGAGTTATCGAACACTCGCTACTGCGTCGCAGTCACTAAAATTAAGAATGATATTCTAAAAACATGAAAAACATGTTAGTAGTTGGAAAAGGAGAGTTCACTTGAGGAGGCGGCGGTGGCGGTGGTGGAAGGGAAATCATACTATAGTATGATGTGAAAAGAACACTTTAAAACGTAGAAGGGGTTGTAAGGGTGTACTATAGGTGGAGGGTATAAATGTGAGGGGGCTAACTTTTTTAAGGGGGCTTAATTTTTAAGGGGGGCTTAATTTTTAAGGGGGGCTTAATTTTTTTTAGGATCAAATTTAAATGTTAGATTGAAGTTTGCTATAGGATGGGGGTATAAAATGGAGGAGCTTATTTTTGAAAAGGGGGCTAACTTTTTTTAAGGGGGGCTTATTTTTGAGGGGGCTTTTTTTTTTTTTTTTTTTTTTTATTTTAAAATGGACTTTCAGTTTGAAGGCGAAACTAAGATCAATTTTTTTGGTGGCGCCCTCTATCGGAAGGGAATGTAATAACGGATATTTAAAAGAGGTTTTCTTGAAAAGATTTCACTGGGGTTTGAACCTGCAAAATAGCTTCTTGACTTGATAATTTGTGGTAGGTTTAACTGATCAAGCCAAGAAGCTATGTATGAATGTCGAGATTTTAAGTGTTTAAAGAGAGGTATCGTGAGAGTGACGTATCATCTGTTAAAATGACTTGAGAAAGGAAGTGATTAGCGTCGTGTGTCTGTATATAACGGTCTGCATTGTGTTTTCGCTCATTTATGTGCTTACCAGAAGTGAAAAGTTTAAGGTTTATTTTATACTGAATTTAAATGAAACCGGAAATTTATCTTTTATGATATGATGGGATTGAATATTAACATATTTATTTTAAAATGTATAGTGGAAGCAATGGTAAAAAAGAAGACATGTTTAGGAGTAAGTACTTTTTTTATTGTGTTTGGTGTAGAAAACATAGGAAAGAGATTTAGTTTAAAAAACAAATTCAATTTTATTAATAATTTTCCCAATGCAATACATGTGAACCCACTTTTCGTTTTTTAGCGGGTTTTGACAAATCTATTGCAGAATCTTGTTTAATGTTTGATGACAAATATTTATTTTTAATAAAATTTCGCGGGACATTCATTTCGTTTAATGTTTCTAATAATTCGTTCTGTGCCTTGATCGATTTTCTTTTATTCACAGTAAACAAAAGATTAAATAAATCTGGCAAGTTCGATTCGGGGATAGGTTTTCCTTCGAAACTTACAGTCAAATTTCTATCGTACCGAAATTTTCTTGGACGTGCCGTGACAAACTGAACTAATGCTTTCATAATTTAGGATAGCTTTATCTGTTCAAGTTATGATATCATAGTGGTTAGATTACGGATATTTGTGTTTGGAATAACGTGATTTTTAATTTTGCCTGTTCAGTTTCAATAATATTGTGAAATGAGGGTTTACTTTTGGAAGATAATGTTAACTTTTTGTGATTATCTTGTAACAGACTGCTTTCATTAAAAGTGTATTTTAAAATTGTAAACTACAATTTTGAAATTTTCGTCTGTTTGGAAAAAAAGCACAGAAAAAAAAATAAAAGCATTAAAAAAATAATAAGAACACCTGTTCAAAAATATAATAACAACTAAACAAATGATCAAAAATAATAAAAACTGTTCAAATAATAATAACAACTGTTCAAAAATAATAAAAACTGTTTAAAAAAAAATATCAAATGTTAAACGATTAACTTTATACAACCAACATTTAAAAAAAAGATAATCGTATCTAGTTTTTTCTAACATGACTTATTTGAAATATTCACTTTTTCTAGTTAGATTTATAACACATAAGTGATTTATAACACATAAGTTACACATAAGTAAAATATTCTTTATAAAAGCACTAAATACGAGAATAATAAGAATTTTTAACTTACAAACATATGAACTTCTGATACACAAGTGATTCGACCAGTAAAATATTATTTATAAAAGCATTTTTCACTTACAATTGTACAAATTTCAGATACGTAACCCTTTCTGAATCAATGTGTAAGAATTAACTGACTATTGAACTTATAACAGAGTATGATAAAATAATCACGTGACTTTTTAAACCTATAAAATGTTAATATTTTTAAACAAGCGCCCTCTATCATTTTATGAACTTCCAAGAAACGAGTTAATATGATTATATTGTTTCCTGTTCCCGCTGTGAAAGGTTGTGTTTTTCGTTTTAAGTTAGTTTACATTTAAGTGATTATGGAGCGAGTCATGGATTCTGCTTTGGTAAGTGTTAATGATATGTCTAACGTGAAGAGTGAACCCTCATCACCAGGATTAAATGACCATGACATGGAATTTTTAATACAGCCTAAAGAAGAACCCGTTTCGAATTGTGAGGTGAAACCCACCTCATCAGGATTAAAGAAACAGAAGTTACCCTTTATGTGTTCTACTTGCAACAAAGCTTTTCCCCGAAAGGTTAACTTAACGTTTCACATGAAATGTCATTTGGAGAAAATACCTCTTGTGTGTGTAATTTGTGAAAAAACATTTGCTAGAAAGTATCATTTATTAAATCATATGAAGGTTCATTCAAAGAGCCCTGTGATTCATAATTGTAATGTATGTGGCGGAGTATTTTCACAAAAGAGTGATTTATTAAAGCATGAGAAAATTCATAATACTTCCAAGCCAAATCAAAGGAAAAGTAGACAGTCACCCAGTCACTGTAAATGCGACGATTGTTTTGAAACATTTAATAATAGATCTTACTTAGTGAAACATAGAAAATTTCATCTTTCACCTAAAGAACTTAACCCATCTGATTCACTTTCCTTGGGAAACAGTTCGAAATATGAAATTTCTGACATCACTCAGTTTAGTAAAATATTTAAGTTTTTCGATGTTTTTACTCCTGCTCGTAGGAATTTAGGCGAGGAAATGATTGTTGAAGTACAAATGAATAAGAACTATGAGCTTTATGTTCACATACAGAAATATGAAGAATTTGAAAAGGACGGTCGTGAACTTACCCCCACAAATGAAGGCATTACATTATCATGTGCAACATCCGACAAATTTGAATCGAGATTGGATAAATTTAATTTTGTTTCTGAAAAAGATACATTCATATGTAATAATGACTTACTAATTGCTTATGTAAATAAGGAATCATGCATACTGCAAAAATTATTCAAATCGAAAAAGTTTGGGTTTTGCTTAAAGTCTGACTTTTTACTGCTTACAAAAGATCAATATTTGAAACTAGTGAAAAATCGCTTTAAAATTACCGAATGTCTCATTGAGACGCTTTTAACTAAGCTTTTTCCTGTTTCGGTTTTAGAAAACTTAAACAAATGTAAATGTACCCACCTCACTATCGAAGAGACTTTGAACTATTTCTTAACATGTTTCGATGACGAGTTAAAGTCATCTGTTTCTCGCGTGTTTGATTGCTATCAATGTTCAATCGGATAACCAATTAATATGAAACACGAGTGTGATAGTTATAATTTGCGCAGAAAATATAATTGCTGTAATGAGAGTGCACTGCTAAATTTCAACGTGACTGAATTTGTAAAAAACCTATTCAAGCAATGTTCATGTAATTATACTCATTCATTTTTTGAAACTATGAATATGGACTTTTATAATAACCATTTAAACAATGTTTTTATAAATTAACATAGAAATGTATTTATTTAATAAATATTTGTTTATATATTACATATCTGTTTTTATTTCACATGTCTATTTATTTTTTTATTTTTATTTATTTATGGAATCAATCTTTGAAGTTTTATTTTCAAGGAAAAAAAACAAGTGAACATATATTTATGAGTAGGCAAAATTTTTTTAATTCTAAGCTTTAAAGTTAACACTTTTTGTTTAAATGAAATCTCTTTTTAAGAAAAATTTATTATTTTTATTTGAATAGGTATTAAACTTATTTATTGATAAGAAAGTTTAATTTTTCTCTCCTTTTAAACAATGACATTGCATGTTTTGATAATTTCCATCCCACAGTTAACATTACAGTATTTAACACAGTTAAGAAAATGTTTAACTTAAACCGTCACTGTATTTAATACAGATAAGTAAACTTTTTATCTTTAACCTAAATGTAATTTAAATGATTAACTATAACTGTGACTGCCTTTAATCTAGATAAGTAAATGTTTCCAGGAAACACAATCAGTTTACTGTAGACTTTTATCGAGATTGCACCAGTTAGTGGAATGCTGATTAAAAATATTTTATGACATTAATATGCAGAAAAGATCTCACGAAGAAGTACTTTCACCTTCAAAACGTCTACGTTTAGAAAAACCCATGGAAAATTCAAATACCTATGAGAAGGACTTAAAAGACCCAAGATTAAAACTTTCTAAAATGGGTAATAACTGTGTAACTGCTGATGACTTACAAGATGTGAAACCCGAGATCGCTATGAATTTTTCAAACTTTGCCTATGGGAATGATACAACATCTTTCGAGAATCCCGGTCGAATGCCAAATTCTGCCACGGACTATTTGAATACATTTTTCGAAGACATGAATTTTGAAAATTTAGATTGTTCTACTACCTTAGCGTTTCAAGAACCTACAAATAATATTTTACAGACTACTGTTAAACGCGAGGTCAACGAGCTACAAGCAAGCAACCTTTCGCAAACAAGTGGTGAATTATAAACCACCATCTCACCTGCAAATGACATTAAAAGTGATAAATTATGCAATTCCTATGTGTTTCACAAAGAACTAAGTGACTGTTTCTATTTAACTTTGAAGTTAAGAACTAAACAATATTATATACTTATACGAGAATTTAAACGCAATGTATCTACTAATGAAGAAATCCCGACAAACCGCGTGGTTAATATGGATATTCCTAGCTGGTTTGAGTTTCAATATAAACTTATTGCATTTAATTTGAGATACAAAAGTACGTCCTTTGTTTCTAATAACATGATTTTAGTGTTAAATCAAAATTCTACAATGCGAATTAAAAATTTAAAGAATTATTCTTATATTGACTTAAACGAACATCAACTGGAAAAATTAAAAGAAAGTACCTCTCATTTAAAAAGTGCACTTTTACAACATATGTATACAAAACTTTTACCATCTCTTATTAAAAAGAAATGTATGATGAGTAATATATCTACAGAAAATGATGAGGTGTTAAAGTATAAACTTAACACGTGTATCGAGAATAATATGTTATCAATACTTAACCGATTGTATGAATGTCATGCATGTGCACTACGACATTCGAGCAAAAGCCTTCACTCCTGTTTCGCATTTAATAATAGGGAAAAATTTAATCAATTAGGGAAAGCTTTGTTAATGCTCGTAGATTTTGATTATGTAACTTCAACGTTTCTAAACGGAGTTTATAATGTTAGTGATCACTTTTTATGTAAGATTAATGAACAAACTATTTGTAATGAATTGTTTAAGACCTGAAAATAAAAAGTTTTTGATTAAGTTCTGTGTGCTTATTTTTGCAAAGTGTCTATGACTGAATTTATTAGTTTATAAATTAGTAGAACTTTTAAGTGAAGTGATATAATTTAATTTAAAAAAATCATCTATTACAAAAAATTAATTGAAATGAAATATTCACGTTTGAAAGAAAACGGGTTAAAAAAATTAAAACTTATCAAAATTAAAAAGTAATGAAATTAAAAGATAACAAAACAAAAATAAATAAATAAATAAATAAATAAATATATTTTTATAAATATATTTTGTGATAGTTACAATTAGTTGTGTGATATAAACATCATTCAAAATAATAGATAGTTAAAATAACAATGTTCATCCTTTAACTAATTAAAATGTTTTATAAGAACTTATTTGCAAATATATTGCGAGATCTTTTGTTCGACATTTAAAAGAATAATTTAACATAATAAAATTTAGTCTTTTAACATTGTGATTTAAAAGTAAGTGGATATGAAAAGAAAATTTTACGATTAGTTTATTTTCTCTAATAAAGAAATGGTAGACAAGAAAACTTACCGAACCACAGTGTGCGAAGACAGAAGTTGAAATGACCAACACGCTGTTTTTATCTGTTATCGACCTGAACATGTAACTGATAAAGTCTTGATCACGTGAGTGATAAGGAAGTAAACTGATAGTTTAACCTCATTCTGTTATAGACCAGACACTTGATTTTAGCAAGCTGAAATGTATGGACTCCTTTTTAAGTTATCCTGTTTTTGTAAGTATATAAATTACATTTATTTGTTAATGTTTTAAGTAGAAATGAATAGTTAAAAATTATAAATTTTCTAAGTATGGAAGATATTCGACTTGTATAATATACCTAATCTAGCAAAGGTTTAAAGTAAAACTCAAGTTAGTGTTTTTTTTCTGCGCATGTGTAGATACAAAGTATATGGTTGGCTAGGCAACCAGTTGGTTGGTTAGAAGATTGGTAAACAAATGATTATGAGGATAAACAGTTATCTCGATATTTAAAAACATTGAAACTTACATTAACATAAAACTAAAAGTCAATTTTGATTAATTCAAAGATTTTTAAACATAACTTATTTTTTTTTAACTTTTAATTTTATAAACTTTACTTTTGATAATTTTTATTTTAATTTTTTTTTTGTTTTGTTTTGTTAACTTATAATTTTCATAAAGTTTTAATTTTGAAACTTTAATTTTATAAACTTCTATTTATTTATAATGAACAGAGGAATTATTTATTTATTTTGTTAACTTTAAATTTTTATTATTTTAAATTTAAAATAAGTAATATTCTAAAAGGTTTTATTATTTATAATATTTGAATAAAACATTCGTAGCGCAATTGGTAGAAGGCGATCTGTTTTTTTTCATTAATTTTCGGTTTCACAAACACTTAATAACACTGAATAAACCTAGACAAACCTTTAAATATACTTTCAGAGGTATAAAGTCATGACATAATGATTAAAATAACATACAAATCATTGTGTCTTGATTTCATTTTGTCAAGTTCGAAACACAAGACTATTAAAAACTGTCTTCTAAAGCAAGATCGAACTATATATGGCAGGACCAAGAATTAAATCTGTCTTAAAAATTTCCATCAAACACTTCTTATAATATTTAAATCCGTAATGTGTTTCGTATATATATATATTTGTTAAATTGTATGAAATTTAAAATCTTTCATTTTACTAATATGTATATTTCCATTCAATAGTTGAATCTTTTTGCAATAGTTAAAATTTTTATTTTGTGTTAAGTTATACAAAAACATAAATTCTAACTGTTCACTTAAAATTTCTACTAAATGATAAACTAATCAATACACACACATACATTTTGTAAGTTACTTCCACACGGAAACCCCTCTCTTTACAACACATACCTTCTTTTGCTTTTTTAAATATTTTATTAATTTTTAACTTTTTGTTCACTTTTACTTTATAACTTTTTTTTTGTTTACTTTTATTTTAAAACTATATTTTTGTTTACATTTATTTTAAAACTATATTTTTCTTAATCTTTATTTATTTATTTATTTATTTATTTATTTATTTTTGTTTTGTTATCTTTTAATTTCATTACTTTTTAATTTTGATAAGTTTTAATTTCATTAACCCGTTTTCTTTCAAACGTGAATATTTCATTTCAATTAATTTTTTGTAATAGATGATTTTTTTAAATTAAATTATATCACTTCACTTAAAAGTTCTACTAAATTATAAACTAATAAATTCAGTCATAGACACTTTGCAAAAATAAGCACACAGAACTTAATCAAAAACTTTTTATTTTCAGGTCTTAAACAATTCATTACAAATAGTTTGTTCATTAATCTTACATAAAAAGTGCTCACTAACATTATAAACTCCGTTTAGAAACGTTGAAGTTACATAATCAAAATCTACGAGCATTAACAAAGCTTCCCCTAATTGATTAAAATTTTCCCTATTATTAAATGCGAAACAGGAGTGAAGGCTTTTGCTCGAATATCGTAGTGCACATGCATGACATTCATACAATCGGTTAAGTATTGATAACATATTATTCTCGATACACGTGTTAAGTTTATACTTTAACACCTCATCATTTTCTGTAGATATATTACTCATCATACATTTCTTTTTAATAAGAGATGGTAAAAGTTTTGTATACATATGTTGTAAAAGTGCACTATTTAACTGAGAGGTACTTTCTTTTAATTTTTCCTGTTGATGTTCGTTTAAGTCAATATAAGAATAATTCTTTAAATTTTTAATTCGCATTGTAGAATTTTGATTTAACACTAAAATCATGTTATTAGAAACAAAGGACGTACTTTTGTATCTCAAATTAAATGCAATAAGTTTATATTGAAACTCAAACCAGCTAGGAATATCCATATTAACCACGCGATTTGTCGGGATTTCTTCATTAGTAGATACATTGCGTTTAAATTCTCGTATAAGTATATAATATTGTTTAGTTCTTAACTTCAAAGTTAAATAGAAACAGTCACTTAGTTCTTTGTGAAACACATAGGAATTGCATAATTTATCACTTTTAATGTCATTTGCAGGTGAGATGGTGGTTTATAATTCACCACTTGTTTGCGAAAGGTTGCTTGCTTGTAGCTCGTTGACCTCGCGTTTAACAGTAGTCTGTAAAATATTATTTGTAGGTTTTTGAAACGCTAAGGTAGTAGAACAATCTAAATTTTCAAAATTCATGTCTTCGAAAAATGTATTCAAATAGTCCATGGCAGAATTTGGCATTCGACCGGGATTCTCGAAAGATGTTGTATCATTCCCATAGGCAAAGTTTGAAAAATTCATAGCGATCTCGGGTTTCACATCTTGTAAGTCCTCAGCAGTTACACAGTTATTACCCATTTTAGAAAGTTTTAATCTTGGGTCTTTTAAGTCCTTCTCATAGGTATTTGAATTTTCCATGGGTTTTTCTGAACGTAGACGTTTTGAAGGTGAAAGTACTTCTTCGTGAGATCTTTTCTGCATATTAATGTCATAAAATATTTTTAATCAGCATTCCACTAACTGGTGCAATATCGATAAAAGTCTACAGTAAACTGATTGTGTTTCCTGGAAACATTTACTTATCTAGATTAAAGGCAGTCACAGTTATAGTTAATCATTTAAATTACATTTAGGTTAAAGATAAAATGTTTACTTATCTATAATAAATACAGTGACGGTTTAAGTTAAACATTTTCTTAACTATGTTAAATACTGTAATGTTAACTGTGGGATGGAAATTATCAAAACATGCAATGTCATTGTTTAAAAGGAGAGAAAAATTAAACTTTCTTATCAATAAATAAGTTTAATACCTATTCAAATAAAAATAATAAATTTTTCTTAAAAAGAGATTTCATTTAACCAAAAAGTGTTAACTTTAAAGCCTAGAATTAAAAAAATTTTGCCTACTCATAAATATATGTTCACTTGTTTTTTTTCCTTGAAAATAAAACTTCAAAGATTGGTTTCATAAATAAATAAAAATAAAAAAATAAATAGACATGTGAAATAAAAACAGATATGTAATATATAAACAAATATGTATTAAATAAATACATTTCTATGTTAATTTACATAAACATTGTTTAAATGGTTATTATAAAAGTCCATATTCATAGTTTCAAAAAATAAATGAGTATAATTACATGAACATTGCTTGAATAGGTATTTTACAAATTCAGTCACGTTGAAATTTAGCAGTGCACTCTCATTACACCAATTATATTTTCTGCGCAAATTATAACTATCACACTCGTGTTTCATATTAATTGGTTCTCCGATTGAACATTGATAGCAATCAAACACGCGAGAAACAGATGACTTTAACTCGTCATCGAAACATGTTAAGAAATAGTTCTAAGTCTCTTCGATAGTGAGGTGGGTACATTTACATTTGTTTAAGTTTTCTAAAACCGAAACAGGAATAAGCTTAGTTAAAAGCGTCTCAATGAGACATTCGGTAATTTTAAAGCGATTTTTCACTAGTTTCCAATATTGATCTTTTGTAAGCAGTAAAAAGTCCGACTTTAAGCAAAACCCAAACTTTTTCGATTTGAATAATTTTTGCAGTATGCATGATTCCTTATTTACATAAGCAATTAGTAAGTCATTATTACATATGAAGGTATCTTTTTCAGAAACAAAATTAAATTTATCCAATCTCGATTCAAATTTGTCGGATGTTGCACATGATAATGTAATGCCTTCATTTGTGGGGGTAAGTTCACGACCGTTCTTTTCAAATTCTCCATATTTCTGTATGTGAACATAAAGCTCATAGTTCTTATTCATTTGTACTTCAACAATCATTTCCTCGCCTAAATTCCAACGAGCAGGAGTAAAAACATCGAAAAACTTAAATATTTTACTAACCTGAGTGATGTCTGAAATTTCATATTTCGAACTGTTTCCCAAGGAAAGTGGATCAGATGGGTTAAGTTCTTTAGGTGAAAGATGAAATTTTCTATGTTTCACTAAGTCAGATCTATTATTAAATGTTTGAAAACAATCGTCACATTTACAGTGACTGGGTGACTGTCTATTTTTCCTTTGATTTGGCTTGGAAGTATTATGAATTTTCTCATGCTTTAATAAATCACTCTTTTGTGAAAATACTCCGCCACATACATTACAATTATGAATCACATTGCTCTTTGAATGAACCTTCATATGATTTAATAAATGATACTTTCTAGCGAATGTTTTTTCACAAATTACACACACAAGAGGTATTTTCTCCAGATGACATTTCATGTGAAACGTTAAGTTAACCTTTCGGGGAAAAGCTTTGTTGCAAGTAGAACACATAAAGGGTAACTTCTGTTTCTTTAATCCTGATGAGGTGGGTTTCACCTCACAATTCGAAACGGGTTCTTCTTTAGGCTATATTAAAATTCCATGTCATGGTCATTTAATCCTGGTGATGAGGGTTCACTCTTCCCGTTAGACATATCATTAACACTTAACAAAGCAGTATCCATGACTCGCTCCATAATCACTTAAATGTAAACTAACTTAAAACGAAAAACACAACCTTTCACAGCGGGAACAGGAAACAATATAATCATATTAACTCGTTTCTTGGAAGTTCATAAAATGATAGAGGGCGCTTGTTTAAAAATATTAACATTTTATAGGTTTAAAAAGTCACGTGATTATTTTATCATACTCTGTTATAAGTTCAATAGCCAGTTAATTCTTACACATTGATTCAGAAAGGGTTACGTATCTGAAGTTCGTACAATTGTAAGTCAAAAATGCTTTTATAAATAATATTTTACTGGTCGAATCACTTGTGTATTAGAAGTTCATATCTTTGTAAGTTAAAAATTCTTATTAATCTCGTATTTAGTGCTTTTATAAAGAATATTTTACTTATGTGTAACTTATGTGTTATAAATCATTTATGTGTTATAAATCACTTATTTGTTATAAATCTAACTAGAAAAAGTAAATATTTCAAATAAGTCATGTTACAAAAAACTAGATACGATTATCTTTTTTTTAAATGTTGGTTGTATAAAGTCAATCGTTTAACATTTGTTATTATTTTTTAAACAGTTTTTATTATTTTTGAACAGTTGTTATTATTATTTGAACAGTTTTTATTATTTTTGATCATTTGCTTAGTTGTTATTATATTTTTGAACAGTTGTTCTTATGATTTTTTTAATACTTTTATTTTTTTTCTGTGCTTTTTTTCCAAACAGACGAAAATTTCAAAATTGTAGTTTACAATTTTAAAATACACTTTTAATGAAAGCAGTCTGTTACAAGATAATCACAAAAAGTTAACATTATCTTCCAAAAGTAAACCCTCATTTCACAATATAATTGAAACTGAACAGGCAAAATTAAAAATCACGTTATTCCAAACACAAATATCCGTAATCTAACCACTATGATATCATAACTTGAACAGATAAAGCTATCCTAAATTATCAAAGCATTAGTTCAGTTTGTCACGGCACGTCCAAGAAAATTTCGATACGATAAAAATTTGACTGTAAGTTTCGAAGGAAAACCTATCCCCGAATCGAACTTGCCAGATTTATTTAATCTTTTGTTTACTGTAAATAAAAGAAAATCGATCAAGGCACAGAACGAATTATTAGAAACATTAAACGAAATGAATGTACCGCAAAATTTTATTAAAAATAAATATTTGTCATCAAACATTAAACAAGATTCTGCAATAGATTTGTCAAAACCCGCTAAAAAACGAAAAGTGGGTTCCCATGTATTGCATTGGGAAAATTATTAATAAAATTGAATTTGTTTTTTAAACTAAATCTCTTTCCTATGTTTTCTACACCAAACACAATAAAAACAGTACTTACTCCTAAACATGTCTTCTTTTTTACCATTGCTTCCACTATACATTTTAAAATAAATATGTTAATATTCAATCCCATCATATCATAAAAGATAAATTTCCGGTTTCATTTAAATTCAGTATAAAATAAACCTTAAACTTCTCACTTCCGGTAAGCACATAAATGAGCGAAAACACAATGCAGACCGTTATATACAGACACACGACGCTAATCACTTCCTTTCTCAAGTCATTTTAACAGATGATACGTCACTCTCATGATACCTCTCTTTAAACACTTAAAATCTCGAGATTCATATATAGCTTCTTGGCTTGATCAGTTAAACCTACCACAAATTATCAAATCAAGAAGCTATTTTGCAGGTTCAAACCCCAGTGAAATCTTTTCTAGAAAACCTCTTTTAAATATCCGTTATTACATTCCCTTCCGATAGAGGGCGCCACCAAAAAAAATTGATCTTCGTTTCGCCTTCAAACTGAAAGTCCATTCTAAAATTAAAAAAAAAAAAAAAAAAAAGCCCCCTCAAAAATAAGCCCCCCTTAAAAAAAGTTAGCCGCCTTTTCCAAAATAAGCTCCTCCATTTTATTCCCCCTTCCTATAGCAGACTTCAATCTAACATTTAAATTTGATCCTAAAAAAATTAAGCTCCCCTTAAAAATTAAGCCCCCTTAAAAAAGTTAGCCCCCTCACATTTATACCCTCCACCTATAGTACACCCTTACAACCCCTTCTACGTTTTAAAGTGTTCTTTTCACATCATACTATAGTATGATTTCCCTTCCACCGCCGCCTCCTCAAGTGAACTCTCCTTTTCCCACTACTCATGTTCTTAAATTGTCGACTACTGGTACGGTTTCCTTACTAGCTGCAAATTGGAATAATTTGAATTACATCTTCACTATGTTTCTCTGTTCAGGATTTCTGGTGCAAGCAATAAATATTTCTACCAATATATAAAAATATATGAACTAATAATCCAGGATACTGATCGTATGCTTTTAAAAGAGAAATTGTATAAATTTACTAGAATCTCCTTTTTTCTGGGTTTTAAAGGAAATTTTTAATTATATTATGTGATCCTAAATGTTTAGGTTCCGTTTATCGATTTCTTGCATATCCTTTCAAAGGAATTTGTGGTACAAGAACATTAATAATTTTAGGAACATCGATTTTTCGATACATCAGCAGAATTCCCAGAAAATTAATGGCACTCCTGTTTGTCGATTTGCCATTTTACTTACCCATCATACGTAGTATAGGGTAAGTCTTGTAATCGTTTTGAAAATCGAAAATTTTTTTTTGACGGATTTACACGTTTCAGACACTGGAGATTCCGAAAAACATATTTTTAGAAAAAAAATTTTGCCGTCCGTCTGTGTGTCTGTGTGTGTGTCTGTAAACGCTCTATCTCCCGAAAAAATTGAGATAGAGACTTGCAATTTGGTATGTACTTAGTATGTAATAATGGGAAGAAGCCTATTTCAGTTCAATAACCTCGATTAACCGGAACAATTTTTTTCGGACTCTCGAAATATTCGTTCTGATGAAAGGTATATAAAAATTTTCGAAATTGTTTATTTTAAGAAATGAGTATAAAAGACAATAAAAAAACATAAATTTTGAATAAAGCATGAAGTCGATCGGATAATTAGTTGCCGAGATATCTGGAATCCTATTTTCCACACTCTTCGATTTTTCATGACCCTGTATTTCATCCAAATTTCACTTCAAAGATATATTTTAATTGGAAATTTGACGCTTAATCAGATGCAATAAACCGCTAGTTAATAGGATTATTATTTTTGGAGTTATAAGGAAAAACCTCTTTCAAGCAATTCAGTAATCGAGCCTTTAAAGTTTATGACGTCATCAAGCCACGATTTTATTTGAATTGCAATGCATTTTATAAGTAGTTTACACATTTTTTATTTTAATATTTTACATTATGCATATCCATGATGGGTAAGTATTACGGTGGCCCCCAACGACTAGTTTTTAACTTTTGTAGTAGTTCAACGTAACTGATATAGATTCATTTATATATATAAACTTGCATTTCCTTTTCAATTCCCAACTATTCCGAATATCATATAAATTTAACACATTATTATTTAGTATTCTAGGAATTCTAATTCGCACTAATAATTATATATTTTTTAATGAATTCTAAATAACTTTGCTACCTTACACGTTTTTATTTAACGTAACTTGGTTCATGTAATATAAAGTTGGAATTTTTCAAATCCCTTTTCACCCATTTCGTGACGTGGCAGAGTTCTGCACATTGTGTGCAGTTTTGTGTTTCAGATGTTAATATAATATTTTCATATTTTCAAAACATAATTATAAATTAATAGATTAATATTAATTAAACTATGATTATACGTAGAGAAAACAATTTCGAAACGATGAATAGATATTTTTAAAAATCCCTTTCCTACCATTTCAAGAAATGCTAGAGTTCTACAAATTGTGTAGTGTTGTGTGTTTCATATGATAATGCAATGTTTTCATATTTTCAAAAATTAATTATCAAATAATAGTTTAATATTAATTAAAATAGTTGACCCGCCCGGTGTTTCCCGGGCCCATGTTAAAACTTTAAATGAACCCCAAAATTCTAATTTATATCTTTAACCCGATTTTGCATATTTCTATATTTTTAATGACAAAATCGCGAAACAAATACTGATAATTAGTGATAAAAGTGCTCATAAGAAGCTTTTGTTGTCCAAACCCTTTCAATTTTTTAAAGGTTATACGTAAATATAAAGGTTTTATAGGCCATGTAAAAATTACTTCAGAAATATTGTTATCTGGTTGTAAAATAAATATGTTTTCATCCTTGGAAAACGACACTTTTTCAAATTCTATAGAAGGGGAAAATTCCCCCCTCCCGTTTCCCCTTCCATTCCTGCCTTCAAAATAAGTGAAAGTGCCTCGCTCCCTTTTTAATTCCTCCCTTTCTCTTGCAATCCCCAATTCCTTTTGTTCAGCTTGCTCTCAAACAAAGCAGGTGCAAGAATGGATGCTCGCTAAGGGAAGGGGAAATAAGCATAGAAATAAGAAGACATTACAAGGAGTATTTCCTAGCAGTAGGGTTGCGAGAAGTGCAGGCCAATATGTGAGCCGCTCTTTTCCCAGCGCTGTTTATTCTTCTTTATTCTATTTTCTTCTTTATTCACCGTTCAAAAAAAGTTGAGGCACTCGCAATAAGGTCGAATTTGCACTGAAAAATTAAGACTTTTGCTTCTCGCTTTAATATATAAGATTACTATTATACGTTGAGAAAACAATTTAGAAACCGTGAATAGATATTTTTAAAAATTGATATATATATATATATATATATATATATATATATATATATATAGCCATATTAAAAAAGAAAGGTAAAATTATTATTATTTTATTTTATCTATTGCCGCGTGACTCAAAAATAAATATTTGTTTGTCACAATAATGCAACATTTCCATTAACATAAAAACCGATTTCTTTGTTCTCTTACCATATCTTAACAAGTTGGAAATTGTACGTCAAACGTTACAAACGAGGTGCGTTCGTACGCACGTTTTAGAATTAAATTCATGATATCCCGTGTGTAGAACGGGTTAAACAGCTAGTTAAGTATATATTTTATGACACTGTTCATACAAATATCTTAACTAGTTATATAAATATTCAGATATATATGTATCAGCTAGTTATATAAATATTCAGATCTTGATGATTTTTAATTCTGTGAAATGAATTATATCGTCTGCAGATTAATTTCTGTATTAAAATAAGTATCTCGGTCGCTTGACGATTAAACTTCGGAAGCTCCTCTAACAAAAAAGCACCGATTTAAAAAAAAAAATTCAAATTTCTTAATAAATATTTTTATTAATATCTCCTAAAGTTTTGATTCGATTTTAATAAAATTTGAAATGTCTCGACAAAATTCTGCAAAGATAATATATTTTAAATTGCAAACCATTTGGTTGGGTAGTTTTTGCGTTGTTATATGCGGACGGACAGACAGACGGACGGACAGACAGACAGACGGACGGACAGACGGACGGACCAAACGACGACTATAGGTGCTACGTATTTATATAATTACGAACGCACCTAAAAAGAAACTGAACCAAACTTATTTTTTTTACTAAATTCACTAGTTTGCATTTTCTAACAAGTATAAATAAAAACGGAGAGTTTTCCATAATCGCCAAATCTATGTATTCTAAGTAATATGATTTGTATTAACATGAATTATATTCATGCAATTAGTCATTATTTTTTAAGACAAACATTGAATGTTTATACAAAAGTGTTATTTTAAAGAACTAGTTCTACTTTAATATTTATTTATTTAAATTACGCGTTGATGTATTTGGAAAGTATGACGTATCTATGATTGATATACATTTTTTCTATGCATATTGAATAAAAAATTCTGATTTTTTGCTCAATTTTCCACCTTTTATTGAGAAACATTACATAAAATAAAAAAAATAAAAATAAAAAAAAAAAAAAACGAAGAAGAAGAAGTGGTGAATATAATCGAAAATTTTATTTTTAGAGCTTTTTACTTTGAATCTTAAACGCACTCTGATGTGAAATCTATTACAATTATTTGAATGTTATATTTTCATTTGTCCAATTACATTCATCGTAGGTCTCAGTAAATCTCATACTAAGAATATTTTGAAAAAAAAAGGGGGGGGGGTAATGTAACGACTTATGTACATAATAAAGTATCAGTCAAATTTAACTGCGGAATCCCAGTAGAAATTCTGTAAAAAAAATAAAATACTTTCGAATATTTCGCGAAAAAAGACGTGATTTGACGAGCCACACTTTTTCCTCGCGCTAAATACAATCGATTTTAATGCATTTAAATGCGCAGTACTATATGAATTTAAACTTAAACGCTTAAATACTTTTTTACTTTCTTCTATCTATAATAGAAGAAAGTATTGTAATCGAAATTTTTTTCGACTTCTGGTTTTCGACGGATTTACACGTTTTAGGGGTCAGAGATTCCTAAAAACATGTTTTTACAAAATGTCTGTCTGTCCGTCTGTCTCCATTGTATCATCGAAAAGTGTATGAAGTTATGCTTCAAATTGAACCTCATGTTTTTGGCTATGGCAAGCAGGTTCTATTAGAATTTGGGGATATTTCGACGAAAGGGGGCGCTGTGATCGATATTTTTGTTCCATCTTCACTATTGTATCATCGAAAAGTGTATGAAGTTATGCTTCATATTGAACCACATTTTCTTTCTATGCTTTTGGCTATGGCAAGCAGGTTCTATTAGAATTTGGGGATATTTCGACGAAAGGGGGCGCTGTGATAGCCATTTAAAGATTTCAAATTCAAAAAGATGTGAAAATTCAAAAAAATTAGAAATCCTAAAACTTTTTTTCGTTAAATGTTCGGCCTTGATCCGGAGAATCTGGAGCAATTTTTGTTTTGCCTCTATCTTAAAAAATGGCTAAGATATAGCGGTTTGAAATTTTAGGGTGGCTGACATTTTCAAACAAGACAGCAGAACTCATCCATAAACGGGTTTAATTTATGAGTTTTAGTTAACATGGTTTCGGCAAATTTTCTTTCAATGTTGTAACCATTAATCCTATTATATGCTTATCACTATATATTTATATTCGCAAACGTCAAATTCTCGCCAAACTTGGCGACAGTTGGTGGAATATCGCCAAATTTCGCGACCAAAATAAGTTGCCATAAATGAAGCCAACTTGGCTGTAGAGGACTAATTTGGCGATATTCTCATTCAAATTCAATGTTGACGAGAACTGGAATTGAATCTTCTTTATTTAGGTTCCACGTATTTTACCTTCATGTTTTCCAGTAAAATTAGCTAAAATCGTAAAACCAAGGAATAGGGAGGCTATCTGTTCCTGTCGGTTCAGGCCAGAAGGACTTTTCGTAGTTTAGTATACATCGGTTGTTCGCATCCCTGTAACCCAACGATTCGCAAGCAGCTGACGTACAACAGAATGACGAAAAATATTGATTTTATTGGCGATGTGATAGCGAATTTTGAAGTATTAACATGACTGAGATAGAAGAAAGTTTTGGGATTGGCACATCCGACTAGTTTTTTCTATAATCTTATATAACATATATACAAGTTGCGTGTTACTGAAGTTATTTAATTTTACACGGTTTCACCAGCTGGATAAGTTTTAAGAGTACTTTAACAGAAACTGCCTGATTAAGGACGCCCTTTAATATGTATACATTTCGATAGTGAATAAATCGTTGTTTCCATGGCAACAATAGTTTTCTCTTGTTGCCTCCGCCATTAACAATATCGAAGTGGAACTGACAAAGCTCAGAATCGAACTTTAATTCTTTGTTAGTTTGAAGCATTTTCAATCAATTTAAATTTTGTTCTAAACCGTAGAATACGATCGTTAATTTTTTTTATATATACATATAAATGTATATGGCAAAACCGTAGTTATAAAAGTGTATTTATTTAAGTTAAACTTATTTAAACTAGTTCAGTATGAAGAGTAAAAAAAAGTTGATGCCACAAAGCAAAAAATAGAAAAAGAAACGACGTCCTGAGACAACAATCGTTTATAACCCAAAGTGTAATTCATTTATCGGAAAATGAAAAAAATACATAATAACAAATCCGAACACCCAGAGTCCACGCATCCATTATAAGAGAAAACATTGAAATCGGAACACGTAAATATTCAATATATAACGACACAGTATCATTTAACTTGCCAAAATTATATGTGTTGAGTTACTTCATGTTTACGAGTATGGAAATAACCATCAACGTAAAAATAAAAATAAAATAACGTGTGTAATCTTGAGAGCTAACGTGGGAAGCACGATTGATGGCATTTCATATCATTGAATTATAGATAGTGCAAATGTAGAATATTATCATTTATTCTTGATAGAGGCTTCGGTGAAGCCGAAACATGTAAACAGTTTATTAAAACTTTTTCCTGTTTCTATGATTTTTATTTAACACATTTTTAGAAATGAATGAAGTATGAAAAAAAAAAACTATATCACTTGAATAATCGCTCCTGCAATTATCATGATTTTGTGTTTTTAAGAACGAAAAATGATGCATCACGGCATGAATTATGAAATACTTTCCAACAGTATCGCATTATTATTAAGGAATTTCAATTTTGTTTATGCACTGAAATGAGTTATCTAATTAAACATGAAAGAAAAAAAAACACTACGCAATAAAACATTATTTATAGCATCCTGTCCATAGCCAGTAATGTGTGCAATTCTTTCATGCTCCCTGTATATGATCTACACACATTGTAATGTACTGGCAATAAGTTGCAAGCCTCTAAGCGCTTTGCCCGTATTTTTCCGTTTCTCAAAAACTTCTTTAATCGGCTTTAAAATGCATATCACAGCTGAAAACGCATAAAAGGTAAATTCTACGTACTCAATAATTTATGGAACACATGTTGTAGTGCACCTCAATAATGTATATCAGTTTCATTATGTTTGTAATAGTTTAACATCATTAAAATACACTGCAAATAATTTTTTCCCATACGTCATAATGTAATGGAATTCTTTTGTGCGCCCCTGTAAACGAACTATAATTGCTACTAAATCGAATCTCAAAAGAAAACACATTTTTTTTTGCCATCCACCTCAATGAGGAAAATAAATTACACTAGTAAATCTGCAGATCAAGAACCTCAATGTCAGCTCTGCAAGTCATTTTTTTTTTTTAAATATCATTTCTGATATCATTTCTGATATCATTTCTGATATCATTTAACATCCTACAATCCGCAATTATTATTTTTTTCAATTTCATGCATATTTATAAGCATATAAAATTCTGCGAATGGTCCGCCCACTAGTGGCTGAGAGGTTCTGCTCTCGAAGCTGGTAGACGGGAGGTGCTGGGTTCGATCCCAATCGCGCCCGTCGACCTAATCGTTCGGAGTTTTCGTGGTTTTCTTCGAGCCGTGGATTTATCTATGCGTAAATACGGGTTAGGTTCCCTTAGAAAGACCCCCACGAAGGGCACTCCCCCCCGGGTCTATATCCCAAGTGTAGATAATTGGCCGTCAATAATCAACCCAACCCAACACTCTGCGAATGGTCCAGAAATTAGAATCATTAAATTAAACATGATATTATACAATGATATTCTGAAATTCTGATGAACTGCTTATTCTTTTAATTTTTTAAAATAAATAGGTATTCATCCCCCGTAGTCTCATTAAATTTACATTCGTTTTGATTTTTTTTAAAAATCACTAAAATAGTGCGAGTTTTTTTAATTTTATTATTTTATAATCTTTGAAATACGGTTACTAAGCGACGAATAAATTAAAGTGGTAAGTAAAAATAAACGCTTTTAAAAATTGTAAAAAATATGAAAATAAGATGTTTATATTTCCCGAATAGATGCAAAAGCATTTTCAAATATTTTAAGCAATTAATTTCTAAATTCTATTAAATTTATCTGCAAAATTTTAAAACTATTGGAAATCCTATCGAAAATTTGGCATTCATAATTTGACGCCTAAATCTCTTTTGCAAACATTCCATTTTCATTTCAAATAAAAATGAAATTTGAAAAATCGTCTGCATCCCCATAGGAAAGCATTATGACCTAAAAAGAAATGTTTCATATTTTCCGAACGAATGAACTAAATGTAACTAAAAATTATATAGCTAATTCACCAACATACCCATCGAAAATCAACCTAATCGAATGTTTTTTTACGGCAGTTATCCAGGAACAGACAGACAGAAACCAAAAACTTTTCACATCTCCACAGTGAGCCTTCACTGACGTTTCGGCAATTATGTTTGAAACAGTGCAACGCCATTAAAATATCCTAAAAACGATTTCTTCCCATTGACTATAATGTAACGGAATAGTTTTGAGTGTCGCTGTAAATGAATAATTATTCCTACTTATTCCATACTCTTTACATAACTCGCTGTTGTCCACCGCAATGATGCATATCAATTTTATTTATATTTGAAGGAGTGTAACAACATTAAAAGGATCCGAGAAAAATTTTCATTATTGACCATAATATAACGGAATACTTTTGAGTATCCCTATGTAAACTAATTATAAATGGTACACACTTCACTTCCAATAACGAACATGCCATGTTAAATCTCAATAACACATATCAATTATATGACAAACCAAATATATTTATGCTAGTTAGAGCACGAACAGACGGACAAACAAACCGACAGACAGAGAGACAGACAGACATAGACAGGCAGACGCCCAGACAAACCAAATTCATAAACACTTTTCAACTACGTTGGAAAGTGTTAAAAATGAGTTAGAAACTGCGTCCGAAAATTTTGCATTGTTCATATATATAAATTATAACTTAATAGTTCGTACAAAGATAAAATCATAATTATTTTGTGGAATTTATGTCAATTTGGGCTTGATAATTCTACCATAAATCCTCAAAATTTTCAAAAAAAAAAAAAAAAAAAAAAAAAAATCTATTTCAAAATTTCACTTTTTTCTTTTTTTTTTTTTTTTGTTATTTTTGGATACATTTCGTTACAGATTTGAGTTTCATCTTTCAAGTTTTTAATTTTCTTTACACATTTTCCCCTCCATTCTATATTATATTCTCTTTGTTTTAAATTCTGTTTGTTATTTTAACTCTGCATATTTATGGATATTGTTCAAACAGGTACGTGTTCCTTTTTTCATATTTAATATTATTTTTTCCACACATGTTGTATCATGTTTCTGTGAAGTTTTAATGGCTATATATATATAACCATTAAATAAGCGTCACAACCATCAACAAAAACTGTGAAATTATGAATAAAATTAAAATAACTAATTGGCAACATAACAGATCCCCCCCCCCCAACAAACTGAACATAGATACCAAAAACATGGTATTAAAAAAAAATTCAGAAATTGAATAACAGAAATTGAATAACAGAAATTGAATAATGGAAATTTGTGAAATTTAGATAGAATCTTCAGGTCCCAAATGCCTAAATTTCGACAAATAAATTGTGTGGTTTCATCTTCATATTAGCCATAAAATAGCTAAAGAATATGAATATATATTCATATTTATTTATTATTAAAAGAAGCAAGTTTCCACCATGTGATTTGCAGAGTGACACATTTTTTCCCCAGAAGTAGCGTTAAAAGTAGCATAAATTTTCGCTACAAACCACTCATGTTTAGCATCACCCTACTCGCTGCACTACATTGTTCAAAATGTAGCGCGTTTTATTTATTTATATTATTATTTAATTGTTATATGTTATTATTTATTTATTTATTTATTTATTTATTTATCTATTTTTATTTATTTATTTATTTTGAGAACCGCTTCAAATAGTTCTCGTGTATACATAAGTAATTAATAATCATTACACCACTTACTACATTTTTTTTCTTTTTTTTATATAATAAAACTAGCAAGCTACGTCCGCTACGCTGGTCAATTTCTTTTAACGAACCTTTAAACCAACAAAATATTGACATTTCAAAAATAACTTTTATATTTTAACAGAATAATAAGGCTACTATAATTTGTGACTCGTGCTATAGCCAATGTACACGTCAGGACACGTCGCCCTTATCATTATCTTTTTACGCATGAAGGCTTCGCTATGGTACTCCATTGGAAAATTTGGTAATTTTTGAAATTCAATATTTGAAAAACGGCATAATCATTAGATTTGAAATTTATATCAAGAAAAATACAATTTTTAACCTTTCAAACGCAGTTTGTCTAACAATTTTCTGACAAATACTTTTTGAGCTATCATTTTTTTCAGTAACTTCAAATGTTTCATTTTCCGAGATTAATCTGGTGCAACAATTAGCGACAAACCCAGTCGTCAGCAACGCATAGTTTTTTATTAAAGAGGCTGTTGGAGCAGGGATTGTCACCACCAATTTGCCACCATCACTTTTGAAATCGGTTCCGTGGTTCCAGAGATTCCATAGAAATTGTAATTTAGAATGACTTCAGAACGCTTTTCGCTCATTTCACCCATTTAAATTTCGATTTTTTTTTTAAATTTATTCTTAGAGAGCATTTACATCTTATAAGTAACTACAATGTTAATTTCAAATTTCTTGCCCCTTCAGTATAAAAAAGTTGCAATTTTCGAACATTTTTCGATCCTGCACCCCATTGATGTTAGTGGCACCGACATAAAATATAGCCTATGTTGGAGTAGGGATTGTCCCCATCATTTTGCCACCATTACTTTTGAAATCGGTTCTGTAGTTCCAGAGATTTCATAGAAATTGTAATTTAGACTATTTTTAGAACGCTTTTCGCTCATTTCACCCTTTTAAATTTCAAGTTATTTTTTATTTTGTTCTTAGAGAGCATTTACATCTTATAAGTAACTACAATGACAAATTTCAAATTTCTAGCTAGTTCAGTATAAAAAATAAAAATAAAACTGCCCAGTTAAACTGAGGGCATTGAGTTCACAGGCTATTCACACTAATTGTATATTATACTCTTATTTCAAACAATTTGAAATAAGCCCATCGAAAAATAAAGAAATAAACAATATATTAAGGGGAGGTCATCCCCCCGTTACCCCCCCCCCATAGTTAACTAATCAACCCCTTAAACTAATCAGGTAAATCTCTAATTACAATGAATATATATACAAAATTTGAAGAAAATCGGATAATTCTGCATGAAAAACCCATTTATATAAATTAAGGGGGGTATTAGCCCCCCGTCCCCCCCCCCTTTATACTTAACCAATCAATCCCGAAAACTAATCAGGGAAACGCCTTAACACAGTGAACCTATAAACAAAATTTGAAGGAAATGGGATAATTCTGCAAGAAAAACCCATTTATATAAATTAAGGGGGGGATTATCCCCCCGTTCCCCCCCCCTTTATACTTAACCAATCAATCCCGAAAACTAATCAGGGAAGCGCCTTAACACAGTGAACCTATAAACAAAATTTGAAGGAAAACGGAATAATTCTGCATGAAAAACCCATTTATATAAATGAAGGGGGGGGGGAATTAGCCCCTTGTCCCCCCCCTTTATTCTTAACCAATCAATCCCGAAAACTAATCAGGGAAGCGCCTACCCCCTGGTGTTAGTGGCACTGATATAAAATATAGTCTGTGTTGGAGCAGGGGTTGTCACCATCAATTTGCCACCATCACTTTTGAAATCGGTTCGGTAGTTCCAGAGATTACCCCTACAAACAAACAAACAAACAAACAAACAATCTTTACTCCTTTATAATATTAGTATAGATTGCAACCTTTACTTAATTTAGATGAATTTAATATATTAAAAATATTACATTGTAAAAAATCTATACTATTAAAAACCGTTCGCGTATCTATGTAACCTCAAAAACTCGAAAACCACAGGGCGCAGGGCTAGGAAATTTTGCACACGGGTAGCTGGTAGGTGGCCCGTGAACGATCGGGGCAAAAAATTCGAAAATTTTAAATAGATTTTTGATAGATTAAATATTAATTAATATCTATCCACAAAGAGATCTCATCCAAATTACGCCTTTTTCACAGAGTAATCTTCGGTTGGTTGTTTATATAAAATCTCCACAGAAGTAATTAAATAAATCAAGGTAGGAATGATTGCAATTCCCAGTCGAGTGTTTAAAATCGATGGATCAGAGATTATATGAGATGTAGACAATCAACTTAATTATTGACCGTTGCCAAATGCTAAAAACTTAATTTTAAAAGATTTTATCGACTTAATGAATGATAATTAGCTGGGTTTAAGGGTTTTTTTACATGACATATATTAGTATGATAGAGATTATTAATACAGAAAACTTTAACAGATTATTTGTTAAATTTGCGGGGGATGGGGAGGGGTGGAGGTTAACGACTTTTTATTATAAAATATACATTAAAATATGCTTAAAAGGTGACAAAATACAAATATAAATATTTATTTATTTACATCCCGAGACTTTCGAACACTAACGTGATCATCTTCATTGGAGAAATGTTGACTGAGTTGAGATGAATGTCGCTTTCACTGTGCAAATATGTAACGGGGTTTTAACGGGGCCAGTCTATTATTTTGTAGGGTTGTATCAGGAAAAGTCCATTAGCTCCGGCGCTGGGGTTCTTGATAATTTCAAAATATTAAACCAGATTTTAGGTATATTATAAGATAAGCAATCATTACAGACTCTATTTCCTTTACATAAAATCTCCAAAGACTCTCTGATTTTAGCTGTAAACTCGTTATTTGCAGGAACTATAATTTTTGCGTTTTGAAAATCAATATTTATAATCTGTCGCTGATACAATCTTGATAATGCTGTGGATGGACGGTTAAATTTAATGTCAGAAATGAGTTCTTTTAATCTTTCTTTAAATTTCCGGGTGGTCATCCCTATATAGGATAAACCAGTTTGTGTTTCTGTGCTAAATGGGATAGAGTATATTCCTGCGATTTCGTTATTGGGTATGGGATCAATTTTATTATGAACTAAAACTTTCAATTTTTGCGGGGGTTTTGCAACCAAATTGATTTCAAATTTCTTTAATGTATATCTTAATCTTTCGTATAACTGTGGTATGTAATATAATTTGCATAACTTAAATTATGCAAATTCGATTACATACCACAGTTATACGAAAGATTAAGATATACATTAAAGAAATTTGATATCAATTTGGTTGCAAAACCCCCGCAAAAATTGAAAGTTTTAGTTCATAATAAAATTGATCCCATACCCAATAATGAAATCGCAGGAATATACTCTATCCCATTTAGCACAGAAACACAAACTGGTTTATCCTATATAGGGATGACCACCCGGAAATTTAAAGAAAGATTAAAAGAACACATTTCTGACATTAAATTTAACCGTCCATCCACAGCTTTATCAAGATTGTATCAGCGACAGATTATAAATATTGATTTTCAAAACGCAAAAATTATAGTTCCTGCAAATAACGAGTTTACAGCTAAAATCAGAGAGTCTTTGGAGATTTTACGTAAAGGAAATAGAGTCTGTAATGATTGCTTATCTTATAATATACCTAAAATCTGGTTTAATATTTTGAAATTATCAAGAACCCCAGCGCCGGAGCTAATGGACTTTTCCTGATACACCCCTACAAAATAATAGACTGGCCCCGTTAAAACCCCGTTACATATTTGCACAGTGAAAGCGACATTCATCTCAACTCAGTCAACATTTCCCCAATGAAGATGATCACGTTAGTGTTCGAAAGTCTCGGGATGTAAATAAATAAATATTTATATTTGTATTTTGTCACCTTTTAAGCATATTTTAATGTATATTTTATAAACTTTAAATACAAGGTGAATATTTTCATTCCACTTCAATTTCGTTTTTATTTCGAAACTTTCTGACTTTTTATTAAATATCACATATATTTTACTTGACCGCGCTGTTTCATTAATTGACCCTCCTCATTAATAAATCCAAATCAACTGCTCTGATTTCAACTGAACTAATTACATTTAAAAAATTTAACATTTTTTTTTATTCACCTGTAACGTTTAATCGCTGTTTTATATAGATGATACCGCTATTTTAGAATAACAATTTTCGTAAAAATTAAATTTATGTTCCTAAAAAAAGTACAGAGCCAGTATTCAGTTATGCATACCAACAGTCAAAGTTAGTGATTTGTTGTTGAGCACTTGACCGCGCGCCTCCTTTTGGCCCTTCCCTCAAGGTTTTCTCTAACTGTGCTTTATTTCCAGAACTCAGGTAATTATGTTCAGAACGTCTCCAAACCAGTTCCATTTTGCTGAATTATCATAAAAATCAGCATTCATAGCTTCAGGGTGTAATTCTAGAAAACAGTTACCAGTATTTCCGAATAATAGTCTAAGCCAAATTTCAAATTAAGTTCCTAGCATAACCAAATGAATCAATCTTTAAAGATGCATATAGTGGCTCTTTTAATTTATCATTTGCTGAAAGGCACTTGAACATCCGCTCCCCCCGACCCCTCCCTTAAGGCTTTTTGTCTAATTGTACCCAATTTCCATATCTCAGAAACTAATTTTCCGATTTCAGTGCAACTGATTCCAAACATCATATTTAACTTAATAATCAATGTCTATATCATTAAAATAAATTTGTGAGTAGCGGGTACCCCTATTTCCAAATAACAGTCTAAGAGAAATTTCTAATTAAGTTCCTAGCTTAACCAAACGAACGAATTTTTAAAGATGCATAGTGGTCCTCCTAATTAATTTACTGAAGTGAACTTAAACATTCGCTCCTCCCCGGCACCTCCTTCAAGGTTTTTTTTTCTCTACCTATGTTCCGTTTCCATAACTCAGCAACTATCTTTCCGATTTCAACCCAGCTGATTACAAACATTATAATTAACTTAATAGCCACCCTCTATAACATTAAAGTAAATTTATGAGTAGTAGTTACCACTATTTCCGAATAATAGTTTAAGCAAAATTTGCCATTAAGTTCATAGCTTAACCAAATGAACAAATTTTTAAAAATGCATAGGAGTCCTCCTAATTAGTCATTTTCTGAAGGTCACTTGAACATCCCCTCCTCCCGGCATCCCCCCCCCCTTTACTGCAATGTGAGATATGCATATTACGGACGCCACGCTGCAATACCAACAAGCTGTAGTGGGTATTACGATAATTCTTTTACATCGCATGCAAATAATTAGAGATTTTTTAATTGCGTTTTATTATTTCATTTTTTTTAAATTAAAAAAAAAACATTTTATCACAAACGGCAACAACATTTTTATTCTATTTATTCCCTTATTCCAAAGATAACGTTTTATCGTCTGCTGCCATAGCAACGAAAATTAAGTTTCATTAAAAAAATGCACTGTAGTATTTTTTTTTTTCTAAATCGTATAGTTATTGAACAACTCAACACTTTAACAGGGGAATTAAATTTTTTTTATTCACATTTTAGAATTAAATTCATGAACTCCCGTGCGTAGAACGGGTTAAACAGCTAGTATTATTACATAAAATCTAGCTATCAATATAAGAAGCAGACGATTATAGTATATTTTCACTTTATATATATATATATATATATATATATATATATATATATATATATATATATATATATATATATATATATATATACACACACAGAATATCATTATTATATCTCTTCATTAATGATTA
The DNA here is from genome assembly GCA_963931845.1 of Maratus michaelseni. Lineage (NCBI taxonomy): Eukaryota > Metazoa > Arthropoda > Arachnida > Araneae > Salticidae > Maratus > Maratus michaelseni. Next base: position 287,428,252 of record OZ007596.1, read on the forward strand.
TCAATAAAGCTATCATTTTTCTATACCTACACAATGAAAATATTTTTTTTAAATATTTGTATATTTCATTTTATAAACATTTAAAAAGACCTAAGTAGATAAATTATACTCATGATATGTGAGTATAATTTCGGTCATTACATTTAATATATTTTAACTTTTAAGCTTTTTTTTTTTTTTTTTTTTTTTTTTTCATAAATGGCCTTTGAATTAAAATTTTAAAACTTGGGATAACTGTTTGATAATATATTCTAGTGAATTAAATTCAATGTGTGAGAGTCCTGCCTTGAAATTATTCAACGTAATATTGCCGCATTCATTAAATAACAATTTTAAAGTATGTAAACTATCTGCAATTTGTATATTTTCTGTTAGAATATAAATATTTATAGTTTCGATATAACAAATTCTTTTCTTAAATAAAGAATAACATGAAGTTTTCAATCTTAACTATAAATTCTAAAATAAAAGTTCGTTTTCATGTGAATAATTCAAAACTTCAGAACTTCGAGAGAAAAAAATACAAAATAATAAATGCATTTCATCAAGAATACAGATTAATTTAATTCTTTAAAAATTTTTTTCAGTAATATTTTGATATGAAAATATAAAAAAAAAACCACCTTTCAAATTTTTTAACATTCATAGCTATTAGTATTCAATTATAACTCTGTAACATAGCTTTGAAATTTTTATTAAAATTATTTTTGGTTCCGATTTTTTAACGTACTCGACATCAAAATCATAAGAATAGTTCGTCAGATAATCTACAGATGGCGCACTATGCATAGGAAAAAAGAAAATGCAGAAATTCCTAGGAAAGATATTCTCTATTCTGACTGGAATATAAATAACAGTGAGGTATTCATTTTTTTTTTTTTTTTTTTTTTGTTTTGTTTTTTTTTTGTTTACCATGGTTAATAAAAATTAATTTTACTGGATAGTTAAATATCAGTTAGAAATAAGATTAAAAAGCACATTCAGTTAGAATATTTTAATAAACAAAATCAATGAATTCTGATAGTCGGTCAAAGTTCAGCAAATTTTCTTCACAAATATCTGATAATAAGATGTAAAGGATATTTTTTATTTACAGTTTTCTAAGTATACATTTAGTGACATACCGAAAACATGTGTGTTTTTTATTCATTATACTCATTTTTAGGTGAGAAAGAATAAACATGGGAAATATCTTCTAACTATTAATATATTTTAGATCAACTTTAAATCAAAAACTACCATAATTGGAAAACTGATTTAGAGAATTACGCTTTCGAACTTTTTTTTACATTCACTATAATTCTTATTTCTCCCTTTTACAACCACCCCGAAAAAAAAAACCCATATTTATTGCCAAAATAATCTGTCCAACATAATATCATCTGTCCTACAAAGCATTTTGAATCGTTCATTAGTTTATTCAACAAATCACATCTTCCTTTCTTATTCATTAATGTAGATATCTGAATTATTACGCTTTTCGCTTCTTAACATTTAATCTTTTATTTTACCCTAGGGCATCCAAACCGGGCTTCCCGGGATATAGAATGTAGGTGAGAAGCATATATATATTTTTTTTATTGAAAAACCTAGTAGGTGTTTTACATTTAATATTTATTTTTTAGATTGCCCCTTAACCACACTAAAGAGCATTTTTATATGAAATGTGTCAATTATATATTCCAAAAAAAAAAATTGAAATTTATCAAAAGCGGTAATTTCGGTATTGGCCTTAATACCAGAAGTTACTAGTCGAAAAAATCACTAAAAATAACAGCAGTTTTTTTTAATTATTATTATTCTGATAATTTTAGCGATTTAAAGCGCTTATTTCAATTACATGCCTGTTAAATTTGTGTTTCATTTATACTATTTATAATTGAGAATTTTTATATGAAATGTGTCAATTATATATTCCAAAAAAAAAAATTGAAATTTATCAAAAGCGGTAATTTCGGTATTGGCCTTAATACCAGAAGTTACTAGTCGAAAAAATCACTAAAAATAACAGCAGTTTTTTTATTATTATTATTCTGATAATTTTAGCGATTTAAAGCGCTTATTTCAATTACATGCCTGTTAAATTTGTGTTTCATTTATACTATTTATAATTGAGCATTTTTATATGAAATGTGTCAATTATATACTCCAAAAAAAATTGAAATTTATCAAAAGCGGTAATTTCGGTATTGGCCTTAATACCAGAAGTTACTAGTCGAAAAAATCACTGAAAATAACAGCAGTTTTTTTTATTATTATTATTCTGATAATTTTAGCGATTTAAAGCGCTTATTTCAATTACATGCCTGATAAATTTGTGTTTTATTTATACTATTTATAATTGAGAATTTTTATATGAAAAGTGTCAATTATATATTCCAAAAAAAATTTGAAATTTATCAAATGCGGTAATTTCGGTATTGGCCTTAATACCAAAAGTTACTAGTCGAAAAAATCACTAAAAATAACAGCAGTTTTTTTTTTTTATTATTATTATTATTCTGATAATTTTAGCGATTTAAAGCGCTTATTTCAATTACATGCCTGTTAAATTTGTGTTTCATTTATACTATTTATAATTGAGCATTTTTATATGAAATGTGTCAATTATATATTCCAAAAAAAATTTGAAATTTATCAAATGCGGTAATTTCGGTATTGGCCTTAATACCAGAAGTTACTAGTCGAAAAAATCACTGAAAATAACAGCAGTTTTTTTTATTATTATTATTCTGATAATTTTAGCGATTTAAAGCGCTTATTTCAATTACATGCCTGATAAATTTGTGTTTCATTTATACTATTTATAATTGAGAATTTTTATATGAAAAGTGTCAATTATATATTCCAAAAAAAATTTGAAATTTATCAAATGCGGTAATTTCGGTATTGGCCTTAATACCAAAAGTTACTAGTCGAAAAAATCACTAAAAATAACAGCAGTTTTTTTTTTATTATTATTATTCTGATAATTTTAGCGATTTAAAGCGCTTATTTCAATTACATGCCTGTTAAATTTGTGTTTCATTTACACTATTTATAATTGAGCATTTTTATATGAAATGTGTTAATTATACATTCCAAAAAAATTTTGAAATTTATCAAATGCGGTAATTTCGGTATTGGCCTTAATACCAGAAGTTACTAGTCGAAAAAATCACTAAAAATAACAGCAGTTTTTTTTATTACTATTATTCTGATAATTTTAGCGATTTAAAGCGCTTATTTCAATTACATGCCTGTTAAATTTGTGTTTCATTTATACTATTTATAATTGAGAATTTTTATATGAAATGTGTCAATTATATATTCCAAAAAAAATTGAAATTATCAAATGCGGTAATTTCGGTATTGGCCTTAATACCAGAAGTTACTAGTCGAAAAAATCACTAAAAATAACAGCAGTTTTTTTATTATTATTATTATTCTGATAATTTTAGCGATTTAAAGCGCTTATTTCAATTACATGCCTGTTAAATTTGTGTTTCATTTATACTATTTATAATTGAGCATTTTTATATGAAATGTGTCAATTATACATTCCAAAAAAATTTTGAAATTTATCAAATGCGGTAATTTCGGTATTGGCCTTAATACCAGAAGTTACTAGTCGAAAAAATCACTAAAAATAACAGCAGTTTTTTTTTATTATTATTATTCTGATAATTTTAGCGATTTAAAGCGCTTATTTCAATTACATGCCTGTTAAATTTGTGTTTCATTTATACTATTTATAATTGAGAATATTTATATGAAATGTGTCAAATATATATCCAAAAAAAAAATTTGAAATTTATCAAAAGCAGTAATTTCGGTATTGGCCTTAATACCAGAAGTTACTAGTCGAAAAAATCACTAAAAATAACAGCAGTTTTTTTTATTATTATTATTCTGATAATTTTAGCGATTTAAAGCGCTTATTTCAATTACATGCCTGTTAAATTTGTGTTTCATTTATACTATTTATAATTGAGAATTTTTATATGAAATGTGTCAATTATATATTCCAAAAAAAAATTGAAATTTATCAAAAGCGGTAATTTCGGTATTGGCCTTAATACCAGAAGGTACTAGTCGAAAAAATCACTAAAAATAACAGCAGTTTTTTTTTTTTAATTATTATTATTCTGATAATTTTAGCGATTTAAAGCGCTTATTTCAATTACATGGAAATAAATGCTGAACTCTTTATATTATTTAAAGTGAAAACGATTTGTGACGGATTAATATATTTGTAATCGTGTAAACGATAGAGATAAGATTTTAAAAAAGATCATGCTTGAATTTATTTAATTTAATTGCTATACTAAATGAGTAAATTGCGATACAGTTTACAAACAAATTGCATTTGTAAGTAGATTTGTTTTCCCTTTACAACGGTGTAAAAATTAAAAATGTGCGATGTTCAAAATGACGTCAGCGTTACAAACGAACACGTTTGTCCTTTATAATATAGATAGATATATTTTATTTTAATAGCTGGAGTATAACAAACACCTGTAAATTCTGATCAATTTTCTTGTTCAAAAAATGCGCGTTTTACCGCGGGATACACGGTACTCCCGAAAAGCAGACACCTCTATTTAGTGAAAACTTTTTTCAAACCCCAGCACCAATATTTTTCTACGTTTTTAACTCTAAATAGCGAACAACTCCAAATAGTGGACGAATTCTGAGGTGAGATGAAAAACTGTTAATGGGAAACAGTACACTTTGAATTATTTTCTTATTTGGATTTTTTTAAATATCTTTTTGACATACCAGCGGACCCGTGCGAAGATTGCGCACTGCAGTCTAATACATTTTATCAATATCCAATGTTTTTTAGACGCAGGTTTAAACTTCTACAGAAAAATCAAGGACTAAAAATATCTGCAAACAGCAAACATTAGTTAAGCCAGAATATCATCTCATTTATTTCCTCAAAGCTACAGTAAAAACTGACCAAATAATAATAATAATAATAATAAATAAATAAATAAAATAATAATAAAATAATCCTAATAATATTATAAATCTGATTGTGTGCAAATGTTAGGCTGAAGCCAGCGTCAAAATGAAGCATTTAATGATCCTGTATATTTGCATATAGGCTGATTATAACCCTCATATGAACATAGGCTGGTTTTTGTTTATATTATTCAAATATTTTTCTTAATAATTCAAAATTTCGTTATTTTCATTGAGAATAAATGGACATTTTTTCGTATAGCATTTTAAAATGCTTAAATTTACTTTACCGTTGCTAATACTTTATCGTTGCCAAAACTAATTCAAAACCCGAAAAAATAATTTTTACTCAACAATTTAGTTTCAATTGAAAAATTTTCACGGGAAAAATGAAAATTAAATTAAAAAAATTAAAGAATTAAGAACAGTAAATAATATTATTAGAAATAAAACGTACTTTTTTTTAGTTTTTGATAATAATAGAAGGTTTCAATATGCGTAACCATAGGAAACAGGCTAATATGACGTCATTTATCGAAAATCGAGGCTAACGAAAAAGAAAGGCTTTACTCGTATCTTTTTTTACAGACCGCGGGAGTCACGTGATGCTCGAATGCACCAATGCAGGTGTACGAAAAGAGCATCACGTCACTCTAGCGGTCTGTAAAAAAAGATAAGTGGAATGTACCGCGGTAGCCTGTCTTTTTCGTTAGCCTCGTCGAAAATACAGCGGATATGCTTTGATTGGTGAAATAAAATGATCTTGGGTTGTTTCTTCACTTTTTTCTTTTTTTTTTCTTTTGTATGGTAACAATACTTGCCGTTTTAACGTCCGCGCACGGCTAATATAACTATACCTTATTTTTTATTTAAATTTTAAAAATGTAAAAAGAAGTTTCAAAAGAAAATGGTTAGCAAATGTCAATAATATGCTCCGCAAAATTATCCATGTCATAAATGATGTCATGGATAGCGAGAAATAGTGATTTTTCATTCTTAAAACTAAAAGAAATAACTCGATTACCTAAAAAAAAAATTACGAATGTTAATAGTTCCATTTTTATTGATAAAACCTAAAGATTTAATATCATTTCGTTAAAGTAACATAATTTTCCCTACGCCAGTATTGAAATTAATTGCCTGGAAAAGAAAATTAACAAGAATTATGTCATTAAAAAGGGATTTCTCTGGGGAAAAAGGAGACGTCATATTTGAAATAAAACGGGAATTTTCCAATATATTTTAAAATGAGTGCGAATCAATTTTTTCATTAATAATACAAGGATCAATAAGTATAGAAAGTAGATGAGTTTCACGCCATATTTATAACGAAAAATTTAAATGTTTTGTTATCTATACTGATTGTTAAACATGAGTATCCGTTATTTGGTTCTGCATAAGTATCCGAGTTTTCTGCTAAAAATCACATCATAATTTTAAGAAAAGGAAAATGAACACGAATCTATTATATTAAAATCTGACCGTGTGTTTGTATTTCGCAACTACTCCTAGACTATCGAACGCAACGCGATTTACTACCGGTTAGTTTACTACCGGTTTAGCGAATACCGGTTATAATTTATCCGAGGATGTCACACAAACTCTCAGAATTAAAAAAATTAAATTAAATGCCATTTTTTTTTAACGAAGTTTCTCTAAAAACGGAAAGTAACTTACTCCATATTTGTGTATAAAAAAGGAGAAATAAAACAGATCAGTATATTTTTTACACCATTTTCTCATTAAAACTGAAAAACAGAATTTATTTTCACTTTGAATAGATGGTGAAAACAAAATCTTGATTTCAGTAAATTATCCGAAATATACAAACATATTTTCACATATTCAAACTTCATGAATCATTTTTTTCTGGAGAACAAAAATTGCCTGCCAATATACTGTCATTTAGAAAACAAGGTTTGTTTCAACTATATATTAAACCAAGGAGAAAGAAAAAGCATATACTATTTCTAATTAATGTTTTTTTTTTTGTTTTTTTTTTTTTTTTTTTAAGGATGGCTGTTAAAACGTTTCACAATAGCGTTAAAAGTAAAATTGTTTATCAGGTAAAATTGACATTTGTTCTTACCCAATTCGTCTATTTCCACGATTTTATTTGGCCCTCCTTTTTGCATTGGTTGCAATTTCATTTTCTCGATTATTTGGCACAAAATTTCACCTTTTTAAGACTGAGTTATGTCAAGGTCCCTATAATAATAAATACCGCATTGTCTCCTATGAAATGTGATAAATAGTTAGTTAATTATTAACGTTTTTAATTATTGGGAGTAAAATATTTTGCTTAATTAATGTATTTATTCTTCTTTTATTGTTGCGTGAACGAAGTCACGGGTAACAGCTAGTTAATAAATATATCAATCGTATTGTTAACTGCATTAGAGGGTGGCATCATCTGTTTCGGAAAAAAAAACCCAAAAAACATGGGACAAAGAAAAATAAATTGAGCATTTGAATTTAAATTTTGCCTTTTAATCATAAATATAAAATAAACCAGTGCAGCAAGTATGCCCCTCTTTATCTTTATGTAACTTTTTTTTTTTTAATATATATATAATCATTTTTGCAGTATTTTATTTTAGCAGCAACACTAAGTTGAGTAAAACTTTTCATTTCATTTATGCCGATTCACAATGCCGATTTATTTTTTAATTAATTGCAATTTCAATGAAAATACATGTTTTAACGAAATGTGAATGTACTATGTCAGAAGCCGCTTCAAAATCCTTTCATAACGTATCTCATTTATCGTTCTGCGTTTTTTATTTGCTTAGAAAAAGAGATGTTGACAACAGAAATAATATATAGAATTATTAAGTGATTTTTATGAAAGTTTAATTTTCATGAATAATTTATGTAATAAATTAATGCTAATTAAACGTTTTATGTTCCTTGCAATAATATTTCAAAAAAGGTAAGAATTTTATTGATTACATAAAATTTGGACGGAAAATAAAGAGCAAAATATCAAATTAAAGCATATAAATGCAAATAAATAAAATAAAAATTATGAACACATTCAATTTTAATTGGCAAGAGTAATTAGTGGTATTATATTATTGTGATTATTTAAAATAAAATAAGTTCATGTACTAAGAAGGTTATTTATATAAATAAAAGTGTAAAATAACATGTTTTTGTAGTATTGTAGCAGATTCATATTAATTATCTTTCTTTTTTAATCACTTTCTAACATAGCTAAAACATGATTATTTTTTCGGACTAAGGTCTGTCTGTCTTTCCATCTTTTTGTCTGTCTGTTTGGATCTCTTTCAGAATGCCTGCCTCTTTGCGTACTAACTTTCAAAAATATACTTAAATTTACCGGGAAATTCATATATGTTATTGAGTTTACATGCTGAGAATATCTCATTATTATTTATTATTATTATTATTATTAAAAAGTGATTGTATAGCATTTTCAGCTCACCGAGAAGAACACTCAAACAATTGAAAACGTTATGGTGTATAGGCTACAATTACACTGGACAACAAATTTGAACTTTTGCTCTGCCACAAAACCAAATTTGTTGTTTCTTATTCAGTTTTTTGCACTGATTCCTAATCTAGTTTTAGATTTTCTCCAGTACGTCCAGTTTTTGAGATAGTTGCAAATTTTGATTTATTGAATTTTTGGAATTTTGTACAATTATATGCAAATTTAAAGCATGGAGCATTATCAGATTAGATTTTTTGTTGTATGCTATGATAACTGGCGAGTTAACTTTACAATAATTTTTATGTCTGAGATTATATTGACATGGGACTGTGAAATATTGTGCCTAATTTACATATTTTCATTTTTTTTAATAACGTTTCTTGTCGTCCAAATGTTTCTGCCACATGAGTACACTAATATGTTTCTAAACCGTTTTTTTTTACGCTGATTTCAAATCTGCTGTTCGTTTTCTTTTACCATGTCCAGTTTTTTAAAAAAGTGAAATTTTATTTTTTTGATAAAAAAACAAACAAACAGAAAAGGCTTTTTATGCTACTTTGTGATGTACTTCAGCTAATTAGGATAGATTCTACTACATTTTTAATTGTTTTTCGATTATACCCATTGGAAATTATGTCCCTGATAGGAATCTGACACTGTTCACCGTTTTGACAATGAGGTACACACCCCTAAAAAACACTTTATATCAAACATGTGTCAATACAATACAAAAGTATAAATTCATTTTACTCAAAATCTAGAACTGGTGAAAGGAAATGGATTACAGATTCGAAATAAACATAAAAATCTAGTCTAGTAAGACATTACATCAATTCTGTGGTAACTACTTTGAAATAAAAGTAATGTAAACATTACACTATTGAAAAATAAGCAAATTATGCTTACTAACTGATAGGTAACTGTCAAGAATATGCAGATTGCGACACTTATCTGAAGCAAATGGTACAGTAATCATAATCTAAAAAAGGCAATTCAATCTGACATTGATTGTACCTAAATTTTCCATAAAATGGCACAAAAAAGCTTAAATTTACATAAACTTAAATATGCAAATTTCTCAAAAACTGGACGACCTTGAGAAAAACGGAAAGTATATATATTCGAAATCAGTTTGAGAAACTAACCTCGGATCAACTAATTTCAGTTCTGGTAAAGAGCTATTGTTGTCCAGTGTTATTTGAAACACATTTTAATAATACTGCAGCAAAAAAATTAGATTGAAAATTACACCCTTCAATATTTTTAGACCACACATTTTTTTTTTTTTTTTTTTTTTTTTAATCAGGCAATCCAACCCGGGCTACCATGGTTAAAGATGCCCGATATGCTCTTCGGTGTGCAACGTAAATAAAAATCGTTTTTAATTGAAAATTCATATCTATTGTTCACTATCTCGCTATCTGTTGCGTTTACCTGCGGGATTTTGTATTTTTTTAAACCACAATAAAGGGGACCGGGAGGGATATATATGCTCTATAGACTTGGTTCCTAGTCTGAGCAGTTCTTCTCGGGTAGTAAATGAAAAAATCATTGCACAACTTCAGTTTTTGCGTCGTCCAATATTAACAATATGTACTTTCAAATGCAATTTGTTTGAAAACTATATAGCAATTTACTGATTTATCATGGTTTTTAAAATATTTGTCAAGCATGGATAATTTCTTATATCTACGCGTAACCCTATTACGCAAGATAACACGTTTACACTTAAAACAATGTAAATAAATCAGGATATTTTATTTCCGTGTAATATTCAATGAAAAACTTACTAAACGAAATTAATGTTTTACAAATAAATAAATGAATAAATAAATAAAACACAAATTTAACAGATATGTAATCGAATTACTGCTTAAACACTGAAATAATCAGAATCACAAATGTTGCTATAAAAAAGTGAAATTTATCGCGATTAACCATCGCGATGGCATGCCACCTTTACGAAAGTCGTGTGCGATCTAACAAAATTATTTTTTTTTACTTTTAGTATATTTTTGTTAGATTGCACTCGACCATTTTTATTTAGTGTTGTGCATTATTAAAAGGAGTAATTCAATCCGCTAGTGAATTTTAATTGTGATTGTGTGTTTTTTGTCGTGATAAATAATTACTGAGTTATCGGCGAGTCCAAGTACATATATCTACTTTTGCTATAAAATATACTAAAACAATGGGAAATTTATCAGCATACAAGCGCACTCAAGAAAATAAAACCACCATGACTTATATTTTAAAGTCTGCTTTAAAAAATACCCTGCAATGCTTACCCTGCTTGCATGATGTACATGTGGTAAAAGTGGCTATTATACATTCATGAATATATTTAAACGGCAGAAATGGGAAGGATTCTTGGTAGGATAAAGCATTTTAGGATTCGAAAAGAGGTGGGGGAAACATTGAACATTTATTTCACCTGAAGCGTATAATAGACATAAAAAGAATTTTTCAAAGAATCACTTGATGTTGTTCTAAAGGTGAAAACAAGCAAAGTATTAAATTTAGATTTAAATATTTTTCGTAATAATGAAATATTTTTTTGTGACTGTCAAAAAGGGAAAAAATGCAGTATTTTTGTCTTAAAGTTTTCAAACATATTACTACATCAATATTTTGAATAGATAAGAATTTGACTTAAGTAACAATATTAGATTTAATTCGATGCTGTTGGACCATATCGTTGGGTGAGATACTATCTATCAGAGTGTAAAGCATTTTTCACAGAATTACAAGTTAAAGATGAAACTATTAATCCCTTTACAACAGCGATCTCTTATACATAAGGACATTCTTACATTTTGTTTATTTAAATCAAACCCCTCTTAATTTTGAAAATATTTCCATATTCTTCCGTTTCACTGTATATTAAAAAAAAAACTTAATTCTACCTCTTTAATTTCATAAAATCTCAGCATTAATCTAAATGTTGGGTGATACGAATTCATTTCTGGCTCAATAAATAATTATTTTCATTAAATACATTCTCTTTGCCGTTACAATAATTAAGTAAAGAAAAGGGAAGCACAATAATTCCTTCATCACAATTATATTATAGTGTTTTTTTTTATTGAAACAGTCAAATTACAAACTTTATGTATTGCTTTTAAATTTAAATTTTGTAATTATTGTTACCGCTCATAAATAATCCTTGTAATTTGCTATTTCATCTTTATTCATTTAACCTTGAGTTTGATCGATTGACATGCAATCAGGTTCAATTAAATTATAGCAATAAATATAGATGATTACTGTTAAAACATTATTTAGACAACGACGCTTTTATATTCAAAATTTTTGTGATTTTTTCTATAATTAATTACGGTTTCATATTATTTTGCACCGTTTCGCATCATTCAGGAAAACCACAAATTAATTTTATTTTCTTTATTTAATTATGGGTTTTTCCTGTCAGTTATAATATTCTTTTATTACGCCAATGCCCGTCTCTTCTTACATTGTAATGCCAAATATTATTTTTGACGCCAAAAATGTAAATGTCTGGCGACCCATTTCATACGTTCTCTTCTGGTTGTAACCTTTGCCTAGGTCGGACGCTCCTGCGTGAGTTCTCCTCTTCTGGCACCTCTCCCTATGTACCCCTTATCGCCCCCCCCCCCAAATGTATTTTAATTCCAGAATAACAAAATCTTTATCTAGCCATTAGCCTTGGAGGTTTTTTTTTTAATTATTATTGTTATCATTAAGCGAACCCGGGGTTAAAAATGATATCTTGTAAGATATAAGTTTACATCTCACCCAGAACGCTGCTAGCTAAGCCTGATAACAAGGTATAGGAGATTCCTATGTGTTTGGGAGTTCATGTCATATTTTTTCAAGGTTCCCAAAAATGTCGTTCAACTACAAAGGTTTTGCTAAATCATTATCAATCTTGCTACTTGAAGTTTTGGAGACAACGACGAGAATAGGCAGAGCCAGAAAAATGTCTGTCATCATGCCGACCGCACCACAAGCGTTGGAAACTTGGGCTGGTACGAATCTTTTTGGAGACCTCCCGGAAAGAACCCCTCATCCTATCATGTGAGATTATTTACTATGAAGACATCTAAAAGTTCTTTTAGTGGCTAGTGGAAAATCCATTGTTCCAAAAAGATTATCGAAGGATGCGGAGAAAAACGAGAGAATTAGTCAGTTTTGAGCTGAGAGAAGTGTCAAGTAGGAAAATACTCGGGAGAGGTTGCAGTTCTCTCTCAACCTTAAAAAGACAGAGTTTTTACTCTGGGAAGGCATTTATATTCCGGTAACTTTGGAATCATTCAGATAGAAAAACCCTTTCTCTGAAACAACTGTGAAGTCATTGTATGACAACTTTGAAAAGTGAACGTGAACTTTAGATAATATTGTTTGAACAACCAACAACTTGGTATACATTCTCGTTTTCTGAAGGTGATTGACCGTCTTTTAAATCCATAACATTTCGTGAAGGGTCAGGCAAGCTGGCAGTTCTTCCCGCATCTACCTTTCGAGGGGAAATGCTGACACCGTTTAATTATTGAAAATGGAGACAATTGTTAGCGCTGGACACTATTTTGTTGACTGCAGATTATTCATAAGCTGAAAGAACTCAAAATATTTTCGTTGTGTAACTTTCTGTAAATCAGGAAGATTTGTTATTTTATTTTATTTGAGAATAGAATCATAATAAAATTCGTTTCTACGTTTACTAGAGTTGATCTATCATAAAGGTTTAACGCTACCTCTTTACATATTCAACACCTTGGATCTATCACAATCTTAACCAATTCTTCAATTATCAACATTGCACACTTTATAAAGCGTCTTGCAGGCTTTCGGATAAGAGAAAAACACTTTTTAATCATTTAGAGTTAATTATTAACAAAGCCTTTCTTTTTTCATCAAAACTAAATGCTGAGTGTTTCGATATTGTAAAATTATCGAGTGATTAGTCATCTTGATCCTTAAGTTTTAATACTAATGGGTATGTTTCGGATTACACTACAAGAAAAGAATATCCCCTTAATCCATTTCCAAATAATCCTAATATGGATGCGGGGTCGTGCTACGTCTAATTTACCAGACTCTAGATGTGAACTTCCAACTAATAGGAATGGGTGATCTAGAACAATAACTATTTGTTTACATGTGATGTGAATGCCATGCATGTATTTCAACCAAAGAGGCATCATACATGTTTATAGAACTTAATTTTGTATTTTTTAGCACGAATGTACATTATTAATTGAAGAAAAGTTAAAGAACCAAGAAAGATGGTTTCTCAAAGTACCGTCCATTGTTTTCCTCCCACAGACGATATTCTTTGTTTCTGCTACCTTACAGCGCCATCTGTCGGTGAGATTTTAATTTTTTTTAACCATGCTAAAAAAATCCCATTGCTTTGGGAGCATACTGGTGAAATTTTAGGTCATTTGGATCAGTAGTTCTTTTGTTATAGTGTTTTACTTTCACAACTTTAAAAAAAATCACCCTGTATATTTTCTACGTGGTTATGTTATATTTTTGTAGATTAAGAAACATTTGTCGTTTTTACACTGTGTATAATGTGTAATCGAAAAATACACGTTAATAAAAAATTGTATTAGATTTAAAACATTATAAAACATATTAGCGGGTAAAAATTACAGAAGTAAGTCAAAAAATTGAAAAATCTAGATAACCATATTTTTACTGAACGTATATTAATTTCTGTTTAGTGTGTCAGTCAAATAAGTCATATATCCCATAGGGGTTGCTAGAGGGCAAAACAAGTTGGACCACTTCATGCAACGGTAATACGAAAAGTTTCACAAAAACTCTTCCTTTCTCAAATTACTAAATATTGACTTACTCCACTGCCATTCTAACCCCCTCATATATTGTTAATATTAATTAGATTTAAAAAATATGTTGGTTTTTGAAATATTTCTTTTGATAAAGGATACCTTTCTGAATCATGGGTAACTCGAAAGAGGTTATTGTATATTTTTGTTCGTGTTTATAACATATTTCCGTACATTAAGAAACATTTGTCTTTCTTTACAAGAGTAGATGATACAATTGAATGTGATATCCCTCTACTTTACTAGAGGGTGATCATACTGTATAATTTGCATAGGAGTACATGTTAATGTTAATCTCTTTATTAAGCGTCTTCCAGACATACGGATCAGTGCAAAAAAATCTTCTAATCATTTCGTGTTAATTGTTAACAAAGACTCTTTTTTTTTCGTCATAGTAAAATGCTGAGTGAAGCGACATTGTCAAGTTATCCGGTGATTAGTCATTTCGACCCCTAAGTTTTGATCCTTCGGGGTACGTTTCGGATTATATTACAAGAAAGGATTATCACATAAATCCTTTCCTAATTAATCGCAACATGTAAAGGGGCTCATGTAGAAGCTAACTTATCCATCACTAATTAACCCTTTTGGGTCCATTTTTTTTTTTAATTTTTGGAAAAAAATTACTTTTACATCAATAATATTAAAAGTAGTTATTCAAATCACAAAAGTTAAAGTTTACTGAATTTTAAGGAATATATGATATTTACTGCAATCTAACGTATATACCGTATATACTCGAGTATAAGTCGACACCCCCCCCCCCCCCCCCAAATCTTGCTAAAAATTTTGAAACAAATTGAATTTTCGTGTATAAGTCGAACTACATTTCTTGCAATATGTTGAAAAATGATTTGTAATCGAGGATAAGAAAAATTAATAAATTTTCATTCAATTAGTATTTTTTTTTCCTTTTTTTACGTTTCTAATCAGACATTTTTATTTTAATTCAACGTTTTAAAACTGTATAATCATGTAAAACTGAAGAAATTAAAACTATTTTGAAACCTATTCACATCAACTTAATGATACTTAAAAAAAAAAAAAATCTTTAAAAAAATCTATTCAAGGCTTATTTACAAGGGTAATAAGGCTTATTACCCTTGTTACTTCAAGAGCGACTATTTAAGTAATAAGGTTTTTATTTAATGCGAACATTTTTAACTTAATATAATTTTATTTGGTAATTCAGGAGCTAGAATATATTTAATGTGGTTTATATATGACTGAATTAAGCAATTTTTTTTACTAACTCGTATATAAGTCTACCCCCCCCCCCCCCCCATTTTCAACTCCCAAATTTTGTCTAAAATTCTTCGACTTATACACGAGTATATACGGTAGTTATTTTGCGAAACATTCATATGAAAATATAGGCTAAGGAAGAATTTTTAAAGAGGTTTGGAAAATGACGTATTACAACAGTATTAAACAGACATAATTTTTTTTCTAGTATTTTTTTATGTTTTATCACAAATTATCCGTTAGGAAAAGTAGCCCCTCATTTTAAATTCTAAAGGTGAAACATACGTTTGAAATAAAAGAATCACGAACGTTGCAAAGAGAATTAAGCAAACTTTTATTACTATTATTATTATTACTAAATGCTAAAACATAAATGAAGTCATAATAATAAATGTATAGACATATATCATCATTACTACAGACAGATTATAACGAAAATAAATTGTAAGCCAAAATAATACTCAATGAAAAGATATCTCTTATTAATAGGTCACCAGATCCGAACAGGTTCAGGAATTTTAAATAAAAGGGGTGAACTTTCTGAACTATTAACTACATACTTAGACGTGAGGTAAATGCCATGCATGTATGTTGACCAAAAATACAGAATAACCTCTACTGGTACTTAATTTTGGTATTTTTTAGCACGGACATGGATTTTGAATAAATGTACATATTTTTTTCTAAAGAGCACCATTACTAATTTATTATACAGGGTGTCCGAAAAGTCTGGAAACGGTCGAATAACTCAAGAAATATACATCGGATTGAAAAACGGATAAATACATGTTCAATAGTTTTAAAAAACTTATTTAGGTATACCAAATTTGTCCCCCCAACTCTGCCTCCCTGTGAGTAAAACGGGGACAAATTTAAAGTTTTAAATAGTAACCCCCTTTTTTATTGCAGATTCGGATTCTACAGGAAAAAATGCGTAACTTTTGAACTTTTGTATTTAACATTTTCTTTGGAAAGTTGAAGATGGCACTGTAATCGAGTAAAATGCAATGAGAATCGTTTCCATTGAAAAGTCTGGAAACGGTCAAATAACTCGAGAAATATACATCGGATTGAAAAATGAAAAAATGCTTGATTAATAGTTTTAAAAAATCTATTTAGGGATATCAAAGTTTACCGCCTCAATTCTGCTCCCCTGGGGGGAAAGGGGGGCAACTTTCAAATCTTAAATGGTAACCGCCCTTTTTTATTGCAGATTCGGATTCTACGGGGAAAAATACGTAATTTTTGTCTTTCACATTTTCTTCGAAAAATCGTAGATTGCGCCGTAATCGAGTAAAATGCAGTGGGAATCGTTTCCTTTGAAAAGTGGGGAAACGTTCGAATAACTCAATAAATATACATCGGATTGAAAAACGAAAAATACGTGCCCAATATTTTAGAAAAACAGCAACTTTTATATCCCTAAGTATATTTTTCTAAAATATTGACCATTCATTTTCCTGTTTTTCAATCCGATGTATATTTCTCGATTTATTCGACCGTTTCCAGACTTTCGAACACCCTGTATATGAGCTATGTCAAACAAAAATGTACAAATAATAACTTTTAAATAAACATTCGTTTCACAATTTATTATTTATAATTCGGTTTAATTTTTTCTTCTTTGAAAAAAGTGCATTTGCAAATTAAGTTACACATTAAAATTAGTATACCACTTTACTTGCACAACAATCCTTCAAAATGTTAATCCTACATTTGGTAAACATCTAAGCAAATTTTGCATTCTTCCTAAATCTTAGAGACATTATTCGGGGGAAAGTGTTTTGGAGAAGTATGCCAAAATGTTAAAATAAATATTTTGCCGAAAGTACGCTTAAGTACCACATATAAATGTTTAGTAATACTTCAGAAATAGTCTAAGTTATCAAATATAATATCTATCAAACAATTATGTAAACAATATAGATAATTTTCTTTTAAACTGCCAAATTCAATATTTAGTTAGTCTCAAACATCCAATCATAGTCATTTTGATCGGGAAATAAATTTACTATCCAGTTTAATGCTCAGTAATGCATCCATATGCTAAAATGAGGGGGGTTAGAATGA
The DNA here is from genome assembly GCA_963931845.1 of Maratus michaelseni. Lineage (NCBI taxonomy): Eukaryota > Metazoa > Arthropoda > Arachnida > Araneae > Salticidae > Maratus > Maratus michaelseni. Next base: position 287,445,808 of record OZ007596.1, read on the forward strand.
CAGTAGGGAGTAAGTCCATATTTAGTAATTTGAGAAATCAAGAGTTCTGTGAAACTTGTTGTATTGCCGTTGCATTAAGTGGTTCAACTTGTTTTCTACTCTAACGACTCCTTAAGCGAACTATGACATATTTGATTGTCGCACTGAACAGAAATTAATATACGCTCAGTGAAAATATGGTTATCTAGATTTTTCAAATTTTTGACTCACTCCACTGTCATTCTAACCCCCTCAAATAATACGGAATGTATAAACGCACATCTACACTCAAGAAAATGAAACCATCGTGACACATTTTAAAGACTATTAAAAAGTATCTTCTATCTGCAACTTGCAGCGATTCCTAATTTTTCGTCATACAATAGCTTATCCGTAAACTCTAAGAAAAAATATTTACCGCCTGTTAAAAGAAAAAAAAACTGGTATGCTGTGGCCACGACAAAACTTTCTTTTATATACCAAAATTGAATGACAGTGTATTCCCATATTCAGGATGCTAAGCGTAAAGTTTCGTTAAATTCAATGGATTTAGACTGGTGATATAAGTATCGCATATTTCCAACAAATCATCGAATTTCGGCACTCTCTCTTTCATGCCCGTAAGCAAATTTGAATATCAATCTATTCCTATCACGAGGTTCTAAATTTATTCGTTCTAAATTCGTTGAAGTCTGCACACATAAACTTTAGATATAAACAAGACATAAATAGAACAAATCATTGCTTTTTCACACCTTACTTATGATGTAGAATCATATATGTGGTGGTTGGACGATAAAAGGCGAAGAATTATATTATCATACAGTTTCTTTTAAAACTCAAATAATATTAATATTCCAATAATTATATTTCGTGATCATTAAGCAGAATATAGTATCGAGTACACTGAGTAATGGCCGCAAAAGACCACGCCGACATGACAATCATTATTAAAAATGATTCATTAACTAAATATTCATACATACTTGATAATCAAGAACAAAGAAAATAAAAGGAAAAGTATTACCTGAAGTGACCTAAAAAAACAAAAGTGGTGGATGCAAATAAAAGAATTGAACCAAGAATCCAGCTTCGAAAATCTTTATTTATAAGAAATTTTCTTTAAAAAAATCTATATTTATAATTGATACTCATATTTGTAGATCCATCCTTTTTTAGAACGAGTAATACACAATCAATGCATTTTGAATATGCACATCATGAGAAAAATAATAAAATTTTAGCTCAGGGATTAAGGAGATACTTGTCTTTAAAAAATAATCATTTATATGATTTATCACCCATTCAAAACACCGAACATCGCATCAGTCGAATAAAGAAAACAAACTACTCTTCCATACAGCATCAGCGGGATTTACCCACCTAGCATTACTAACAATTGACGTTGCATCTCCGTTGGTGGATTTGTTATCATCGTTGCCGTAATCAGAGGAAAATATGGAAGACATCAAACCTTCATAATTAAAAAAATAATAATAATAAATAAAACTTCTTTCATATTACTGCTTTTGTTTGACGCCCATGATTCTGTACAGCAAGACAAGCAACCACCTTCACGGCTGTAGCAAACATCCCAGTGTCAAAGCACGCAGCCTCAGCGCTGCAGGAGGGAAAAGCGGTTGCCTCAATAATTAAAATAGCCAATTAGCAAGGATAAAAATACTAGAATCTTGTGTTGGAATAACTTGCAATGTTATTGAATATGAAAACAGCTTTTATTGGATTAAATATTCGTAGATTTTTTTAAAGATAACATGCCAAATAGTAGTAAAGTGTTACAATTTTGAAAATTACGTATTAAACTGATTTGAATTTGATTGGCTAGTTGAGGAGCTACAATAGGAAGTGACTTCACGTTTAAAATGTTGTAGAATGTTCTCGTGATTCCTTTTCCAGAGTTCAGATTTCAAAACGATATTTATCATTTTAAAATATAGCGAAATATTACGTAAGAAAGAAAACCTTACAGGGGAAGCTTTAAAATGAAAGGAATTAAAATAATTTTAGAATGCGAATTTTAATATTAAATGAATAAAGATTAATAAAATATTTCTTAAATTAAATTTAAAAAATATGGCAGTGGTTATAAGAAACCACAACAATATATATTTTATGTTTTATTCTAAAATTTAGGTTTCCTATCTTAAATTTTCTCTATGTCAATTAATTTCCTTATTCAAAATAATTGTATTTCTTTATTCAGAAAAGTAACGTTTTTTCCTATCTCAAAATGATCCCAGCTATTTTTATCGTAGCATTTATTGTAGTTGTGCGTTAGTTTTATGCGGTTTCAATTCTGAATATTAATGTACTATCCAGATGGACTTAACATATGCCCTTTACTTTGTGTTAAAGCAAACGCGTTTTCAGTTGAAATTTACTGCTGCATCATAATGCAAAATCAACAAGTTTTGTTTCTGTTCTTATTAATTCAGTCATCGCTTTCCCAAAATAATTGCGTGGTTATCTTCTAATGTGGTGTTATTGATAGATCGATATACTGGTATACTACTGGCGAATTGTCGTTCAAAAAAGTAATACACATTTATTCATAACGGACAAAAAAAAGGCATCTATTTCTGGCACATTCGTAGCAGTTTGCAGCTTTGCATGTCAAAAATGTTAGCGCACTCTCAGTGCAAAATTTTGATCAGATCTTCTCTAACTGTTGAACAAGAAGGTTGAATTATGCAGATGTGTAAGAGGACTACCCTCGCCCTCGCCAAATGTGTCGACTTGTCCTGAATAAAGAAAAGTTTCACGTGAGTAAGCGTCTGTGTTTCAACTGATATTTTTTTCTGTGGACCGTTTCCTATCAGGAAAAGAACCTCTGGTTGTAGCGATAAACGCAGTATTAAGAAATTCTCCACTATATTTGAAGTTTTTATTCCGGTCATAAAAATCCTCTAAAATATCTTCAGACTCGGCAGCCAGCAATTTTACACTACTCTTGGGGGATTTTGTCCAAAAAATAATCAGCACCATTTCACATAATGAGACTTCATATGAAATTTCGTACTATTCTACATAGTTCGTGAGTTAGAGCGCCCACAAAATTTGTGTCACATACAGACAGATGGACAGATATTTTCTAAAAGCAGTCAAATCATGTTCAGGACCTTGTAAAACGCATAAATCCGTCAAAAATTTTCACTAATCCAATACTTTTTTCTTGTGTAGATGGAAGAAAGGTAAAGGAAAATATAAAAGGACTAACGATTTATTTAAAAGCAATTTAGAACCAATACTTACATAAATCTAGAGGAATTGTTCTTTTCATATTTTCGAATGGTTCTATAAGTAATATTTATTAAAAAGCCTCTATATAAATTTCCATATTTCTAAATTTTTATACAAAAATAAAATAACAATAAAATAAAAATAAATAAATGAATAAATAAATGAATAAATAAAATAAATGAAAACACTTCTTCTAGAGAGAGGTTTTTAGAAATTTCGTACATCCTCACTGGCATGTAGCAATTTAGAACCAATACTTACATAAATATGAAGGAATTTATGGAATATTCTTTTTCATATCATGGACTGGTTCTAGAAATATTATTTAGAAACAAGCATCTATATAAATTTCTATATACAAATATACAAAAAAGAAAAAAATTACGTGTTTTGGACGATTTATCACTGTTTGGCGATACGATGAAATTCAAAATACAAAGTAATGTTATGATAAATACTCTTTTAGAAAAACTTTTTCAGCACCTTATACTGAACTAGTTTAAGTAAGTTTAACAAAAATAAATACACTTTTATACCTATTTTTTTGCCATATATATTTATAGGTATACAGGGCAGGAGGTGTAAGGGGCACAGAGACGACTCGGAATCACATAGCAATGCAGGGTCGAAAATGCCGTAGCTGTGAGCTATGGTTCAAAGAAGCAGAGAAAAAGAACAGAAACAGAAACACATTAATGGGACACAAAACATTTTATTGAAAGGTTGTACTACAGAAGATGTTTGAAATTACAACCATAAGTCGTCATGCAGGCTTGACAGCGGTGCTGCATGGATTCCTTTACGTTCTGGTAGATTCCTGGCGTGTCGGGTATCCTTCAGGCAGCTACAGATATTCGATTGGCGAGATCTTCAACTGAAGGAACAGGGATCTCGTACACTAAACACTTTATTTGACCCCAGAAGAAGAAGAGGACCTTCTGGTCGTAATTTCGAACATCATCTATAGTAAAACCTTTCAATAAAATGTTTTCTGTCCCATTAATATGTTGCTGTTTCTGTTTTTTTTTTTTTTTTTTGCTCTGCTTCTTTGAACCATAGCTCGCAACTACGGCATTTTCGACCCTGCATTGCTATGTGATTCCGAGTCGTCTCTGTGCCTTCTACACTTCCTGCCAGTTTTTCGGTCTGGTAGTGAAACAACCTGTATATAAAAAAAAATTAATGGTCATATATTCTACGGTTTAAAAGAAAATTTAAATTGATAAAAAATGCTTCAAATTAAAAATTAGTGTCCGATTCTGAGCATTGACAATTTGACTTTGATATTGTAGTGTTGGAGACAACAAGGGAAAAGTATTGTTTCCATGGCAACACCTACTTATTCAATATCGAAATGTATTAAAGAGAGCGTTCTTAATCAGGCAGTTACTGTTAAAATACACTGAAAGTGCTTATCTTATCCTGCAGACGAAACCGTGTAAATCAGCAACACGCAACTAGTATATATATTATATAAGCTTATAGAAAAAATAATAAACTATTTAATCGCTTAAGTTTAAATTTTTAAAGTACTTTACGCATTTAAACACTTGTTTAACCATAAATATTCAAATACATTAAAATCACTTGCATTTGGCGAGGAAAATGTGTTGCTCGCCAAATCACGTTTTTTTGCGCCAAATACGCGAAAGTATTTTATTTTTTCACAGATTTTCTACTGGGATTTCGCAGTTAAATGTGACTGATATCTTTATTATGTGCATGAGTAGTTCCATTAGCATTTTTTTTTCAAAATATTCTGAATATCCGCTTTAAGGAGACCTTCCTTATCAGTACTGTATTAAGAGTACGCGCCACTTTTTCACTTTCCGAAAAAAATGACTAAAATTGCATTTTTCCAATTTTTTGATTAAAATGTATTTAGACATCCCTAGTACATTCTGGCGAAGGTACTTAAAGATCCGATGTTTATAAATATGTGAAAAAACCTTTTACTGCACATATTTCCCTTTAATTCTATCAGAGTTGCAATATTTAAATTATTTTTTTTCTCAATATATGAATTTTCAATATATAAGTATAATCAAAATGCTAACATTTCAACATATACTTATGTAATAACTCGCATATTTTTTTATGATCCGTAAAGTGCATTTCATAAAATTTTTTATGGGATTTTCAGTAATATAAAGAGTTTAATTTGGGAAAATAAAAATGTTAAGTAAATAGTAATTTTTACAGTAATTTTTACTGTATTTTTTACAACTGTCATGATATTTGAGCTATTTTTTTTTCTTAAACTAATCATTTTTTTAGGAATCCTATGCTAGCATTATAGAGATGTTTGTAAGAAAATCGTGCAAGAAAAGTTTCAAAATGTTCAAATTGTAGGAGAAGTAGAATTATAAAATTTACTTAAATTTGGATTAAAAAATGAAATTTTTAACATTTTACCATAAGAATTGCATTTTTTTCTTAAATTTTTAAATTTTTTTTTCAATAAAACCATTTAATAATACGCCAAAAAAGTATTGTAAAACGCTGAAATCGAAGAAAATTCTTTTCAAAAGTTCAAAAGGTAGTGGGACTGATTTACCAGTAATTCTATCCATCTTCAATATAAATTTTTTCACAGGCCATCAAATTAAATATATATATATATATATATATATATATATATATATATATATATATATATATATATATATATATATATATATATATATACTTATAAGGAATAATTAAGAGATATTGTATAAATACTTTGAATAATAATTTGGATTCTTCATCATTCTTAAAATTCTTTATTATTGCCTCGCAAAGATAAACTGCATAAGAATGAACCCCGTGCCAGCGTAATTCTCTTCAGCATTGTAATAATTGTCAGAGCACTAAATCGTTAACGATGAATTTGAAACAAAAGATATCCCGGTTTAATTTAGAAGCTCCCTCCAAAGTTTCGAAAATTTTCTTAAGCTTCAATATTCGAACAAAACAGTGATTTCAAGCGAGTATTATGCTTCCAAACCTCTTATAAATAAGCTTTAGAAAAGATTACCTATACTAAAATTTTAAATTTTCATAGCATTAAAATAGACGAAACATATTTATCATGAAATAACTCAGATAATTTTTAGAGCACTAAATCGTTAACGATGAATTTGAAACAAAAGATATCCCGACTTAATTTAGCAGCTGCCTCCAAAGTTTCGAAAATTTTCTTAAGCTTCAATATTCGAACAAAACAGTGTTTTCAAGCGAGTGTTATGCTTCCAAACCTCTTATAAATAAGCTTTAGAAAAGATTATTTATACTAAAATTTTAAATTTTCATAGCATTAAAATAGATTTTGACACATATTTCTTAAAACATATTTATCATGAAATAAGTAAGATAATTTTATATTTCAAGCTGTAAGTAAATAAGAATATGAAAATTACTTAATAATGTTGCTTTCAAAATGCCTCAGTTTGAGAAATATATTTTTTAATCAAATATTCAATGGTAGAGTTTTCAATCTTTTTTTTTTTTTAATTTAAATTATATCTGCATTAAGTATTTGCAAAACGTAGTAAAACATTTTTAGAAACAACTTTTCATATTTAATAATTGTAATACATATAAGGAATAATTCAGAGATAATCTGTAAATATTTTTAATAAGTCGAGTTCTTTATTATCATTTAAATTGTTTTTTTTTCTACACAAACAAATATTGCATAAGAATGATATAAATGACATCTGAAAATGTTTCAAACTCTGACATATTTCAATCAGTGTTACTTAGTTTTTCTTTCCAATATTATATTTCCCTCAAGGTTTAAAATTATTAAACCCTGTTTTTCGTTTAGTTAAATTGAACATCAATATGTTCTTCAAAGAAAAATTCTCATATTTTTCATTCTTCGTAAAATTTTAACCGATAAATTGCCAAACTATTGCAGCGAAAAACTCGTGAGTAATCACGGTGTATTTTTACTTAATACCATATTATAGAGTAATTCTATTCATATTCATTATCAATTATTTTACAGAACTCCAAATTTAATAACTTTGATATTTATCTGAAATAAATCAGACATAATCTATAAATATTTTGAATAATTACTCAGATTCTTCATTATCATTCAAAATCTTTATTCTTGCAACACAAACAAAATGTTGCATAAGAATTACTAACCTTGATATAACAGCGCGATTCTCTACAGAGCTGCAATAATTGTTAGAGTATTTAATCGTTAACGATGAATTTGAAACAATTGGCATGCTGGTGTAATTTAGCAGCTGCGTCCAAAGTTTTGAAATGCTTCGTAAGCTTCAATCTTCTTGAAAAATATTATTTTCAAGCAAGTGTTTATAAGTATTTTAAATTTTCTGAAAAATGAGATTTAGCGAAGATTAGAAATATTCGAAATTATAATATTCCTAACATTAAAATAGATGATTTTGAAAAGCCAGTTCTTTTCATTACAGACATCAAAGAATATGATAATTTTAAATTTCAAGCAAAGAGGAATATACAAATTTCTTAACCAAATAATTACTCACAAAATTCCTTATTTAGCGGAATGTATATTTTAGGAAGATATTCAATGATGGAGTTTTCAATCTTTATTTTATTTGTAGAACATGTCTGTAATGTGTATCAATAAAATTTAGAAAATCATTTTTAGACATAACTTTTCAAATTCAATAATTTTACCATTTATCAAGAATAATTGAATGATAATCTATAAATATTTTAAATAATAATTCACGTTATTCCTTAATTGCCGTGATTGCTTAAGTTGGTGATACCACTGCCTTCAGCAGCGTACACTAGTCGTGCTACGTGCTTTCCGGTTGCGTTTGATTTTATATTTTTAAATGAAAATCTTTTCAAATGAACCAAATGTTTTTGCCCCAGTGCCTTTGTTAGCGTACACGATTGAATTTGTAAGAGTTATATTTTTTAACAAAAATTTATGCAAACAAACCTGGAGTGGGGACCCAATGCTTTCGGCAGCGTACACTGGGCTTGTGCTACGCGTGCTCGGTCTGTTTTTTGCAAGGGAACCTCGACTTTGTGTGATTTTATATTTAATAAAATAAAATCTTTCCAAACGAACTAAGGGGCATTAAATTTTATTGGTTAAACTTACTGATAGTTGACACTTTGGTGAGTGGGTTTTTTTCGAATTTCTTGTATTTTATTTATTTATTTATTTGTTTACTTATTTTTTTGAAAATTGATCGACGGCATAATGGAGAAGTCCCCCCCCCCCCAAAAAAAAAAAAAAAAAAAAAAAAAAACGCATCTGATGTCAACTGAATGCGACGCCACGCCACAATCATGCACTTTTGGTGTTAAATCATATATTTTGCAGACAGTTCTTTTCTTTTACAGAAACTTGTCGACGGGATAATGTAGAAATAACCTATTTTCTATAGCGTCGTTATAAAATTCTCCAATGCAGCTACATTCTTTATTTACCCATTTTACACAAGTTGATTTTTAAGTGTTTAATTGATCTTATTTAATCAATCAGGAAAACAGTTGTTAGCTGTTTCGACCTGAAAATATCTCAGTCAAAGGAAGATGAAGGGGAACCTGGTTACATCAGACCGCCACTGGTCGTTTAATTATAATACAATCTTTCGTAATCGTTTTAGAGTTGATCAAATCGGGTTTTTTTTTAAGTTTACGGTGACAGAACGGGAGTTGGTGAGTGTAGCTCGTAGGGGACAGAGCCCCCTAGTAATTAAAATTTAAATTGCCTGAAACTTTTAAGTGAAGGCATCCGAAAATATGCATTTGCAATGGAAATAAAAAACCTATTATATTTGTTTCATTTCAACGAAACGGTTTTCTTTTTCCTCTTTTATTTTAGTTACAATGTTATTTCGTAATATTTTAGCAATAATATGTATATAAAATAAACCCAAAAATTGTTACAGCTTAATTTTATACAGTTTCTTATCTGCGAATAAATTTAAAACACTCGCATGCAAAATTCTTTATTTATGTTCCTAAATTCGAAATCCTCGAGGTTAACAAACTGCATACTTTGCTTCGAAACATTATTTCACGGCAAAATGAACACTTGCGAAAATTATGAAACTGTTCTGGCATCCTATTAAATTATGCAGGGAATGTCTTTTGTTACAAACTCATCGTTAGTGATTTAATGCTCTAATAAATGTAACAACTCTGTTGAAAGTCACGTTGATACGAAGTTCATATTGATGTATCTTTCTTTGTGAGATTAGAAAAGAGCGATTTGAATAATAATTAATGGCGGAAGCGCACCCTGCTGAGGTATTATTTAACGGTTTTTCAGGCATCGATTTCCTTGAAAAATGAAAAAGGTTATACCTTTTCGAGAATTGTTCGGTTTAATAAATGGTTACTAAAATTAAAAACACAGTAATCTAGATTTTTAAATAAATCTTTGTAGTAAATAATAAATTTAAATAATTAACATCATTGACATGTATGCTGTAAGTGCTCAAATACATTTTAATAGAGGGTTATTCAAAATAATTGCCGTGATTATCATGACTTCAATTTAAGCAACAATAAGAAGACAAATTTGAACGAGTACAGAGGGAAGTTCAATGTTACGTTTACGTACTTTATAAGTGTTCTGTATGATACACATTCGCCATACGATGTCACGTAAAATCAATGATTTACATGCAGTTTCACAAATTAAGTTGTACGTTTCCTGTTTTTGCTGGGGAAATTGTTACAGGTAACAATTTTTTGTTGTGTTACATATAAGGTTCACACGAAAACTTCATACTGATGCGAGACATCAATGACTACGAATTTGTTTTACAATGACCAGGACCTGGGTCGGTGTATGGATAAGCGGAGCACTTAGGCTAAGTCAAATGAATTTGTCTTGTTCTAAGCCAAATTCATTAAATTTGCATTGCAATTTCGGATTTTATATAAGAAATGTTTTTTTTTTCGCGCATTTGCACTTCGAAATTTTTTAATTAATGCAACTAATTTCTGCAATTCCTCGTCCAATTGAAATTGTTGCAAGATCCGTCAATCTTTCTTGAGCGATGGTCGTTCAATCGACTTGTTTTATCAAATTGGCTGGTAAATAAGTGAAGTTGGAATTGTCTGATTTTTTTTTCATGTCACCTGACTGAGTATCAGAAATCGTGAAGGTGCAATTATTTTGGACTAAATGTATTTATTCTGATGTCCTAGGCGTTTGCCTATGATCAACCAATGGTAAAACCGAATCGGGAGACTGGCGTGCAATGGAATACCGCTTGTATATTGTTCATAATGTGAAGGGGAATCATACAGAAAGTTATAATATGCGCAAATAAAATTTTGAATTGTCTTCTGTATTGTGTGCAATTTGTTTACTACTTATTTATACATTTTTTATACATTATTATTACTACTTATAATACGATAGAATCTTCGTTTTCAACGAAGTTTACATCATTTGTATTTCATGCAACAAATTTTAATCATCTAGTATTTTTTTTTCTACAACGTATTTTAATTTTTTTTGTTATTATTTGTTCTTCTGTATTTGATTCACATTGTACTGCATGATCATTTCATATTATAAAACATTACCGAACTTATATTTATTTTACCGAAAGTTTTCTACCTATTTTCGTTTAAATGGAAGTTATTGTCATTTGTAATAAATTTTCGTTTTTTACGGCAGTTATCGCAGAACAGACAGACAGAAACCAAAAATTTTTCGCGTCTCCACAGTGAGTCTCGAGGCTAACGAAAAAGAAAGGCTACCGCGGTGCATTCCGCTTATCTTTTTTTACAGACCGCTAGAGTGACGTGATGCTCTTTTCGTACACCTGCATTGGTGCATTCGATCATCACCTGACTCCGGTAGTCTGTAAAAAAAAGATACGCGTAAAGCACCGCGGTAGCCTTTCTTTTTCGTTAGCCTCGAGTGAGCCTTCACTGACGTTTCGGCAATATTTCTTATATTTCAGATTGTAACTCACCATCACTTCAAATAAGTGTTAAACTACAACATTTAAATTATGAAAATGTTCTCTTAATCTTGAATTTTATTGTTAAAACAATTAAAATTAGTCACGGAAATTTATGGTATTTAACTCATATTTTAGTGGATGTTTGTTGAATATTGAAAAAAATATAGCCAGTATGAAAAACATATATTTTTAAGTATTTATTTTACAATGACATGCTATTTAGTAATAGAGAAACGAAAACATTTTAATGTCTGTAGACCTTTCTGTTGCTGTTGTTTTTGGTTTATCTAACTGCTAACTCTACATGCATTAATTTTCACAAGCGATTTAAATCAAAAAATCCATTTAATCAATTAAATAAATAAATTATTGTAGTCGGCTGCAGATTGTTTTTGTCGGTCATTCACTGTACAGTTAATATTTTTTCATTGCGTTTATCAAAAAGTACCTGAATACATTATCTCCATACAGCAATTAAATCTTTAATTATGTTATCAGTATTTCAATTCATTTCAGTTCCAGTCAAATTTGCTATTTTACAAGTTAATAAAATGTATGAATTTTGCTTTTGTTTCTCAAATCTTATCGTTTTCGAAATTGATACAGATATCGGAAATTGATAATATGAAACCGTGATCGAAAATCAAATTATGAAGCTTCAAACACTTTAAAATGATGTAAAAGAAAAAAAATCGAAAAATAAGACTAATGTTTACTTTTTTTTTTAACAAAATTAATTAAATATTAAGCATACGTGATTTCCGCTTGTGTTTGCATGTGTCATGCATGGAACACTATAAAAATAAAATTTCATAAATGAATAAGATGCCCGTAGATAAATTAATTTAAGTTAATTATTTTAATTTAACTTAAATTAAATAATTTAATTAAATTAAAAGTGAAAAGAAATTAAAAAGAAAGTTATAAAAAAGCAAAAGTAAAATTTTCTGTAATTTCAATAAACTCTTCTACATTATTTAATCCTTAGACTCCCAGTGGGACACTGTGTCCCAGTGCAACTTCAAAAATTAACATTGGACACAGCAGTCCCTGAAATGCTTGGAAAACCATGTCTGCTTGTCCCATTGGTCTCTCATATTCATTTGGGATCGTAGTTGACAATTTGCTTGGTAAATGGTAGTGCAAGGCGGGGCTTAGCGTGTTAGCGTAGCAAAGAAGAAAAAAAAAAGTAGTCAAGGGGTTAAGCTGAACACAATGATGTAGAAAAGCTACAAAATTTTACTACTTGTATTTAGTATTCAATAAAACTTTAATGCAAATAAATAATTATTCAGAACGAAACAATTGAATGTTTGTTTAAAATATAGATGTCTTAAAAAAACACATTTTGTAAGAAGTTACATTATTAAGAATTTTGCCTTTGCTTAAACATTAATAAAGAAGAATATCAATTTAGTATTTTCCTTTACATGTTACTTACACTCCTTTACTGAAATTTAAAATTATTGCAGTTACTTTATGATAAATAGATTTTTTTTTTTTAATGAATATACATATCGAAATCACATATTGTAATGCTATGAACATTTAAACTATTTATAAAGATAAGATTTTATCATTTGGGAAGTTTTATTTATTACAAAATTGCTCTGGTTTCGAAACATAACACTATCTTGAAAACACTATTTTGTAAGAATATTGAAGCTTACGAAAAGTTTCGAAGTTGTGGAGGCAGCTGCTAAATTAAGTTGTGATGCCTGTTGTTTCAAATTCATCGTTAACGATTAAATGCTCGAACAATCATTGTAGCTCAGCAGAGAATTATGCCGGCAAAAGGTTCATTCTTAAGCAGTCATCCTTTGTGATGCAAGAATAAAGATTTTGAATGATAATGAACAACCTGAGTAATTATTCAAAATATTTATATATTATCTTTGAATTGTCTGAATTATTCATGGAAAATATTAATATTCTTATATGCGATCACCTATAAAAGAATTGATACTTTAATATGGCGGTGAAAGTTCCGGGGCATTGAGGATTGAAGAAAATACTGTCAAATTTGAGAAATTCGTTAAAAGGTTTGCATTAAGGATTTTAGGGAGCAAAACAGTTTCGATGAAATAGATACACAAAGTGGCACATTATTGTTCCGCAAAAACCAATAGCAGGACATCCTGGAGAGAACTGGATGTTTTTATTTCAAACAGAAAGAGTCGAGAAAAATTGTCGAAGAGCTTTCTTTTATTTAATCGACGAAAATTGTCACTTTCATAAAATATTCCACAGTAGTAAGAATTTCACAAACACCTGGAATTCACATCTTGTGATCTGACGATAGCCAGCATAGGATGACATTTAAAATTTTTGTCAGGGATGTGAAGTTAGGATCTAAAGCTTTGGACTGCATAGCAAAATTTTTGAAGTATTCCAAAGGGTGGCCAGTGGCCAAGGCATTCTATTGGGATATTGATAGACCAGAGACGAGTGGCAGAGTGAAAAAGATGAGAGAAAATCACGCGTAACAAATCTCGCAAAGTTGTGACGGCCATCTTTGATGTCAGGCCGTGCGGTAGAGCAGAGACAAATAACAAGTCTATTTTTTAAAACCAAAAACGGTTTATTAACACAAAACGGTAGGGAAGTTGAGCGAGCTCCACTTGATTTTCCTAAAAAAAATAAAACGAAAGACTTTGCTAACGACTCGTAGCTGTATAGAAATTAAAGCTATATGATAATTAAACTTAAACTATTCAGAAGCAAATTCACGATCCAATAATTTTATATTTCAAATTAAATAAGCACTGATGCAGGCTCAAATCAGCTTTACAACAGCATAGAACTTCACTATAAAAATGCTAAGGCCAATTATTAATCTCGAGACTCGATGCGAGGTCCCAAGGCTAAATCTATCTAAGTCTCAATCTAAATCTCAATATTAAATCTCCCAAGCTAAGTCCTAGCTCCCCTGAGCTCTATTCTGAAATGAAAATTCGCTACTTATATACTTCATAGTATCGATCGATCAGCTCCAGAAAATTTGCATAACTGAAAGAAAACGGCGACTCACAATTTCCGAGATTCAGACATCCCTCAAAAGTTAGAGAAAGAGAGCATTGCTAAATCTTTTACGCACATGGCCGGTTATTGGACAAAAAATTACGATCTCATTCAAACATCGCCTACTCACGTGACGAGAGTAGTCGATCCCTTACAACCCCTCCCGGAAATTGTGAAAGAAAAAGCGGTGGTTGAATGCAGACCAGCGTCTTTTTCTTTAAAAAAATTCGAGTCAAAAATAAGCACAACATGTGACGGGTAAATTAAATTTTGGAATCGAAATGTAAAATTTTGTACTTTTAACCCATCACACAAAAAGCTGGTCAAATCGATAAAAAACTTTCAGCATAACCTCCTTTAAATACGAAGTATCCTCAAAATGATCTCACAAAATTTTCCTCAAAAAATTCAAAGATTGCCAAAATCAATAAGCAGTTTTACCTCCAACAATTCCACAAAGTGCCGAAAAATGTGCAAACTCAAATTGCCTATCAACTAAAGTACCTTCCTTAAACTTACAATTCTCAATCACGCCAAAAACTAACATCCCCAAAATTCAGCGTAGATACTCGCTCGGTTACAGGGGACACATACTAACAGCTGTAAACAGCTGTGAAAGTAAAACAATTTCTATAAAATATAAAATTGGAAATATACATTACAAAATCTTCAAGACATAACTCTTCTTCTTGGTAACTAAAATAAAAAAACTTATATAAATAGATTACCTGAATTAAGATGGTTTTACCTCCTGGAACAAACTCTATTAGCTACATATATTTTACAGTACATAAACTTTACATCATAAATGTGAAATACAAGTAACACCGTCAAAACTTCATAACTTACGAAAGCCCAACACGAAAAACTAAACCGAAAACGAACAACGACCGAAGGAAGAAAGTTAAACTTATTAACAATGTTAGTAAAGTATCAGATAGAACACGCGTGTCAAGGGCAACGGTTGACCGCCAAACACGTGCACGCCTAGCCACGGCGCGTGTAAAAAACCCCATAAACTATCAATTCATACTTCAAATGCAACATGTAGAACAATACAATAATATACATAGAATAATTATACAACAATGTGGACATATACAAACAATAGTTTAACAATCTCTTGAACATGAAAGCAGTGACACTTAAAAGATATTCTCTGACATCGTAACTTAAATTTTGGCAAAAAATTTTGAACAGAAGTTAAATGCACAACTTGTGAAGCCGAGATACAAAATCAAACAATTGTCGAAAGGTAACTATAACAGTTCAGCTGCTTTGTCCAGTCCATAGAACTTGTTGCTATTTATATAGGCACTTTAAATAAGAATAAAAAATGGAACGTCCTCACCTGATTTCCTATTGAAGAACTTGAAGCTTGCAGGGTCATGGAAGAACACTGGCGGCGTCCCCAAAATCCTTGGACGAAACTCCGTTCTGATTCAGACTGATAAGGAGAGGCCACTGTCGCTTGTCGTGCCTGCAGCCGGGTGTTGTAACCATGGCGACGTCCTTTGGGAGGAGCTCGTGTAGTGTCCACTCGACGATTGCTAGTAGATTCCACTCGACGATTGCTAGTAGATTCCACTCGACGATTGCTAGTAGATTCCACTCGACGATTGCTAGTAGATTCCACTCGACGATTGCTAGTAGATTCCACTCGACGACTGCTAGTAGATTCCACTCGACGATTGCTAGTAGATTCCACTCGACGATTGCTAGTAGATTCCACTCGACGACTTCTAGGCGGGCTTACTGATTTGTCCATTTGATGATTGCTAGGCGGGTCTCGATGATGGCTAGGATCGAAGACTGTCGGATCAAAAGGCTGTCTTTTCCGGGAGGCTCCCGATAGTGAAGTGGAATGCAAAGTTCTCTTTCTGCCAATTCTCCGATGTCGTTTAGTTGTTGGGGGAAGTTCGTCCGTGCTGCGTTTTTGTGCGTTACTTCGGAACTGTCGATGTGATGACTTCTGAGATGGTTGACTATCGGTAGATTCGTCGAGATCTGTTGATGGATTCCTCTCTTGGCAGGAATGTCTGTCGATGACTTTGACAACAGTCTCTTGTGTTGTGGTCGGTGTGGCGTAGAAGGGTTCTGCATGAACTTCTTGTCTGATAATATATGTTGATGATATACTCATCGCCAGCAAAGATGAAATAATAGAAGAAATCGTAAATTCTCTAAAACAAGAATACGAATTAAAGGATCTAGGCAATATTAGTAACTATTTAGGTACTCAAATTCAGAAATTACCTAACGGTTATTCTCTTGATCAAAAAATTAAGATTGAAAATTTAGCGAAAAAGTTCAATCTTGAAAACTCCAAACCGTGCAAAACTCCAATGGAACCAGGATATAACAAATTAAATGATGATGATAATATAATGCCAAATAATATTAAATATCGCCAGGCACTTGGTTCATTGCTTTATATAACAACCATAACGAGACCTGACATTTCAGCAGCAGTAAACATTTTAAGCAGAAGAAATGAGAATCCTCGCGAAAAAGACTGGCAAGCCGTAAAAAGAATAATAAGATATCTATATCATACTAAAGAACTAAAATTAATAATTAACACTAATGAAGAACCAATATTAAAAGTATTCGCTGATGCCGATTGGGCAGGTGATACCAAAACCCGCAGATCAACATCGGGAATATTATATATGTTGGGCAACAACCCAATTCAGTGGACGACGAAAAGGCAAAGTTGCATTGCCTTATCTTCAGCAGAGGCTGAATATGTGTCCGCAGCACATGCTAGCCAAGAAATAATTTGGTTATTGAAGTTACTTGACGATCTAGGCTTTCCACAGCAAAAACCAATCACCTTATATGAAGACAATCAAAGTACCATAAAAATGGTTGAATCAGAAAAATTCACGAAAAGATCAAAGCACATCGACGTCAAATTTAATGCCATTAAACAATATAGCGAAGAAGGCATAATTGAGTTAAGATATCTTCCAACAGAAAAAATGATAGCTGATGCACTTACCAAACCTTTACCCAAGCCTCGATTCATCGAACACAGAAATTCAATGAAAATATTAGTTAATCCCCATGAACGGATTAAGGGGGAAATTGTAGAAAACTAATCCATTCATTTCAATCACTTAATATTTTCCACTCAAAGTAAAATAAATAAATAAAGAAAATGATGAAGCACGCAGATAAAAACCCAACGATAATTTTTCTCTCATCTCCTTAAAACAAGTGACCTAATTTATGACTCTTAAGTTTCAAGTTTATCAAGCAATAGAGATTTATTACCTCGTTATAATCGTTCTCTTCTAATAATGTGAAATATGTTTATAATTTGTTATTTGTGATTATGCCATTATAAACTTATTACAGAACTAAAACATTTAAAAGGACAATTATTCAACGTCAATTTGTTTCAAAGAAATGATGCAACTTTACTCGTAACTTTCCAAACTTTGTGAAAATGAGTCAGTGTATTACTATCCTTCATTCTGTAAAGTCACAGGAAAAAATGTTTCCTGATGTTAAAATTAATCTAAATGTAAACCTTTTAAAATTTTAAGTAATGTAAAATATAATTTTTAAAATCAATCCAAACGTGAACTTATTTATTCAATGTGAATTGTGCATTAATATAATTTTTTTTTACAAGTCTTATTTCAGCAGTGGTACATCTACACGATTATTCAAGAAGTGTTTATAATAAATTCTCAAATAGTTGAAATATATAAACCAGTGGATATTTCATAAATTGGATAGACCTTAGAAAAGGTAAGCAATTCCTTTTCTTTCTGCATGTTGAAGACCAGAGTTAATTTTAATTTGAAGAATTTAATATTCTGATGTTACGCGCTTACCTCGTTGGCCTCGCCCCTTCAACACTTCTTGTCTGGAGGCTTAGAACTACTTCTCGAGATCGAATGCGGGTGCTGTCTTTTGCCGTATTTATGAACCACTTTAGGTAATGTCTGTTCAGCTGGCTGGTTAACCCTGTCTCGGTTAACTTGAGGAAATTTACGCTTCACCTCCGTGCGTATGTTATCACTAATATTATTAGAAGAATTATTTACATGAGAAGATTGACTGACGTCAGGAGAATGAGAGGTCTTTGACTGAGGCATAGAGGATTCACCGTCGACGTTTGAGAACCATTAGAGGCAGTGTCCCTAAACTTATAAACTCTGACCTGATCCAAGTTTACCGTGGTATGACAACCGCCAATATCAATAATTAAATTATTCCCTTTTACTTCCAACACTTTATACGGTTCCTCAAACTTAGGTCCATACTTAGCAACTCGTTTTTGCCGACTAGAACTTAACCAATGCTTTTCCAACAAAACAAAATCACCAACTCTAATCTCCAACTCCCTCCGACGCATATTATAATACAGCGCTTGTTTTTTCTGCGCCTTTCCCATTTTTATTTGTGCTTCCTTAACCAACTTATCAATATCCTGAATCATATATTCGTTTTCATTACTGGAGATTCTAATTAACTGTTGAAAAGGAGTTATAATCTTACGACCCAAAAACAATTCTGCAGGGGTTTTACCAGTGGACTCGTGAACTGCCGTACGCAAAGCATAGGCAAAATGCTGCAAGAACTGATCCCAGTTTGAATGATGAGTGCCATTAAAAGAAGAAATCATTTGAATGAGAGTTCTATTGACCCTCTCAGCCATATTTAACTGTGGCCGGTATGGAACTGTAAAAGAATGAGATATCTCTCGATTTCAAAACCAATGACGACAAGACACAAACCTTAACCTCCTCAACCATTTCAACACCTTCCTGAGGATTTCTCGATAAAGCATCTGCTACTGCATTGTCATTTCCTGCCGTATTTTCAATTACAATGTTAAACTCTACTAACTTTAAACACCATCGAACCATTCTAGAAGATAAACCTTTTCCGTGCGTTAACTTTGTTAAAGCAAAGTGATCCGTAACCACTTTGACCGGGATTGAATAGAAGAAACATCTAAATTTGTTTGACGCCCAAATTACCGCAAGACATTCGCGTTCCGTAATTGAATAATTACGCTCCGCTGCTTTTAAAATTCTGGACACAAACGCTATGGGGCGACCTTTATTAGCTAACATCGCACCAATTCCAACTCCACTAGCGTCACAGTATAACTCAAATTTTTAAGAGTAATCGGGATGAGCCAAAACCGGTGAAGAAATTAAAGAATTTTTTAAATGTTCGAAAGCATTTTGAGCCGCTTTCGACCAAACAAATTTAACCCTCTTTCACTTTAACGCATATAATGGTTCGCATATTTCTGAAAAATGTGGTATCAATTTTTGAAACCAAGCCACCATACCCAAAAATGTCGCTACTTGTTTTGAATTCTTTGGAGGCGCCATTGCCGCGATTGCCTCTGTTTTTTGTTTGTCAGTTTGAATGCCCGCTTGTGTGATCCGAACGCCAAGATATTTTAACTCTTTACGAATAAATTTACATTTTTCTAATTTGACAGTGAGACCCGCGTTTCTGAGTAATGTGAAGACTTTACGTAATAAATTTATATGCTCTTCGAATGTTTCAGACATGATGAAAATATCATCCAGGTATACCAGAACTCCGAAACCAAGAAGGGGTTTCAGAATGGTATCCATAGCCTTCTGGAACGTTGAATCCGAAACTCATGCGTTTAAACGCAAAACACCCATTATTCGTTATAAATGCTGTCTTTGGTATGTCTTCCGGTTTCATGCCTATTTGAAAATAACCAGAAGTTAAATCTAGTGTGGACATAAATTTAGTACTTTGAATATTGGCTAGTATGTCATCTATTACAGGAATTAGATATTGTGGATACTGGGTTATTGAATTTAGTTTTCGATAATCTATAGCGAATCTCCAAGCCTCAGGATACTCAATGCTTTTTCCATTGTTTTTCCGACATAATACTACTGGTGATGCGTATGGAGACTCAATGGGCATGATAATGTCATCGCGGAGCATTTTTTGAATGTGATAATTAATAATTTTCTGTTTAACTTTATCATAGCGGTATAGTTTGCTTGCCACTGGCGCATGTGAACCAGTATTAATCCCATGCCAGGAAACGTGTTAGCCCCGGTTTCTCTGAAAATACTTCCCTGAAGTCATCTAAAAATTTATTAAATTTGCTTATCTCCCCCTTTGTTAGACCAAATTCACTTAAATCAATTGAAAGTGATGAGGACTCGTTTGTACAAGTTTTCTCATCATTATTTACATCTAATGTCCGTGTAAAGAAATCCAAGCTCATCCCTCTATCTTTCAGGAAATCAACTCCAACAATACAATGTGCTTTTAATCCATCTAATACTAGAAATTGCCACCTCGCTTTAACTGACCGTATTTCTACATCCAAATCCACCAGACCTTTTATACTGCATTGTATCCCTTGAGCCGACTGAACCACTAAATTAACCTGTCGCAACCTTTTATACGAAAAATATTTCTTATAGACCTCAAACGATATAAAACTCTTGTCCGCACCCGTATCCAGAACACTTTTTACCACTATACCACTCAAAACTATTAGCAACTCAGGTAATTCCACTGGGTTAACTACTACCGTATTTAAATTTATCACAGAAGGCTTTGAAGAGTTAACCTGTGACTGCTGACCTTCCGTGCAACAGCCACCTACGAGTTTAACCCCTGCTGACGATTTTTAATACCACCAGACTTTCCCTCTGTCCGCTTAACGACATTTTCACCAACCACTAACTGTCTAACCCTGGATGAATTAGTATGCCTTGGGTTAACCTCGTTCCTTCTATCCAAACCATTTCTATTGCGACTGTTCACCCCCTCATTTCTTCTTGAACCATTATTATAATTTTGACCATAATTCCTTAAATCACCACTACCTCTTTGAAAATTTTGCCTATCCCTATAATTAGTTTGTCCACGAACATTTTCAGACCTTTCGTTACGAACATTATACTCGTTACTATAATTTCTTGACCTATTGACAAACCTCTCCCCCTCATTGAAATCTCGTGTGGTTCTCTGTCTATGGTGATCCGCCTCATGTCGTGCCTCATATTTTATTAACAATTGATAAAGTTCAGTCGTATTTGCTGGGGCACGAAGTTCTACTCTTGAATAGACACCAAGAAAAGAGGAAGAATAATGTCTAACAGTTCCGTATGAGTAAGATCTTGTGTTAACTTGTGTTTTATTTCTAGCTTTCGTAGGAAGAATCCGGATGCTTTTTCATAAATAGATTGTCGTTTGCAATAAAATTCACGCCTGAGTTCAGTTGCATTACGCTCATTAGGAGATGCTTTAGTTAACTCCGAGCATGTTTGCTCAAATCTTTTAGCGTCATCAGTCACCAGAAAACGTCCTATGTTCTCTAGCCAAAGCAAGGCTTCCCCCTTTAGAGAACATTTTAGTACTAAATACTTGTTTTTATCCGAGATATTGTTGAAAGAAATGTAATCCAGTAATTTGTTAAGAAATTCGGTGACATCAGTGTTTCCGGAGAAGTAAACTCGGGGAACGATCTCCCTCGTATGTGGGCATTCATTGAAGGCACCGTCAGTAGGATTGACAAGGTTACCTAATCCACTAAGTTGGGCGCCATTTGTAACGGCCATCTTTGATGTCAGACCGTGCGATAGAGCAGAGACAAATAACAAGTCTATTTTTTAAAACCAAAAACGGTTTATTAAAACAAAACGGTAGGGAAGTTGAGCGAGCTCCACTTGATTTTCCTAAAAAATAATAAAACGAAAGGCTTTTGCTAACGACTCGTAGCTGTATAGAAATTAAAGCTATATGATAATTAAACTTAAACTATTCAGAAGCAAATTCACGATCCAATAATTTTATATTTCAAATTAAATAAGCACTGATGCAGGCTCAAATCAGCTTTACAACAGCATAGAACTTCACTATAAAAATGCTAAGGCCAATTATTAATCTCGAGACTCGATGCGAGGTCCCAAGGCTAAATCTATCTAAGTCTCAATCTAAATCTCAATATTAAATCTCCCAAAATAAGTCTGCTCTAGCTCCCCTGAGCTCTGTTCTGAAATGAAAATTCGCTGCTAATATACTTCATAGTATCGATCGACCAGCTGCAGAAAATTTGCATAACTGAAAGAAAACGGCGACTCACAATTTCCGAGATTCAGACATCCCTCGAAAGTTAGAGAAAGAGAGCATTGCTAAATCTTTTACGCACATGGCCGGTTATTGGACAAAAAATTACGATCTCATTCAAACATCGCCTACTCACGTGACGAGAGTAGTCGATCCCTTACAAAGTGATTTGCATTTTTGAACTCAGAGGCGTGCATTTTTGAATGGGTTATTAGAACCGTTTAGAACAATCGGATGTTAAATTTTGTAATTGGTGATAAGGACGGGTAAATTTATTTGACATACAGCACACTTTGGCTAATAATGGAAATGATTCTGAATTTTGACGGTTACGTGTTATGAGAACGGATGGGAACCGCTGGAAAGGCATTTTTGCAACTCTTTATATTTCATTGAATAGCAGGCCTGAGAATTGCATGTTTTGGTTACGCATCGCGGCTTCTTTAAACAGGGCATCTGGTACCTTTTGGGAAGTCAAAATTTGACCATGAGAGAAACAGTTTATATATTGTGATATTTCTTTTAAAGTGATAACTGGCAGGAAAATTAAAATACGTTAACGATAAATTGATAAAAATAGCTATGATTTTGACTACTTATCCTTTCGTTGAGAGAGAAAAGAAATAGGCGCATCTTTAAATGCCGAGAATATATATTAAATGCGGTAATGAAGAAAAGGGAAAATATATTTACTAAAATAATTTAAATTTAGATTTACTTTAATTTGGAAAATAATATAAATGATTTCTTTACCATGCATAGATTTGCATATAATCTACTTAGTATGATAAAATTTAGCTGAGTTAGTTAATGCATAACATATTTGAAAATTCACTTTCAGCAATGTCTACCAATAGGCAGAAGCTTGAATTCTTTTTTACAGCCCTGTATATTACTAACATATTTTTATACATGGCACGTACAAAGCTAAAATTTAATTGAGATTAAAACACGCATAAAACAAAAGAAATCTCATTGTCAGAAATTATCATCCCTAGCTCGATACTTTGCGAGGCCATGTACATGATTTTATTTATTGTATATACTATATTTATTGTTAATACCTTTAGATTACTGTGTTTTCAATTGGAATAACCATTTATTGAATCTTAAAAATCTCATAAAGGTTTAACCTTTTCCATCTTTCATTAAAATAGGTGGCTGAGAAACCATTAAATAAAACCGCACCATGGTGCATTTCCGCCATTAATTAGTATTCAAATCATTCTTTTCTAATCATTCTTCTTACAAAGGAAGATACATCAATATGAACTTCGTATCAACGTGACTTACTACAGCGTTGATACATTTATTAAAGCATTAAATCACTAAAAATGAGCTAGTAACAAAAGACATCCACTGCATAATTTAATAGGATGCCAGAACATTTTCATAATTTTCGCAAGTCTTCATTTTTCCGTGAAATAATGTTACGAAGCAAAGTATGCAGTTTGTGAACCTGAAAGACTTCGAATTAATCAAAATGAATGAAGAATTTAAAATATGAGTCTTTTAAATTTATTTACAGCTGGCTAATTGTATAGGATAAAGCTGTTTCAAGTTTTGGGTTCATATTATATACAGAGTGTCGCAAACAGATTGAAACACGCTTCAATTTTACTTGCCCATCATATGTAGTAATGGGTAAATCTTGTAATCGTTTTAAAAATTGAAAAAAAAAATGACGTATTTACACGTCTCAGACACTGGAGATTTCGAAAAACATAAAAAAAAAAATTGTCGCCCGTCTGTCTGTGTGTCTGTCTGTAAACGATCTATCTACCGAACAAATTGAGACAAGGACTTGTAATTTGATATGTACTTAGTATGTAATAATGAGAAGAAGCTTATTGAATTTCAATAACCTCGATAATCCGAAACTATTTTTTTCGGACTCTCGAAATATTCGTTCTGATAAAAGGTATATAACATTTTTCGAAATTGTTTATTTTAAGGAGTGAATATAAAAAACAATAAAAAACATAAATTTTACATAAAAAATGTAATCGATCGAATAATTAGTTGCCGAGATATTTAGAATCCGATTTTCCACACTCTTCGATTTTTCGTGACACTGTATTTCATTCAAATTGCAATTCAAAGATATATTTTAATTAGAAATGAGACAATCCGACGCAGTAAACCGTTAATTGATAGGATTATCATTTTTGGAGTTATAAGGATGTTTATTTTACGCAATTCGGTAATAGAGCATTTAAAGTTTATGACGTCATTAAGCCACGATTTTATTCGAATTGCAATGCATTTTATAAATAGTTTATACATGTTTTATTTTCATATTTTATATTATGCATATCCATGATGGGTAAGCATTACGGTGCCCCCCACCCCCCCCCCCAACGACTACTTTTAAAGATATTGCATTTGTGAATAAAATGTAAGTATTTTAAATGTAATAATCGAATTTATTAAAGTATACAATAGATATCAATGATAACGGAAGATTGTAAGGTACTTAATAATCTTTAGTTAGTCAAAATTGTAGACGGATTTAACTATAAATTGTATGTAAACATTAGATGATATAGGCTTGAAGCGAAAAAAAATCTAATCAACAACCGTATTCTCACTGTTGTTTTCCCCCAATTCATCTGACCAGCCATACTAATAACAACACTTAATTTGGAATTATCATATGAGATTCCTTTTCTAATAGATATCCTTTTATAACAGTTTTTAATATTACAGCTCTATTGTTTATCGGTTTGCAAATAAAGTTTCATTATCACGCCCATTCATTCTTTTCTTTTATTATTTTTTATTTTTATTTTTATGGCAGAATCCCATCCCCTTGAATACAATTTATCGCTTCAAGTTCTGTAGAAGGAAGATCCCAGATTTTTGTCATATTTTGTCGAAATGCGAGATAAAGCAGAGAAATTGAAATTATCAAAAAATCTTCACTAGAAAACAAATGTTACATCCAGAAAATAATTAAAAATGGAAAACGTGCATCACGCGGGCTAGCGTTTTACTTAAAATCAAACATGACGACACGATTTTTATTGGCTTTATACTATAGTTACTAAATAGTTTATTTTAGTTCTGGTTCCCACGAGTTTTGGTAGAGCAAGTGCGGGTCGGAAAAACCTGACTTAACCCATTCGGAACCAGGGGTGCATATATGCACCTTCAAAAAGAGCATACAGAATTTGTTTTAGGCACCAGTAAAAAATAAAAGTAATATTTGCTTTCTCTAATGAGAGCATTTTTGTGATAATTTATGTAAAGGTACTTTTTTTAGAAAAAGTGGTGCCAACGGTATAAAATTTGTGTAAAAGCCGCCGGTCCCGAAGGGGTTAAGGCCTAGGACCTGGCTCCCTTTTGGGTGTCCAGTCCCGAAGCTGTTGGGGGACCCCGGCTCGTCTCCAAGTGTAACGCGGTGGCCTCTAAAGAAGGTGGGAGCCACCACAGATCGCGGCGACCTATTTCGTTCTTCACTTGGGTTCAATGGGAGTGGTTAGCAGGTGACGGCGCTCTCACAGCCGTAGAGCACACTGGAACTCTCCTGGTCGTGTTCGTTAAAAGTTCCTCAGAACTTGGTTACGGTGGTTTACGCGCCGTATGGGCGCCCTAAGGTGCCTGACGGCGCAGCTCAGTTTTATCTTAGTTGTGGCTTTAGACTGATGGATAAATATTTGTGACGTCAGTTGAAAATAATCTATTATATTTTCCTTTTTTAATACCATGAAATAATTACTTATTGACATAATTTTTATTTTAAGGAACAAATAAATTATTAAAACATTAATAAAAATACAAATAAAACGTCGAATTAAAAATCACTTGATGACGTAACCAACACGTGTAACGTTTTTAATGTCAACTGAGTGTGACATTTAGTGACGTCAGTTCCTACTAATCTATTATATTTTTCTTTTTTAATATCATGAATTAATCGTTTATTGACATAATTTTTATTTTAAAGAACAAGTAAATTAGTAAAACATTAATAAAAATGCAAATAAAACGTAGAGTTAAAAAGTCACTTGATGACGTAACCAACACGTGTAACCAACCACATGTGACATTTACGATCATCCATTATTGGCATTTAATCTTACAGTTTGGCGATAGTTTTTTGGTCGATGGTATAATCAAGTAGTATCTAATAAAATTATGATTACTTGGTCAAAATTATTGAATTATATTAACCATGCAATATTAACCTCACAATTATAAAAACATTTTATTAAATCACAACAGTATCAATGTTCAAAAACTACACGAGCAAATTAAACATATGATTGAAACTAATCTTGATAAGAATTATCTTTCGACTTTCACGTCACAGTAAATAATCTCTTTTTAAACTCAAAAACTAGTCATTGGGGGCCACCGTAATACTTACCCATCATGGATATGCATAATCTAAAATATGAAAATAAAACATGTGTAAACTATTTATGAAATGCATTGCAATTCGAATAAAATCGTAGCTTGATGACGTCATAAACATTAAATGCTCTATAACTGCAAAATTGATAATCATATTAACTAACGGTTTACTGCGTCGGATTAAGCGTCTCGTTTCCAATTAAAATAGATCTTTGAATTTAAATTTGAATAAAATACAGGGTCATGAAAAATCGAAGAGTGTAGAAAATAGGATTACAAATATCTCGGCAAATCATTATCCGATCGACTTCATTCCTTAAGCAAAATTTATGTTTTTTTATTGTGTTTTATATTCACTCCTCAAAATAAACAATTTGGAAAAATTTTATATACCTTTTATCAGAATGAATATTTCGAGAGTCCGAAAAAAATAGCTCCTGATAATCGAGCTTACTGAAATTCAATAAGCTTCTTTCCATTATTACATACTAAGTACATACCAAATTTCAAGTCTCTATCTCAATTTGTTCGGGAGATAGAGCGTTTACAGACACACAGACAGACGGACGGCAATTTTTTTTTCTTCTAAAAATATGTTTTTCGAAATCTCCAGTGTCTGAAACGTGTAAATCCGTCAAATTTTTTTTTTTTTTTTCGATTTTCAAAACGATTTCAAGACTTACTCTATACTACGTATGATGGGTAAGTAACAATAAAATTAAAAGAAATAAAACAAAAAGCCAGACCAATCTCTCGTGTTGACGGATATCTCTTTAGAATAACTTATCCTGCAAGTACAAGGAGTTTGAGTCGAGAGAATTATGTACACAGGATCACCCCGTTAATTGGATTTTCAATGTGAGCTTAAGCCAGATATAGATTTTCAATATTAAAAAAAAAATAATAATAATGTACAGGCAGAATTTGCATACTAAAATTGTTTGAAAAACAATATGTCAAAGGAGAAACAATTCGTTAGATACAAGTTTTGGAAATCTCTCCAAATTTGTTGGCAGAGTGGATTATTACAGTTTGTTAAGTCATTTTAGGAGGAACCATTCCACACTTTAAAAAATATATCGTAATGACATTGAATATGACGCTTTTCTAAGGCTTACTATGTTTCTTAAGGCATATTTATGGTGATCATGGATATAGGTTTTCAAGAAAAGCTTATTAGCTTATTACGAAATATTCCTTGCATTTGAAAATAAATTGCGTACAAAGTTTGCTATTTATAAACCAATGATAAAGTTTTGGATTTGTTGGTTCCAAACTAATTTGTTGGCAGAGTGGATTATTATAGTTTGTTAAGTCATTTTAGGAGGAACCATTTCACACTTAAAAATATATATATATCGTGATCACATTGAATATGACACTTTTCTAAGGCTTACTATGTTTCTTAAGGCATATTTATTGTGATCATGGATATTGAATTTCAAGAAAAGCTTATCAGCTTATTACGAAATATTCCCTGCATTTGAAAATAAATTGCGTACAGAATTTGCTATTTATAAACCAATGATAAAAAGAACAAATAAATACTTACATAAAATTCAATCAGAAATATTTAATTAATTTAAAACGAAATATTGTTTTCTAGTATCTCACAGCAATGCCAAAGTGCGAAATTTACACTAACAAGTAAAATATTCATATAAAATCGTTCTTAATATAAATTATCTTTCCACTTTCCCATCGCATCGAATAATCCCCTTTTAAAGGTAAAAAAAAAAACCGGATGAATCTCGTGTTGCTGAATCCCTCGTTCAAATAATTTATCCTGCAATTACCAGGAGCTTGAAACAGGCGATGCGAGGACTCGGGATCATCCCGTTAATTGGATTTGGAAAGTGAGTTTAAACCGGAAACACATTTCCAATATAAAGTAAAATGTAGAGGAAGAATATATATGTTAACAGGGTTCGAAAAAATAATATGGCAATGGAAAACAGTTTGTTGATAAAGTTTTAGAAAATTCTTGTCAAAATTTTGTGGAATGAAATGCATTAATATAGTTTATGAAGCGATTTTAAGAAAAATCTTTTTTGTTCTCTAAAGATTATACGGCAATGTCTTTGAAAATTATGCTTTTGTAAAGCTTAGAATGTTTCTTAAGGCTTATTTATTGTAATTTTAAATATTGGTTTTCATGAAAATTTTAAAAGATTTAATGAAATATTCTTTGCATTTGAAATAAATTGTGATCAAATTTGAATGCACTTTTTTTAAAAGTATAATTAAAGTACCTATTATAGCCAATCATAAAAATAAATGTAAAATGTAATGTGTGTAAAATTCCATACATAAACTTGAACCAAAAATACTTATTTCACTTACACTGAATTACGCATTGATTCCTATTTTTTTATAATTATAAGCTATAATTATAAATATATAGTAACGAATAGAAAAAATATAATTAAAAAACACAAATAATCACAGTAAATATAATTACTTCATGATGATTTGTAGTATTATTTATTTATTTATATTTCGAGTACCTTAGGTGTATAAAAAGAACCTTCTTCCTAAGGCAGCGTACAGGGTGCATAGGAATATTCCTTTATCCTAAACAAGTTGGAAATTGTAATGTTAAACGTAACAAATGAGGTGCGTTCGTTTTCATGCTATAACTAGTTTTACAATGTAAAAAACCATCGTTATTATTTCAGCGAAATAAATTATATCGTCTGCTATGAACGAAATAAGGACGCCTTTTTTTTCTTATTACTTATGCCATGTTTACAGAAGCTATGTATTTTTTTCCCGACTCCAGACAGCTCTGTAAATTCACCATGGAGATCTTTTTTGCGAATGATTATCTCCATGGTTAATATTTCTATGACTCACGATGAATGAATATTTTGTTTATTTACTTTAATGGATTGGGATATTCGGCTGTTAACCTAATTTACACTGAAGTTATCTCAGAATTCTATACATTTTTTAATGTAACTCATCTCTCAAGCAAACATTTTTTTTGAATGATCTTTCTTAAAATGTAACTTTTATGCCATTTTATTCGAAAAAATAATTTTCAATAAAAATGGTCGCCTGGCATATGGAAAAATATGTGGTTAGCCCGTATTTGTTTTCCTCAGTCACATGACATCCGTTTTTATCATACAGATTTACGTATGATAGGATTTAATAGAATGAAGAAAACTTTTATAAATATCTTTTTAAGTTTTGATTCGATTTTCATAAAATTTGAAATTACTCAAAATTCTGCAACAGTTATTGAATTTCAAGCCATTCGGTTGGGTAGTTTTTGCGCTGTTATATGCAGACAGACGGACAGACGGACCAAACGACGACTATAGGTGCTACACTACTGTGCGAATTAATTGGGACAAACACAAAAATTTTCTCAAATATTGTTTTATTGGTATAGGTTCACTTACATGTACTGTATAGCAATCTAATACGAAATATGTCCTCCTCTAGCTTGAATGAGATCCTGTACACGCTTTGGCATGGATTCCACTAAATTAGATTATATATTTTTGATCTCGTCAGCACGAAACAAAACTTTTATAACATTCTCAATCATTCTTTTTTTTGTTAAGCAGTCCATTTTACTCACACGTCTCTTTACAATACTCCACAAATTTTCGATGGGATATAAATCCGGAGAATTACCAGGCCAATTCAAAATCGTTAATTTCTGTTCTTGAAAAAATTTCTTTGCTAGCTTAGAATTATGGCATGGAGCAAGATCTTGTTGAAAGATACCGGCACCACCAGTGAACGTTTGCATCATAGGCACAATTTTTCTTTCTATTACAGAGATGTATTTTTTAGAGTTCATGATCCCTTCAACTGGTTCTAAACTGCCAGGTCCTCCAGAAGTAAAATAACCCCTAAACATCTGTTTCTGAGGGTGCTTAACTGTTTGTGTAAGATGTTGTTCCCTGATTTGTTCTCCATCACTTCGCCTGACAAATCTTGGTCGAAATCCTTGTACAAAAAAAAAAAAAAAAATGCGTTTCGTCGCTGAATACAACCTTTTTCCAGTCTTGTGCAGTCCAGGATTGATATTACCTGGCCCAATCCAAACGTTTTCTCTTCATTGCACAGGTTAATAACTGTTTTTTGATTGGTTTTCTTGCAAATCTCCTAGCTTCAATAAGCGGTCGTCGAACTGTCGATGAATCCACGATCACAACAGTAGCTAATAATTCTCACTGAAGATCTGAATTTGTTTTGCGAGGATGCATTTTACTATTTCGTACAAGAAATTTGTCTGTTCGAGGTGCGGTCTTGTGTTTGCGTCCACATTTACTCTTTCGTTTTGGAGACACTGACCCAAAATTCTTTTGCTGATTAATAATCCTAGAAACACTGGATTTTCCAACTCCAACTGCTGCAGCAATATTCCTCATAGTCATAAAGGTATGCTGTCCAAGGGTAACAATTCTAGTCCTTTTCCTGGGAGTGATATATTTTTTTTAAATACACGTCAGAAGCAAACAATTCACACAATCGACCACTTCTTACAGCAACTAAAGCACAACTGAAGGGAAATATTTTCGACATGTCGTGATCTCGTGGTCAAAGCGGTTTAGACTAGTCAAGGGCAGTCGCACGTGGTAAGAAAATGCAGTTGAAACCGGTTTGAGGCAGAAAATCCCCCAGAAAGGAACAATTTTCTTAAAAAAAAAACATGTTTGTCCCAATTAATTCGCACAGTAGTGTACGTATTTATATAATTACGAAGGCACCTAAAAGCGGGCGAACAGAGTGAGCTTCAGCTTAGAAAACAGGATAACCGTATAATAAAGTGACTACGCCTGACCTAATGCAACACATCTACACTTTTGTTATTGGCTTTATTTCTTTATCTCTCGTAGTTTTCAAGATAGGGACGATAACTTCCAAATTCCACTGCTATCGGTTTCATTACGTCGGGCGTAGTGACTTTACTATACGGTTTTCGCAATTGTATGGCTGAAGCTCTGCTTCGCAAGTTTGTCAGAATACAGGAACTTTCCTGCGCAACTTGTATATAAATTATAAATTTATGACAAAATTTATGCAGGATGCCTAACCAAGCGTACACAAAATGGATATCGAAGAATAAATTTTCTGAGATAAATCAAGTAAAATATATTGAATGATAAAAAGTGTTCACTAGGTCATATTTGAGTAACATATGCAATAATTTGTGTAATAAAAAAAAAAAATCAAAATTTTGAACCATGCAATGTACAACATATACTTGAAACATTCTACCACCAATAAATGAGGCAATAGTTGATCTCTAATACATACAAATGGTTTCGAGAACTCAATTTTCAGGGATAAAGCAAACAAAACATATTGAATGATGAAAGGTGCACACTGGGTCATCTTTTAGTATCAAATGCAACAATTCAGCATGCAATATTGAAGGAACACTCCTACTAGTACTTCTGACCCTGCAATCTGAAAGGGATTAACCTTCCTCCCCTGCTAACAGCTGAATCAATCGTCTTCCAATCTGTTGCCTTGAAGGACCACCCCATGATAATATCGCTAAGTGCTACGTGAGTTGTGTAGGCATCGAATAGATAGCGAATATCTGATGGTCAGGGCTACCCCTCCTCAACGGTCATGGGAAGGAAAAAAAGATATCTCAATCAGACAAGAAATCTTCACCCCCACGTTTCCTTGACAAGTTTGCCAGCATAATAAGAAAAGGAAGCAATAAATGTATGCTGCTACAAAGCAAAAAGAAACTGAATCTGAGATAAGCTCCCGTTCAACCAATGAAAGAAAAAATCTTTTCGTGTTTCTAAAGCTTATTGAAGTCTGAGTAATATAAGCTTTTGGAAAAGTTTGGATGCAGCATAATTAATCGGAAATTTACGCGGATTTCTGAAATCTCCCATGACGGTATCGCAATGAAATAACAATAACTTGCGTCTTAGACAACTTTTCACCTTATCGTATATATATAGAACAGTATTCTTTTTGCAGAAATCATAAAACATTACCGTTTATGGCAGTATTTCTTTATAGACATGTTCCACTTTCATAGGTTTTACTGTATTAAGTTTTATCTTTTTAAATATGCACGATTGAAAATTGGGTATTTTGAATTCCTGCAAATCTCAAACAATAATTAGTATAATACATATGCTAAAATGAATTACAGTAAACATAAAGGTTTAAAAACCTTTTAATAAACAAATCGACAAGTTTCGTACACATAATAATGGTGGCATTCTCAAGATTTGCAATTATAATCCACGATTTTCCCTAAAATTTTAAATATTTCAAACAATCTAAAAAATATCTCAATATTTCAAATTGTATGACAAAAATTGTCTATTTATAATTACAAATCTTGGGAATGTCACCGTTATTGAGTATCCGAGACTGGTCAGTTTGTTTATAAAAAGATTTTTAAGTCTTTAACTTTACATTTTTAATGTAAGCACATGTAATCACTTTTATCATATGTATATTTTACTTTAATGATAAAAGGGATTTTTTTCTTATAGATTTCTAGAACTACATTAAATTAAATTTCCAATTAAATTTTCAGCAGGACTAATATATATATATCGAAATGTATAAATTTAAAAGGATGAAAAGCAATTTTTAGATAAAGCTAATTTAATTTCCATTAATTTTTTTATAAGTAAATCTTTGTTATTAATTAAAGAGGAATAAAACTATTCACAAATACTTACTGAATATTTCAAAATGAAACTTTAGAAATATATATATATATATTTTAATTTCAACTCTTACATTTAAGCATTTTTAAGTAATTTAATTTAACGTTTACATTCTTTAAATGCATACATTCATGCACACATATAAATGTCACATACACTAAAATTTATTCATACCTATAACGTTTGACTAGAAGTTAATGCAGATATTATTATGATATTTAAACAGATTATATTAAACAGACTAATTGTATATTATTCCTTAATAATTTGTAGTAGTTTGTTAATGATTTCTCTATGTTAACAGAAAGTTTATTACGTATATAAATGTGTAATGAATGACTAATAGCGTAAATTTTGAATAACTATTTAAAGTTTAACAGTGTCTTTTCAAATAATGTGTAAATTTAATGTAAATTTCTATATAGGAACGTTTTGAGTTAATTTGATAATCTAGATAAATCAGAGAGAATAAAAGAAAGTATATACTAAAAATGCATTAAAGGAAGTTGTTATAATAAAATTGTGTAATATCTGTTGTGCATAAAGCAGAAGAAAAAAAATTTCCCCGAAAAATGCAAAGTAACATACTTTTTATCATATGAATATCAATGCAAATTATATCAAATTACATCAAATTAAAAAAAGTTATTTTTGTAAAAGTTGCGAAATTTATTTTTTTAAGGGTCCCAAAGTCCTATAAGCTACATTTAGAAATTTATAAAAGCTATATATATATATATATATATAATATACATTTTCTGCTATAATATTTATATTTATATTTTATTACTAGTGAAACGTCTTCCGCTTCGCTGGCTGGTTTATCCCAAACGAACCTCGAATTGAAAGAACCTAAGGTTGGGGACCCCACTGCCTTCGGCAGCGTACATTCATGCAGGCTACGTCCACTCTTGTCTTGTATCAAGCGGATCTTGAATTATATTGATTTTTATTTCGATCCAGATTAAATTTAATTTTTCAGCATCGCTGTTCTCATTGCTATAGGAACTGATTTGCTATTCTTCCAACTTGAATTTAATCATGGCAGTAGCTAAATTTACTGAAGAATTCCTTCCGTTTCCGAAAAACCATTGTCAAAAAATCGAAGTGAAACACAAAATAGAACTAAAAATTGCATAAATCAATCAGGAAAAATCGAAAATCGCAGTGAACAAAATTAACCATATTGATTTCAAAAATTTAAAGGATTTTTTTTTCATTTTTTTTTACGAATGTGAAAAAATCGATATGAAACGCTAATAACTGTAAAAATCGCTGTACAAAATCGGAATAAACTTTATTGAAAATTTAAAATATTGGACAAAAGAATGAAACTGGTTTCCTTTAAACACTGGGGAAATATCGCAGCAAAACAAAAAACAAACAAACAACAACAACAAATAAAGCTATAAATAATACATTAAAAAATCGCTAAAAATTCAAAAATAGCAGAGAATAAAATTTACTGTATTGAGCTAAAAGATTAAAACCGGATTCCTTTTTCAAATGTCGAAATATCGCGAAAAAAATCAAAAATTGCTGTAGGAATTCTGAGTAAATTTATTGAAAACAGGACAAAATTTACTACATTGGTCTAAAATATTGAAACCAGATATATTTTACTATTGTGAGAAAATCGCCGCAAACCACGAAAAAGGTTTAAAAACGCATGAACAGTTTAATAAAAAAAACAGATAAAAAATCCAAAAGCTGGCTTTGAAGTGTATAACTTCAGTCATACAAGTAACTTTCTGCAAACCTTATAGCTATGCGCGTAGCGGTCTCTTCAGAATAGAGTACACAGTCACGCACAAACACGAACTGCAGTCTTTATTATTATAGATTTATATAAGTTACATTTATTGCACTCATTTATTATATTAAAAGATCTTTAGAAGTTATATATTTTTGTTATAAAAGATATATTTGAGAAAATATCAGTAATTCTTAAAGCCTACAAGTGTGAAACTAGTTTAGAATAATTTCTAAACTTTGCATACTTTAAATTTTTGCTTTTTAGTGTTTCGTACGAAAAAAACAAAAACGGAACCATTATAAGATCACTCGTGTGTCTGTGTGTCCGTCTGTCCCAGCCGTTTTCCTCGAAAACTATGGAACGTAGGAAATTTAAACTTGCCAGCGTTATAAAGGCTATTGACTCACATATTT
This sequence comes from Maratus michaelseni, assembly GCA_963931845.1. Taxonomy (NCBI): domain Eukaryota; kingdom Metazoa; phylum Arthropoda; class Arachnida; order Araneae; family Salticidae; genus Maratus; species Maratus michaelseni. The sequence goes on from OZ007596.1 coordinate 287,481,314, forward strand.
ATTGATTATTAGCCATTCACAAATATTTTTTGGAATTTTTTGTGTGTATGTATCGGGTGGAATATCGTTTGAAAGAGCTCGTAACATGGAACATAAATATATATTTGTTTTAATTTTAGGTATTATAATTTCAGAGATATCATCAAAAATGTAGTGCAAAAATATGTCCCCTGCCCCTATTTTTGAATCTGCTGAAACTAAAATTAAGAAAAAAAGAAGGCATAGTGTCAGGTTTCCCTGACAGCTGCAGGCTTAAAAAACTATTGTTATGGGATTATCTTATTGTGTGTGTATCTGCTGTGTACTGTAAAGGTTTTCCTAAATGAAATCTTAATCCGAATAGGGGAGCGACCTGATCTGTGTTGAAAGAATGTTTAGTGTAGGGGAAGAAATGTTTCCATTGTGATTGTAAGTGCATAGATAAGACAGATTTCACCCATTATCTAAGATGAAAGATCCATCATAGGGGATTGCGAGCTGTCAAGCAACCCCTACGAACAGGGGACCAGCCCCGTTTACAAAGGGGTTCTCTGGTGGGGACCGGAGAGTGAGTTTAGTTTTTAACGTGGGAGTAAAGAGTGTTGGTTGGAGAGAGTGAGCTCTCATATACGTGTGTTGGAAAGAGATCTTTTGAAGATCTAGTGAAGAGAGAAAGTGTTCATGAGATTAATGGTAATATCTGATCTGAGTTAATTAACGTAGCTTAGCAGTACACAGAAAGTATTTTCTGTATTTTTATTTAATGTTGAACCGGATAAGCTATATCCGAGTTTTTAAGTGTAAATATTGTAAATAAAGTGTTAGTTTAAGTTTAATTGAAATAGTTCGTCTTTTTCTCAACATAAATCTCATAACGTGACCGATATCACGTAGTCATATCGGTGGTGGCAGCATATTAAAAATATCGGATTATTCTTCGAAGTTGGATGGACTTAGAGGGAATTCGACAGATAGCATGAGTTTATTTAAATCTTGCATCAGGAAAACTGTAACGATAAACCTAGTTAACATAATTTTTGAAAAAATAGCATTTTTTGGTTAAGTTAAAGCTAGGAGAGTCTGCGCACAATTCAAAAGAATAACAATAAAACATCTAAATATTAATTTTTTGCTAAACTATGCATGAATAATTTTTTACTTCATTTGCTTTTTATGCATTTCCATTGCTATTTTGTTGTTATATTGTAATTTAATAGAACAGTTGTAATAAAACCAAGAAAGTTATTTTGCGCAATCTTTCCTTACAGGGTTGGTGTGATTGCGCACATGGGTAGGAGATATTGTTAATAATAATAACTACAATTAAATTGTTAACAATAATAATTATATGAAGTGAATGTATTATATGAGTGAATATTTCAACCTAATGATTAAAGAATCAGAAAAATGAAATAATTTTTAAAACGATTAAAAAAATTTAATTAAAGGAAAAAATAATAAAGAATCAGAAGAAGCAAGTCCAGATAAGATTACAAAATAACATTAAGTTACCTGATAACACGTTTAACTTAAAATAAGTCCATTTAAATTTTTCATTTTTTATGCAAATTTACCAATAAGCTGCGTAATCTCTCCTGGCATTAAAACTGATGGAAACAATGCGTCATCTCTCCTACGTAGCAGATGCGCAAACTCTCCAATTTCGGTAGGAGAGATTGCGCGGTCTTTTATATAAATATGGCCGCTACTAAAACGAACCGTTGATGTTCACAATGTTAGTCTAGATTAGTAGCTTAAGAGAAATCGTTTAAGTTTAAAATATTTTGTACTACTGACATTGTATAGAAATTCTGATGAATAACTATGAAAATTCAAGCACTTGCTTTGGGAAAACAAAACAAAATAGCAATGATTTATCTCAGACGTTCAAAACAATCAACGTGCAATTTCAAGTAGGCACTCCACTACTGCTATTGTACAACTACCTGAAGTCGCTGCGCGCTCTTTCTACTCCTTCCCCCCGAACCTCTATGTGCGCAATCTCTCCGACCGCGCCATCTCTCCTAGCTTTACCTTACACACAAACTTTGCTTTGTGGGTTCTCAGTGTAGGGATTGAGGAGCGGTACCTATCGACGTGGAATCATCCAAGGATTGTTAATAATGATTTTTTTTTAAATATGTAGGTAATTAGACGAGATATTACTTAAAAACCTATATAGAAAAACGCGGAACGGATTCAGGTGACGGATGTTGCAAAGCGACTTCTTTTCGAAGCGCGTTTGGCACAATGCCAAGTTGAAACATTGTACAAGGTCTTTCATTTAGGTAAGGTGAATCATAGTGATAAATAGACAACGTTTTGCATTTCAATTTAATTCAATTATTGGGGACAATTATTGAAAAATTATTCATAGAACAGTGCCAGTTTTTTCAAAGTCTTATTATTCTTTTTTGAAATGATTTTTGGTAATATTGCAGTCAGTAATTAAACAATTTATTCTACGGAATTCTTTGTAAGCGAGTAAACTCCATAGACATCTAATATAAATTTATGTTAGATGTCTATATGGTAAACTCGCACTTGACCGATTATTATTATTATTTTATCACAAATTTCTTTTTACATATTGGACTATTTTTAAAATGATAAATTTTCATATCGACATTTTTTTTCCCCAGAAAATACCAACACTTAAAAACCGAGTTCACAAAGTATAAAAAAGTTAGAATTTTATTCAACGAAATTTCATTTTATATTATTTACTTGGGATTAATAATGCATTAACTATTGCCATGAAATCAAAAGCGCAACTATTTATCGAATACTTTATAGGCACTAAGACTCTACTGCTTTCGAGTTGACGTATACTCTCTCTGCATGCCATTCTCTACATAATGATTCTTCTGTTAACAGGTTGAAAAATGATTTATACACATAACGTTTCTTACGAATACTATCTATTAGTATCTCTTAAAAATGACAAAACTCAAAGAAATAACATTTTCCGATGTCTGTCATTTTTTAAGCAAGCATGAGATAGTATTATGTGTCTTCATTATATACAGTGATGTTATTCTTTAGTCCTACATAAATATTCTGATTTTTTACTTACCCATCATACGTAAGTATAGGGTAAATCTTGTAATCGTTTAAAAAAAAAAAGAAAAAAAAAAGTTGCCGAGATATTTATAATCATATTTTCCACACTCTTCGATTTTTCATGTTCCTGTATTTAATTCAAATTTCAATTCAAAGATGTATTTTAATTGGAAATGAGACGCTTAATCTGACGCAGTAAATTGTTATATATGGTTATCATTTTTGGAGTTATAAGGATGTATATTACTTTTAAATGCTAAAGGTGTAAAATTAACAACTATAATATAAATTAAAATAACTTTTATTATCTAAACAAATCTAAAAATCTATCTTATTTAAACAACTAATAAAAGTTATTTTAATTTATATTATAGTTGTTAATTTTACACCTTTAACATTTAAAAGTAATATACTATTACAAGGTGTTATAATTTATTATATTGTTATAAGGATGTTTCTGTTACGCAATTCAGTAATAGAGCATTTAAAATTTATGACGTCATCTAGCCATGATTTTATTCGAATTGCAATGCATTTTATGAATAATTTACACATGTTTTATTTTCATATTTTATATTGTGCATATCCATGATGGGTAAGTTTTACGGTGTTTTACGACTGGTACGACTAGTTTACTTGGGATTAAATATGCATTAACTATTGCCATGAAATCAAAAGCACAACTATTTATCTAATACTTTATAGACACTTAGACTCTACTGCTTTCGAGTTGACATATACACTCTCTGTATGCCATTCTATACATAATCATTTTTCTGTTGACAGGTTGAAAAATGATTTATACGCATAATGTTTCTTACGTATACTATCTATTAGCATCTCTTAAAAATGACAGAACCCAAAGAAATAATATTTTCCGATGTCTGTCATTTTTTAAACAAGCATGAGATAGTATCATTATATACAGTTATGTTATTCTTTAGTCCTACACAAATATTCTGCTTCTTTTTTTTCTTTAGTAATTGTTTCTAGAGACTAAATAATTTTTTTTTTACAAGATAACTATATTTTTAAACTGAGCTGCGACAGATTAAATGTGTGTTTTGTTTATATATTAATATGAGGTAAGCTGTATTTTGTTGGAGCCCTTTTCTGAAAGGTAAAAGTTATTTTTGTGAAATGTATTATATTTTTGTAAAATTTATTATATTTTTGTAAAATTTATTATATTTTTGTGAAAAATAAAAATTTTATTACAAAAAATTAAATCCAGCTACTCAAATTCAAACCAAGCAACAAATAATAATACCCAGCAAACATTGAACTGTTGGCTACTTTTGGGGCCTATATTGGCATTTATGGCCAGTGATGGCACATCCATTGAACAGTATTGGCCCATTGCTGGATGTTTGAAGTACGGCATCACATCGATTCAGGAATACTGGTCCAGTATTGGATCTTTCAAGTATTTTAGGGCTACGAAATAAAGATGGGAAATCTTTACTGGTTCGTTACTTCCAAACTGTTTAAAGTTCTAGTAAAACTGGATTTTCATTGGGCCATTTTTGTTCAACCAGCCAACCAGCAGACCTTAGTTTGTATATTTAACAATTAGTGTTTGGCAACAGTAGGCGCAAATCTTCGAAGATCTACCCATCCCTACGCGCCGTTAGGTTCGGCTGTTGATTTCTGATTTTCTTAAATCTGAAGGTAAGATTATTTACTATTAATTAGTATTTTATATTTATTTCTATAGTTTTCTATTTTAATACACTTATTAGCATTGTAAAAGTGCCATAGAGTCGTTGGTATTCAACGATTAGAACGAAAAGAGAAGCGATCGCCATTAAATTACGCCGTTGCTTTTGTTTTGAGGGATAAATAAGAACGAATATTTTAAAATTAAATATATATTTAAATGTAATCATTATGTATAGTATGCGTATGCTCGTGTAAATATTTTTTCAACTGACCGAATTAACTTTATAAACGATACTGTTATAAAAAGTTTAATCAGAACTCAGATAGACTTGTTTATTCGAAACACGTTAGGCTTACTTAATGTTTACTTTACAACTATGCAGTAAAAATCTATATTTCAGCAGGATCGTATGCGAATAAGTACTTTCATTTATTTAATATTTTATTTCAATGTGTTTTGTAGTATTTGTAAACTTTATCTTAAACATTTTTACCATAATTCCTTTTTCAATGATAGAATTCAAATGTATTTTTTTCTCCTTCACTAATTGGTTGATCATAGATGGCTTCTTGTAAGAAGTTTTAAATTTTACAGAAAAACAATTTTATATATATATATATATAAAAAACATTACAAAGATTTTGAAAATTTTTATTCCTCTCCTCCCCCAAACATTATGTAATGCAAATATACACAAATATACAAATTTTGGAGTCGACAGTCTTTCGTAAAGTTCATAATTATCAATAAAAACTTCCTATTGATAAATGAAAACATCCATTTCTCTTCAATAAAAGTAAATCGCGACAACAAATCAGACCCTATGAAAATAAGTATTAAGTATAAAACTATTAAAAAAAACGAATATTTTGCAGTGTTTTGAAACGAATCTTCAGCTGATAAAAAATGTTCTTTCACCTTTTATAGAAATTTAAAAGACGTTTCGTCACAGACACACACACAACAAAATAAATAATATTTTGTGGTAAGATTTATTTTTAAAACCATGGCATTAACAAAAAATTTACAGTTCTGTCAATAGTTTTAGAAGCGACATATTTTGATATAATCACTTTTATGGAGCAAATGTGTTTAGAAATTTGATTCATGCATGGTTAGTTATAAGTCCGGCTTTTAGCAGTTTTCTAATAGATTTCTGTCCATGTGGAGGCCCTTGAGCTCTTCTTTCATACTGAATACATGTTAAATCTAACAGGTTATGAGTAACATTTGTTGGAGGCAAGTCCATTGCACCATACAATTTCAAATTTTTGATTTGCTCACCAAGATCTGAAAGTAAATAATGAATATAGTGTTGACTCTAAAACAAGAGGGCCGCTATGCGAACACTGATTTTAAAAGGGACGCTCTTGCATCTTATTCAAAAGACATATTTTGTTGAACTGGTTTGTTTTGAGTCCCCTAAATCAGTAGAATTTTACGCCGTTTTCTCGCGACCGACAAACTAATTTTGTGATATTTTTTTCCTGACTGATGAATTTTGCGATCTTTTCTCGAGAATGATTAACAAATTTCATAATATTTTTGAGATTTTTCTTTCCTTTGATCGATTGATGACTTTTGCTATTCTTTTCTCGGGACATATAGACAAATTTCTCGGTTTTTTGATGCATTTTTCCCCTGTGACTGATTGAAGAATTTCCCAATTTTCTCACAATCTACAGACAAATTTCACAACATTTTTGAGATCTTTCATTTGACTGGTAAATTTTATGATTTTTTCTTGTGACCGATCGACACATTTGATTTTTTTTTTTTCCCTGCGACTGTTTAAAGAATTTCAAGAATATTTCCGAGGATCCACTGCTGAATTTCACATGTATTTACCTGCGACCCGAATTTCGAGAGATTTTTCTTTTACCAATTGGCAAATTTTGCGACTTTTTCTCACGAGCAATTAGCAAAAATCATGTTTTTTTTTTCCGCGACTGATCGTAATCGACAAATTTTGTACTTTTTCTGCAACTGACTAAAGAATTTCACGATTCCCCGCCCCCCAATCAACTTTCTGATAAGCCACTGATGAATTTCGCTTTTTTTCCCCTGCAACCAATTTGTGAATTTTAAGATATTTTCTGTCAACTGATTAGCAAATTTTATGGCTATTTCTTGACCGATTAGCAAAAATCACAGTTTATTTTCCCCCAACTGATCGACCTTTTTTTCCGCAACCAGCTGAAGTATTTAACGATTGACTGATTTCACAATTTTTTCCCACTACTGATTGACAGATTTGTATAATATAGATGCATGGCCGCACGCTGTACGCGGAAACTTTTCTGAAAATTCAGAACTTTATGGAAAATATTTTAGAAAAGAAAAACTTAATTTTTTAAAAGTTATTTTCTTGTATCTTTACAAGAAAGTTTTAGATTCATGAAAATTTGCGGTTTTTGATGGATTTATACGTTTTAGAAGGTCCTGAAAAAAATTTGACTTTTTAGAAAATGTGAGTCTGTCTGTGTGTTAAAAAAAATTGTAGGTACTCTATCTCAAGAACTAATGCACAGAATTTAATAAAACTTTACATTCAGTTAGACCTTGATATATATTGGTACTGATTTGTTTTTTGTGTAACTCGCCTGACATCTGGTACTGCTATGCGACATTTTTCACGATCTATATCTCAAGAACTAATGCACAGAATTTTATCAAACTTGAGATTCTGTTAGACGTTGACATAAATTGTTTTTGATTAGGTTTTGGTGTAAATCTCCCAACAGATGGTGCTAATGCTTAACTATGCTGCGTTTTTCAGGATTTAAAGATTTTAGCGATAGTCATATCTCAAGAACTAATGCACGGAATTTAATAAAACTTCAGATTCAGTTACACCTTGATATAAATTGGTGCTGATTCGTTTTTGGTGTGTTTAAAACCTGAATGAGGTAGAAGAAAGATTTAGGATTGGTACATTCAACTAGTTTTATTTCTATTTCTTTTATTATTTTTTTTATATTGAAAAATTAAAAATATTTATTAAACTTATGTATGATTTATGCTGTGATTATGTATGATGTTTGCACACAATTCAAAGTTTAAAGACACAAAATATTATTGTGATATTACGCAATTTTATTTCTATTTTCTGCAGACTAGAGCTTCGCGGCGATCGGTTTTCCATCAGCAGCTGCAGTGACTTTTCAGACCGGTGGCAGTGGTTAAATAATTTCATAGTGTTAGAAAACATTTTAAATTGAATTTCTCAAAAATGATTTAAAGCTAAATGTAAATATTTCAAAATACATCAAATTTTAATGAACATCAATCACTGATTGGCGGCGAGCCAAAAATAAATCGTCGTCTGAAAATTTTTAAAATAGAAATAATAATAATAGAAAAAAAAAACATAAATGACACAGGGAAAATGATTTTATTATTTTAAGGCACATGTTTGTTCGTTTTTTGTTTCTCAAATTCGATTCTATGAATGTACCTCTGCCTACAAAATGTGATTCAGTTGTTTCACAAGCAATGCCACATTATTTCTGCTAACAGAGTGACTGGCATTTTGTGCGAAAATGTCACAATATTAAGTATTTGGTTGTTTCTAAATATATTGACAAAATAATTGATAAAAATTCACCCCTTCCTGTCATGAATTTTTAGCTTTATTATTTTTTGAACCAAAATAATTATTTTTTAATATTAATTTTTAATTTAAATGGTAATCATTTAAAACTACTGTTTTTAATTCATATCATCAAAATAATATAATAACACGTAATTTTATTGAACATTAAATTGATTTACTGAAAGTTTTTGGCATTTGTATAAGTCTACCGATTGATGAATTTTGCTATTTTTTACATGAATGATTAAAGAATTTTGCGTTTTTTTTTTTTAATTTTTTTTTTCGTTTGTTTGTTTGTTTGTTTCCCTCTGATGTTCGGCTGACAAATTTTGCACTTTTCTGGTGATCGACTGATAAATTTTGCACTTTTTTACTAAGACATGAATGATGAATTTCGTTGAAATTGAGAATTTGAATTGTTCTGCGACATACATCGCACTTTTAACCATTTTCTGCTATTGGTAAAAACACTTTCTAGAGAACATTTATATTATTTTTGATGTCACTTCTGGCAAAAACTAGTTTTCTCTATCTATGAAAAGTGGAACAGATGAAGAAATCTGTCTGGTGAATATCCCCGGTTTGATTGCTCTCTGAAGATCACGAGTGTGTAGTTTTATTGTGTAACAAACAACTACCATGAGTGATCTTCTGCAAGCAAGAAAAGTTGGATGTGCTTCTGTGTAGAATAAGAGTATCGCTGCTGTGCCGAAAAAGAGGAAAATGAAGTAAGTTTATTGAAGTAACATCAAAAATAATATCTATGTGGAAACAAACTATTTTTGATTTGTATATATACTAAATTATCTAGCTAATCATTACTTAGCTAAATTACGGATTAGTTTGCGGTAGTGAAAATCAAATTTTGATAGTTGCATTCTGAATTATCCTGTGGTTCATCGGTAAACATTTCCTTTTTTAAAAATGCTTCTGCAAATTAATTTTAGGTATTTTGTTGTTGTAATGCCCCTCTCCCTATAGGAGAAAATTAGCACTCGCCAATCGGCGAGTAATACTGAAAATTTAGCGATTGACTTTACTGCCACCACTGGTCAAATTTAATAGTCATACTCGCCAATTGCGATGATTGAATGGAAAAAGATTTTTTCCCCGCTGTCACTCGACAAATTAAAAAACCATTTGGCGAATTTCACCGATTTTTTCCCCGACATTATTTGACGGGTTGTGATTTTTTTTTCTCGAAGCTATTCGACGATATTCGAAATTTTTTACCTCGAAACTAGTTTATGAATTTTGCGATTTTTCCACTAACGGTTAATGAATTTTGCGATTTTTCCGCTATCGATTGATGAATTTCGCGATTTATCGATTAACGAATTTCACTATTTTTTCCATGAACGAAGAAATTTCGCACCTTCTTTCCGCTGATGTTCGACAAATTTCGCACTTTATTTTCGCTGCCGTTCGATGAAGTTTGCAATTCTGTTCCGGGATTGTTAGACGAATTTCATTATTTTTCTCCCGAGATCATTTGACGAATTTTGAGATTTTCCTCCCCCCCCCCCCGAACCTATTTGACAAATTTCTCGAATTTTTTCACGACAGTTAGACAAAATTATTTTTTTTCCTTCAATGCCTGATTTCTTTCCCGAGACTATTTGACGAATGTCCCGATTTCTTTCCCAACGCCATTTGACGAATTTCGCTGTTTAATCCACAATAGTTTGACAAATTTCGTAAATTTTTTATCAAGTATTTGTAAATTTGTTATTGGCCAGTGCTGAAACACACTGGTGAGTAAAAAAATCCATGTACTGGCCAGTGAGTAAAAAAGTTAATTTTTACTTATACCTCTCCCACACATTTAATAAGTGTAATTTATACTATAAACACACTAAAGCTAAACAAAACTATTTTGGGCTATGATGTCATACATTCATGCACAGTTTTAAAATTTTTTAATCGGATATAAAAAGGAAAAAAGTCGCCAAATTTAGGGGATTTTTTCTTTTAATGGTAACTTAGCTATTGTATTGAGTTATTGGTATGGCACGGGCTTGAAAGTCGCGCCAACCAAAAAGTCGCTAAACATCTCTGCGTGACTGTAACACATCTGTTCCCTATTTTGATTATCATACATTAAAATTTCAAAAATTATGTTTCTAACTGTGGTTTTCATGGTGAAAACCAAATTTTGATAATTGCATTCTGAACTATCCTGTGATTCATCGGTAACCATTTAATTTTTATAAATATCCTGTTGCAAATTAAGTAATTTTAAGTACTTTGTTGTTCTTATTCACTATAATTCCTTTATATCTCTATTAACAATTATTGTATGTTCAGAAGATTGGCTTCATATTATGCAGAAAAATGTGCACTGCTACTCATTGACCTCAAAATCGAATTTTAGATCATATTAAAGGTTACTGTCCCCTTTGCGTTTAAGGAGAAAATTATAATTTTTAAACATTTATAATATGGACCAAAATTTGATTACAATATTGTAATCAAATTTTAGTCCCTATTACAATTGTTTAAAAATTATAAATTTCCTTATTAAAATTATACACCTTTTAGTATGGTCTAAAATTCAATTTTGAGGTCAATGAGTATAGTGCACATTTTTCTGCATAATATGATCTAATGACCTTTAATATTGGTCCAATACATGTCCAATAAAGCACTGAAAAATACTAGATACTGATTTAAATAGCCTTCATTGGGCCAGCTAAGTAGATTCAATCATGCATGGCTATTCCTTATTGGGCCAATATTTGCCCTTTGAAGCATTCATGAAATTGTGATGAAAATAAAATTTCCTACATTGGGCCTGTACTTGCCCTTTAAGTAATGATAAATACATATACTGGACCAACACTCTCCCATTAATGCATTTATTAATGGTATTGGCATTACGGTATCTGCCCAGTAAATGTCCGCACTTAAGGGCCAATAAATTAAAGACGGACACTTTTTTAACGGTGCCATTACGGCTAACTGGTATTGGGGCAGCATTGTAATTTTTGGTACAAACGCATTGGCCCTTTTCTGGGCAATGCTGGTCATGTTTGCTGGGTAACTTCTTTAAATCCTTCTGCTAAAGTTTTCCTTTCTGGTGAATTTGTTTTCTTTGCAAATTACACATTTTAAAAACTAACGAAATAAGAATAATTAATGGAGAGTATGTTTATATGGAATGGATTTTTGTGAAACACCTGTTTTATTAAGAGGAATTTTGCGAAGGGACTCTAAATAGGCCCTACATTTTTCCTGGATCAATCCCTGTGTTATATATATATATATTATATATATATATTAGTATCAGAAATGATTTTCTACTCTTCCACTAACATAATAAACTTGTTTAAAGCTCGGAGCTTTTTAAGCTAACTAAATAGACTGAAAAAGACACTAATTAAGAAACTAATAAGTACATCATAAAATTTAATGCTTAAAAATTTTACTCATTATGGCGAAATAGCACACTTTTTGCCGCCAATGTTTCCCTTTATTTGAATAAGTTGATTATAATTAATATGAAATTAAATCGTGTAACAGAATTAAAAATAGTAGTTTCAATAGTTTGTTACATTATAAAAAATACACAAATACATAAAAAATAAATAAGCAAAAGTTTTTTGAACAAATGTGAAAATCAACATCTAAGTTGGCATTTATTTTTTCAATGTGCATAGTCAGCACAGCTACTTGTTAATAAGTAATTTTTGAAAGTGACAAAAAGATAACTATAAAAGATAGATAAATGATGTAAATTGAAAATTTTTGATAAGAAGGTAGATAGTTCGAATTGCATATTTTATTCTCTATGGGGACAGAAAATTTCAAAATTCAAATTTTTATACTGCATACAGAAATAAACCATGTTACCACTTTTCTTGGACACCTGGTATTTTTACTTAAACTGAGTTTAAAAATATGATAATTCATCTATCATTTAAAAAAAGACCCAAATTTGGTCCAATGCCTTAAATTACAATACTTATTAGTGATCCTGAAGTTTTTATCATTTTCCTTACGGAATTCGATATGAAAATGAATCAACACCTTGTATTTCATGATTCAAAGCAATACATACAATTTCTAGACAGGGGGTGGGGGGGGGGGAGTTGCCACTGTGCACCATGTATTGGGAATGCTTTCCTTTGTGGGGTGCTACTGGGCACTTTGGAGTAGGGGTGCCATCCTTTCCCCCCGGGGCACCTTGGAGTATAGTTGCCATTATTTCCAATTAGGGCACCCTGGATTAGGGGTGCCATCCTTTCACCCTAGTTAAGAGTACCATTCTGGCCCCCCTAGACGTGTCACCAGTGAGACAAGCCTTTCACCCCTAGGGGGGAGGGGGGCAAGTATCACCTGTAGTTTTAACAGTGTAGGCACCCTTCAAGACTGAGATTGCCGGGAAGGATGTAGTCTCGATCACAGAAGGAATCCCACTGGAAAAAATTTTAAAAGCTATTTTCGTTCACTTTTTAAAGTCACTGACCAGCGGGATCAGGAGGGCAGGGGGCGTGAAGTGCTCTAGAAGTTTTATAATAAATGTTTGGCTATTTATTTTTGAAAAATACATGGATATTTAAAAAGGGTTTTTGTTTTGATATTCAAAAAATAATGCAGCAAACACTTTTTCCTTAAGGAATTAATTTGGATTACAAAATATTCTATTTCTCTAAACACCGAATAAAATATTGCACAAATTCTATATCCCAAAAGGGAAATTAAACATATATTTAGAGAAATGTAGAATAAATTATTTGTAATATTAATCATGTTTAAAAATATTTAAAGCTAATCTATGCGAAAATACCATACTTTCTTAGTTTTTTTTCGTGAATAATTAAGGCAATTATTAAGAAAGAAGGAAAACACAGCATAATGAAGATCTGTCGGATTAAATATTTTAGTAAATAAGAAATTATTGTTATTGTTTTTGCTGAAATGCACTTAATAATGCGCTAAATCTTAAAAGTTTTTATACCTCAGATATTTCCTTTTATCAGCACGGCAATTATATGTAGTTTTGTTAGTGTTGAATGGATAATATTTTTATAAAGGAAATAAAAATTTGTTATTTCAGCAAAAAAAAAAAAAAAAAAAAAAAAAAAAAAAAAAGATATTTATAAGTTAATAATGTGATTACCATTGCATAAAATGTTGTAGAAAGGTAAATATAATGCTCCCGTTAACAAAATATATCTTAACAGCAAGGAAAAAAGTTTAAGATAAATATTAGTAAAATAAATCTGTTAAAGAAATAGTTTTTATTAGGAAGAAATTAACACTAGTTACAGGATTAACTCGAAAACGGCTTTTTTAGATGAGTATTTAACTAAAACAAATGCAGATATGCAGAGAAAAATACTCATTTTAAAATTTATAATTTTGTTGTAGAGTCCTGCATTGGGTTCGGTTACCCGATTTTACGTGCATCCAATCCGACACTCGGTTCGGTTCGGGACGGTTTGATGGTAATCTTTCCGGTGCGGGTCCAGTAGGGTTGACTTTAATTATTTCGGGTTCGGGTTGGTTTTGGATCTACCTTTTATTCTTTTGGATCGGGAGCGGTTTAACCCGTCTTTGCAAACACAGTCCTGAATAATTTTTTCTGAAAAAATACCATACATTTGAATAGTAGATGAATCTATATATTAAAAGATAAAATTGTTATTAGAGATATAAATATAAACTACTTTTCCATAATTATTGTATTTAAATATATATTAACTTTCTTTCATTTCGTGTTCGGGTTTGAATTTTTTGGTTTGGGATTGGTTTCGTATTGAAGTGTGTCAGGTTCTTGTCAGATCAACCCAACATATGTAGGGTTAGTATTACTTTGTAGTTCTCAATGTTATAGATTATGTTTCTTATTATGGGTTACTTTTCTAATGCAAAGTGATGGGGAAATAAGAGTTGGGTTTAAATAAATTTTTGTTCTTACATCGTCCTTTTTACTCTTTTTTTCTCTTAATGCGTTCTTATGCAAATTTTTGAAATCTCGTTGGTAAAGTTCAAAGTTTGATACAATTATGTATCAAACAGTTATGTATTATTGTTCGGGTTGGGTTACTGGTTAACATAGAATTTTTAGGTTCGGGTCGCGTTGCGACATGAAGGAATTTATTTTGTCGGGTTCGGAAAGGGTTACGGTTCGATGTTTTTTTAGCACTTTCCAACCTAGTTGAAAAGTGCTTATGACTTCGGTTTGTCTGGCCGTATGCCGTCTGCCGTCTGGCCGTCTGGCCGTGCTCTAACTCCCGTAAATATGCTCGGATTGCTCTGCAATTTTTATATGTTATTGTCGTTATCTATAGCATGTTCCCTATTTCAACGGAAGTGTGTAGCACTTATAGTTTTATTACAGGGACACTCAAAAAAATTCCGTTATATTGCGGTGTATGGGGGAAAATCATTTGCGGTTTATTTAAATAATGTTTCAGAATTTTAAACGCATTGAAATTTATATATATCACTAAGGTGCATTAGAAGAAGCTTAATATGGAATAGGGTGTGCACAGCACTTATAGTTACTTTACAGGGACAGTCAAAAGAATTCCGTTACATGACGTCTATGGAGAAAAATCGTCTGCGGTTTATTTAAATAATGTTTCACTATTTTAAACGCATTGAAATTTATATATATATATCTAAGGTGCATTACAAGAGGCTTACTACAGAATAGTGTGTGTATAGCAGTCATCTTTCATTTACAGGGACACACAAAAGAATTCTCTACTGTCAACACTAATTCCTGGAAGTGCGTTTTAAGTTACTAAACGCGATTTTAATTTTAACTCGCTTTTTGTCTATTACGTGGTGTGTATAAATTCTGTAGATCCTATACAGGGCAGCACAAAAGTTCGCGAACACATTTCCGTTTATTGACATAAACTCCAGAAAAATAATTTTAAACTCTGCTACGCGTTTCCTAACTAAACTAAAATTTAGCATCCTAGCATATACAAATCTATAGATCATATACAGGGCTGAATAAAAGTATTCGGATATTTTTCCGAATATCGTATCTGTTGGAAATTCCTGAAATTATGTTTTTAAATATGTTATGCGTTTTCCAAATTGTTTACTTATCCAAGATGTTATCTTTTAGCTTATTAAACGGTATGTTTTGTAAAATTATTTTGGAAGCGTTGGAAAGTGCTACATAATCTATGCTTGACGCATGATTTTTCGTTCTTGTTTTTTTTACGGGTTTGGTGTCGGATTTCAGGTTAACTTGAGTATTCTGGTTCTGGTAGGGTTGCGACTCGAAGGAATTTATTTTGTCCTTTTAGGATCGGATTACGGTCCAATGGAATTTTTCTGTCGTGTAAGGGTCGACTTCGAATGGAATTTTCAGGTTCGAGTTGGGTACAACACCATATTTTGACAAAGAACTGGTCATTTTCTAAATAGGCATGATCATTTTTCAATTAGCCTACCGCTATGTAGGCTCTTTGCAAAGAGTCTAAAAAATGTCAGGCTGATTGAAAAATAAATAAATGACCATATTCCAATTAGCTTAACGCTGTTTAGGCTCTTTGCAATAAGCCTGAAAAACGTCAGGCTGATTGGGAAAAGGGAAATGATTCTCCAATTAGACCGGCTCTTAGAAAGAAGCCGGATTTCCCAATAAGCCTACGATATATATATTTATTATGTGGGGGGGGGGGGGGGGAGGGAGGTAGAGGATTATGAAATACTCCTATTTTTAGAAAAGCTAATATATACATCCTTTCCTTACTGTAAATTTATTTTTAGTATTATTTTTATGTAAACTAAAATTTATCAAAACTAATTAACAAAATTTTGAAATGGAATTTTACACACCTGTATCTTTTGTACATGTACGCTCTTGTTCTGCGCTGCTTAAATAATTAAACTAACTACTTCTATTAAGTTCAACTGCATTAAAGATTCTTCTTCGAGCTTTGTCCCAATGCAATTAGATTTAGAAACATCCAGTTGCTTTTCTCGCGTGTTATTTAGATTTTCGTAAAGTTGATACTATTACTCCTTAAACAAAGAAATACAACAAACAACAATTTACTGAAAATCACGAGTATAATTTTTAAAAATTTCAAAGAAAACATTAGTTTCTGTTTGTCTTCAGTGTTATTTTGGGCAGTGTTATACGTTTTTATAATTAATTAAATAATAAAATAATTATGTCTTTATGTACAGAAAACTTTTTCTTAGTTTATTTTGTTGTTGGTGATGATTTTTTTCCATGTGACTTCTTTATTATTCAATTTATGTGAAGAAGATTTTCATCATTACTATAAAATTTTAAAAGGCTTAAAAAGGGATGTTTCGGGTTCGAAAACATGCAATGACCCTATAAGTCAATAAATAAACATATAAACGCCAATAAAGTGCAATGACTTTAGATAAACAAGCCACAAAGTTTGTGCTTCATTTACGCAAGTATGTGTATATATATATATATATATATATATAATTAAATTTACACGCGTAATGGACGGCTTTACAGCACGGATGGTAACGCGCCAGATTTTAAAAGCTTAGACTTTTATTTGATGTGATTTTGATTCTCGAATATACTATTATTTCCAGTTAAAATAACGAACAAATATTTTTGAATCACAATTAAAAGTATATACATAATTATTTAAATTTAAGACAAAAAAAGCACATGTTTTGCGCTTTTGCGCGTGTATTTATTAATTTATTTAAACGAACACGAAGTTTTAAATATGATTTTTTCATTTTTATGGATTTTATGAAAAGTAAAAAATAAATAAATAAATAAATAAATAAAAATAAAAAAACGTTTGCAGTTTGCATTTGTGTGTAGTCGATATTTTTTTTTCCTATTTGTTTTGGCGAAATGGGTAAAAATTCGTTACATGAAATTAAAGTATGCTATTTAATTTAAAATTTTTCCATTACCATCATAATTTTAAAATTGTTTAAAAAAATATATTTTAGATAGTATAAACATAAGATTTCGAGAATTAAAAAAAAAAAAATCATAGCAAAATTTAAACATAAAATTTAGAAAACGCATAGCATCTTTAATTATTAGGAAAATGGAAAAAAAATAGCGTGCTTTATTTATCATATTCCGTATTTTAATCCATTTTGCTGTAAACAATTGTAAATAAAAGGAAAATTTTGTTGTCCGAATACATAAAAACTACGTACATTCTTTTTATTTTTCACTTTTCATTAAAGACAGAAAAAAGGTAAATTTCTTAATCATTTTTTTATATATAAATAAATAAATAAATAAAATTATGCGCAAAAACATGTTATTATTTATATATGTCTCAAATTTAAATAATTATGTATACATTTTCTATTGCGAATCGAAATCGATTGTTTTTTATTTCGTCTGAAAATTATAGTTTGTTAGGGGATCGAACATATATATAAAAAAAAGTATTTCGAGATGTGCAGAGTGTTACCAACCACGTTACAGAGCCGCTTGGGGTAGTTTTCAGATTCCATACGTAAAGGTAGATGAAGCGCAAACTTTGGGCGTTGTTTTCCTAAGACACCTTTTCGTTGCACTTTATGGCTTTCATAAGTTTTTCTACTCACTATATTTTAACTATACTCAAAGAGTCACCGAATTTTCTGTTTCCGACCTCGGAACCTCCCCTTATTAGTATTAGGAGTGAATCGCATAATCTTTTTTTTTATGTATGTACCTTTAACTAATGATTTTATCGCAAATCATATCAACATCTAAAAATAGCGAAGATTACTTAATCCAGTTTCAAAACATTCAAAA
This sequence comes from Maratus michaelseni, assembly GCA_963931845.1. Classification (NCBI taxonomy): domain Eukaryota; kingdom Metazoa; phylum Arthropoda; class Arachnida; order Araneae; family Salticidae; genus Maratus; species Maratus michaelseni. Next base: position 287,499,353 of record OZ007596.1, read on the forward strand.
TGTCCAGCGTAATTTTTGGAAATACCCGACGTAATTAGTAAAATTCAGAAGATTTTTCTTTCAAAAGGGAACCAATCTCTTTCTTTTATTTGCCTCGTCTTTTAAAAATTTAATCATCAGTTCGTTGAAATTGATAATATTTGGTAAAGTAAACGAAGGCTCAAAGTGTCATCTGTGTTCAATTGTGACAACTTAAAGGGGTGAAAATTATACCTAAAATTTTTGAGAAATTTCTCAAGGAAACACTGAGAAAAATGACGTTTTCAAATCGGAGTAAATCGATGTTTTCATTTTGTTATGAAACTTTTTGTTTCAAATAGGACGACCCCAATGCTTTCAAGTCTGAAATACCAGAAATACTCAGAATAATGAAACATGGACAAACTCAAGCAAATAGAGGTCTGTTCATACTCATTTTGGAAACATGGACATACTCAAAAATGAATAGAATCAGTTCATACTCATTTTTGATATATGGAAATACCCAAAATTGAGCACATAGAAGTCAGTTCATACTCATTTTTGAAACATGGACATACTCAAATATGAGGACATGATGTTTTATTCTTGAGTGTGTGCCTGTTTCCAGAAATGAGTATATACATGTTTCAAACTTGAGTCATTTTGATTCGGAGCCATTTCGACTAGGGGACACACTCAGATTTGAGTAATTTTTGCTCAGTTTTGAAAATGTCGTTTTTAGAGTGAAAGGATCATTTACGATATACAGTGGAACTTCCCTTTAACGAAGTCCCTATTTAACGAAATTTTCTGCAGAACTTTGGCTTTGAACACCATTAGCATGTAAATTAATCTCCACATTACGAAAACTATATTCTATATAACGAAGTATATTCCACTTTTGTACGTGTACAGAATTCAAATTAAGCGATTGCTGTTCGAAGGCTATGCAAATTCATTTCAGCGGATTCGATTGTATGAAAATGAACATATTTAAATAATTTCCATTCTGTTTGGTGCTAAATAAAACATTTTTTTTTCACACTAAGAAAAACACTTGTTATCACTATTCTCCCACTCCGAGACTCCAGCGCTGACAATTGGGGGAGGTGAAAATCCCCTTTTTACCTTCAATGATACAGAAGATGAGGTGTCGCAATGGCGTCAGATGCATTGAAACAAAAAATATCGATGTAGTGAAAACATTAGTTTGAGATTCTGTGTATCAGAGCTGATGAAAGCTTGGGAATGTGACGTGATTTCATTGACCGTACACAACTGTTTTATAAAAGACGACTTCATAATTAAAACTGAATCAAATGCTTCTGAATTCAATATCTGTTTGTCATATCTCAAGAAAAAATTTCATGAATTTAAGTCAATTTCTATTTAACGAATTTTCTTCATAACGAAGTTTTTAAGTGTAACGATGAGACTTCGTTAAATGGAAGTTCCACTGTAAATACAAAATATATTATTTTATTAAATAAATGTTATTCCATTTATATATTTCTTTCTTTCTAACAACATGTTTAAAGTTAAAAATAAAAGTGTGTAAAAATAATTTTTAAACACTCTTTTATAAGCATCCAAAGTTCATCTCTAAAATCACGCCTAATGTTTCGACTGCAATTGATGTTTTTTCTCAGAAATTTCCGTTACAAGACATTAATTATGCGTGGACACCGAACTTGATTATGAAAATTTCACTACTTTTTTTACGCATGGTAGAAAGCCCAATCAATTGAATTTATTTAAAGATATATAGTTTCCACCCTGTTCCTTATTTTAAGATAGAGCAACCCGCAAGATAAAACGAAACATTATTTAAATTATCTTTTTAAGATTTTTAAATTGATTTCTCAACGTACATTTGTAAATTATTATGAAACTATTAATTGATAAAATGTTTTTTCTTAAATATTACACTCTTCATTTTTTATTTATAATTTATTTTCTAGCCTTTAAAATGTATTAGTTTCATGGTCTTTTCGCATATTTTGGTAAGCGTTTATTGGAACATCGTTAAATCCATTGCTGTTTCAACGGGTAACAATTCTACGAGTTACAGAGTTTATTTGGCGATTTATCCCCAGTAGCAGGCTAATGGAAAAATGCTTTAAAATAACTAGCTGACCCGCCCGGTGTTGCCCGTGCCCATGATAATAAATTTTAAACAAGTGGGTAAGTGTGATCGAAGATCGCTCAAAGGGTTTCGTTTAATATTCCTTTCAAAACACTTTATCCTTTCTTTACTAAATCCGAATAAATTTCATTTAGCAACCAAAAAAAAGAAAAAAAAAAGTCATGTTTTTTATAAAGTAAAAAAATACCGGTCTATTTTTTCGTGTTTTCGAGTATCCAAACCAGCCCAAAAGCGGGCGAAACAGGCTATTATATTCCGTCATAATAATATCTGTCACGCGGACTAAATGCGATATAAAAAATAATTTCAAAATTAAACATGTTGTACACCTTCAAAATGTTAAAATATGCGAATATTTCCATAATAGGATTTTTATCAGGATTCAATACACTGCAAATTCCCAGCACACATTGGGAACACATTTGGAACACTTTGATTCAAAAAATGTGTTCCAGTTACCTCAATGTGTACTGAAATGTGTTCCGCTATAAAGAAAGTGTTCCGAAAAGTGTACCGAAAGTGTTCTGCTCAGGATATTTGTTAAATCTAAACTCGGAACACATTTGAGAACAGATTGGGAACACATTTGAGAACAGATTGGGAACACATTTGAGAACAGATTGGGAACACATTTGAGAACAGATTTGGAACACATTTGGGAACACATTTGGGAACACATTTGAGAACAGATTGGGAACACATTTGAGAACAGATTTGGAACACATTTGGGAACACATTTGAAAACAGATTTGGAACACATTTGGGAACACATTTGAGAACAGATTGGGAACACATTTGAGAACAGATTGGGAACACATTTGAGAACAGATTGGGAACACATTTGAGAACAGATTGGGAACACATTTGAGAACACATTTGAAAACAGATTTGGAACACATTTGGGAACACATTTGAGAACAGATTGGGAACACATTTGAGAACAGATTGGGAACACATTTGAGAACAGATTGGGAACACATTTGAGAACAGATTGGGAACACATTTGAGAACAGATTTGGAACACATTTGGGAACACATTTGAAAACAGATTTGGAACACATTTGGGAACAGATTTGGAACACATTTGGACGCACTTGTTAAATCATCGCTTTCTTTGTTACAACGACGCTTTGTTACAACCTACTTTGTTACTAAGAAGCCTTGATCGCAATCAATGCGGATTTCAAGATCATTATTTTTATTACTTGGGTAAATTAAACTTTAAAATTTATTTTACAGCGCACATGAGCTCGTTATATTAAGGGTCCTATTATAGTGGCTCCACCAGTGGCTGAAATGTTCTGCTTTCAAAGCTGGTAGACGGGAGGTGCTGGGTTCAAACGACTATCGCGCCCGTCGACCTAACCGTTCGGAGTTTTCCGTGGTTTCCTTCGAACCTTGCGTAAATACGGGTTAGGATCCCTTAGAAAGGTCCGTCATGGAGGGCACCCCCCCCCCCTCCATCCCGCCGCTCTATATCTCTGGCGCAGATAATTTGCCGTAACAAATAACCAACCAACCAATTGAACCGTTATAGTGATTGTCGTTTGAACGATATACACTCTAAAAAATATCCGTGAAAATACAAGAGATTTTCCGTAAAATTTTATGGAGAAGTTTCATTTTTCCAAAATTTCAGTACAATTTCCGTAAATGGCATTAGTTCCGTTAAAGAGACTTCACATCCGTAAATATGCAGAAAGTTTTCCGTAAATTTAATGGATTTTTTCCGTATTTCTTTCAAAACAGTACAATGTCCGTATTTCTTGCAAAACAGTGCAATTTCCGTAAATGACGTTTAAAGGTTGAGCACAGAAATCGCTTTTTTTTTAAAATGCGAATTAAGATTGTTATATTTACTAGAGTTCTTCTAGGATACAGGCCTGGCCCGGCTCGACCAGCTGGCTCATTCTAACCGGGGCCATGTCAATTTATTGTGAAAAGAAGAGTAATATTTATAATTTTTAATGAAATATTTAGAAATTTATTTTATTTTTATAAATTACAAAAAAAAAAAAAATCTAATCTACTTATTTTTTAAATTTACTTATCTTTTTCTTGATAGTACTTCAAATTTATGATTTTTTTTCACTATTTTTTTTTTAATTTATCTTTTTTAATTAATGTGAGGCAATATTGTGTTATTTAAAGGTTTCATAACATAATATCTCTGCAAATTATAGCTATGCAAATTGGTATTAAACTAAACTGTTTTGGCTTACAAATTTATGAATTACGCTAAAATTTATTATTTTATAAATTATAATTTTACAAAGTTTACAATTTTTTCCTTAAATTTATAAAATTAGTTGATGTTTTTTCTTTACTTTTATAAAAATCAAGTTTCTAATTTTATAACGTTTTTAATTTATTTCGTTAGTTCATATTTTTATAAATTAAACTAATTTAATTTAAATTAAATCAGTTAGTCCATATTTAAACTTACCTATCCCAAAGTCATTAATTAATTATTTTTATATTTTTAAAATGTAATGTTAAAAATATAATGGGTTAACAGAACCGTGCGCAAAAGCTCTCAGCATAGCTGAAATATAATAATTTAATTTATTATAAAATCGTTTATTTGCGTAAGTTTTTTTTATATAAGAGATAAAAAAAAATATTTCAATAGCATGTAATAAACAAGTCTGATTAAGATAATTGATGTTTTTATTGGAATTGATTAATAGATAATCAGGCAAATAATTTTAAAAAAGTATATGTTCGAAAAAAGAAAATGTTGGTACCACTGTTGAATTCAGGGGGTGGTCCGGAGGGGACATTATCCCTCGGAAAACTAAAATATCCTCCACCCAGAAGAGTTGAGATTTTATACTTTTAATTATCAAAAAGTGAGATCCCCCCCAGAGCAGAAATCCCTCCCGGAGAAAAATGTCTGAATTCAACACTAGTTAGTTCTGTTGCAAAAAGAAGCAATTAGTACTCTTAATACAATTTGTTATGCATATAATACATAATAAATTAAAATTTATCTGTTATAAGGCACCAAATAATACAGTAAATTATATGGAAAATTATGAAAAGAAAATATTAAAAACATTAGAAAAATCCATCTACAAATGAAATCTCAAGTTTTTGCATTATAAAAAGCGATTCAAATAAGTTACAGCATTTAAGCGAAAAGCGCGACGAGTCATAGCGTCGGGGTCTAGGTCATCAGGTTAGTACACGGGACTTCATGGGTTCGATCGCGGGTAGGTTTGGGTAAATTCTATAAACTCACTCAGAAATGAAAAAAAAGATGTCGAAATGTATCTGTCCCTTATAAGGTTGTCCTCGCGAAGTACCTCATTTTTCTTTTTTGGTCCTATAAATTTTATTTTAACGACGTAAAAATTTCTGTAAAATACGGAAGATGTGTTCCGAAAAGTGTGCTCAAATGTGTTCCCAAAAGTGTTCAAAATGTGTGCTGAACAAATTAAGTGTTCTCAAAAGTGTTCTGAAAAGTGTTCCAAAAAGTGCGCTACAAAGTGTGCTGAAAAAGGGGACAAAATGTGTTCCGAAAAGTGTTCTCGAACGTGTTCCCAAAAGTGTTCAAAAGTGTGCTAGAAAGTCTCAGAAGTGTTCTAAAAACTGTTCCAAAAAGTGTGCTAAACAAGGGGACAAAATAAGTGTTCTAAAAAGTGTTCTGAAAAGTGTATAAATATTTGCAGTGTATGTTTCTCTAACTCATATATTTTTTATTCTCTATTACTCATATTGATACTCGCTTTGTATTATTTCAAACATCTGAAAAATTCATTAAACTTCCAATATGACGTCAGTTTTTTTTTAATTCTCTAATGACGTGATATTAATCTTCTTTGTGTACATACACATATTTATACTCCTTATATTGTTGAGAAATCTTCGAAATTTTCCGTTTTATTACCACTATGACGTCAATCATTTTTATTTCATATTAATCTTTTTTTCAATTGGTGAAACTTTTTATTTCGTTTTCATTTTTCACATGGAATTCGTCTGATAGAAAATTAATTATTGTAGAAAGAATTTCATCGTAGATTTTTAATTTTTGCCATCTGCTTTAACGAAAAATGTTTAAATTTAATAGGAAAAGGCTGTTAGAATTTTGGTTTTTTATCTCTATTTATTAAAATAATACGAATTTTTCAAATTTTAATATTTTGAGCTCTTTACAGCTGGTATTCAGATATATACACAACGTTTCAACTCTGTAAGTTACATAGTTTCTGAGAATGGTTCTGTGACGGACAGACAACGGAGCGGGAGTAATAGGGTTTCGGGAGATGAACGAAACCCTAAAAAAATCAAGTGTTTATTATTTTATATCTTCAACCCGATTTTGTATGAAATTATATATAAAAATGAAAGATTCGCGAAAAAAATATTGATGTTTAGTAATAAAAGCGCTCATTTTCTTGTTCTTTTTGTCCGAACTCTGTGAAATATTTATTGGTTATAAATAAAACGGTTTTACAGCTCATGTAAAAATTTCGTGAAAAAATATTGTTAGCTAGTTGTAAAAGAAATGTTTTCTTCTCGCTTTTCTTTTTTTTTTTCGTGTCGGCTCTTTTAACATAGCAATAAAAAATAGTTTTCATCCTCCGAACTTTTTGAAATTTCAATCAGTTATAAATATAACTGCATCCGAGCTCTCTTTAAAAATTTGCGAAAAAATATGCATATTTAGTAGTGAAAACATGAGTTATTTAAAAAAAGCTTTCAACGCAATGGCCATATTACTCCATCCGTTTTCAATCCGCCTTAGGCTAAAGAAGCGAGAACTAAACACGTTTGACGTTTCTGATGGGAGAAGCTTTCAAGAAAACGTTGAAGCATGCGCAATGAGACTATTTTCGTGTGGAAAAGGGAATATGAAATTTGACAGAATGCACTTTTTGCTCTAAATATATAGATGTATTAATTTATAATCAAGTTCTAAAAATATTAAAATCTTGTATTGCCATCGGAAACACACCTGTGAACATATTTTTTTAAATTCTAGCCTATCAGAAATTGAGTTAAAAATCGATTACAAAATTTCATCTTTACATACAAAAATCAGGTTGAGTGTAACAAAAAAAATGTAAAAACTGATTTGTTTTACTAAACGAAACAAAATATTTGAAATATATATTTTGAAGGTTTTTAGAATATATTTTATGATGCTACTTGTAATGGACGTAATTAAGACTTTTACTTACCCATCATACGTAGTATAGGGTATTACTTACCCATCATACGTAGTATAGGGTAAGTCTTGTAATCGTTTTGAAAATCGAAAAAAATTTTTTGACGGATTTACACGTTTCAGACACTGGAGATTCCGAAAAACATATTTTTAGAAAAAAAAATTTGCCGTCCGTCTGTGTGTCTGTGTGTGTGTCTGTGTGTCTGTAAACGCTCTATCTCCCGAAAAAATTGAGATAGAGACTTGCAATTTGGTATGTACTTAGTATGTAATAATGGGAAGAAGCCTATTTCATTTCAATAACCTCGATTAACCGGAACTATTTTTTTCGGACTCTCGAAATATTCGTTCTGATAAAAGGTATATAAAAATTTTCGAAATTGTTTATTTTAAGAATTGAATATAAAAGACAATAAAAAAACATAAATTTTGCATAAAGCATGAAGTCGATCGGATAGTTAGTTACCATGATATTTGGAATCCTACTTTCCACACTCTTCGATTTTTCATGACCCTGTATTTCATCCAAATTTCACTTAAAAAGATATATTTTAATTGGAAATTTGACGCTTAATCAGATGCAATAAACCGCTAGTTAATAGGATTATTATTTTTGGAGTTATAAGGAAAAACCTCTTTCAAGCAATTCAGTAATCGAGCCTTTAAAGTTTATGACGTCATCAAGCCTCGATTTTATTTGAATTGCAATGCATTTTATAAGCAGTTTACACATTTTTATTTTAATATTTTACATTATGCATATCCATGATGGGTAAGTATTACGGTGGCCCCCAACGACTAGTTTCTTATTAGGTGCGTTCTTAATTATACATAAATAGGTAGCACCTATAGTCGTCCTTTTGGTCCGTCCGTCCGCATATAACAGCGCACAAACTACCCAATCGAATGGTTTGAAATTTAATATGTATAACTGTTGCAGAATTTTGTCGCGTCATTTCAAATTTTATGAAAATAGAATCAAAACATAAAAAGATATTAATAAAAGTTTTCTTTATTCTATTAAATCCTATCGTGCGTAATCTAAATAAAAGCGCAGTCATGTGACCGAGGAAAACAAATACGGGCAAACCACTTCTTTTAGGTAGCTTTCAATACAAAAAAGTATAAAGCTACCTATTGCAGCCGTTCGGAGGAAAGCAGTTCCGGAAAATTTCGATATATTTTCACCGATCATGACCCCCAGACCCCAAAACCACCCTCCGCTCAAATGTTGATTTATATATATATATATATATCTCCACACACATATATATATATATATATCTGACCTATGTCATACGATAACGCTCGTATTTATAAATCAATTTTGATGAAACTAATTGTGCGTATTAAGCTCACCAATGTCTCGACCGAGTTCGTCGGCCAGCTTGGTCCGCCATTTTGTTTCAAGATGGCGGCCATTTAAAAATTTAAAACTAAAATAAATATACAAAAAAGTTAAAAATTCAAATTTATTTTTTTAATTAAGTGTTAGGCCTTGATACGAGGATTCCAGAGCATTTTTTGGTTTACCTCTATCTTAAAAAAATGGCTGAGATAGAGCAGTTTGAAATTCTAGGGTGGCTGACATTTTGAAACAAGACAGCACATTACATGAATTTTCATTGTTGTAATATTTTTTCCAATCCATAAAACTATATATTAATATCCGTTAGCGCCAAATTCTCGCCAAACTTGGCGACATTTGGCGAAATATCGCCAAATTTGGCGAGCAAAATAAGTCTTCATAAATGAAGCCAATTTGGCTATTGCTCAATAATTTGGCGAATTTCTTATTCAAATTCAGTATTAACGAATCTTTTGTAAACGTTTTCTTTGCATTTTAACTTGCTGTTTTCGTGTAACATTAGCTAAAATTTTTAAACGAAGATATAGGAAAGCTACCTTTTCCTCCCGGTACAGGCCGGAAGGACTTTTTTTCATATGCCAGGCGTCCGTTTTTATTCAAAATTATTTTTTTTAACTAAAATTACATAAACATTACATTTTTAGAAAGATTGTTCAAAAAAAAAAATTGTTTGCTTAAGAGATGAGTTACATTAAAAAACGTACAGATTCTGAGATAACTTCAGTGGAAATTATGATAAACAGCCGAATATCTCAATCCATTAGAGTGAATAAACACAGGAGATTCGTTCATTATGAGTTATAAAAATATTAAACCATAGAGGTAATCATTCGCAAAGCAAGATCTCCATGGTGAGTTTTTCAGTTCTGTCTGGCGTAGAAAAAAAAAATCTCATCAAAAACGTCACCTGTAAAAAATGCAGCCAAGTCTCGTGACTCTTTTTCCGTAAAAAGTTCTGAGATCGTGTAAAGCCAAGTTTAGCTATCTTATTAACTCTGAAATTTTCATTCACAAATCACTCCTAGTCTCCACATCTTTAGTTAAGTATTATTTTGTGACTTGGCAATCACGCAGCACAGGGAAGTTATTACACCTTACTATGTTATGGGATGGGATGAGATAATATGATTAAGGGTAATTATATACGCACAGGGAAGTTATTACACCTTAATATGTTATGGGATGGCATGGTATTATTTGATTAAGGCTAATTATATACATCACATTCTCGTGCTACGTAATTGCCAAGTCACAAAATAATATTTAACTAAAGATGTAGAGACTAGGAGTGATTTGTGAATGAAAATTTCAGAGTTAATAAGATAGCTAAACTTGGCTTTACACGATCTCAGAACTTTTTACGGTAAAAGAGTTACGAGACTTGGCTGCATTTTTTACAGGTGACGTTTTTGATGAGATTTCACTTATTTTTGTAAGTAATCTCCTTTTCTTGATTTTGGGTTCTTTTTGGAGATCATCCACTGATTTTCGCTAAGCCCACACTCTGACCCTATTATTTACAGGTATAAAAAATTTCAAGCTTTAGTTTCGTTCGCAAAGTACTGTAGACAAAAAGAGATTTCAGGTTCCTAGGCAAGCACTAAGTTACGGGAAGGGGAGTGTCAAAAGCACTCTCAGTTGCTTCCAGGATAGGTGCTATCCATCTGAGATATTACTCGCAGCCCTAGATACTTGATATTTAGCATAAAAGAACTTTTTAGTATAAAAAGAAAGCCAAAATTAAAATTTCCGGAAATTTCCAATAAATCAAACTATATTCCTTTTTTCGAGGTTTTTTATTCGTTTTTTTTAGTCTTCTTTTTATTATTTACGGATTTTTTAATTTTTCCTTACTTTGTGTACTAAACCCTGCCTTTCTGCCAAATGTCAAGCTTCTAGGACTACAAAATCGAATTATTTTCAAAATTTCGACTTTTTATAAATTTATTGATTTTTCGATTTTAATTCCAAGTTACCTGATTGTCATGCGAATACAGTAATTTTTTTATCCGTGTTCTTAGGATCATTTAGGTTCAATTTAGAGATAAATCAAGTGAATCTTAGAGTCACCATGATTTTATTTAGAAAGGACTATCAAGCCATAACTAGCCAGTACTGTCGGGAAGGTAGGGGGAGCTGTGAAAATATTTGTGGGGCTAACATCATTTAACAATCCATATTTCATACACGAAGTAAATAGAATATAACCTGTGAAAGAAAACAATCTGTCTATAAAGAAATCGCCTATAACGTAGCCAGTCTATAGCGGAACTTTTCTTTAACGAAATTCGTAAATGAAAGAAAAGAAAACCATAATCCGGAGGAAATAACATAAAACAATTAGGGGCGTTGTACTAGCTAATAGGACAATTATCTTAAAACTAATGTTTCTAGCAGTACCAAATCAAATTGTTTTCGAATTTTCGATTTTTTAAAGATATTTCGATATTTCGATATTATTTTTGAATTTAATGAATTTTTTAATTGTTCCTTTTATTGAATAGTAAATACTACCTTTACACCATGTTTTAAGTTTCTAAGACTACAAGATAAAATTATTTTCAATTTTTGATTTTTTCGAGTTTTTTTTATAATTTTCTGGATTTTTTAATTTTTTCTTATTTTGTATCCTTTATTACAAATTTCAAGTTTCTAGCGCTACAAAATCGAATTATTTTGAAAATTTCGATCTTTTTCGAGTTTTTTATTCTATTTTCGAATTTATTGTGTTTTCATTTTTCCTTTTTCTGTATCCTAAACAATAAGTTTACGCCGAATTTTAAGTTCTAAAGCTACAAAATCGAATTTTTTTCAATTTTTCGAATTTTACAGATTTTTTATTTTGTTGTATCTTAAATACTACCTTTATTCCAAATTTTAAGTTTCTAGCTCTAAAAAATCGAATTATTTTCAAATTTTCGTTTTTTTCGATTTTTTTATTTTATTTTCGATTTTTGTTGTGTTTTTCATTTTTTCTTTTTCTGAATCCTAAACACTATCTTTACACCAAATTTTCAGTTTCTAAGACTACGAGATCATATTACTTTCAATTTCTCACTTTTTCTTTTTCTTTTTCTTTCTTTCTTTTCTTTTCTTTTTTTTTATTTTTAGTTTTTTAAATTTTCGATTTTTTTTCGAATTATCCATATTTTTTAATGTCTCTTTATTTAGTATCTTAAATATTACCTTTATTTCAAATTTCAAGTTTCTAGTGCTATAAAAACTAATTATTTTCAAATTTTTCTTATTTTTTCCGATTTTTTTCGATTTTTTTATTTTATTTTCAAATTTTATTGCGTTTTTATTTTAACTTATTCTGAATCCTAAACACTATCTTTACCGCGAATTTTAAGTTTCTAAGGCTTAAAGATCAAATTATTTATTTTTTTTTCAATTTTTTTCGAATTTTCCGGATTTTTTACTTTTTAAAGGTTCGCTTTTCCGAGCACTGGGTAACTCGGAAAAGGTTATATATTAGTTTTCATAAACCTTTTTGCTAGATTGCGAAACATGTGTATTGTTTTACAGTGTGTAGGTATTTTACCAAAATTTTCAACAGAATAACTTGGTCTAAAATGTGTTGATGTCATGGAAAAATTGTGGAAGTGTCTACCATTCGCATTCAAACAGCGTTGAAATAGACGCGCCATATTCTGAAGATTGTGAAAATTACTAACTTGATGATTGAGCTGGACCGTTACACCATAAAAACATTATCTTACATAAATTTAAGTTTAATTTTACATAAATATTTATACACCATTCAGTTAAAACGTGTGGTTTACCTTAACACAAAAATTACTAACTTGTTAACGAATTGTGTTCTTCTAGCAATTTTCGTAATGTAATCGCTTTTTCAACAAAGCAAGGTACATAAGTCCATTAAAAATTTCGATTAAATACCTTAATTACTGTTCACGCTATGAACAAAATTACCGCATACGACTGGAGTGTAACACCGTGTATATTTGACAGAATAAATGGATTACGACCGTAGTTTCCTACAAAGAAAACTGTTTGTCATAATATATTCTACTTCCCTCGAAATTATTAAAGAACTGTTCTGAATCGTTCTGTATTTTAATTAATTTATACATTAAAATGTAACCAAATAGAATTACAGCAAATGTTTGAATATTTATTTAGACAATTACGTATATTTACAATATGTATTTCTTATAGTTATTTCCAAAATACTAATAATAATAATAATAATAATGATAATAATAATAATAATACAGCCACTTCTGACTTAAAAGGGAGTCGTACGCCTTTAGCACAATTTTTTACTATAATTTTTCGCCTAATTTAAATTGAGAAAAGCATTACAAATCCTGCAATTTAACGAGGCGTCTACAAATCAGTCTATATAAATATTAAATAGGAAAATTCTATTACAAAATTGAGGTAAATGCTTACGAACTCTGTTAAATAATTATGTTCGATTAAAAACTAAATTATGAGATTTGTTAAACGGTGAATAAAATATCGTACTTAATCCGTACCTGAAAATGGAAATTAATTATATAGACAACATTATTAGCAATATTAATCATGTTTAAAAAGATTACATTTAATCTCGATGAAAATACGTATTTCCTTTCTTTCTTTTTTCTTTTTCTTTTTGTGGATAAAGATATTTATTAAGATGATAACTAATTTAACTCATTCTCTGCTCTGGGTGTATTTATTTTTTATTATTTTATTTTATTTTATTTATTTATATATTTATTGGCTTATGAAAATATATATTTGTTTCGACAACTATATTTTTCTTGAAAACTAGAATGGTTGTTTGATCTAATTAACTGTTTTTTTTTTTCTTTCAGAGTCACAATTTTTTTTTTAATTTATAAAAAAATATATCAAATTATGGTTTTTGTCTCTTTTTTAAAGAATGCAAATGACTATACATGATTTTTGCTTTAAAATATTTCATAAATAGATAAAATTTGAATTTTCATTACTTTTTTTTTCATTTTAGAACTAATTTATGTAATTTATGTGTTTTTCTGTTTATCAATATGTTATATATCTAACCTTTTGATAATGCCTGCTGTTGGTGTGTTTTTACACTGTTTTTTAATTCTCAAAAAATAATAAAGCTAATTTTGTTTTGTATTTTTGACAATAAAATGACCTATTTATCATAAAATATTAGTATGAAGAAAAATGATAATAAAACGTTATCGCGGCAGGAAATAAAGTTAAGGAATTTCCATTTTTTTTTCATTTTAGAAATAATTTATGTAAGTCATACTTATGTTTTTCTGTTTATTAATATCCGATTGCATCTAATTTTTTTTATAATTACTGCTGATGGTGTGCTTTTATGCTGTTTTGTAATTATCAAACTAATAAAGCTAATATTTAAAAGAATATATCCTTTTATCTTAATTTCTAATGTCTATATTTCAATATCTTTAATCTTCACATTACTTACTTTAAAATCAGACATTAGTTAAATTTAAAAAAATCGTACCGCAACTGAAAACGCACTCCCAGCAATTAATATTAACAGACAGTACTTTAAACTAATTATTCTGTGTGTCCCTGTAAATGAACGATGAATGCTATGCGCACAATACTCTATAGTAAGCCTCTTGAAATGCACCTCAGTGATATATGTATATCAATTTCAATATGTTTGTAATAGTGAAACATTATTTTAAAAAACCGCAAACGGTTTTTCTCCACATAGAACGTAACGTAACGGAATTCTTTTAGTGTCCCTGTAAAGGAACTATAAGTGCTATACACACCATATTCTACAGTAAGCCTCTTGTAATGCACCTCAGTGATATATATCTATTTCAATGTGTTTGAAATAGTGAAACATTAATAAAAAAAAAAAACGCAAACTGTTTTTTTCCATAGACCGTAATGTAACGAATTCTTTTAGTGCCCCTGTAAAGGAACTATAAGTGCTATACCCATCATATTCTACAGTAAGCCTCTTGTAATGCACCTCAGTGATATATATCTATTTCAATGTGTTTGAAATAGTGAAACATTAATAAAAAAATACGCAAACGGTTTTTCTCCATAGACCGTAATGTAACGGAATTATTTTAGTGTCCCTGTAAAGGAACTATAAGTGCTATACGCACCATATTCTACAGTAAGCCTTTTGTAGTTTAACTCAGTGATATATATCAACTTCAATATGTTTGAAATAGTGTAATATCACTAAAATAAACCGCAAATGAATTTTCTACATAGACAGTAATGTAAGGGAATTATTTTGATTGTTCCTGTAAAGTAACTATAAGTTCTACACACTTCATTTTCAGTACCGAACATGCCTTAATATACCTGAATATTATATTAGGCCGTATCAAAAGTGTTTTCGTTTTTTGAATGCTTTTAACCAAAGTATGTAGCTGACACTTTCTCAATCCTATTGTTGAACATAAAATGCTATTTAAAGGGGATATATGCCCCTCTATATTCTACAGTCATACAGGATTATTTCTTTCACTTTTAGATCACATAAATAGTGATAGAAATATTGAGATTTCTTAAGGCATGCATCTTAAGGCATGATTTTAAACTAGGGCTTAAATCCAATAAACCTGTCCTCAAAACTCCTGCGGTTGGAGGCCTGGACAAGAGTAATGTCCGGACGATTCAAAACAAATCTAAACTTTTAAAGAAGTGGATCTCAGCCTTGAAATGAAGCCCAGAAGTGACAGATGAATTTTGACCAGTTGAAAAGAAAAAAATCCCTGACGGCTTGGTCTAAAAGGCACAGGTAGATTTCGAAGACGCAGACCGTGGGGCGCCTGTTTGTTGGGAATTGCGGAAGAAATGACCTTTTTGCCATGATGCCGTAGTTGGGATCGCCCACTTCGAAATCGACCTTTTTTGCAGGCGGAGCCGGCAGGGATTTTTTTTTTTTATTTTTTTTTTCTATTTATTTATTTATTTATTTTTTTGTTATAAGGGTTGGTCCTATAAAAAAATTGTCAATATAAAAGTTTTAGATAATATTAAGAGGATTTATAATAAATTCAAGCATATTTGATATCTTGTGAATTGACGTAGTTATGAATTTTTTTCTTCTCCCCCCCCCCCCTTGGGGACATTTTTAATGATATCAAAAATCTGTCATACATAAATTTTCGGCCCTTTTCCTAGAAATAATAATAACTTTAAACGGATTCGATACGTATCATAATTAAGAAGTTATGGGTTTTTTTCTGTTTTCACAAAAAGCCCCCCCATTCCCCCTCCGTGGTTCGATTTTGCGCATTAACGAACTTGACCGAGATTTTATACACCTTGATTTTATGTATCAGTTTGGAAAATATTTGTGCAGAATTATTGAAGTTATCGTGTCCATAAGAAAGTCACATAGATAGATAGATAGATAGATAGATATACTTACACCCAACTTAGGGGAGAATGTAATAGGTAGTATTTATTACGAAATCTACCTAAAAGATTAGCATCCATTCTCGGAAATCAATTGTGATGCTAAAAATTAACAAAACTACACATTCAAATATTAATAATTGTGGAATGTGTTGGAAAGTGTTTCATAATCTACGCTTGACGCATGATTTCTCGTTCTTGTTGAGATATAGAATGACAAACATGGTTATTTATTTTTCACTTTTCGACAATTTTAAAAGTTCTATGACCCTTTACGGAAAACACAACGATAAGAACTCCTATCTGGTTAAAATTTTGATTAAGAAAATTGCGGTATTGGTATTCACTCGTCATTAAATTTAATTGTGTGCTAAATATTTAAGTGTATTTACACTTTAGATTCCCTTTTTATCTCTTAAGCAAATACATTTACATGTTTTGTTAGTCTTGAGTAGGTAATATTTTGCTTAAAAAAAAAAAAAAAAAAAATGAAAAAATAGTACACCAAACACGCGTCTTGCTTAAACAATTAACTTTGATTATAAACTAAATTATGCGATTTGTTAGCACACCCAATAAAATATTGTACTTAATCCGTTTTCCAACAGGGAAATTAAATATATACACAGCAAATTATAGATTAAATTATTAACAATATTAATCATGTCAAAAAAGATTTGAACATAATCTCGATGAAAATACCTTACTTTATTTATTTTCGTGAATAATTAGGAGCTTATGGAAGAGTACAACGTAATAAAGGCCCATTCGATGAAAACTTTGTATAACTAAGAAAATTACTCTTTTTTCTCTTCATACACTTAATTATGTACTAAATCTTTATATGTTTTATACACAGATTTCTTTTTCATCTGTTAAGCAAATACATGGAGATAGATGTTTTATTATTCTTGAAGGGATCTCTTTTTTTATAAAAGGAAAAAATGTTTATTGTTCCATCAATGAAATATTCTAGTGCATACTGAGTTGTTTAATAGTGAATAAGGATTAATATAAAGTAGAAAAATAATAATGCTTATATTATGTATTATTAATATGTATTCTTATATTAAGAAAGAAAGCTAAAGATAAATGTTGGTAAAACGAATTGTTTGAAAAAGATTCCCTTTATTAGTAAAACAATATATATTTTTTTATTTACGGGATTATCTAGAAACTGGCTTATTTAGCATGTATGTGGAACTTAAAAAAATGTTAAGATATGCAGAAAAAAGTTCCTTTTTAAAATATTGCTGACATTATAATTATTCATGGGTATACACTTTATTTCTTATTATAGAATATGCTTATTAAACTCATCTACATATATTCTTAGTGATGTGAGAAAATTATTATTAAATAACATTATGCCACCGAGTCGTTCCTTTTTTACAATATATTTTCCCCATTTAAGTATGATGAATTATATGCCATCTATATACCGGGTGGTTATAATAAAAGTATCTCTATTTGGAGCTGTCTGTAGCTTGAAGGAATAACCGGAATGAATCCAAAATCGGTACACTTACTATTCAAGGAGGGGGAAGAAGAATGGAAAAATAAAATAATTAATTGTAGTAATCGCCAACAGATGGCGCTTTTGAGTGTGAAATGTAATGTGTAACATTGTGTACCGTGGAAGTGTCGCAAACCTCAATTACTTTACTGCATATCAAAACATGTGTGAAACATCACTCCTGATGCGTTACGTTCCTCAGTTGAGCACGTCGTGCACTGCCTGGAATGTGTCCTCCAGCACAATGGCCGTGTGGATACTGAACATGATCGACAACGCCTTGCAAAAGCGTAACCACATTCACTGTGAAATTTTCGAATAAATTAGGAGTGCCATCCGGTTTTCCACCTTAATTTTTTGTTCTTGAATTACACATTACATTTAACACTCTGTAGCGCCATCTGTCGGTGATTATTGCAATTATTGTTTTATTATTATTCCATTCTTTTCCCCCTTCTCGAATACTAAGTGTACCGATTTTTGATTCATTCCGGTTATTCCTTCGAGCTACAGACAGCTCCGAATAGGGATACGTACTTTATAACCACCCTGTATATACACTGATGTCCAGAAATTAAGAGGCAGTGACCGATTTCAGACTTTTTGTCGAATATCTACTGAAATTCGTGAGGAAATGCCCAAAATGCCGTTAAACTTTGAGGATGTAAAGAGCATGTTTGACTTCCTGTTTTTCAATGAAGATTTTGTCGCGAGGACAATTAGGGGGGCAATAATAATTTTAATAATAAAATAATATTTTCGATCACCCAAGTAAGAGAAAATGCTAAAAAAGGTCTGTCACTGTAGCAAATGACTATGTAGGTCTTGTTCAACATTTGTGTGCATTTCTGTAAGCATAGCACGTATATTCGTGAAAATGTTAACGTTTCTGTAAAAAATCCAAATATATGTACAGTGGAGCACCGCTTATACGTTTCTCGTTTATACGTTTTTTTTAATGGTTCCGACAAAATCCAATGGATATTAACGTTAAATAATTTCATTTATACATTTTTCCTTAAATCGCTAATTTCATTTATACGTTTTTTTCAACAACTCAAGAAGAGACAAAATGCGCATTTCAAAATCAGATTCCTAACTCCTGATTGTCCAGTCTTACAAAAGGCAGGTGACCTTGACCAACACCTGCCCAATTGAACAAAAGCCGTACCCCTAAGGAATGTGAATATCCCACTTTCTATAGATAAGGGTTTTCGTTGTGCTATCACCAGGCCCCAGCAGGGCAAATTCTTTTCCTTTCAACTTCAGTATCTGGATTTGTATCGTGTTCACTAGCGGTTCACGATGACTTCGCGTAATAGAAAATCTCTGTCGTTGAAGGAAAAAATGTGCATTTTAAAAAAAGTGGATGAAAACCAACATTTAAAAAGAGTGGATCTTGCCAAAGAATTAGGTTTACCAGTTTCAACATTAAACACGCTAATCTATAAGCGTAAGATCATCGAGGAAAGCCATCATTAAAGTGGATGTAGTGCTTCAAAAAAACTTCGAGTCCAAAGCGGAATATTCCTTGATGTTGAAAAATTGCTTTTACAGTGGTTTAATCAGTGTCGTAGTGCAAAAATTCCCATCAACGGTCCTTTGCTTATGGAGAAAGCACGAGAAATTTCGAAGAAGCTGAATGTGGAATGCGATGCATCATTTTCTTCAGGATGGCTTCACAAATTCAAATTAAGACATGGCATAACAGGCAAAACTGTAAGTGGAGAGTCTGGAGATGTTGATTGCGAAACAGTGGATGATTGGATTCAAAACCAATTGCCAGATCTTGTGAAAGGATATGAACAAAAAGACATTTTCAATGCCGATGAAACTGGTTTGTTTTATAATCTTCTGCCATCTAAAACTCTTGCAATCAAATCGGATACCTGTCATGGGGGAAAAAAGAGTAAAGTGCGATTAACAGTGTTGTTGTGTGCCAATGCAGATGGATCAGAAAAATTGCCTCCTTTGAATATTGAGAAATCAAAAAAGCCCCGCTGCTTCAAAAATGTGAAAACATTACCAACAATGTACGTGGCCAATAAAAAATCATGGATGACAATGCCTTTCTTTACCGATTGGTTAAAAGAATTAGATGATAAAATGCGAAAGCAGAAGCGGCGAATCATTTTATTCATTGATCAGTGTCCAGCTCATCCACCTGATACGGATTTTCTAAAAAACATAACTGTCAAATTCTTTCCTGCAAATTGAACCAGCAAATTGCAGCAACTGGATTTAGGGGTCATAAAATCCCTAAAACAACATTATCGAAAACTTTTGGTGAAAACAGCTATCTCCAGTTTAGACCACGGTGACTTCGAACATGTGAACATTAACATCTTACAAGCTATGAATTTCATAATGATGGCTCGGCAAAATGTTTTACCCAAAACGATGAAAAACTGCTTCGCCCTTGGCGGATTTTTAACTCCAGTGGATGTCAATCCTATTGAAAACGCAGAACCTGATCATTTTGTTCCACCAGAAAACTGGTCAAATTTAAGTGATCTTACTACATTTGAAGATTTTGTGCAGTGTGATTCGGAACTTGCATCATGTTCTCTTCTAACAATCGATGAAATGATCGCAAATGAGGAAACTAGCAGTGAAGAAGAGGATAACTGCACTGAAAAGCCACTGCCAAGTTTTCAACAAGCTTTGGCTGGTTTTAACACCATGCAAGAGTACCTCATTAGCAGTGATTTGAATGCTAATGTTAATATGGCACTTTTAACTGTGCACAATGAACTTTTTTCTGTGCATTCCAAAAATTCCGTACAACTTAATATAACAAAACATTTTGTACATGGTGAATGAATATGAATAGTTGTAAGTTGTAAATTATATCCGGAATAAGAAGTTTAGTATTACGTATCTCTTGTGTTTCATGTATTTTATCTCTGATTTTTTTATTGTTCGTGATTACAGAATTGTTCGTACTTTTGTGAATTTCGTTTATACGCTTTTTCATTTATACGTTTTTTTTCTTGGTCCCTTGAAAAACGTATAAACGGTGCTTCACTGTATATATATATATATATATATATTCTTTATATATATATATATATAGCATGCAGAGTTTTTAACCGAATTTATCACCGTTTTCCAAAAACTTGACAAAAAATTCTAGAAATAGTATACTGCAATTAAAATATTAATATATTGAATATTTGATGAGATATGGTTATTTGTATGAAATAAATTTTAACTGTGAATGAGCGAACTACAGCAAAGATTTTTTTGTCATGATTTGATAGTCAATATTATAGAGCAACTCAAATAAAAAGACTAGTCAAATATTGTGAAAACTCAAAAATATACAAGCAATACAGTGGGCTAATTTATAAATTTGGGAAGAAATCCCATAGAATTATATGGAATTTCCTCGTTTCGGTGAGTGGAGTGGAAGATATCGAAGTTATCATTTTGTGTATCTTTAGTTTAAAATACTCTATTTTTTAAGAGTTAAACCATCCAATAAAAGAGCATTTTTTTAGGCTATTATTTTGCAAATTTTTCACAAATTCAATCTAACAGTTCTTTTAAACATTTTCATCCATCGAATTTCACGGGTTCCAAACCATTGTTTAAGAAAATTTATAAAATTCGTTTATTTTTACTGTTGTCTTAGGTGAACTTTTGTTTCTTGCCCAATCTTATAATATTACTATAAATATTTTTATAACTATAAATAATTAGGATAACATTTTTGTTTTTACACAAGGTTGTCTTTTCATGACATCTAAATTATTGAGTGTTGGAAAGATGTTATTGAGTGATTATTTATTTATTGATCTGGAGTTAAAATGTGAAAATTTGAAATGTTTGTTGTGTTTTTAAAAAGTTTTCGTTTAAAGATACAATTTAAATTTTTTTAAATTGATATTTGGGTATTTAATAATTAAAAATCACAGTTTCAAGATAGTGGGTATAGTGCTTGCTATGTATATGTCTTCTATAAATAAGAAAATGCAAAATGTTATTTAGAATTTTAATATTCTCATTCATTATACAGGGTGATTTTTTTTAAGTTGTGAAAGTAAACCCCTATAACAAAAGAACCACTGATCCAACTGACCAAAAATTTTACCAGTATGCTTGCTCCCAAAGCAATGGGGATTTTTTAGGCGTGGTTAAAAAAAATCTTAAAATCGCACCGACAGATGGCTCTGTACATGCAGTAAAGTTGGGAGACGAACTTGCGCCCGGCACACGCACATTGGCGTTAAAAACGCCAATGTGCGTGTGCGCCAAAGTACGCACACATCGTGTTCATTCTTCTACGGAAGTCCACGCAATAACTGCGCCATTGACGGACCGTGCGTTGTTAGTGAAACTGTATTATCAGAATAATGACAGCGCAGCAACTGCTTTTAGGAGATTTAGGACACTTAAGAATTTAAGAAAAGGTCCAATGACGACAGAGGGCCTACGGAAGATGGTTTCTCAAAGTACCGTCCATTGTTTTCCTCCCACAGACGATATTCTTTGTTTCTGCTACCTTACAGCGCCATCTGTCGGTGCGATTTTAAGTTTTTCTTTAAACCATACCAAAAAAATACCCATTGCTTTGGGAGCATGCTGGTGAAATTTCAGGTCATTTGGATCAGTGGTTCTTTTGTTATAGTGTTTTACTTTCACAACTTTAAAAAAAATCACCCTGTACATAACTTAAAAACATTGTACATCAACAAAATCATGACTATACTTTTCATTTAAACTATTTCAAGCAAATTGGAAGTATCACATGCTTTACTATATTTTAGGTTGAAAATTAAAAAAGCGAAGTAAAAGAAAACAAGAATATAATAGTTAGATGCCATATTTCAGTACAAAACCTTTGTATACTTAAATTGCATAATTTTGAAGTATGTAAAATTTTTTTAATAAACCTGTAATATGAAAATTTCAAGAACATACTTGTATATTCTCTCATTGTACATAGTTAATCCATTTGCATAATTAGCGCATATATAAGTCCACTTGAGAAATTCATTTTATATTCAGAAATACCAAATACACTGAAAATCTTTATACACTTTCCATAACGCTTTTTGAACACTTATTTTGTCACCTTTTTTTAGTACACTTTGAAACGCACTTTTTAGAACAGGTTTTAGAATATTTCTGAGAACACTTCTTTTGTTCAGCACACTTTCTAGCGCACTTTTTGAAAGCGATAATTTCACATGTGTGCCCAAATGTGCTCGCAATCTGTTCTCAATTGTGTTCCCAGGTTTTGATTAAACAAATATCCCGAGCAGAACACATTCGGAACACATTTCTGTACACTTTAAGTTAACATACGCCGGTATTTGTGTAATTTAATCCATTTTTTTTTCTTATATAAATAATTACTATTATTTATAAATTCGATGTTTATTGCATTTATACCATTACTTGACATTTTAATGAAGAATATCATCAAAAGTTGATATTTAACTCTTTGTGCACCGGCGATTTTGTATGAAATGAAGATTTTAACCTTTTGCATTCTACTGACACCTATACGGTGAGATATTAAGTTTAACCTGAAATGATTGATTGACACCAGAATATATATATATATATATATAAACTCGGTTTATGGCGTCAGGTGCCGCCATCCGAAAAATCTAAAAAAGACCACTCCATTTCTTCCGGTCAAGGGTCCATTCCACCTCCAGACCCCTATCCCTCATGGCTTTTTTTATACCATCCATCCAGGTCTTTCGTGGTCTTCCTCGTTTCCTCTTTTGGTTTGTTTTAAAATTAGATGGGATTTTGGTTAGTCTCTCGTCACTCATTCTTTTAACATGACCATAATACCAGATTAATTGCTGCTTTTGAAGATCGTCTAACATGGTTCCCTTTATTTTCATCATTTCTTTTATTCTTTCATTTCTTATTCTTTCTATTCTTCATATCCTGCACGATCTTCTTAGGGCATCCATTTCTACTGCTGCTAATTTCTTTATTTTTTTCTCCATCCTTCTGCTCCATATAACAATATGCTCTTTACAATAGAATTGTACATATTATATTTTCTTTACCTGGAGATCTCCTTACTCCCACCAAACAGAATTTAATAGTTTTACAGCCACCAGAATTTTGGAATGAAATTTTTCCTTTTATTAAATACGTGAATAAAAGCTTTTACTAATTTCTAAATAAATTTGTTTTTAAATTCTGGTGTCAGTCAATCATTTTTGGTTAAACTTAGTATCACACCGTATAGGTGTCAGTGGAGTGCAAAAGGTTAAAACAGTAGAAGCCCCTCCCTCTTTTGAAAACCTTTCATTAAATGGTTTTCTAGATAGGTTTTTCAAGTTTCTCCGTCAGTAAATATCGTACAATGACGAATTTAATATAAAATTTCTTGCAATCAAAAAAGAAAATATATGGACGAATTGATATACAGTGAAACCTCTTACAACGGTCACGCCGAACAACGGTAACCTCGAATACCGGTTATGGTTTAGTAGTACCGAATCTCTTTCATAGAAATAACATTACACTAAACCTCAACAACGAATTCCGAACAACGGCCACCCAATACCGTTTTTAAAATTCCTACTATTAGCTCACACTCTCTCTATATATATCTTGTTCAAATTTTCAATCGTTCATAAAATATTTTCCATTCATCCACTCAAGTTCAAATACATTTTTTTAAACTTGTAGTGGATGACACTTTATGTTAATACAGTTTTTTCAAATATTAATTCATTCATTAAATTTAATTAATTAATTTTAGTTTTAAATGGGAGAAAAAAATTCCTCCCATTGTTTTCATAAATGAAATGAAAGATTTATCTCAAATGAGTGATGCCACAGAAATAAAATACCGCAACGATGATTATAAAAAAAATGTTCAATAAAGATAACATGAGACATGAATGCTGCACGGGTTTATTTTATATATTTATGATTAAAAAGTAGGAATTGACGTAATTTTTTTTTATATTACTTGTTATCGTTATGTTTCAACTACAACTGAAACTGCAAAGAATGCAGAGGAGGATTTGCTTATTTAGTTAATAGCAATAGAAGATGCTGAGTTAAATAATATTTTAAATATAGCCGAAATAACCATAATAGGCAGCAACTTACGTGAATGTAGATAATGATTTGCCATTTTATTTTTCTACTTTTAATACTTATAGAAGAACTGATAGAAAGCAAGGTCAATGAGAATAAAAGTGATGACGAAAATGAAGCGGAAGATAATATGAAATTATCACAAATTTGCAGCCTAAAATCACATTCTGATGTTCTTTCTAGCTTCAGAGAAATTAAAAATTTTGCACTCAATCAAAAAGATAACGAATTGTATTACAATTCTGTTGAAATGATTATGCATTTTAGAGAAAGAGGTGTGCTGTAAGAAACAAAACAATTACGAATAAATGATCTCTTTAGTGTAAAATAATAGTATGTATTTTTTAACTGTTAATATAAAATAATTTTGGTCGGTTATTTAGATTTTAATGTAATGTAGTTTTGAGCTTTTAAAATGTGGAACCTCTGAATAACGGCGGCCTCCGAAGTACGGTCACTTTATCATGCTCCCAGTGGTGGCCGCTATTCAGAGGTTTTACTGTAATTGAATTTTTCCCTTTTAAATAAGATAAAAGCCCACCCCCTTAATTAATGATACTTGGTGAAGCAAATACGATTTAATTCGTAACCGGTCAACAAAGTGTTAAGCTTCAAAATGCGTTGGCGTATGGATTACGCCGCCGTCCTTGTTTTTATGTTATTACAAATCATCCGTGATACATTGAATTCTAATTAAATTAGTCGTTTTTTATCAATTTAATGATTATTACTTTTGTGCTACTATTAACATTGCATTAATCAAAAATATCATTAAATTTGTTATTAAGGCTTTCAATTGTCTTGGCGCATACAGTACTCTACTTGTGTTTTTATGCTACTATAGAAACCGTCCGTGTTTTTAAATTTAACATTTTAACAAATAATTGATTTACGAATTGTTAGAAGTAATTTCCATGCATATTTTTCTTCTTACTTCAAGTAAATATTCAGTACTCTTTCTTCTATGAACTCAAGTAAATTCATCACAGAAATATACTAGTTTGAATTTACTTAGCCAAACTAATTAACAGAACTTTTGAAATTGAATTTTACACATGTGTATCCCTTGTACATATGCAATTTTATTTTTCGCTGCTTGAATAATTAAACTAGCGCCTTCTATTAAAAGCAGCAACTACATTAAAGATTCTCCTTCGAGCCTCGTCTGAATGCAATTAGATTTAGAAAGGTTTCAGTTGCATTTCTCTCATGTTATTTAGATTTTCATGGAGCTAATACTATTATTTCTAGCGCGTGAAATAAAATAATTCATTAAAATTCACAATTGCGTTTTTCAGAGTAAAAGAAAATTTGATTTTCTAATTATTTTTCTTGGTGTCAAATATCATTATAATTAATGGTTTTATTTTTTAAAAGGCCATGTGGGGAGCCTATAGCACTTTTTAATACTCTTGTTTAAATGTGTAATTGTTTTTTTTGTTTTTTTGTGTCAATATTGAAAATTTGATTTTCTAATTATTTTCTTCGGCGTCAAATAACATTATAATTAATGGTTTTATTTTTTAAAAGGCCATGTCGGGGCATATAGCACTTTTTAATATTCTTGTTGAAATATGTAATTGTTTTATTTATGTCAACACAATTTTCATCATTATGTTACTGATTATTAAAACGTCTGATGAGATTTCCAGTTTCCGGTTTCTGTGTACATGTTACAAAATTTATTTCGCAAATAATACATCATAAACCTGAGATTTAGTTAATTATTTTTCAAGTATCTGAAATCCAAGGTATAAATGGTTAATGTAAAAATTTTGATTTTATTCTGGTTTTTATAAGTATATTTTAAAATTGATGCTGTAAGGAGGCCCGGGACACATTTTAAAAACATCACACCGGGACACGCAAACAACGGCAAGAAAAATTGCAATAATTTATATAATTTTACTTACTATTTCTTTGTTCGCACAATTTTATGGCAAGAGCTACATGTTATTTTGTGTGACTTAGTGGAAGCACATGTTGTTTCTTATAGTTGTTGGAAATATTCCTTGTACAATGCGCAACTGCATGTTTAGATGTACTTCAGAAAAGGAGTACGCAATATATATGAGTAAATATGGAATTATACATTTTTTTTAGATATTTTAATAACTTTTCCAAACTGTCTACGCATAAAAATTTCAAAATTTATATGTTTACAACTCTGAGGTTTATATTATGGAGAGAAAAAGATCCTTAGATCCCGTATAAAAGTAATGCATTGTAAAACTGCATTGTTGTTGCTGACAGTAGCTAGCGAAGACATTTGCAAGAGCATTCACCACACATTGAAGAGAAGGAGGGTAGGCGAAAGTTGGAGGGTGTTCTATTGACACAGGATTTTCCCGTGAAACAGCTTTAATTTGTCGTCAAAAGAGCTCTTTATCCATCGCCCCCTGTCCCAAAGAAGGACTTTATTAGTCCTGCTGGCCGGTTGTAGGCCTCTTCATACGTTTATTCTGCATGTGTCACAAAACGGTTCACGAGGACAGGACAAAAATAAGGAGGAGGGAATTATGACGTACGTGTCAGGGCACATATTGAGCGTGTTTGAGTGGCATGTATGATGGAAACATGAAATAAGCAAGCCGGGGGGACGACCATATGTAAGGATTTGAATAATATGAAAACTTGTTAGGTCCGCTTTGTTGAGTGTGTAACGAATTTCGGAGAGTATGCGTTTGATTGGATTTGTGATTTATTGAAGCTAGATCCAAATCAAGGTCAAACATTATTAGGTTTCGTTTTTTCCTCAGTAATTCCAGCTTAAGGGGAAAAAGAATTTGTCTTTTTTTTTTTTTTTTTTTTTTTTTTTTTTCGACCTCAAAATTAAGGATTAGTGAATATTATACTTAGAAAACGGACGCATGACTAAGTTGTTGGACATTGTGATTACAAACCAGATTTTTATTGTATTATTTTATTCAGATTATGAGTGTTTGATAAAAGTGCTTAATTTTGCATAATGAAAGTCGCATATTTTTTATATATCGAATCACTAATTTGTCGCTGAGTATATCATGTTATAACACATTAGAAACTGATTTTTTGTTGCATATTTTATTATTGAAAATCGTAAAAGTATTAGACTACATAATCATGTATCAGCGATTTCTTTTAGATATAGATTTTTATCAGATTTTTTTTTAGAGTTTTATCCGAATCAAAATCAAACTTTATTAGGTTTCGTTTTTTCCTCAGTAATTCCAGCTTAAGAGGAAAAATAATTTATCTTTCTTTTTTCGACGTCAAAATTAAGGATTAGTGAAATTACTTAGAAAACGGACGTATGACTAAGTTGTTGGACATTGTGATTGCAAACCAGATTTTTATTGTATTATTTTATTCAGATTATGGGTGTTTGATAAAAGTGCATGATTTGCATAATAAAAGTCGCATATTTTTTATATATCGAATGACTAATTTGTCGCTGAGTATATCATGTTATAACACATTAGAAACTGATTTCTTGTTGCATATTTTATTCTTGAAAATCATAAAAGTATTAGACAACATAATCATGTATCACCGATTTCTTTTAAATATAGATTTTTATCAGATTTTTTTTAGAGTTTTATCCAAATCAAGATCAAACTTTATTAGGTTTCGTTTTTTCCTCAGTAATTCCAGCTTAAGGGGAAAAATAATTTTTCTTTCTTTTTTCGACGTCAAAATAAAGGATTAGTGAAATTACTTAGAAAACGGACGCATGACTAAGTTGTTGGACATTGTGATTGCAAACCAGATTTTTATTGTATTATTTTATTCAGATTATGAGTGTTTGATAGAAGTGCATGATTTGCATAATAAAAGTCGCATATTTTTTATATATCGAATGAGTAATTTGTCGCTAAGTATATCATGTTATAACACATTAGAAACTGATTTTTTGTTGCATATTTTATTCTTGAAAATCGTAAAAGTATTAAGACTACATAATCATGTATCAGCGATTTCTTTTAGATATAGATTTTTATCAGATTTTTTTTAGAGTTTTATCCAAATCAAGGTCAAACATCATTAGGTTTCGTTTTTTCCTCAGTAATTCCAGCTTAAAGGGAAAAATAATTTGTCTTTTTTTTCCGACCTCAAAATTAAGGATTAGTGAAATTACTTAGAAAACGGACGCATGACTAAGTTGTTGGACATTGTGATTGCAAACCAGATTTTTATTGTATTATTTTATTCAGATTATGAGTGTTTAATAAAAGTGCATAATTTTGCATAATAAAAGTCGCATATTTTTTATATATCGAATGACTAATTTCTCGCTGAGTATATCATGTTATAACACATTAGAAACTGATTTCTTGTTGCATATTTTCTTCTTGAAAATCATAAAAGTATTAGACTACATAACATATATCAGCGATTTCTTTTAGATATAGATTTATGACGTAACGACGTAAACATATGTGTCATATATGGCATATGTTTACTCTTCTTTTTCGAATAACGATGCCATTTAAAGTGATTCATTCGCGGAAGGTTATGTAAGTATTCAAAGGATGTTCAGTTTTAATAGATTGATGTCCTTTTATGATTAAAAAACACATTCATTTATTGTGCTGTTCTCTAAAACAACCCCACAGTGAAATGTTTCCTAAAAAAATCTCACCCTAGTACTACATCAAATATTTCACTAAAAATTAAATTCAAATACTTCACTTCCATTTTTTTGTTTTGTTACGTTTTTCTGCTCCATTTAGAATAATAAAAATAGTTAAAGAGTGTTTATTTCGTTTTAAAATAATTTAAATTAACAGCAGCAGAATTCTGGTAAAACACGAGCTTCATTTTTAGAGATTTTCTTGTTATAATAGAATTTTAGAATGATCTACATAATTTTTAATTATTTTTTTATGTTAAACCATTAATATGTAATAAAATGCTTCATTTTCAGCTGATTATGTCAGGTGTCTGATTCATTGTATTCTGATTTATATTTAACTGTAAATATTATTTTGTCTATTATCCCGTTGACCACTTTTCATAACAAAAAACTATCGCCAAATTGTAGGATAAACTCCAAGAATGCAGTCCCATTTACTTGATGTCAGAAGCATTATACGTGTTTGTTATGTCATCAAGTGGTTTTTAATTCGACATTTGCGTGTATTTTTGATTATGTTTTACTAATTGATTAGTTATTTCATTAATTAAAATAACAATTGTGTCCTTAAATTCTTATATTTTATTTATTTATTTATTTTGATAATCCAATGGCAACGTTCTCCAGCGTTACAGTTTGGCGATAAGTTTTTGTTATGAAAAGTGGTCGACGGGATAATAGAGAAGTACCATATTTTGTAGACTTATTTTGCAATTTTTATTTATATTTCATTAATTTAATATAATTTGTGCTTTATTTATTTCTGACCGAAAGCGGGTTTTTTACTGTTTATTTTTTTCTTTTTTGCTTCTTTTATGCCCATTTAATTTTTTTTTTAAATAAAATTGTTCGCCTGGACTTCGGCTACGGTCATAAATCTAAGATCCACATTGCTCTTACTAGAGATACGGAGACATGGCTCCAGGGACTCTGATTAATGAACTCGTTCCAAGTTCCAATTTGTGTAGTAATTGATTTAGCACACTTTCTACACAAAACTCGATATTCTGGTGCAATAAAATCTGCCTTTGTAGTGTGAAAAATGTATTTAGAGTAATTTATGAAAAATTTAATAAAAAATTAATACTAAGCTTTAAGAAAATAATTTGTCTATTGTAGTCATAAGTGAATATTATTTTCATACGTCGAAAATAGACGTAGAAATTTAATAATAACTGCGAATAACTCAATTACCCCTATTAAAATAATTGGAAAAATTAAAGAAATTTCAATAAGCACAGTTCATTGAATTCTTCGCATTTATGCAATGTTAAAGATGCATACACTAAATATCGATCTTTTCCCTTCAAAAGCTCTCCTTGTTATAATCATTCATTTTTAATGAAAGGAAAAGCCCATTACTTTAGCCGCCAAATGTAATCTAAGAACTTTCGCCGTTTTGTATTGGTGCTTATGCCTCTAATGAGAAAAATCCTTTAAAAGTATCCTGCAGTAATTTCATAAGATGATACAAACATTATAAAATTTTTCTACATTTGAAGTTATTCGAGCGAGCCGGAGGATTACATAATAGCAGAAATTTTGTAGATACCTTTGAAGGTAAAAATGTTGTCGAGCTTAGTGCTCCGATACACTTTAAAAAGAGAACATAATTCTCAATATAGTTTTATTCAAAATAAAGTAAATTACCTTAAGAAGATTCGATAAGAATATATATGTTTATTGCTTTAAAAAGTGAAATTTTGCACAAAGTATTAATTGTTAATGTAAATTATAGAAATATATGGATATTTTCATAAGATAGTAAAATATATATGAATATAAGAAAATTTACCTATAAATGATGTATGAATTATTTTACACATTTTGTGAAAAAAAAAAAAAAAAAAAAAAAAAAAAAAAAAAAAAAAAAGATCGAAGTAAATATGTGATATCGAAACAAGTTTAAGAAAATCTCTATATATATTTCTCTTACGTGGCGTGGAAATAAGGCTGAATTTCTAGCTTTGGCAACAACCGTAGTTTACAGAGCTCAGACCAATGAATAGAGTAGATTGGGTATAAGATCAGCTCCGCCTCCACTGTGGCGGTCAGTGTGAGAAACAGTCAAACTCAAACTAGCAATTATTAAAAATAAAATAACATGTACGTAATTCAAAGCGTTTGAGATGATTTCTCATTTTAATTATGAGTAATATCGTTAATTTCAAATGAATTCTCAACTCTTATTTAGAATTTATTTACCAGTTTCACTTACATGATAATCGGTGAGAATAAAAATATCAACTGTCTAGATTGTACCTGTTGCCATCTGTTGCTATCTTGATGAAGTAAAAAAATTTTTTTTTTGCAAAAATCTATAATCATTTATTTAGAACAGTAAAATGTTGAAAGAAATTGAAAAAATAATTTTGATGACATATACAGGGTGATTCTGAATTCATCATCAATATTTGGTGGGGAGGTAGGGAATAGGAAAAGAACACTATTTCACATAGGAAAGCATGGGCGCAGACGTCATGTAGTAGGGCAATATGAATCCGGTTAAATGATGGAAAGAAAACATAACAAGAAAGTGGTAAGAGAAAAAACATTTATTTGTGCATCTTTTGTACAGACTTACAAGAGGTGCTCGAAATTCTGACCATTTGCTAGAGTACATGCCTCACAACGTCGTTGCATGGACAACCGAACTTTCTGGAATATGCCTGGCGTTTCCCGGATGTTTGCGGCGGCAACCGATATGCGTGCTACAAGGTCCATAGCACTGGCAACAGGGGTCTCGTACACCATGTTTTTCATGGCACCCCATACAAAGAAGTCTATTGGAGATAAATCCGGTGACCGTGGTGGCCAACAAACCGGTCCACCGCGACCAATCCATTGAGCTCCAAATTTTCTGGTCAGGTAACAACGCACATCATTTGCGAAATGTGCTGGAGCGCCGTCATGCTGGAACCACATTCGCCGGAGAATAACAGCAGGAACCTCGTTCATAAGACCCGGTAACACAGTCTGAAGAAATATGAGGTAGTTTGCGCAATCTAAACGGGATGGTAGTAAATACGGTCCCAGCAAACAGTCGCCGACGATCCCAGTCCACACATTGACGGCAAAGCGTTGTTGCGCAGCTCTAACTCTCGTACCGTGTGGATTCTGATTAGCCCACACATGCGAATTGTGTGTGTTGAAGACACCTTCACGAGTGAAGGACGCTTCATCTGTGAAAAGAACATACGTTGGGAAATTGGGATCAACGGCTGTTCTCTGCATGAACCACTGACAAAAAGTAACACGCTTGGGATAGTCCTCTGCTTCCAGTAACTGCACTCTTTGCAAATGAAAAGGATGTAAACGTTCCTCGTTTAGTATCCGCCACACTGTTGATTGTGAAACTCCAAACTGGCGAGCCATACCTCGTGTGCTAGAACTTGGCTGTTCTTCGATAGACTGTAGGACAGCTTCCTCGACTGAAACTGGCCGTGTTGATCGACGGCTGCCTCGATCAACATTAATACCAGCAAATGATCCAGTTTCGCACAGTTGTCGATGAACACGTGAAAACATTTGATGCTGTGGCACGCGCCGGTTGGGGTAGCGCTCTGCATACATTTGCCTAGCTCTAAGACAGCTTTCTCCTGCGGCACCGTAAGTTAGATGCATATCTGCAAGTTCTTGAAACGTATACCGGTTCATGTTACTTCTGCGAAGTCACCTTGTCGAATGACGACTGGCTGCACACGGCAGACAGCTATGCGCGTTCATGGGAGATGCGGACACAAAGCGCCCTCTATACACCGTCATGCGTTCGTTTGTGCCTATGCTTTCCTATGTGAAATAGTGTTCTTTTCCTATTCCCTACCTGCCCACCAAATATTGATGATGAATTCAGAATCACCCTGTATATATATATATATATATATATATAAACTATCTTCCTATCACGTACTGTTTTTTTATTTTATTTTATTTTATTTTATTTATTTATTTTTTTTTTTTAAGTGAAATTTATCCGTGATGTACAATATTATAGGTGCAATGAATTTTAAACTAATTGTGTTTGAAAGATCATTTTTTCACAGTATTTAAATGACTTATGCCCATTGGTAGCACCAACTAAATGCATTTTTAATTGTGTTTTCAACGAAGTTTTGAATTACATTTTTACATTAAAAAAATTATCAATTTCATATGTTAAAATGATTAATGGTAGTACTTATTACGGATAGAGTTGTTGAAAAAGGAAAACGGGGCGAGCAAGAGAAGCGAACTGGGACCAGTAACGGTCTTATTGTGAATTGCTTCGCAATTCACGGGGCTTGGCGAGCGTTAGCGAGTAGGGAGCTAAGCCCCCTAGTTTGTTTTTAATTGATTAGTATGTAATTCATTATATCTTATCACACATTCTTTTACATTTTAAAAATTCATAAAAATGGAAACAATCGGTATAAAGGAATGCGTCTTGTGGGTCACTTATTTTAACAACGATTAAAATATTTAGTACAATAAAAATATTAGTTAAAACATTTGACAATAGAGGACGCTGCATGGTTTAAAATAAAATAATTATGTGGTAAACCAGCGGCTCCCAAATTTTCTTGTTATGCCACCCACCTTCATGTTTGAAATTTCTTAAATAATAGCCTTTTTACAAGCTTTCATTTAACTTTATTTATGTATATAAATATTGCATTTTGTAATCGATTTTTTCACTCATTGCCTGATGTGCTAGATTTCTGAAATTATGTACAATTGTGTAATGATAGTAAAATATTTTAATGTATTCAGAAATTAATCATGAATCAATACATTATTTATTGTCTATCTTAAAGAAAAAGTGAACTTTGGCACAAAGTATACACACGAGAACTATACAGGGCTTTACAAATGCGATCGACAGAACGCCACTGGCGACCAAGTTATTTAATATGACCTCTTTTTTTTGTACAAAAACTGACCTAAGAAATGACCACAATTGGCATTTTTTCTCTCCCCAATCACTACTCGTTCGCGGCAAGCAATGATCTTCCTCTGCTTTCGTACTTTTAATGGAAGAAACGAGTTTAAAACACATTTTCCATCTTATGCACATAAAACGCCGTTCTTTCTCGTTCTATCCAGCTAACCCGTCACGAGATTAGAATGTGGGTGGAGAAGGAATGTTTCAGTAAAACCATAAGAAACAATGTCAATCCATCCTCTGTGGCATCTAAAAATTGATACAATGCTAAAAAATGCTCAAGTATTTTGTAAGCTTCAAATCATATATTTGCGTTTGCAATTAAAACTGATTAATTCACAACAATCACTTTAAAGAATAATAACAATTAAGTGATTATATGTTCATTTGAAGTAAATCTATAAAACCAAATTAAAATTTCAAGAATAATGAATTTTTATAAAATTAAAGAATAATATGTTTTTTTTTTAAATATTTTTTTCGCGCTTTAAATGTTTGGCGCCTTTATTATCATGGCGACTATGTGTACCCTATACATTGCCTATTGGTCTGCGCCACGCTAGTTTTGAGACAAGTGTCTGGTACTGGGATATTTATCAATGTTTTTTGTCAAAGTGTTCGGTTTCCACTTTTTCAGAGAATTTTTAATTACGTGACGATTAGAAATTAATCGATTTGACAGGAAAGGTTGGCGGCACACTTTTTTGTTGAAAGTAGATTCTTTTTAAAAAGAGGTAAAATAATTGAAAAAAAAGGTCATAAAATTATGTCTTTTAAAATAACATTGTCAAAAAAGTTGATTTTAGTAATGTATTTTTTTCTTGTGGTACTATAACTTCATTCATTCAGACTTTGAAATATACAATAAACGCTCAGTTAGCCCCCCTCCCCCCCGGAAAAAAAAGAGAAGAGAATGGTTTAAGAATGAGAAATCGTTATTCGAGAAATTATTTAATCTAGATCCTTATTTTACCCAAGAATTTTATTGCATTATTTACTGAAGAATAATTTATAATTATGTGTTTGGGTTGTCATCTACAGTAAAAAAATAACAAATCATTGATTGCGCTTCAGAAGAGTAAGTTTTTTTTACAACTTTTTTTGTGTATGTGTTTTTATTTAACCTTAATTTCTTATTGTAGATAGGATCAAACTAAACCGTTCTCCTCAGCTGGCTGCTGATTCCGATTACGTAATACGAGAATGGTTTATTTTAGCAATGCATATTACATAACGTTTGAGTTATTTTGCAAATATAATTAGTTTAGATATTTTTCAAAATGAGATTTATTTTTTAAGTCCTTAAAGATTTTTATTATTCGAATCGGCTTATGTATATAAATACGCTTATTTTTTTGCAATCAATATGTTCCTTTCCGACAATTTCTATCAAGAAGAGCACCTGTTACTCATTTTAGTCATAATGTTGAATTAATATTCCCATAGTATGTCTCATTATAGCAGTTGCAAAGCCATTATGCATTTTTGAAGACCTTGTTGATTGTTTCTCCATAGTCTGTGAACTGCTCTGATTTCTTACAGATAGGAAAAGCACTAAAAACATTTTAAAAAACTAAATGCTGAATTGCATCCTCCAAATTAGGAATTATGTCATTGGTGCATTTAATACTTTGAAGAATGCTAATCGTCACATCTTACTTCTATCTATACTGTAAATAAAAACGTTAAACCTTACAGCGCAATCTGCTGGCGCCCAAATTGCCAGCAATTTCTATTGCAAATTAACAGCAAAACGTGCCTTAGAAAGATTTATTTTTTGTATTTTACAGCAAAAAATATTCTAATTAAGGTAAATTTCACAGCAGTAAATGCTGGCAATGTGGGTACTAGCTATGCTGCATGCATCAATGAAAGATGTGCGGATGCAAAGTATAATCCTTTTTGTTGGTGGATACGTTTATTATTTAATGTTGTAAAATGCTTATCTGAATGCAAAAAATCTTTGCTTTCCGTATAATAAATCATGTAGCGGTCTCAAGATTTCTTACATTTAGAAAAAGAACTAAAACATTTTAAAACACCAAATGCTGAATTACTTCCTCCAAATTAGGAATTTTGCGCTTTTAATACTTTGAAGAATGCTAATCGGCACATCTTACTTCTATCTAGCTAAGCTGCATGCATCAATGAAATATGTGCGGATGCAAAGTATAATCTCTTTTGTTGGTGGACACGTTTATTATTTAATGTTGTAAAATGCTTATCTGAATGGAAATAATCTTTGCTTTCTGTATAATAAATCATGCAGCGCTCTCTATTGGCAAATATTTTAAAGGGATTCGCTACCATTCATTTGTTGAAAAATGGCGACTGTCTCCATTTTCAAATTTTGTTTAAAATGCATTTAGATACTCCGAGTATATTCTAGAGAAGTTACGCAATGATATAATAAGTTACGTAAGTCCACGAAGTTACATAAAGATCCATTGTTTATAAATATGTAAAAAATGCTTTTTAGAGCATCCATTACTGTTTAAATGATTCAGAGTTACAACCTATAAACTCATCTTTCTCAATTTGTGTTTTTTAATTTAGCAATACATTCAAAATTGTAAAACAATATTTCTCAACTATTTTACTTCACGGCACATTTAACTTGTTTTGATGAAAATAATACGAAAATAATAGTTTCATTTTTAACTTTACATAATAATATAAATTAAATGCTATACCACAGCCAAAAATGTAAAATATTTCGTTACAATTTGATATAAAGAAGTATTTTTTTTAGAATATAGATAAAATTTTTAGATAGGTCATGTTTGTAATATTTTTTTGATGATATATCCGAAAATTCTAATTCATAAGATTAATAAGAAAACATGTTTGGGAAATTTACAGACAATTGTTTAAATCAAAAACATAAATAACTAATCAAATTAAAAGAAAACAATGGTAATTATATACATTTATGCATAACAATTACTATAATTAAAAAAACTCAATTAAATTGTTTAAAATTTTAGACAATGAAAGTATTTGAAATTGAGTAATGTCACCATCTATATATATGAATAAGTTAAGCAAACAATACAAATCAAACTGAAATGCATTTATAAAATTAACAGATATATTTAACCATATATAATTAGGTTCAAAACTAAATTAATCATCTAACAAAATATGCATAATGTGCAAAATATAAATGTTTAAATAAATACATAATGTTTAAATAATTACAGAAGTAAAGGTAGCCCATAATTCGCATATTGTGGTATGATAGTATGAAAAAAATATTTATTCATCCAATTTTATAAGGTAATGAATGGTCAATGACTGAGACAATTCAATAATATAATCCATATGCATGGTAAGAATGTACAAAGGTATGATAAATCTCTATTTAAGCTAAGTGTGGAGGGGGGGGGGGGAGATCTTAATGCTTTTTGCAATTTTTTATGTATGTTTTTTATTTTATTTTTTTATGCATAACAATAGTGAAAGTAGGTAAAAAGATCACAAATGTCTATCAGAGACACCGTAGTCATTACAAAAAATAAACAATACAAATAAAAATAGTTTTATATATATATATATATATATAATATATAAATACTGCCATCAGAAAAAAATTAGATGTTATGTGAATGTGAAATACATCACATAAAATAAAAATAAAATGTTTCTGTAAAATAGGTTTGATGATGTGTGGAGGATAGCCCTAATTTTTAGCTTGTAATACATCTGCTTCATATTATGCACGCCAGCGCCATCTGTGGGTGTTCTTTTAACCACAATTTTTTTGTTATTAAAAAAAATCCGATTCCCCTCTAATCCCATTCATGCAAATCGCAATTTTTTAGCACCATTTGTTTCTTTTTAATAAATTTTTAAAGTTTTAACGAACTTTTGGCGCATCTGTTATACCCATATGCTTACTAAATAAAAAATACTTTATTTTTACATCAACACAATAGAACTTCCCTTTTTACACATATGTTTTTTTAATAATAAATGAAATGCGTATTCGTTCGTGCATTTCGTATTTGTTATTTCTACAGTTTTTAAAATCTCATATGAGTGCCTATTTAATTTCACTTATGATTTATTATTCTAATAATTCCCATTATACAAACAATATATTTCCTCACTCATGTTTCTCATTTAAAGAATCTTTGTCTTTGTTTTTCACGAACCTTATAATTACTTTTTGTTACTTACACTGAAAAATGGTAAACTACTTGTTAAAAAGTGTCCTGGAAATGAGAAAAACAAAGCCGTAAAAAAACTGTAAATATCTAATGTTTAATGAGAGTTCATGATTTATAACAGTAGAAGAAAATAAACTAATTTAAAGCAATGCCTCATAAAAATATAGCAATGTATGTTTTTAACTCGTTGTAAGGAAAGTCTTTTCTAACCTATTCGTGATGCACTATTTTAATTCTAATTTATTAAAATAGATATGTTATCATATGAACCAAGTTTATCAAGCTATCTTTATCAAGCCTTTATCGAAACTTTATCAAGCTTTTATCTTTTATCAAGCCTTATCTATCTTTTTCAAGCTATGTTTTTTTATTTTTATTTTTTTTTTATTTTTTTTTTTTTTATTATTATTATTATTCAATAAAATAACTTTTTTAAAGTCAACATAAGCTTTTTTTTTAAACCGTATATATTTTTTTAATTCAAATGTTATATGTACAGGGGGGCGACAAGATCAAGCAAAAACACACTAAATAAAATTCCCATTATATACAATCAAGATTAGGCAAATTTTTCTATCAGAAAATACTGCTATATCCCCTTTGTTTTTCTTGATCAGTACCCACTCTGATGTATCATATAATTTATTATACAGTTTTTAAAATCTCAGATCAATGTTAAAAGAGCTTTATTTATGATTAGTTATTCTGTTAATTGCTCATAAAAAAAAAAAAAAAAAAAAAAAAAACTTTTTTTTTTTACAAATAATAATTATATGTACCTAAAAATTAATTGAGTTTTCACAAGTTTTGTACCTAAGGAAATTTTATCTTTGCTTTCATGAAATCAGTAATATTTTGATTACTTTTCCATTTTAATCTAAAAAAGAAAAAAAAATCTTGTTAAAAGGTACACTGAATAAAAAAAAAAAAAAAAAAAAAAACCTGTATTAAGTAATAAGTTGTTGATTTTAATATTAGAAGAAACTAATTTTAAACAATAAGTTAATTAATAAAAGTAATAAAAAAATACATTGAATATTAAGTACATAAATTTTTACATTCCTGAGAAAGCGTATATCCAACAGAGTAAAAAATATCAGGAATTGAACCCGGATACTTGGAATAACGCCCAATGCTCTACCTTTGAGCTAACGAGGACGATACCCATCCTGGAATCTCTCACTCACATATGTCGGGCACATGTTACGCTGAGTATAGTCCTCGTAGCTCAATGGTTGAGCATTGGAGCATTATTCCAAGTATTTGTGTTTGATTCTCGGCTTGGATAATTTTCACTCTGTTGGTTATACGCTTTGTTAGCAATATGAAAATTCACGTATTTAATATTCAATAATTTCGGGCATACTTTCACAGCTAAAAATTAATTGAAAAAGTATACTTATAAAAAAATACATTTTTTAACCCAGTGTTGGAAAGTATTTCCTTATCTGTGCCTAATATATAATTTTTCTTTCTTTATTAACCCCTTAAGTACCACGACGTACCTGCGTACGTGATGGACTGATAAATGGACTATAATGGTACGTCATGGACTACTATCTGAAGCACCAGGACGTATGT
This sequence comes from Maratus michaelseni, assembly GCA_963931845.1. Classification (NCBI taxonomy): domain Eukaryota; kingdom Metazoa; phylum Arthropoda; class Arachnida; order Araneae; family Salticidae; genus Maratus; species Maratus michaelseni. Next base: position 287,539,273 of record OZ007596.1, read on the forward strand.
GCGTACGTCCACGTTGCCAGTATGGCCTTTTTTTAAATTCAAAATTTTGAATTCATGCCAGAATGTTATAGTAGTAATTTGTATTTTACATAATGACAGACTTTTCGTGATTGTATAAATTAAAATTATTCTTTTAGAATTTCCGGTATGAAATTTGTATTTTTTAATTTTCTTTGTATTTTTGACGAAATTTAACATAGCTGGGGTATTCAGCATACTATCACTAAATTGAATATGGTGTTTAAGGGGTTAATAAAAAACTAACAGATATAGTTACATGTGTGCCAATTGTATCGGACTATCTTTGCTCGATTTGTTTTATCTTATTGAGTAATAATAATAATAATAAAACTTTATTGTAAGTTAACCAAGTAGAAAAGTTTCCCAATTCTTTATAATAATACAGATGTTAAAATAACATATGGTTGCTTATTGAGCTTCATTTGCTGGTTCTGATAATGGTTCTGATAATTACCATTTTACAAACAATTTATTTCAACGCTCATGTTTCTTATTTAAAGAAACTTTACCTTTGTTTTCAGGAACTCTGTAATGACTTTTGCTTACATACTTACTTTAATTTGAAAAAAGGTAAAAAACCAGTACAAAAAATCATGTGTCCAAACATAGATTATGTAACACTTTCTAGCACTTCCAAAATGATTTTACATATCTTTACCGTTTAATAAGAAGAAAGATGATATCTAAGTAAACCATTTCAAAGTTAAACCGTTGCGGGAAGGCCTACCTTTCGTCTTTAGCTCAACTAGCCCAGCCCAGCAGGTTTGTTTACTATGAGGCAAAGCCTTACAAGATAATTATTAGAGAGAAAACAACAAATACAAAACAATAATAGGTCACATATTGAATCATAAACAATTAATAAATACGAAAATATAAAAAAAAATAATCTATAGATCTAAGTAAAAAATTTAGAAAACCATAAATATTTAAAAACCCAATTTCAGGAATAACAATAATATTCGCATAAAATATCCGAATTTTTTTGTGCAGCCCTGTATATGATCTATATATTTATACTACATATCAACACTACATGGACTGCTAAATTTTATTTCAGTTAGGAAAAGCATAGCACAGTTCAAAATTATTCTTATGGAATATCCGTCAATAAACTGAAATTACTCGACGACTTTTGTGCTGCCCTGTATATGATTTGTAGAATTTATACGCATCAAGTAATAGAAAAAAAAATGAATTAAATTTAAAAACTCGTTCAACAACTGAAGACGCACTTCCAGCAATTATTGTTAACATACAGTGCCGAATTATTTTGTGTGTCCCTGTAAATGAACGATGAATGCTAATACACAAAGTATTCTATAGTAAGCCTCTTGTAATGAATCTTAGAGATATACTATATCAATTTCAATATGTTTGAAATTGTGAAACATTATTAAAATAAACCCCAAACGATTTTTCACCCTACGTAACGTAATTCTTTTGAGTGTCCCTGTAATGGGACTAGAAGTGCTATGCATGCCATATTCTATAGTAAGCCTCTTTTAATGCACCTCAGTGATATATATATCAATTTCAATATCTTTGAAATTGTGTAATGACATTAAAATTAACCGCAAATGATTTTTCCCATAGACCGTAATATATATATTTTTAAGTGTCCCTGTAAAAAAAATAATATAAGTGCTTTACACTTTATTTTCAATTCCGAACATGCCATAGTAAACCTCAATAACATATATCAATTACCTCACAATTCAAATATGTTGACGCGAGTTAGAGCAGACAGATAGACAGACGGCAGACAGACAGGCAGACAGACAAACCGAATTCATAAACGCTTTTCGACTATGTTGGAAAGAGAAAAAAACAAGAAGAAAACAACAACAACAAGAAAAAAAACTAGTTCACGATTATCACAAAAAAAAGAAAATAAGCGAGTTTAAAACAACTGCTGAGTTATATATAAAGAAATTATAGAGAAATAAATAAAATAGCTTTATTTTAACCAATTTTTGGAAAGTCTTTCCTTATCTATACTTTATGCATGAGTTATATGTATTCTTGTTTATAAAAAAAGACGTATTTGCGTATGTATGTACCGATTTTGTCGCTCTATATTTATTCCACTTTTTTTTTTTTAATCTGAAATAAAAATAACCATATAAAATTACTTTTTTAAGTAAAACAAGTTGGAAATTGCACGTCAAACGTGACAAATGAGATGCTTTCGTACTATAACAAGTTTCAGTGAAATTAATTACATTGTCGGTTATTGTGATATGATTAATTTCCGTAATAAAATAAGTACATTTTAAGTTGCCAACATTTGATCATTTGTTGACATTTACTGAAAATTCCAATGGGAAACTTAAGCCTACCATTGAAAATTTCAGAACTTGAAATCCCTATTTAGACTCTTTTTTTTTCATTTAATATCTATTTCTCCGGAAACATCTATCCAAAAAACTGTCGGTGGATTATAGAATTGCTAAAATTAAACAATTTTAGTATTCAAATTCGGTTTTTAAATTCAGTAATACGGAAAATATATGGCTCCATTTTAAATAGGACGTAATCACCATGGCAACCTTACTATAATTACCTATCATGTGATATCATTGAATTAGTTACGTATGATAGGATTTAATAGAATGATACATTTCGGTCACTTGTCGATTAATCCTCGGAAGCTGCTGTAACTAGGAAGTACCAATTTTTTAAATATTTAAATTACTTAATAAATATTTTATTAATATCTTTTAAAGTTTTGATTCGATTTTCATAAAATTTGAAATGACTCGACAAAATTCTGCAAATATATTAAATTTCAAATCATTCGGTTGGGTAGTTTTTGCACTGTTATATGCGAACAGACAGAGAGACAGACGGACCAGACTACGACTACAGGTGCTACGTATTTATATAATCACGAACGCACCTAAAAAGTAGAACCTCTTTCTTTACTGATGGATGTTTAATGGTAATTGAAATGTAATTGGTTCCCTATTTGTTCGTAATACAGTTGTTAAAATCATAAGAATGTCTATTGAGGTACATATACGATTGATGATTCTGTTAATTCTCATTATTCAAACAATTTATTTTCAGCACTCGTGTTTCTCATTTAAAGAAACTTTACCTTTGTTTTCACGAACTCAGTAATTGCTTTTGGTAATTTACTTACTTATGTTACTCTGAAAGAACTAAAAACTTCTTGCTAAAAGATACCCTGAAAAAAAAAAGAGTAAGAACAAAAAACAGTAAAAAATCTAATGACTAATGACTTTACGATTATAACAGTAGAAGAAAATAAACTAATTTAAAACAACTGCTGCGTTAAAAAAAACTGAAACAAAAATGTAAGAACAACACACGAACAAATCTCATCAAGGCATTCTCAACACGATGCTCACTAAATTCTTTCCGAAACAAAACCCTTGAAAAATGAATGATGCCACTTGCGTTTGCAAAATTCCCAACGTCAAATTCGTTTCGGTTCTTTCTATGGGTGAGCGCAGACAATCCGGTAGCTCAGTCATCATTATGGTGATGATGAGCGATACATCATCATCAAACAAATGAAGGAAATCACAGCCAGCGTGAGTTTATTTTTAGCTAACGGTAAAAGATTTGCTGATAGAAACACAGCGACGATAGCCAGGCAACCGGAATAGGTTTATCGGGAGTGAAATAAAAAAGCGCCGCCACAATTACACACAGGAAAGTCAAATTTATATTGGAAATGTTGATTTTTGCAGGAAAAAAAAAATGTTTCAGCTATTTAAAAAGGGAAAGTACTGAATGTTATATATATATATATATATATATATATATATATATATATATAATTATAATATCTATGAATTTCAAAAACATATCAAGTTCTAATATCATTCTACTAAAATCTACTAAGAGATAATTAATGATATTGTGTAATCAGAATACCACATAGCTAATAATTAACTTGTGCAATCATAAAATTACCATAGCATGTGCTTCAATGGTAATTAGTCAAATTTACTCATACCTGAAGAACATTTAAAAAGAAAGAGAGAGAAAGGGGAAAAAAATTATAAATTGGAGTTGCTATTATGTAAACACAAATGGATTAATAAATTAATTATGAACATTATTCAGTGGAAAAACTGGACCACAAGAGAACCAATCAAGAATTGGATATGAAAAAACATATGTGGATGTACTCGTCAGCTTGGCTGCACCCACATGTGTTTTAAAAATAATTCAGTATTTCATAATTCTACTGGCATGATGCTAAGTACAGTAGAATCAGCCAAGTATACTGAATTATTACCAGACAACAATTGGAAAAATTTAAAATTGGAAATATTATATATATATATATATATATATATATATATATATATATATTTCTAAGTACGGCACTAAGGTAGTGTTTCTAAATGTTTTCTTCTCGGTACATTTGAGAAAAAGACAAATATTTTATAATATTCGAAAGTATAAAACAAGTTGGAAATTGTAAGCCGAACGTGCCAAATGAGGTGGCGTTCGTATTATAACTATTTTTATAAATATTTAGATGTGGGTGCAGTAGTTGTTGTGCTCTATGCAAAAATGCATGAATACAAAATTTATTTTATGTGCAGATTTTCATATTATAGATATTAATTTCATTTTATGAAATTAAGTTTCAATACACTTTTACAAACAATTAATTACAATTCTGTTACATTAAAATTATACTATGTGAAAATTTCCAATATAAGACAGTGTAAAAAAAAAAAAAAAATCATCGTTATTATTTCAGTGAAATGAATTATGTAGTCTGTTATTATGATATGATTAATTTCCGTAATAAAATAAGTAACATTTTAAATTGGCAACATTTTATCTTTTGTTGACATTTACAGAAAATTCCAATGGGAAACTTAAGCCTAGCTTTGACAATTTCAGAGCTTGAAATCCATATTTAGGAACATTTCCCATTTAATATCTATTTCTCCGGAAACATCTGTCCAAAAAACTGTCGGTTAGATTATATGAATGCTGTAATTAAACAATTTTAGTATACAAATTCGGTTTTTAAATTCAGTAATACGAAATTAATATTACTCCATCTAAAATAGGACGTAATCACCATGGCAGCGTTGAATCATTACCTATCATGGGATATCATATAGTTAATTACGTATGATGGGATTTAATAGAATGAAGAAAACTTTTATTAATATCTTTTTAAGTTTTGATGCGATTTTCATATAATTTGAAATGACCTGACACAATTCTGAAAAGTTTATATATATTAAATTTCGAACCATTCGGTTGGGTAGTTTTAGCGCTGTTATATGCAGACAGACGGACGGACCAGACGACGCCTATAGGTGCTATGTATTTATATAATTACGAACGCGCTTAATAATCACGAACGAAACTATACAATAATCTCTTCCGAGTTATCCATGACTACGAAAAGCGTTCTTTACATTTAGAAACATCAAAAACCAATATATTTTCAACATTTGAAGACGCATTTACAAAAAAAAAAAAAAGTTTATTTTGCTGCCACCAATTTTCCGAAACGTATCCAAGTGTTTTTAGTTTTCTTAAACCGGAATAACGGATTTTTGGATGCTCTCAATTATATATTAAACATTCATAGCTGCTAATAGACTCGACAAAATTCTGCAATGTTTATATATATTAAATTTCGAACAATTTGGTTTGGTAGTTTTTGCGCTGTTATATGCGGACAGACGGACTGACGGACGAACCAGATTCGACAGTAGGTGCTGCGTATTTATATAATTATGAATGCACCTAATAATCACGAACGAAACTATACAATACCCACTTCCGAGTTATCCATGATTACGAAAAGCGTTCTTTACATCTAGAAACATCAAAAACCAATATATTTTCTTCATTTGAAGAAAGAAGCATTTACAAAAAAAAAGTTTATTTTGCTGCCGCCGATTTTCCGATACGTATCCGAGTAGTTTTAATTTTTTTTTAAACCGGAATAGCAGATTTTTGGATGCTATCAATTATCTATTAAACATTTATAGCTGCGTAATTGAATTTATACGTGCAAGTGTAACAATATAAGGTAAAGCCAGGAGAAATGGCGCGGTCGGAGAGATTGCGCACATAGAGGTTCAAGGGTAAGGAGTAGAGTGACTGCGCAGTGACTCCAGGTAGTTGTACAACAGCAGTAGCGGAGTGTCTACTTGAAAGTGCACGTTGATTGTTTTGAGCGTCTAAGATAAAGCATTGCTGTTTTGTTTTGTTTTCCCAAAGTAAGTGCTTGAATTTTCATAGCTATTTCTCAGAATTTCTATACAATGTCAGTAGTACAAAATATTTTAAACTTAAACGATTTCTCATAAGCTACTAATCTAGACTAACAATGTGAACATCAACGGTTCGTTTTAGTATCGGCCCTGTTTAAATAAAAGGCCGCGAAATCTCTCCTACCGAAATTGGAGAGTTTGCGCATCTGGTAATTAGGAGAGATGGCGCATTGTCCCCATTAGTTTCCATGCTAGGAAAGATTACGCAGCTGATTAGTAAACTTGCATAAAAAATGAAAAATGAAAATGGACTAATTTTAAGTTAAACGTGTTATCAAGTAACTTAATGTTATTTTGTAATCTTATCTGGACTTGCTTTTTCTGATTCTTTAATTTTTTCCATTCAATTAAAATTTTTTAATCATTTTTAAAATTATTTCCTTTTTCTGATTCTTTAATCATTATAGGTTGAAGTATTCACTCCTAATACAATAATATTTGTTCACAAAAACCTTACAGCAATGTCATTTAAGTGTAATTATTATTGTTAACAATTTAATTGTAGTTATTATTAGTAACAATCTCTCCTACCCATGTGCACATTCACACCAACCCTGTAAGGACAGATTGCGCAAAATAACTTTCTTAGTTTTATTACAACTGTTCTATTAAATTGCAACGTAACCACAAAATAGCAACGGAAATGCATAAAAAACAAATGAAGTAAAAAATATTCATGCATAGTTCAGCAAAAAATTAATATTTAGATTTTTTATTATTGTTATTTTGAACTGTGCGCAGACTCTCCTAGCTTTACCTTACCAGAACTGTCATAAAATTCTTGCTGGCGAAATTGTTGATGCACATGTACTTTGGCGCGGTAATTAAAGATTGGCGCCCAAATGTACTGCTAAATTAGATCAGAACTTATCTAACTCTCATACTGAGAAGATGGTAAGTTTGATGGTGTGAGCTTTTACTTGTTCTGAGTGACGGGGGATCACCTCAAATTTTCAACTCTCATTCTCTTCAAATTAAAAAGATCTCCATGGATACTATTTGTTTATTTTATATTTACTTGATAAGCATCTTTATGCGAGAGGAGAACAATGGGTTTTGCTGTTAATACCTCGCAATGTTATCTTGCAATATTACTTTCTAAACAGCCATATAGCACATGGGCTTTGAAACTCCTCCACACATCCTCTCTTGTAGATGTTTCTCAAATAAAAAGCTTTTTCACGTGAAAAGATCTATGTGTGAAATGATGTGTTTTGTGTGGAATGTTTCCTGCAGGACAGATAGACTTATGGTTATTTCGGCAAACACAATTCGCCACTATATTTCGGTATTTATTTTTAAGATCACGGAAAATACATAAAGTACGGAAATGAACTAGCTAGCTCCTTCACACGCACCATGCTATTTTGAAATCAGAATATTGGGGTATTTGATTACAAAAAAGTTGTAAAAACCCTGGCTCGCAGAAGAAAAAAGAAACAAGGAAAATAAGAAATACACACACATAAAAAAATTAAAATGGAACCCCAGTTTACGTATTTACTTACGCATATTTTGCGCCATAGTAAAATACCATAAAATTAAAGTAAAGTAGTATCATATTAATACAAATCGAGATTAGAATTGGAAATGGAGTTCACTATTGTCCGACTGGACGAAATATTTAAAATAGTCGCGATGTAAAAATTAAGGTCCGGGTAGCAAAGCAGGCTCAAATTGCGATCACTTTCATGACAGACGCAACTCAGAGCCTAAAACCCGAAGGGTATTTTCTTCGAAAATGGAATAATTCAGGGTCCTCCCAAGCATAAACACAGACATATTTATTGCTATTTTTCATTGCTCCGTTTTTTTTTTACTCCATCTTTAGAAATTTTATCTTCTACGACTTAGTATCATTCTTCATTAAACGCTTGGAACAACACATTTACCGATTTGCTGTTACTGATGTATGACATTCACATAGGATGAATAACTTAAGCTTTCCTGACATTTCTGTCCACAGAAATGTTTTGCAGTTTACAAACATCGGCTGAGAAACAATAAATAACTTGATGAAATGATTTATAATCGTTTCTTGTAGCTTATATTATTTTTAATGACTGGTTGCTAAAAATATGACGGAGTATTGTATTTATATACTCGTAAAAATCAATCGCAAAATCTACGAATTGTATTCTATGACTTAGCGAAAGCATGGGTGGTTCCATATAGTTGGCATAAATATTCCTTATATATTGATAACCCCGTTTTATATTTAAAAAAAATAACGATTTATAGTCGTTTTTCTACAAGGTGGCGATTATTAAAATGACAGTACTCACTGTGTTCTGTAAGTGACTATTACTTCGCAAATAGTACTATCTGTACTATTTGCGAGAACGGAGCCAAATTTTGAAGAATGATTAAAGAAGATGGCGGACGGAGTAGTCTGCGAAAAAAATATTAAAAGTCACCACTAGGGGATGTGCAGTGGTGTTTTTTTCGCGGAATCCTTAGTCCGCAATCTTGTATAATCCTTCTACAAAATTTGGCTTCATTCTGGGAATTAGGTCGCGCTACAGAACACGCTGAGTACTGCCAGTTAAACATGTACTATTTTTAATGACCGATGGTTAAAAAAGTGATGGATTCTTGTATTTATATACTCTTTAAATTTATTCGCAAAATCTACGAATTGTATTCAGTGATTTAGTGAAAGCATGCGTGGTTTGATATAGTTGGCGTAAATATTCCGTATGTAATGAGAACCTCGCCTTATAGGCCAAAAAAATAACGATTTCTTGTCTTTTTTTTTTTTACAAGGTGGCCATAATTAAACTGACAGTTCTCATCGTGTTCTGTAGTGCGATCTACCTGCAGGAATGGAGCCAAATTTGAATAATGATTAAACAAAATGACGGTCGAAGGATCCCGCGAAAGGATAATTCCAAAAATCACCGCTAGGGAACGTGCGGTGGTTTTTTGTTTCACGGAATACTTCGTTCGCCATCTTGTATAATCAGCTCATAAAATTTGGCTCCATTCCCGCAATTAGATCGCGCTACAGAACACGCTGAGTTAGCGTCAGTTTAATTATGGCCACCTTGTACATGTGCTATTTTTAATGACAGAATGGGTTAAAAAAGTGACGGATTGCTGTATTTATATACTCGCAAAATTTATTCTCAAAATCTATGAATCGTCTTCAGTGACCGACTGAAAGCATGCGTTGTTTGATATATTTGGCGTGAATATTCCGTATATACTAAGAACCACGTTTTATAGGCCCTAAATTTAACGATTCATAGTTGGTTTTTTGTACAAGTGGGCCATAATTAAACTGACAGTTCTTTTGGTTTCTGTAGCGTGATCTAATTTTAAAAATGGAGCCAAATTTTAAAGAATGATTAAACATGATGGCGGACGAAAGATTTTGCGAAGAAAATAATTCAAAAAGTTACCGCTAGGGTACGTATATGGTATTGTTTTTTTCGCCGAATCCTTCGTCCGCCATCTTGTATAATCATCCTACAAAATTTGACTTCATTCTCGCAATTAGATCACGCTACCGAACATACTGAATACTAATTTATTAAATTAGTGTATTAGTATATTTATTAATTTATTATAATTTATACTAAATGTATAATTATGGCCACCATGTACATGTGCTATTTTTAATGACCGTTGATATAGAAGTGGCGGATTACTGAATTTATATATTCGTAATTTTTTTTCTCCCTAAAATCAACGCATTGCATTCAGTGACTTAGTGAAAGCATGTGTGTTTTGATATACACGTAGTTGACGAAAATATCCCGTGTATACTGAGCACCTTATACTTTATAGGCCAAAAAATTAGAAAACAAATTCTTATTATATACGAGTAAACACGGTATTTTTTCTTATCTATTTAATAATAACTTAATAATAATTTAAATTAATTAAATAGTAAATTAATAACTAAAAATATATATATTTTTTAAAAATAGAACGAATTTTTGAGATATCCAGTCTGTCTTTAAATAAAATCAAAGAAAAAAAAATATCTAACAGCATTTTGTAATTAAAAAAATTTCTAAAAGTGAATGGTAATTTAAATATATAGAATTAATTTTTCTAATGTTGGAAAGTTAAATGAGGAATAGTAGTTTGTAAATAATAATTTTCAAAAATATGCAATTCCCTGCACATTTATTTATACACTGCAAAAAATAATTGTTGATTTTACAGTATAAAACTGGCACCCAGCTGCCAGTATTATACCGTAAAATTAACAGTATTAAACAGTAAAATAAGCAGCAATACGCTGCCGTGCAAGCAGTAATACGCTACCGCGCATGCGCGGTAGCGTATTACTGCTTGCACGGCAGCGTATTGCTGCTTATTTTACTGTTTAATACTGTTAATTTTACGGTATAATACTGGCAGCTGGGTGCCAGTTTTATACTGCAAAATCAACAATTATTTTTTGCAGTGTAACAGATAATTTTCATGGCTTTGGCTCTGACGTATTCTAAAATTCGTTTATGGACTCCCTGTAAATTAAGAAGTGAAGCAAAAATCAAAAAAAGTTTATTTTATTTCGAATTATACGTCAGTTTCTCTAGATCTTATTAAAAAAAATATTATATAGCAATTCTTATTTCACCCAATCTGCTGTGGATGTAATCCGAATAAATTAGTTACTTTTTATTTGTTAAGATATGTTTTAATAAACTATAACCAATTCTAACAAAGATATAAGAAAATGAAAAGTATTAAACATTTAAAATACGCTCATATCAACGGGAGGTTTATTTTATATTTGTATATATATGACAATAACATGTTTTATTTGCACTTGAGATAAATTTGTTATTATCATAGCAAATATTTTGTAAATATTTAGACAGACAATTGAATAGAGACAATAGAATTCTATTTTGGAATTTTTCATAATTTATAATGGTGTGGATTTTCAAAGAGATTTTATAGGTAACTAGTAATTTCTCACCCAACAGAATAGTTCTTCATTTTTTTTAAATATTAAATATTTTTATTATAATTATTTTTCGCTTATATTGTACGTAATAATTTTTCTAATTTTAAAAAACAATGTGTATATTATAAATGCGGTAACATTTAAAAAAAAAATCATTTTATCAAAAGAGAATAAAATAGAGTGTGTAAGCGATAACTAAATAAAGGAGCGAGCACTTTATCTTTTCAGAGACCAATAAAATACGCACAAAATAATACAGCTCATCTTCAAAATATTAGAATAATTGAGAAAACGTAATAAGAAAAAATTATTTTTCATTTATTTATTTTTGATACTAAGTAAATGCAATTCAATTTCTTATAAATTAAATCTGGAATGTTTAGATAAGATTTTAACATTTACAAAATATAAAATACAGTAAAATAAATTAGGTATACAGCTTTCTGAAACACTTCAAAATATTAAAATAAAATTTAGATTGGTTCAAAATATTAGAATATTTTATTTTACGCAACAATATTACCTTATGCATATTACGTAAATGGTAGTTAATATTTTATAGCATCCCCTTTAGCTTTCATAACAGCGTACAATCGATCTTGCATACTATATACAAGGTGTTTACAAAAATTTCTATCAATAGTAGCCCAAATGGACTTTATACGTGCCACTAACTCAGTTTTACTTGAAAGAGGATTTTCTTGGAGTTTTTTATTCACTATACACCATAAGTTTTCGATGGGATTAAGGTCTGGTGAGTTTGGTGGACAAGGAAGTACCTTAATGTTGCGTTGGCGGAACCAATTCTTAGTTGACACCGAGGTATGCGGGGACGCTAAATCTTGTTGAAAGATGAAATCATCTTCAAATAAATCTTCTGATGATGGAATCATGTAATATTCAAAATTTCTTGATATATCTGAGAGTTAACCTTTTCGTAGACGATGCATAACTTTCCAGGTCCTTCCGCACTCATGCAACCCAAACCATGACACTAGCAGCAAATTTTACGGAACGTTTAAGTCATTCTTTATCAAATTCTTCTTGCTTCATTCTCCAAACTCGATTACCTTGATTACCATATGAAACACAAAGCATACTTTCATCACTAAATAATATATTTTTCCTATCTTCTTCGCTCCATAAACGTCTTGATTTACACCAATTCAATCTTATACGCTTTTGTTTTGCAGTCATGAGAGGTTTTGTTTTCGGTACACGAGATTCAAACTTAAATTTATGGAGACGTCTTAATGTTGCGTCGATGTAAAAACTTCAACTCCTTCTTCACTCCATTTTCGGTGCAAGAATCGCACACTTTTAAAACGGTTTTTCTTAACTATACGCTTCAGTTTCCTGTCATTTCTAGCAGATGTTTTTGGTTTTCGGCCGTCATTTCGGCGATTATTTTGAAATTTTCCATTTTTTTAATATTGTGTTAGTATTTTAGTAACGCTTGATTGCGAACAATGTAAATAATTCGCTATGTAACATGATTTTTACCGTGCCGATACAAATCAACCATACGAAGTTTAATAGATTCCGGAATATCACTCACACAACCCATTTTAAAGACGAAAAAGCAAACAAACAGCAAAAAGAATACTGATTTTAAATATAATCGTGTGAATTTAATCAATGATGCCACCAGTCAGGAATTGGTGATAATTAAAGGGGAATTAACGTGAAATATTCTAATATTTTGAACCACTTGAATAAATATTCTAATATTTTGACTTTTCAAAATAATTTTTTTTCAATTAATCTTTTCAAAAATGATATTAATTTTAAGATAATAAACAATAAGTTCTTAATAAAAATATCGTTTGCATATTTGCATTAAAATATATTAAATTACCAAACGATATTTTCAATTTGTAAAAAAAAGTAATTATTCTAATATTTTAGATATGAGCTGTATTTCTGGAAACGATAACGTTACCTCAAAAAATCTCTGAGCCAACTACATCCTCAAAGAACCGATATATAATTCGAAAGAGCTAAAATAACCATCAAAAAGTAAATATAGGAAAGAGTTAGGATTAAAATAGAGAAAAAATGAATATGTAGACATATACCCCCTCCCCCTTCAACATAAAAAATTTAACGGAGCTATAAAAAAATCATCAACAAGTAACTTTGATGAAACAGTATTCTGTGACTTTTAGAAGAGCAGCTTTAATTTACGTTCGATTTTTTTTTTTCGTTTCTTTATTTTTGTATTCCACAATAGTTTCCTTTAAAAATGAAGAAAAGCATCTCCAATTTTTCTGCATGTACATTGTCAAATAAATAAATAAATAAATAAATAAATAAATAAAAATCAGTGTTGTATCGTTTGATGATACCAATTAAACATGGTTCAATTGATTTTTCAAATATCCATATTATGGTGAGACTGCAACAATAATTCGCCGTTTCACCATTCTTTGGCAATATATTACAGCGAATCACAGCAAAACACGAGATCCAAAACAAAATCCATTTTCTATAGACAGCTGTGCGGAAAAAAATCGTAAACCAAATCCAAATATATTTAAATATTGTTTGTTTAAAATAACTTTTTCAGCTATTTTTTAGCATTGCATTTCGGAAAAATACCTTTTTCTCTAACAGCTAACACAACTGTAAAACTAAACTAAAACAAATAAAAATTACACCATAGGATCCTTATAATTTCAAATAAATTTTCGCCGTATTGATAACACGGATGGAAATACAGATGCTTTCTTTGTGTACCTAAAATTTCTACTTCTCGATATTCGTTTTGCGCGATGGAATAAAGGTTATTAAATAATTTATTTTTCTGAATGTGACTGCGTGTTACTGGCCGAGTCGGGATGACCTCATAAAACTAGAACGGCGGGAAAATCTTACCTACTGGAACGGCGGGAAGGGATCATTTTGACACCTCGATGAAACTACTGAAGTAACAACGATAAAACAATTTTAAATGCCATACGTCGGAAAAAATATGTAACTTACGCGTATTTCATCATTTATATTTAATTTATATTTAATATTACTTGATAATTGATTGAATTTTTAAAGTACTATAAATGTAACGCCTACAGGGCGATCCATTGGATCCTACTACAACTATTAAAAAAATTCATTAATTTGACATAAAAAGTGATTGGTTTCACAAGTTAAAATTAATGCTAACTAAAATAAAACACAATTTATAAATTAATACTGTTTTCATCAATGTTTCATATATATATATATATATATATTTCATATATATATATTCAATATTGTCCAATACTTCAAAAACTAACAAATCTAGAATACTGATTTTTTTTTTTTTTTGATTTTTTTTTTTTTTTTTTAATACTTGTTATCTATTTACGAAAAGTAAAATAATTTCAAAACCATTCTTCCAACCAAACAAAAGTAATCAACGGACAAACGTGCTCAAAAGACAAAATGACCCCTACTGACGTTCTAGTGTTAGGAAAAAGTATCAAATGTTGATGCATTGTACTTTTAAGGAATATTTAGTATGTTTGATAACTCCTGAACTGTGTAACGTGGATTTTACATGATAGCTTATTTAAGAGGTCCTCCTTTACAGATGATGGTCGCCCAGAGAGGCATTATCTTCGAGGCTGAAATTTTCGCACTTAAACTTCTCAAACGATCTTTGAACTGTGTCATTTGAAATAAGAAATTGTCCAAATACAGCAAAAAATTTTACGAGCAGTTTGAATAGCGTTTTTATCTTTCTTGATATAAAAGAGCATAATGCTGCAAAAAAGAACTTTTTGGTTCTACACCCGCATAGCATGCACAGTCACAGTGACGTCATTGTGACGTCACTGTGAGTCACGTACGTCACGTCACATCTGTGACCAAAATGACACCACTTTGTAATGTCACACTGTGATCAAAATGTGAACGTCTTGAAGATCTAAAGAAAACTTAAAATAAACTTTAGAACATCTTATGGCATGAAGAAAATTATTTTTTGACATCTTTAAAAATTTTTGTGACGTTGCAATGACGTCACTGCAAGTCACATAAGTCACGTAAAACCTATGACCAAAATGCCAACACTCTGTGACTTCACGGTGTGATCGGAGAGAGAATTTGGAAAAAAACTCATAAAATATAGAATTGAATTATGTCATGTACCTAAATCATTAATAAAAACATTGTCACACATTATTTAAATATATTGTATTTCCAAAATAAAATAATAAATAAATATTTGCCTACATATATGAGGCAGATATTTTTTTACAATTTTCATTGCCATTTTCATGAAATTTAACAAAATATACTATATAATACACAGGTAAAAATCCTTAAATAGAAATTTAGTAACGTAGGAAAGTTTTGGCGGAAAGTAATTCAGAAATAGATCTCCCATTCTAATAAAACTGTTAGCGATTTAGAGATTTGTTAGCATTTTAAATACAAACATTTAATTTTTTTCCTACCACCGCATGGAACTCATTTGCTAATTTTGTGATACTAAAAATATTTTAAAAATCTCCAATCTCTTATTATTTTGAGAGGCTACTCAACCCAATCACCAGCTTTCTGTTTAAAAAGTGAGGACACCATTTTTGCGAGTTCGACATCGGGGGTGCTCGGGGTGACCGTCGAACGCGTTCAAGATTTTTCTTGTACTGAATATTTAAGGTGGTTCTCAACTGACCTGCTCCACAACGCGAAGCTTTCTGACATAATTTCTGACTCATTTTTAAACGCAAAGGCATAAAATGGGCAGGACTGACTATGGAAGCAATTTGGAATCGAAATGAGTTTTCCATTTTTTGATAAATAAATTACTTATCAAGTTATAAGCAATTCGTGTCACGTGACGACTGGTTTTTCTCTTTTCTTTCCCTGTTACGTCGGGTATTTGGTTCAAAACGCTGACTTTGACATTCTTTTCTGAAAGATCTTCTGATTTTACTAAAAAATGGAAAACGTCTTTCAATTACAGAGTTTCTGAATAAAAACAAAAGCCAATTTCATGCGTTTCCGAACAAAAACGAATTAAAAATATGTCATAAAGTATATGTCATTCCTATAGCAATTTATTCCAAAACTGGTCAGTGCTTAATAAGATATCACCTCTGTTAAATATATTGATCTTTTCAATAGAGTGTAAAAAATGAAAAAAATCGTATTTAGGAAATCTGATTGCGGAATAGTATTTATATTTATGCCGTAATTATTTTATAAAGACTATTAAATCCATTTTTATTTAAAATTTATGTTTACTTTGGACGCCTAAAACAAATGCAACTAATTAAAAATATATAAAAATTTAAATTTTCACAGCTTATTTCCGAGAATATTGAACTCTCTCATATAAAAACAGAATATTATAGTTTTATTAGAAGTTATTTGTCAGCCATATAAACTATAAAGCATTTGAAATGTCTTTATTTAACTGTTTTTTTTTCTATTCTTTTTCTGGAAACACCTGCTAGATGTTACTTTGTGGTAAACATTACTGCGCAGATCATGATCGCAGATGTTGAGGTCAGACGATTATTTTCATGTGCGGATTAGAGTGTGTGGTGTTCTTTTAAGTTTGTGGAAGTATATTGTGGAATTTATACCGTGAAAGTAAATTAACGTTTTAAAGTGAATCATCCATTTTAACCTATCCTTATGTCTAGCTGGGTGCGTTCTTAAGGTCTGCGTGATATTTGATATCTCAGATCTATGAACACACCTAAGCTGGACACTTTGAAAATTAAAGCAGTGGATTTGAGTCTCATTTTTCAATGAAAAGGAAGCAGTCAACGACCATTAAAACTTAATACCTTGAACTGGTGGTTTTACTTATAGATTAGCAGGTAACTTTTAATGTCTTCGCAGTTTTGTTAATAGTGCATATTTAGTAATGGTACATTAATAGTGCATTATTTAAATGTTAAGATGTTTAAATCTTTTTTTTTTAATCACTTATATAAAATTTTATCTTTAATGTTTTAAATCGTTTTAAATAGAGAGTTTGGAAAAAAGCTTAAAGTATTTACTGACAATATATATTCTAAATGTAAAGTGTTATTTATAACGAGGAATGTATTTATATTTTGCGTTTCTCAGTTCAATTTTCATAGTTATTCATTGTAATTAAAAACATTGCAATTTTTAAAACTATTAACATTTGATTTACAATTTGAAAATTTCTTAGCTAGTGGAGGTTTTGAGAAATAATTTTCTGGTATATTTGAAATAATTGCGACAATTTAACTCATTACAAATTTAGTTGTCAAGATATGTCAATATTAGGCGCACAAAAATAATGAATATTGATGAAGCAATAAAACAGCTATTCAGTTAAGGTAATTTTTCCAGTTATGTTATCGAATTTTTTCTATAGTAAAAATTGATATTTAAGCTCTGCATTTAGTATTCTATCAAAAACTATAAATAAAATAATTTGTAAAGAAAAAAAAATTTTTTTTTCTTTGCGTTTATGATCCGAAGTTTTAAATTTCATTTGCTTCGAAAAATGTTTAATTGCTTGATACAATGTTTATTATTTAATAATATCGCACAATAGATAGATCTATTATTTAAATGGATTCCTAATATAAATTTTTCACAATGCTTATTTAAAAATCTATACTTTTATTTTCATTAAATTTGTAATCAAATCCAAAATAACTAATTTCTGAATTCATTTTTATTCGGAAACACATGAAATTGGCAGGTGTTCTTATTCAGAATATATGTAATAGAATGGCATTTTCCATTTTTGACAAAAGATGTTTCAGAAAACACTATCAAAGTCGGTGTTTTGAACCGAATTTCCAACGCGCAGCGTCAGAAACGGAAAAAACGTGACCAAAATTGCTCTTAAGCATTTCATTTATCTAAAAGTGGAAAACGCTATTCATTCCAAATCGCTTTAATAATCAGGCATGCAAGTGCCAAGCGTTTAAAAATTTGTTCATAAATGTGTCAGAACGTTTCGTGATACTGAACGAGGGGAAATATGGCAAAGTATACACATTTAAAAACTTCAATACTTAAAAGCAAAATAGCATAGTTTTAATTATTGTCAACATTTTTGGTGGTTACATAAAACAAATGGAAGTCGAAGTTATTTTTAAAAGTGGTTATTTGCACAATAGAATTTCATATTATTAAAATATTTAATTTTATTATAATTTTTAATGGATTCATCTATTATTTTTATATTAGTATGCGTTCTTTACATTTATAATTTTCTTGTTTAACGGCTACATTAGCCGGTTTCCCAATCAGATGCAAAGTTTTAATTTGAATACGAGTTGCATAAAAAAAATGATTGCCGATCCAATCCTTATCGTCGATCTTATCCATATTTGGTGAAATCTTGTTATCCGAATCTATGCGAAATCATTTATCAGGTTCGGTCGGGTTGTGGGCCTACAGAATTTTTGTTGTTGTTGTTGTTGGGTTAGGGTAAGATTACGGGTTGAATGTAAATATAGTTTCAGTCAACCACCATTCATGTTCAAGTAGACATTCAATCATGTTCAAGAAGTATATAACCGGATTCGTGCATGACTCTAGATCCGAGCCGACATCAGAAATTGTATCGTAACACAATTTCTGATAAAATCTGGTTACTTGGTCGTATGCAAGATTCTATTCTGAACAAGACTTACAGTAAAAACATTATACCCGACTCGGGTCAGATCGGGTTCACGAAAATCAGGTCAGACGACAACTAATCCAAATCTATTCTGCAGCTAAACAAATCCAAAAAGATCGATCCGAAGTTTCTGGATTGTATTTGGGTAAAATCTGGTCACCCGACCCGGTGCAGTGTCGTCACAAACGTCACAAACTTGAACCATAAAAAAATTTTGATCCGAACATTCCGTATAGGATTCGGGTAAAATCTGATCACCCTATCCGAAGCAGATTCGTCACATTTTTCACATTGAAGTCGCACGGTGACTTCACAAAGTAGTCACATTGTGAGGTCACAGAAAGCCTTGAAAACGGCCATAACGACCTCGCATTTACGTCACAGTGACTTCACATTGACGTCACGTGACGTCACGACGACTGTCACAAAGTCACAGTGTGACTTCACAGTGACGTCGCCGTGATGTCACCATGCCTTACGGGCATTCTTAGCACTGCACTGAAACAAAAAATTATGCCACAGCACAAGTCAGAATTATGCTACGTAAGCAGAAAAGATCGGATGTACATATCTAGGTCATTCAAGGTCACTCCTTATCAACAGTAGCCAAATAATCCGTATATTTAAAGCTGTTTGGTAATTCTGTCAAATCTATTCCATCGAAATTCGATCGAATACGCATGCGTCAAAAAATCACCGGCCAATGAGGTGAGGGTCTATGACTGTCTCTACAAACGTGTTTGGGATCGTATCATCTGTTGTTTTTTTCTGTTGTCACGTTGCGTTAAACCTAGGAAGATATTTATCTAGAACTCACTGTGGAGTGTTTAGAAGGTATTTATTTTATTTATTTATTTTATTTATTGTAATTTGTATGAATACTTAGATGTCCATTTCGGATTTACTGTTTAAAAATGAATTTAGGCTCATAAGTTGGCGAAATCCCGATGGAAATTTTTTTTTTAGATCTCTATCATTTTGTTTATATAGTACAGAAAATAATTATTCAAACGTGTAGAACACGTAATACAAAATTGGACCACTTATGGTCTGTTTATTATCGGGAATGAATCTTATGGTGTTCCGATTGATAATGAATTCGATTGTCAAAAAACAGTACGCACGGTAGTAATATTTTTATTATTATGTGTTCGAAAAAAGCGAATCTGAGCGCCTGAATATAAATTATAAAATATTATTTCTATATTTAGCAACTAAATATTTAATAAATATGCAGGAATGTGACTAGCTTTATGTGAATGTATAATATATGTAAGTCTGAACTTTAGCATTATTTTTTAACAGAAATATATTATCTCTATTCGATTTAAAAGTTTTGTCATTACATAAGTGTGCTATTTAATTTGTAAAGAGTATGTATGCATTATATTGTTTGTATGTATACAAATGTTTAGAATGTTTTGATTTGTAAACTCTTAATATTTGAATAATGTTTACATTATATTTGTTTGTATGTATACAAACAATATATGTATACAAAGAAGTATATATACAAACAATATTAATATTTACATTGTATTGTTTGTATGTATACAAATCTTGAATGTTTTAATTTATTACATTCATTTTTTACCAGTTTTCATGTCCGTTCATGGGCGATTCATATGAAACTCATAATTTGTCACAAATTGGTGATTTTATTGATTTAGTGCTTTGCCCAAGAATGTGGAAAACAAAACTATTTTTGACATCGGGTGAAATGAATGAGGTTATTTCGGTTTTTATTTTGTATATAAAAAATGTTATATGTAAAAAAATCCTGGCCATTAATCACATTGTTTTTTGTATATTTAAAGACGATTACTTATTCTTTGTAATTATTTTTTTGCTGGGGGTTTTTGAGCAAAATAATATTACTTCATAGCTAGAACCAGTTCCGCTAATCATTAATATTTTCTTAATCCTTTGACCGCTGAGCAAATGGGCAAATTTGTAATGTTTTTTCTGTTATTTTTTTTAAATGTCAAAAAAAGATAAATTTTCAAAATTGGTATAAAAAACTTAGGTACTTCTCTATTATCCCATCGTCCACTTTTCATAACAAAATACTATTGCCAAAATGTATGATTAAATGCCAAAAATGCAATCCCATTTACTTGATGTCGGAAGCATTATACGTGTTTGTTATGTCGTCAAGTGGTTTTTAATTCAACATTTGCGCGTATTAATGACAACGTTCTCCCGTTTATTTGGCGTTACAGTTTGGCGATAGTTTTTTGTTATGAAAAGTGGTCGATGAGATAATAGAGAAGTACCAAAACTTAATTACGTATATGAGTAGATTCCTTGACTATATTAATCATTACTCAATATTTTAAAACTGCATCATATTTGTAGAATTATATTAATTTAAACAATGCTTCTATTGAAGTGTGAAGAAGCACATACTTCTATGAAGAACCATATATTTACATAATCGTTTTCATTAGCAATCGGAACACCATAAGATTCATCCCCGATAATAAACGGACTATAAGTGGTCCAATTTTGTATTACGTGTTCTATGATATTTTACGTACGTTTGAATAATTATTTTCTGTACTATATACACAAAATGATAGAGATCTAAAAACACAATTTCCATCGGGATTGATTTTGCGAATGTTAAATGAGCCTAAATTCATTTTTAAACAGTAAATCCGAAATGGACACCTAAGTATTCATACAAATTATAATAAATAAAATAAATACCTTCTAAACACTCCACAGTGAGTTCTATATAAATACCTTCCTAGGTTTAATGCAATGTGCAAGAAAAAAAAAACAGGAGATGATCCCAAACACGTTAATAGAGACAGTAATAGACTCTCAACTCATTGGCCGGCGATTTTTTTGACGCATGCGTATTGGGTCGAATATTGTTGAAAAATGATTTTGAAGAAAAAATCGGGAAATTCACAAAATGGTTTCGGGAAAAACTTCACCAAATGGTTTAAAAATTCTTTGAGTGACAGCGGGAAAAAAATTTCGTTTTACATTCAATCATCGCAATTGGCGAGTGTGACTATTAAGTTTAACCAGTACTGGCAATAACATCAATTACCAATTTTCAGTATTACTCGCCGATTGGTGAGTGTTAATTTTGTCTTATATCACAAACTGTATTTACATATACTACTAGATATAATGATTATGAACCATGATTTTTCTATTATTGGGCGAGATTCATGTTTTTTCAGCAATTCTTTGACGAAATTCATGTTTTTTCAGCGATCCTTTGAAGAATTTCGCATTTTTCTCATGATCCTTAACGAAATTCGCATTTTCCAGCGATTCTTTGATAAAATACATTTTATTCCGCAATTTTTAGACGAAATTTAGTAAAAAAGCATGACCTTTTGGTGAACTTTCCTTTTTTGCAATTCTTTGACAAAATTTGCTTATCTTTCACGATCCTTTTGCATAATTAATGTTTTTTCTGATGTCTTTTAACGAAAGTCATGTTTCCCCATGATCCTTTGATGAATTTAGTGTTTTTCCTCAATCATTTGACGAAATCTGTGATTCCCCCCCCCCCCCCCCCCCGCGAAGATTGGTTAGATGTTTTTAGTCTGCAGGTGCCCTAAAAAGTCTGTGACGCCCGTTGCTGCATTGCACACATTCTTTCTTCCATGGTGCATCGAACGAAGAAAATTCATCCTAAAGAATCATTGTTTCATTCTTGACATTTCTGGAAAGAAACAACGTTCAACTCATTGGCTGAATTGTAAAGGGCGAAATGTGTCAAACATTAGCGGAAAGAAAGTGCGCAATTTGTTCGTTCATGGATAAAATCATGAAATTCATTAATCAATAGTTGATAAATTCGTCAATCGATAGCGGAAAAATCGCAAAATTCATTAATCGACAGTGGAAAAAATCGCAAAATTCATCAACTGGTTTCGGGGGAAAAAGTTTTCGAATATCGTCAAATGGCTTCGAGAAAAAAAATCACAATCCGTCAATTTCGGAGAAAAAATCGTGAAATTCGCCAAATGGTTTCGAAATTTGTCGAGCGACAGCGGAGAAAAAAATCTTTTTCCATTCAATCATCGCAATTGGTGAGTGTGACTATTATGTTTGACCAGTGGTGGCAATAAAGTCCATTGCCAAATTTTCAGGATTACTCGCTGTTTGGCAAGTGCTAATTTTGTCCTATACTTCAAAACCCTTTTGATCATATCATCAGTGTGCAGGACAATTTTTTTTTACGTGAACCATTTGATGAATTTTGTGATTTTTCCATTATCGATTGACCGATTTTACTGCTATCGATTGTTGAATTTTATAATTTATCAACTATTGATTAGCGAATTTCATGATTTTTTCCATGAACGTTTGACGAATTACGCAAAAAAATTAAGAATATCGTTAAATTGTCTTGGGTAAAAAAAAATTTAATATTGTCAAATGCCTTCGAGAAAAAGTTGCAAGTTGGAACGCCTGTGACCTCTTTTTCATGTTATGCATCTCGGGTCTATCCCCCCAAGTGGGACACTTTTCTAAATTTTGCAGACACCTCTCATGTGGTATATCGCTGGAAAAGTCTTTGACCGCTTATTCATGTTATGCATCTCCAGGGTCCATCCAGCTACCCCCCCCCCCCCTAAGGAAGGCACTTTTATAAATTTTGTTGACACATCTCATGTGATATATCATTGGAAAAGTCTTTGACCACTTATTCATGTTATGCATCTCCGGGGTCCATCCTGCCACCCCCCCTCCCCCCCCCCCAAAGGGTACTTTATAAATTTTGCACACAACCCTCATGTTATATATCATTGGAAAGGTCTGTGACTGCTTAATCATATTATGCATCTCGGGTCTATCCCCCCCCCCCCCCCAAGTGGGACACTTTTCTAAATTTTGCAGACACCTCTCATGTGATATATCGCTGGAAAAGTCTTTGACCGCTTATTCATGTTATGCATCTCCGGGGTCCATCCCGCCACCCCCCCCCCCTAAGGAAGGAACTTTTATAAATTTTGTTGACACCCCTCATGTTATATATTGTTGGAAAGGTCTGTGACTGCTTAATCATATTATGCATCTCCGATGTCCATCTCCCCACTTTGCCCCCCCCCCAAAGGGTACTTTATAAATTTTGCACACAACCCTCATATTATATATCATTGGAAAGGTCTGTGACTGCTTAATCGTATTATGCATCTCTGATGTCCATCTCCCCACTTTGCCCCCCCCCACCCCCCCAAAGGGTACTTTATAAATTTTGCACACAACCCTCATGGTATATATCATTGGAAAGGTCTGTGACCACTTAATCATATTATGCATCTCAAATGTCCAACTCCCGACTTTGCCCCCCCCACCCCCCCCAAGGGATACTTTTCTAAATTTTGTTGACACCCCTCATGTCATATATTGTTGGAAAGGTCTGTGACTGCTTAATCATATTATGCATCTCCGATGTTCATCTCCCCACTTTGCCCCCCCCCCAAAGGGTACTTTATAAATTTTGCACACAACCCTCATGTTATATATCATTGGAAAGGTCTGTGACTGCTTAATCGTATTATGCATCTCTGATGTCCATCTCCCCACTTTGCCCCCCCACCCCCCCAAAGGGTACTTTATAAATTTTGCACACAACCCTCATGTTATATATCATTTTAAAGGTCTGTGACCACTTAATCATATTATGCATCTCAAATGTCCAACTCCCCACTTTGCCCCCCCCACCCCCCCAAGGGATACTTTTCTAAATTTTGTTGACACCCCTCATGTCATATATTGTTGGAAAGGTCTGTGACTGCTTAATCATATTATGCATCTCCGATGTTCATCTCCCCACTTTGCCCCCCCCCCCCAAGGGGTACTTTCTAAATTTTGCACACAACCCTCATGTTATATATCATTGGAAAGGCCTGTGACCACTTATATCATATTATGCATCTCCGATGCCCATCTCCCCACTTTGCCCCCCCCCCCCCCCCAAGGGGTACTTTCTAAATTTTGCACACAACCCTCATGTTATATATCATTGGAAAGGTCTGTGACCACTTAATCATATTATCCTCCCCACTATGAAATTTGTCAAGTTAAAGCAACTATAAATTTTATTTTTATGGTACTATCAAGTTGTTTGCCGTCAAATTTTGACGGGTTCCATCTAGTAATTAATAAATGAAAAAGAAGAGAAAACTGCGTTTCACTTAGAAAAACTGTCTTTTTTTTAAATTTTCGTTCCGAATTTTTCTTTTTTTTCGAATTATAATTTTCTAGTTTCAGTTAAGAAAATGGAGCATTTCTTCTATATTTCATCAAACCGGAATATTGGTTTTTTTGGATGCTATCCATTCTTAAGTAAGCATTTTCAGTCGCTTAACTGAATTTATACATGCAAGTGTAACAAAATAATACACTAAGCCCTTGATTTATCGTGCTACTTGGGAGATAAGAAAAATTCGCGATATACTAAGGGGCGCGATATAACAAGGGGGTCGAGAAGAGTGTTTATAAAGGAAAAAAAAAGAGCCCTAAATTAAGCTACAAGGTTTTCGACTTAATACTTATTCAAACAAGCTACAAGTTCAACACAAAAGAGATGGTAAAACGTAAACAAACAAAAAAAAAAAAATTACAAAACCGCACATATACACTATACATTTTAATTACATTTTATGGTATTTTCTGAAAATAAGAATCTAGAGTTGTTTGGTTTATATTTTCTTTGATTATGTGCTTGCCACTGGCAATTAAAGAACGAAAATGAACTAAATGCATTTCAGTTATATGCTAAGATTTCAATGTTTCAAAAATTTTATATGCTTTACGAGAAACTAAATTTACCAGGAGAAAACCAAAAAAAGAAGCTAAATAGCCGAATGCGAGATATACCGAAGCCAGATATAATGAGAGGTTACTGTATTAATTTTAATGTAAATGTTAATGATGGTAATTTATCACGTATGTCTGTAATACATATTTGTTGAACATGAAAATGTTTACTTGAGAATTGATAACATACGAAAAAACAATATTTCAGGTTGAAAAAACTGATTAATACACTATAAATCTACTTGGAAACATTTTCGAAAACCAGTGGCAGCAAAATAACAATTGCTTTAAAAAAAAATTCTTTAAATCTCATAAGTACTATATTAGTTTCTAACGTTTCTAAACATAAAGAACGCTTTTCGAAATCGTTGCTAATTCGCTAACAGGTTATTGTATATATCCGTTTATGATTATAGTATAGTATCCTAGCTTAAGAAACATATGTTTTTTTTTTGTTTTGTTTTTTTGTTTTTGTTTTTTTTTGTTTTTTTACAGTGTAAGAGAGCTAAAATGAAGATATTAGAAGGAAATGAATGTGTAAATATGCACTGAGAAAATTGACACTTTCAAATCTGAGTAAATCGGTGTTTTCATTTTGTTATGAAACTTTTTGTTTCAAATAGGACGACCCAACGCTTTCAATTCTGAAATACCAGAAATACACTCTAAAAACGACATTTTCAAAATTGAGAAAAAAATACTCAAATGTCGCATAGTCAAAATGGCTCCAAATCAACTCTAAATCAAAATTACTCAAGTTTGGAACATGTATATGCTCATTTCTGAAAACATGCACACACTCAAGAATAAAACATCATGTGCTCCTATTTGAGTATGTCCATGATTCAAAAATGAGTATGAATTGACTTCTATGTGCTCATTTTTGAGTATTTCAGTGTTTCAAAAATGAGTTTGAACTGATCTTAATCATTTTTGGGTATGTCCATGTTTCAAAAAAGAGCATGAACTGACCTTTATGTGCTCAGTTTTGAGTATGTCCATGTTTCAATATTCTGAGTATTTCTGGTATTTCAGAATTGAAAGCGTTGGGTCGTTCTATTTGAAATGAAAAGTTTCATAACAAAATGAAAACATCGATTTACTCAAATTTGAAAGTGTCATATTTCTCAGTGTACTCAGAATATCGGAACATGGACATACTGAAAACTGAGCACATAAAGGTCAGTTCATACTCATTTTTGAAGCATGGACATACTCAAAGAGGAGCACATGATGTTTTATTCTTGAGTGTGTGCATGTTTTCAGAAATGAGTATATACATGTTTCAAACTTGAGTCATTTTGATTCGGAGCCATTTTGACTATGAGACATACTCAGATTTGAGTATGTTTTGCTCAGTTTTCAAAATGTCGCTTTTTAGAGTATGTGTTCTTTAATACTGCAACACAGCTATAAAAACTCATAATGAAATAACTTTGATGAAAACAACTATATTCTATAAAACTTATAAATGAAGTTATAAGTTGCATTTGGATATTTACTTTCCTTCTTTCATTTCATATTTCACATACCGTTTATCCTCTAGTTATAAAATATATCATCCCCAGTTCTATAAATGTATAGCGGCTGCATTTATGTGAAATAATTAATTTACACTATCGAAAACATTTTTCTGAAAAAACCTTTAATAACAAGTTATAAGAAACTGCAAAACTGTTAATATGTGAAATAATTTATTCTTTATGGGGTGTTATTTTCAAAATAATACATGCTCTTAAATGCGACAGCGATATGTTCTATCTGCATACGTTAACAAGAGGTTATTATCTTAACCAACTTTTTATAAGGTATTGCGACAGACAATCGAATATAAACAATTGAAATTAGTGCTCCTTAATCTAAAATGTCGCTAATTTTTAAACAGTATTATAATTCATACGTAATCAATAACTTCAATCTCGTGTTATTTATGCTTTAATTTTAATATTAAATATGTTTATGGCTCGCTTTCAGTATATCTTAATTACTTGTTTATTTAAAAAAAAAAGACATGTACTTCATCAATTTCTTAATTAAAAAAAAGATTTTATCAACTGGGAATAAAGCAGAGTGAAAGCAATAAATAAATAAATGAAGTATCCCTTCAACTTTTGGAAAGAAACAATACGGATAAAAGAATATTTCTCAAAACGATAGCATTATCTCCAAGTTTTTTATTCCAACAGGGACCATAGAATCGTAACCATATGAAAGAGGTACGACGAGGAGAGAAGCAAATGAATATTTAAATAGAAAATCTCTGATGAGAACAAAAGTGTAACAGACGTCTACAAAATCATAGAGACGGATCTTCTGCGTAAACAACTATATTCTATGAGTTTCATAAATGAAATTTTAATTTGCGTTCAGATTTTTAATTTTTTTATTTACATTTTCGTATTCCACATTTTCCCAATCTCTTGTTCATATTAAAAAATGGAGTATATGATTTCTGTTTTTTCTGTGTCTTCTGTGAACTGCATTTGCATAAAATAATTATTATTCACCATTAAAGACACCTTTTCTGTAAAATATAATCTCAGCCAACAAAGATTGTAAGAAATTGCTTAAAGCTTTTAATATTTTAAATACACAATACTCTAAGGGATGTTATCTCCTAATAACAATAAATATGATAAAAATATGCTCTATTTGTATATGATAACAATATGTTGTTACTTTAACCAAGTTTTTACAGAATATTGAGACAGATAAGTGAATAGAAATAGTTGAAATTAATGTTGCTTCAATTTAGAATGGCGTGAATTTTTAAAAAAATTATAAGGTATTAATAACTAACAATTTCCTCTCGGGTTACTTGCGCTTCATTTTTCAATATTAAATTATTTTTGTTATTTTTATTTTTATCACTCGCTTATATTAAATTTAGAATGGCGTGAATTTTTAAAGAAAATTATAAGGTATTAATAACTAACAATTTCCTCTCGGGTTACTTGTGCTTCATTTTTCAATATTAAATTATTTTTGTTATTTTTATTTTTATCACTCGCTTATATTAAACCACAATACATTATGTATTAACTAAGAAAACATCTATTTTATAAATTTATAATAAAAAAAAAAGACGAATTTTATCAAGAGGGAATAAAGTACAGTCAAAGGAGCGGGAATATCTCATCTCTAAACAATAAAATATAGGCAAAAGAATATTTCTGAAAAGATAATGTTATCTCAGAATCTCTTAATATTTTCTAAATGAACTGATATGTAAACAAATAGACTGTTAGTGTAAAGGGACCTCCTAATCGTAAACATGTGAAAGAGGTAATGAGTGGAAATTCATTTATAGATAGTCTCTTAAGGGGACCAGAAAATATGTGTTATTATTTATTATTATTGAAATAAGGTTTTAGCTTTTAAGAATACAAGGGCATCCAACCCGGGCAACCCGGGATAGGGAATATAGGTGAAAACCATTTATTTTTTAATTAAAAACTCTAATAGATTTTTTACTTTTAATATATATTTTTAGATGGCCCCTTAGCAACACCAAAGAGCATTTTTATGTGAAATATGTCAATTATATATTCAAATGAAATTTTGAAATTTATTAAAAGCCGTAATTTCTTATTGGCCTCGTGCCAGAAGTTAATAGCCGAAGAAATCCCTAAAAATTTCATTATATATACAGCAGTGTTTTTTATTCTGATAATTTCAGCGGTTTTAAGTGCTTATTTCGATTACATGTCTGTTAAATATGTGTTTTGTTTATACTATTTTATTGATAGCTTAATGAAGTTCTAATTTCGTTATTGAATATTTTAGCTGGAAACAAATGCTGAACTATTTATATTGTTTAAAGTGCAAACGGATTAATATTTTGTAATCGTCTGCAACCGATAGAGATAGCTTTTTAAAAATTCATGCTTGAAATTTAATTTAAATTCTATAATAAATCATTCAATTAAAATGCAGTTTTCAAACAAATTGCATTTGAAAGTAGATTTTTCTCCCCTATATAACGGTGTAAAAATTAAAAATGTGCAATGTTTAGAAATTTAAAAAATTGCAGTGGCAAAAATCTCAAAAAAACCGAAATTTCATCGTCAACTGTTTTGCTATTCGCAAAATGACGTCATCGTTACGCACGGACACGTTTGTCCTTTATAATATAGATTGTACAGTTGGTCCTACAGGAGAATTCTTCAAAATACGGTCCTAGGAGACGTAAGCGTTTAGACGTGCAGAAGGCGCAGCGTTACCTGAGAAGACAAATCTTTAAACTCTAAATATACGCAATACTTATAATATATATAATTAAATATACAATAATTGTTAAAATTTCGATTTTTTTTAAGGAGTGAATATAAAAGACAATAAAAAAAACTTAAATTTTGTATAAAGAATCAAGTCTATCCGGTAATTGGTTGCCGAGATATATGTAATCCTATTTTTCCACAATCTTCGATTTTTCATGATCATTTGTTTCATTCAAATCTCAATTCAAAGGTATATTTGAATTGGAAATGAAACGCTTAATCCGACGCAGTAAACTCTTAGTTAATCTGATTATCATTTTTGGATTTTTTTTACGCAATTCAGTAATAGGGCATTTAAAGTTTAGGACGTCATCAAAGCCACGATTTTATTCGAATTGCAATGCGTTTTATAAATAGTTTACCCATGTTTTATTTTCATATTTTATATTATGCATATCCATGATGGGTAAGTATTACGGTGGCCCCCAACCACTAGCTTATTTTGTTCCCTGTATTATTAAGAAAAGACTTAAAGCAGTATAAAGAAAAAATGGCGACTCAAAAATAAGGAACCTGGAACCTGTAATTTCGCCAGATTAATTTTGTCTTACAATATTATTGTTACATTTTATTACATTACACTTTATTGCTTTTTACAATTTTACAAATATTTTTTATTTCTAAAAAATATGTATAAAATTTTGGAAAACTAAGTAATTGTCTAAGTTAATTACAGGCTTTCTAATTCCATATCAAACTTCAGTCAGTTTACCTCATTTCAATCCTATCTCGTCCCCTTAAGACAAAAACTGAACAATAAAAAACCATAACTAACAAACTTAGATGCAAATATTTGCATTCTGTGAATTATAAAATAATTAATAATATAATTTGCTTTTAAAATTCTTCTTTCTTTTTTTTTTTTGTTGAATATATTTTTCTGGAAATATCATCACTGCTAATTCATCTATTGCTATTCCATCAGTGCTATTTCATCACTGCTAATAGGGATACAAGTAACGTCAAAGAATTTAATATATTAATACACTCAAACCTCATTAGTACGTCACTTTCGAGTCCACTTAAAAATGACTTACTAAGCGGAGTTTATATTAAATGTAAAATGATATTACAATTGTATGTCGTAAATGCAAGTTTGAATTCGCTCTGAGTTGCTGTCGGAAGCTTGTTGATAAACATTTTTTAACTCCTTTGCCAGGTTTCCCGTCTCGATCGCATCAGGAGGTCGTGTAATGTCACCAACAACAAATCACTTGCGTCAATTTTCAGTAGAAGTAAAAACTTTATATTGACATTTTAAAAAGTCAAGTCAGGAGGAATGCTCGGTAGACTGTAGTTAAATCTATTCATCAGTACGTTCCGTTGCGACAGTCAATAATTTCCACAAGTCTTTCCCAAATTTAAAGACATTTTATTCGGTGAATGGGTTGGATCCACTGGTCACGAAACCTTTCTGAAACTTTATTAAAACTCTCTACATTACTAACTAAAAAGGCGATGTAGCGAATTAGACCCCCAGTCAAATTTCTATTTTGTTCTTTAGCCAAGCCAAACGTAAAAATCTCTTAGCATTGCAAGCGATTTTTAAGGGGAGCTATGCGGAAGATTATAAACGCGACATGTGATCTGTTTTAGCCAATCATAGTCTGAATTTGAAGGACTTAATCCAATTTCCGGCGTAGAGATATCGTAGTGATTAAATTTCCGGGATGCTTTTGGCGCCAAATAATCTTTCTAGTTTGAACTGGAATTTTCTGAAAGCTTCTAAAAATGAAGTAATATTTTAGCTTCGAGAATAGGTATAAAATATATTCTTTAACTGCAGACGAGTTTTTAGAATACTAGAGAAGAAATTTAATAATTGACACAGATTAAAAGTGAGAAATATTTAAATATGGAAACATACTAATAGACATTTAATATTTTAATATGAGAAAGAATTTACGGAAATAGGGTTTTTTAAGATGGAATAATTTTAAGAGATATGATATTTTAGCATTTAAATAAAGATTTTATAGCGGTTTGACTACACGGGACTAATAATAATGAATTTTAATAATGGATTAAAAATAAAGATGTTCTATTTAAAGAATAAATTTAAGTAGCTATCGCCATTTTAAAATTTAACTACTTTGGAATAAATATTATTAAGTGGATTAGGACAAAATGGCTTTACATATGGATAGTAAACGATTATTTCAAGAAAAAGAATTATTTTAATAAGTCGGGGTTATATACGGAACATTACTAAATGAAAAAAATTATAGAATAATTTAGCAGATTTCGGAAAAAAATAAATTTTGTAATATGTATAAATAAGAAGAATACCTATTACTAAATTATACTATTAATTATATAAATTAGTAGATTAAGAATTAAAATTCGGAAAATGGATGACAGATTAATTAATGAAAGTATAGTAAGTAAGTATGTTACGTAGTGTATGATAGTACAATTCAATATACACTGTTAAAACTACAGGTGACAATTCGGTGCCTTTTGGGAACCTGGGGTGAAATTCTGGTGCCGTTTGAAACGCTAGGGTGCTGTACAGGCTTGAAAATGTGATTAGGGTGCCATTTGGTCACTCACTGGGTGATTGAAGCTAATTAGGGTGCCGTACAATGCATATTGCTCGAACTTTTTCACCCCGCCATTCGACTGGTATCTTGCGCATGCGCTGATTCGTTTCCTCTTCATGAGCTGTTGACTTGTTTCCTCTCATTTTTCGCAAGTCATAGGGGAGATCGAACAAGATGGCTGACTTTGAATTTCAGTGCATCGCTGCTGCGTAATCGTTGCCGCATAGTTATTAATATAATAACTAAATAACGACATTTATTTAGAATAAATAAACCAGGGGAGTCAATAAAAAGAATCACTCTTTATATACAGGTATGTGAAATGTTTCAGTGTTGTTTGTATATTATGTTTTATTATTATAAAAAGATTTTATATTATGTTGTATTACAAGTGGCTCCACACATTATTTTCAAGCAGACATTTTAAGTTATAATCTTGATGTGGAAAGTTGAAATTTGTATCTCGTGAAAGTAGAATGATGTAGCCTCACCTATTTGCTTGTTTTTTAAATTATTATTTATGCAGAGCTTATAATAATTTCATTTTATTCATATTTTTATCTAATGAATTTTCTCGCACAGTTTTTGTTGTTTACAATCTAGAAATAAATTTAATGATGCATTATTATAGTAATAAAAAATATAGAGAGAGAAACATAAGTTGTTATATTTAAAAAAAATAGTTTAATTTCTTATTTTTCTGATATATAAACAAACAATTTGTAAACAATTAAAGAATTTACAAGTTTTAAAGGGAATTGATTTTTACTAACTTGAAACGTATTAATTTGAATATTTGACAATTTTAAATTAGTTGATTTGATAATATGAAATAGTAAACTTTGTAACATAAGAAATAATAAATTTTGTAACATAAGAAATAGTAAACTTTGTAACATAAGAAATAGTAAACTTGATAAAATATAAATTTCTGCAGATGTTTTTACTAATCAAATACTTTTTACTATCGAAATTTTTAGAGCTTGTGTTTGATGATGAAATGAACTAAAAATATACCTCATTACATATTATAAATTATTAACAAAATAAATAAATCGTAATTCCTGAATTGATATTTGACATTTATACATGTGTCTTCTTGAAAAATGTTTTGTGAGTCTCTTGTACTATAACATATTAATAATAATAAAACACTGGAACATTTCACAGTAGTGTGGCTGGATGTAAGAATGGCTTAGATGATTGAGTGATTTATGTAAATATATTTAACTCGCATAGCTAGAAGATTTTTTTTCCCCTCTTAAAATAATAATGATAAATAAATATCTCTGTACTACTACATCTAACTTAAAATGGTAATAAATACTAATATATATGGTAATAAATACTAACCGGTTTTGAAGGTAACAAAAATGACCTGATGATGTATATAATATATTTCTCATAGATATTAACCTGCACATGCAGGGGTCGATGCAAGTTTTTTTTTTTTTTTTTTTTTTTTTTTTTTTTTTTTTTTTTTTTTTTTTGTGGGGGGGGGGGGCATTTTGTGAAATTTATTATGTTTTTCACAAAATGCCTCCCTCCCCCCCCTTGTCTAGCAATTGTATTGAAAAGAATTTGAGAATTCTTATACTTAAAAAAGAAAAAAAAGGCTATACATATATAATTATAATGCAATGTTTAACTTTTCAGCAATAAAATGATCAATACTTCATTTTCTCTGCTGAAATTTATACAAAGTTAAAAGTTGATCATCTCATGTCAAGGGTCGATCCAGGCAAAATTTTGGGCCTTTTCAGAGCTCCTTCACAAAGATCTATTTAATAAAACAGGCTCCTTCACAAAAATCAATTTAATAAATTGGGCCCCTTCAGTAACATCCATTGCATAAACTGACCCCTTCACAAAATTCCTTTTAATAAAACAGGTATCTTGAGAAAATTCCTTTTAATAAAATAGGCCCTTTCACAAAATTCTATTCCATAGAAACTTACTATTTTTATTAATTATTCATTATTTTGATATGTTTTAAAATGTGTAATTTGAAAACAATCTTTCGAACCAAACATTTATTAACATAACAAAAACTTTTTAAAGTCCTATTTGTTTTCCTTTCTGGTGAACTTGATTGTTTACAAATTGCACATTTTAAAACATAACAAAATAATAAATAATTAATAAAAATAGTATGTTTTTATGGAATAGAATTTTGTGAAAAGACCTATTTTATTAAAAGGAATTTTGTGAAGGGATTTGTTTTATTAAAAGAAATTTTGTGGAAGGTGTCATTTTATCAAATTGATTTTTCTGAAGGGGCCCATTTTATAAAATTGATTTTTGTGAAGGAGCTTGTTTTATTAAATAGATTTTTGTGAAGGAGCTCTGAATAGGCCTCAAATTTTGCCGGGATCGACCCTTGACATGAGATGATCAACTTTTAACTTTGTATAAATTTCAACAGAGAAAATGAAGTATTGATCAGTTTATTGCAGCTAAAGTTAAACATTGCATTATAATTATATATGTTTAGCTTTTTCTTTTCTTTTTTAAGTATGAGAATTTACAAACTCTTTTCAATATAATTGCTAGACAAGGGCGGGGGGGGGGGGAAAATGCTTTCATTTGTGGAGTGCCGCTGGGCACCTTAGAGTAGAGGTGCCACTATTCTCCCCTGGGTGCCATCCTTTCACCCCTTGGGGCACCCTGTATTAGGGGTGCCATCCTTTCACCCTAGTTAAGGGTGCCATTTTGGCTCCCCTAGGGGTGTCACCAGTGAGACAAGCCTTTCACCCCTTTTGGGTGCCGTGTGTCACCTGTAGTTTTAACAGTGTACACCCATTTCTTACTGCTTTACAGAAAAAAACCCGTAATCAATTAAATTTATTTTTCACCTATGAATTACGCCTGTAATTGCTGAATATTCAACAGTGAATTTTTATTCTGCTTTTCAAAGCGTAAACCAACATAGTGAATAATGGTAACCTACCTTTGTCCTCGTAGCTCAAAAGTACAGCATTGGCGCACTATTCTAGGGGCCCGGGTTCGATCCACGGCTTGGACAATTTTCACTATAATTACGTTTTGAAATGACGGATAAAAATTCACTGGTTATTATTATGTGATGACAGGCGTAATTCACTGCTGAAAAATAAATTTAAATTAACTGACTAGATTTTTTTTTTTTTGTAAAGCAGTAAGAAATAGGTATATATTCGATTGTACTTTTAAATATTCATAAAAAAATACCTCTTTTTGTTTGATGTCAGTTGTCTGAAATCATTTTTTTTCTCCAAGACATATAGCATATTATATTCGCTATCTGTAGTGCTATTCAAAGACGAAATATAGCTCCTTAGTTCATCAATGAAGGCCTTTTTTAGCACTTTCCAACCTAGTTGAAAAGTGCTTATGACTTCGGTTTGTCTGGCCGGATGGCCGTATGGCCGTCTGGCCGTCTGGCCGTCTGTCCGTGCTCTAACTCCCGTAAATATGCTCGGATTGTTCTGCAATTTTTATATGTTATTGTCGTTATCTATGGCACGTTCCCTATTTCAACTGAAGTGTGTAGCACATATAGTTTTCTTAGAGGGACACTCAAAATAATTCCGTTACATTGCGGTCTATGGGGAAAAATCATTTACGGTTTATTTTAAAAATGTTTCACTATTGTAAACGCATTGAAATTTATATAGATCACTAAGATGCATTAGAAGAAGCTTAATACGGAATAGTAGGTGTATAGCACTTAGAGTTACTTTACAGGGACAGTCAAAATAATTCCGTTACATTACGTCTATGGAGAAAAATCGTCTGCGGCTTATTTAAATAATGTTCCACTATTTTAAACGCATTGAAGTTTATATATATTACTAAGGTGCATTACAAGAGGCTTACTACAGAATAGTGTGTGTATAGCAGTCATCGTTCATTTACAGGGACACACAAAAGAATTCTCTGCTGTGTGTTAACAATAATTCCTGGAAGTTCGTTTTAAGTTACTGAACGCGATTTTAATCTTAACTAGCTTTTCGTCTATTACGTGGTGTGTATAAATTCTGTAGATCCTATACAGGGCAGCACAAAAGTTCGCGAACACATTTCCGTTTATTGACAGAAACTCCAGAAGGAGAATTTAAACTGTGCTACGCGTTTCCTAACTAAACTAAAATTTAGCATCCTATGTATATATACAAATCTATAGATCATATACAGGGCTACATAAAAGTATTCGGATATTTTTCCGAATATTGTATATATTGAAAACTCCTGAAATTACGTTTTTAAATATGTTATGCGTTTTCCAAATTGTTTACTTAGATGTCATCTTTCAGCTTATTAAACGGTAATGATTTGTAAAATTATTTTAGAAGCGTTGGAAAGTGCTACATAATCTATGCTTGACGCATGATTTTTCGTTCTTGTTCTTTGCAACAATTAGGTTTGGGAAGTTACTCTTCTTCATCATCTCTGTCGGATTAGGTTGCTAGTCCGTTCTTCAATTCCTAAACATCAGCTATAATTTCAGTTATTGTTGCATTCAAGGAAATTGTTGATATGTCAGACAATCTTTATAACGAAAGGGCTGTCGTCTGGAATGTTGTTAAACTTATAGTCATGAACAACAAAAACGAAGTGAAGTACTTTGGAAGTAATCTCACTCTGAAAACAACATTTTCAAAACTGAACAAAAAATACTCAAATCTCAGTATGTCGCATAGTCAAAATGGCTCCGAATTAAAATTACTCAAGTTTGAAACATGTATATACTCATTTTTTAAAACGTGCACACACTCAAGAATATAACACCATGTACTCACATTTGAGTATGTCCATGTTTCAAAAATGAGTATGAACTGCGTATATACTCATTTTTTAAAACGTGCACACACTCAAGAATAAAACATCATGTGCTCACATTTGAGTATGTCCATGTTTCAAAAATGAATATGAACTGATTTATATGTGCTCATATTTGAGTATTTCCATGTTTCAAAAATGAGTTTGAACCGATCCTAATCATTTTTTTTGTATTGTCATGTTTCAAAAATGAGTATGAACGTTATTAAAATTTTTAAGCTCTATGTACTCAGTTTTGAGCATGTCCATGTTTCATTATTCTGAGTATTTCTGGTATTTCAGAATTGAAAGCACTGAGTCGTCCTATTTGAAACAAAAAGTTTCATAACAAAATAAAAACATCGATATACTCAGATTTGAAACTGTCATTTTTCTCAGTGCTTGATAAATAAATTCAACCGAGTTTGCCTATCCCACTCTTAAAAGAGACGTCTTAAGCGGAGTTGTCGAAAAAATGGTGATGCAACAAGCGGAGTACAATATGTGAAAAAGCCTATGAGAATGGACGGGGCTTCTGAAATATGACGTAATATGCGAAGTGACGTTTTATCTATGTGACTTATTAACGAGGTTTGACTGTTTTTTATTCTCTACGGAATGCTATCTTATAAATAAAGCATGCTATTAAATACGAAAACAATGTATTCTATTTACATATGATCAGAATATAATCTTATCTTAACAAAGATTTTATAGATTTTTCAGACATACGAATGAATAACACCAATTGAAATTAATGTTACTTCAATTTAGATAGATACGCATTTTTAAAGGGAATTAAAACTTTGGTAACTCATAACTTTCTTCTCAAATTACCCGTGCTTCATTTTTCAATATTAAATATTTTTATTATAATTATTACTTACCCATCATACGTAGTATAGGGCAAGTCTTGTAATTGTTTTGAAAATCGGAAAAAAAATTTTTTTGACGAATTTACACGTTTTAGACACTGGAGATTCCGAAAAACATATTTTTAGAAAAAAAGAATTGCCGTCCATCTATCTGTCTGTGTGTCTGTAAACGCTCTATCTCCCGAACAAATCGAGATAGAGACATGAAATTTGGTGTGTACTTAGTATGTAATAATGGGAAGAAGCTTATTGAATTTCAGTAACCTCGATTATCCGGAACTATGTTTTTCGGACACTCGAAATATTATTTCTGATAAAAGGCATATAAAAAATTTCGAAATTGTTTATTTTAAGGAAAAAATGTAAAAGACAATAAAAAACATAAATTTTGTATCAAGAATGAAGTCGGTCGGATAATTAGTTGCCGAGTTATTTGTAATCCTATTTTCCACACTCTCCGATTTTTCCTGACCCTGTATTTCATTCAAATTTCGATTCAAAGATATATTTTAATTGAAAATGACACGCTTAATCCGACGCAGTAAACCGTTAGTTAATATGATTATCAATTTTGGAGTAATAGAGCATTTAAAGTGTATAACGTCATCAAGCCACAATTTTATTTGAATTGCAATGCATTTTATAAATAGTCTACACATGTTTTATTTTCATATTTTATATTATGCATATCCATAATGGGTAAGTATTACGGTGGCCCCCGACGACTAGTTTTTATGACGCATTTGCATTATACCATGATAATTTATTTATTTTCTAAGAAAATATGTATTTTAACAATTTCTTAATTAATTTAAAAAAAAAGAAGATTTTATCAACAGGGAATAAGCGTTAACTAAATAAAGGAGATAGAGAGTACCTAATATCTTCCAGTTTAAGAAGAGAACAATAAAATATGCACAAAAGAATATTCCTGAAAACGATAGCGCTATCTCAAAAATCTCTTAGCGTAGTACGTCCTCAAAGAACCGATACATATTTAAATAGATTTTTAGTGCAAAAGGAACTATCGAATCGTAAACATATGAAAGAGATACGACGAATTGAAAGGGAAATGAGAGCCTTTAAATATCAAGCTATGACAATAAGAGAAGAAAACAAAAGATTTTTCTGTTCGAAGCAGCTTTTAAAGAATAAAATTTTCTAAATGGAACGCTTTCCTTGTACCAACGTTTTATCGTAACGATTTCTCTTTTTCTAAAAAAGTGTATTTCGAAAATTTTGTTTTCTAATATGCTCGATATATAATAGCTGTATGTTAGTTTGCTTTGATGAATGGAGACAAAGAAACGGAAATTCAGTCAAAAAATTTATCATCTGAAAATTGTTAAGAAAATTTAAAAGATAACATTTTTATATATACTTCCTATTGTATTTTTATTAAAATTTCTGTGCCATGAGTAATAAAAAATAGCTATTTTTCTATTTTTATGAATTTTTTAAATGTTTGATATTTTAATTTAAAGAATTCAGAACTGAATGTTTCCAACTGAGTGAAAAAATGCCCAGTCCGGAAGTCGAACTCAAGAACTTTTGACTTAAATTTTCAATGCTCTACCCAATGAGCTACCTGGATGAGCAAGCGACAGACATATTTCATACAGTAGCATTCGAGTAATGGAACGCCGATAACAGATAACTGTGGTATACTCTGTTAAGTTGTCTACATGGCAGTCCAAATACGATTGCCAATAAGTTTATCTGAGTAAAATGTGTCCACCAATTGCCAGTCCAGGTAGCGCAATAGGTAGAGCGTGCAATTTAAGTCAAAATGTCTTGAGTTCAATTTCTGGCCTGGGCATTTTTTCACTCATTTGGTAAAATTGAGTTCGAATGATATCTTTACCAATCAATATGATTTAGACAAAAAGAAAAGAAAAGTGTAGCCACGTACCCACACTTTAATGGCGTT
This sequence comes from Maratus michaelseni, assembly GCA_963931845.1. Classification (NCBI taxonomy): domain Eukaryota; kingdom Metazoa; phylum Arthropoda; class Arachnida; order Araneae; family Salticidae; genus Maratus; species Maratus michaelseni. The sequence goes on from OZ007596.1 coordinate 287,579,355, forward strand.
CCATTGACTGTGGTATATTCTGTTCAGCTGTCTACATGGCAGACCAGATGCTATTGCCAATAAGGTTATCTGATTAAAATTTGTCCACCAGTTGACGGTACAAGTAGTTCAATAGGTAGAGCGTTGGCAATTTAAGTAAAATTCTTGGACTCGACTCAATATGATTTAGCCAAAAAGAAAATAAAAGTGTATCCGCGTATCAACACTTTAATGGCGTTCCATTGCCTGTGGTATATTCTTTTCAGCTGTCTAATACATGGCAGAGCAGATGCTATTGCCAATAAGGTTATCTGAGTAAAATTTGTCCACCAGTTGACGGTACAAGTAGTTCAATAGGTAGAGCGTTGGCAATTTAAGAAAAATTCTTGGACTCGACTCCCGGCATGGGCATTTTTTTACTCAGCTGGAAAAATTGAGTTAGTATGATATCTTTTCAAATCAATATGATTGAGTTAAAAATAATGTAGTGTAAATAAATCATATTCAATTAGTAGTTTAATTCAATAGGTAGAGCGTGCAATTTAAGTCAAAAGGTCTTGGGTTCAATGTCTGGCCTGGGCATTTTTTCACTCATTTGGTAAAATTGAGTTCGAATGATATCTTTACCAATCAATATGATTTAGACAAAAAGAAAAGAAAAGTGTAGCCAAGTACCCACACTTTAATGGCGTTCCATTGCCTGTGGTATATTCTTTTCAGCTGTCTAATACATGGCAGACCAGATGCTATTGCCAATAAGGTTATCTGAGTAAAATTTGTCCACCAGTTGACGGTACAAGTAGTTCAATAGGTAGAGCGTTGGCAATTTAAGTAAAATTCTTGGACTCGACTCAATATGATTTAGCCAAAAAGAAAATAAAAGTGTATCCACGTATCCACACTTTAATGGCGTTCCATTGCCTGTGGTATATTCTTTTCAGCTGTCTAATACATGGCAGAGCAGATGCTATTGCCAATAAGGTTATCTGAATAAAATGTGTCCACCAGTTGCCTTTCCAGGTAGTTCAATAGGTAGAGAATAGGCAATTTAAGTCAAAAGGTCTTGGGTTCTATGTCTGGCTTAGCAATTTTTTTTTCACTCAGCTGGTAAAATTGAGTTCGAATGATGTCTTTATCAATCAATATGATTTAGTCAAAAAGAAAAAAAAGTGTTTCCACGTATCCACACTTTAATGGTATTCCATTGCCTGTGGTATATTCTGTTCAGCTGTCTACATGGCAGACCAGATGCTATTGCCAATAAGGTTATCTGAATAAAATGTGTCCACCAGTTGCCGGTACAAGTAGTTCAATAGGTAGAGCATCGACAATTTCAGTTAAATTCTTGGACTCGACTCCCGGCATGGGCATTTTTTTACTCAATTGGAAAAAATTAGTTCGTATTATATATTTTCAAATCAATATGATTGAGTTAAAAATAATGAAGTGTAAATAAATTATGTTCAATTTATCACTGGGTTAAAACTGAAAGAGAAAGTAGAATTTAGAATTTCAAAATCTCTTAACATCAGGATTTATATTTTATGATATGATGTTTAAGATATTAAGAATCATTAAGTACTCCTCATACACACTATTTAATTAATCAGAAATCAATATCAAAAATGAAAAGGCAATTTTGTAACTATAGAAGCAGAGCGAACCACACCGAGTAAACAATAGCGTCAACTTCAAGCACGTTTATTATTATTCTTATTATTATTATTTTGCTATTATTTTTACTTTTAAAGCAGCATTTTAAAATTCCATGGACACTCTAGTTACGCCAATATTAAATTCGGGAACTTCTTGATCTTTTTGAAAATTAATCGTCACAAATGTTTTTCCAATGGAAATATGTATGGTATTTTTGAGATATTAATATCTCTCTTTCCTATGTAGACTTTAGAAACGAAATTTTTGATTGAAAATTTACATTTTACTAATTGATGCCATTTCAATCAAGTAAATGGTTAATGCAGACTTGTTTTAAATGCCTGTTTTTTTTAAAACTATTTTCTATTTTAATATATGTTTAATAATATAATGTAAGTGGATTTTTATAGGAACTTTGCATTTTTTTAAAGAAAATTCCCAAAAAAGCCATATACTCCAGGGCATCAAATGGTGTAACTTCATATGTATATTAAACAAATTTTGGAGGATTTTTAATTACATTCTTCCACATATGTCACGGGTTGCCAAGTTTGAGTGATACTCCCTCCGGATGTGGCGTCACATTCTTTGCAACTGTTCATTTAAATTAACTGTGACTTTAATTACAATAAGTTTGAAATTTTGGTGTAAATGCTTCAATAGTTAGCTACCCACCAATAGCCGACCACAATGAGATTAAATGCTTTATAAATAGTTTATTTTTGGTTCCAAATAAAATATTAGAATTTCCCTACGTGCAGCCATCTTTCATAATTCATTAGCCATTAGCACAGAATTGTGGGTAATAATAATAATAATATTATTATTGTTATTTATTTATTTATTTGTTTATTTATTTTTGCAATAGTAATCGCTATTTTGTTTTCTGGTATAAGTGACCAACTACTAAAATTATATGGACGACTTCTGGTACTTTTACCCTATATGTTCTTATTTTTTAAATACATTTTATGCATTTTTAACAAATTATAGTCAAATTAAAAAAAAACCTCATATTTTTGCTATAATACATTAATTGTATTGGATTCATGGGCAGACTTTCATTCCAATCATTAATGTTATATATTATACTTTTCTTGAGACTAGTTGAAGTTTATAATTTTATGTTTGAACATTTTTGAGTGAATCCAGTGAAATTTCAGAATATTTTGTAGAATTACGTGGCTTCAGATAAATTTCCTACATGATGAAATCAGTCGGATTCGAACACTGAACCTTGCGTTTAGAAACTGGAGGCATCTAAAGTAGCACAGTTTGCTGGCTCGTCATTGGTAGTTTCTGGAAACCTTTGGGAAATGGTGAGATTGGGAATGATAGGGATGACAAATGATTGGGAAACGGTAGGTGCAGAGGTCCCTGTAATTTGGAGCCTATATGAGCAGGATTCTGAACGGCAAACAGTTGGACTATTGTTGGACTTTTGATGACAAATGGCTAGTTGGCTAATGGTAGGTCAAGTTTGATATTTCTTAAGGTGGGCCAACGTAGGATGAAATTAGCCAACAATTATCCAACGTTTGCCTAACCATTTTGTGATACTTGGAGTTACTTCTGCACCACTAATGATTGACTCCATCGCCACAGTATTGAACTCTTATACTTTGCCATATTTCTATGCTATTTTTTACTTAAAAAGCTGTCGCAAAATTACAGGATTTTTTTAAAAGATGGTTTAACTAGTTAACCCATATGCCTATTTGTACGTAGATAATATATTTTCAAATGGGAATTCAATTGGTAGTGTCGTTTGGAATCTATCGTGTTCACTCACGCAAATACGTAATTCCATTACTTTCCTTACACTATGCGTAGAAATGATTGTGTATTTTTAACCTTAAAAACTGAACAAATATATTTTCCAACCCAATACTGCGGTGGGAATTGGTTTCGGATGATTTAAACGCATCTCTCCACTGGTGGTAAATTATTCTTGAGTTTCATAGCATCCTGTTTTTGGAAGTCTTCACATGTTATTGAAGTTCTTCATATGAAGAGTAGCAAACGACGATTCCATTTAGCTGTTCTTGGTCAGAATCTACGGTTGTGAGTTAACGGTTCGCCACCGTGACATAGAGTTAAGTTTGGTACTACGACTAAAAGAGCATCGGGTTCCACCGGGTTCCTTTTTATAGCGATATTTCAGTGGCTGAAGTTACATTTTATAGTGAGCTGAAATGACTTTTCTTTAGGTTCCTACAAACTAAGAGAAAGATCATTTTGCTTTAGGCTAAGTGCTTGAAATAAATAATTATTTTGGGAAAGGTTTTCCACTCTTAGTTTTTGTGTTATTTGAGCTTATATTTTTGTTCGTTGATATTTAAGCCTGTCCTCACCACTGCCAATCATCCTGATTATTGCTTTAAATAAATTGTTGTTATTGTTAAACTTGTGTCATGACCTCCTTTCAAGTGTACTTAATCTGAAAAACATTTTATCATTTACTAAAAGTTAATAATTTATATTTGTAGCCTTCCTTGCGTCAATTTATTGAGAGTTTTATAAGCTTGTGTTACGGAAGCTCTACACGCGTCTATATGAATTTTTCAAGGTTTTGAATGATACGAATGTTTTTACCGTATTCTAAAGTGAATATTTCATTCATCAATGTCCACACTAAATGGCGTTCGTATACATCGAATACAAAACAATTGGAAAAAAGAAACCGAAGGAGAACACTCAACAGTCTAAGGGTTAAAGAAAAACACTTCCTATACATTTTACTTTCACATCATACGTAGTATAGGGTAAGTCTTGTAATCGTTTTAAAAATCGAAAAAATTTTTTGACGGATTTACACGTTTCAGACACTGGAGATTCCGAAAAACATATTTTTAGAAAAAACTTTTGCCGTCCGTCTGTCTGTCTTTGTGTCTGTAAACGCTCTATCTCCCGAACAAATCATGATAGAGACTTGAAATTTGGTGTGTACTTAGTATGTAGTAATGGGAAAAAGCTTATTGAATTTCAGTAACCTCGATTATCCGGAACTATTTTTTTCAGACTCTCGAAATATTCGTTCTGATAAAAGGTATATACAAATTTTCGAAATTGTTTATTTTAAGGAGTGAATATAAAAGACAATAAAAAAACCCCTAAATTTTACATAAAGAATGAAGTCTATCGGGTGATTAGTTGCCGAGATATTTGTAATCCTATTTTCCACACTCTTCGATTTTTCCTGACCCTGTATATCATTCCAATTTCAATTCAAAGATATATTTTAATTGGAAATGAAAGGATTAATCCGACGCAGTAAGCCGTTAGTTAATATGATTATCAATTTTGGAGTAATAGAGCATTTAAAGTTTATGACGTCATCAAGCCACGATTTTGTTCGAATTGCAATGCATTTTATAAGTAGTTCACACATGTTTTATTTTCATATTTTATATTATGCATATCCATGATGGGTAAGTATTACGGTGGCCCCAACGACTATTCTATTAAAGAAATTTAGTCCTGTCAATCTAGGCTTCTGCCTGGAAAGTTTTGGAGAAGTTTTTTTTTCTTTTTTCTTTTTTTTTTTTTTTTATGTTTTTGGGGGTGCTGAACACGAATTTCAACTTTGCCACCTCGTATCTGGTCTGCTTAAAAAATTATAAGCGAAAAACCATAAAAAAATCGGAGTTTTTTCGGTTTTTCCCCTGTATTCCGGAAAGGGTTAAATGTTTTTGAAAAACTTATCACACCAAATTAAACTAGAGAACATTTCCTACATTTTTCCTATACAATGTTTGTTTCTAAGATGAATAGTTTTGGCATACGAGTAAAAGGAATTTTAGCGATATAATTGAAATTCCATCATCGGAGGACAAAAACGCGATCCAGTCGCTATGCATCCATTTTAATCACCAATTTGAAGATGTTTAGTTATTTCTGGTTGCATTTTGAATATGTTTACATTTTCTTACCAAGTTTTAAACCTGTTATAGCACTAAGAAAATAAATTGAAATCAGATGATTAGGAAAGATATAAAAACACAGTCACTCTGCATAGATGAGAGAACCAATTTTTATTTTTCTGGTAATCTGATTTAAGTACAATTATAAGTATTGTAAGTTTAATATAATAATAACATGTGTGGAAGATTATAAACAGGAAAAAAGAGGAATGTAGTGTTGTTTTCTAATTAATGTCGTTTTGGTCACTTTGAAGGACTGCTTGATATTCTTCAACAAGAGGTTCATCGGTATCTTCTTCTTCATCATTATCACTTGATGGCTCAGGTTGTATCTCCACTTGATTTAAAATATCCTGTATTGGGTCGTCAACTTCTGTTTCCAAGTCATCTTCGGCGATGAAGGAACTGACATTGTCACAATGGCCATCGCAGTTCAGGCAGAGGAGCGAACAAAACAAACTTGCTTTCTTACAGCCACACATTCCACTACAGTTTGTTTTGCATTTGCAGGATATTTTTCACAGAACAGTTTCTGGTGCGGGAGATTTGACAGTTTTTATGGGTATGACGCCTCTCTTGGTTTTTTTCCAGCCCCATTCCTCAGCATTTTTACAGTTACCTAGCCATAACTGTACTTAAATTCGCAGACAGTGACATCGTCTGTTGCAGGGAGCGATGCTATATTTGCATATTTTAAAGCAGATTTTATGCAGCACCTGTACCCCAGGTTGTTTAGGGAAGGTGTTGCTTTAGCTCTGAATCCGTATAGGTGTACCAGAAACAACAGCCCAGCTTTAATAACATCATAGGCTACACCACTAGGGTTTTTAAATATATCGACCCCATGTTGCAGGTCGGAAAACTTCTTCAAAATTTGAAGGTATTTTGTTTTTCCTTGACTGTACAATGCAGAAGTGGTATCGCATCCACTCATGGCATGTAGAAATAGGATGTGTTTGGCAATTAATTTGTCTACTGCACAAAAAGGTGAATAGATCTTCTGGGGACTTTTCCCTTTTCCTGGTTTCAAGAATTAAACATTGGGAAAATTGCAAAGTCCAATTAAAATTACCAGAAGGTCTACATCTTCACCAATGATTATCACGTTCTCATGGTTAGGTGCCAACTTGAGAGCAGTGTTGATAATGAGGCTCTCGCGTGAGTTCGTCGCGCACAATTCATCGTGGAGCAATTCATCGCGGCGACAACTCATCGCAGCGTCAATTCGTCGTGGTGTAAATTCGTCGCAACGAAAATGTTTTTGAAGGCTATGATGATAAAATTAAAGATAATGTAGTAAAATTATTTAATGATAATTTGTTTTTTATATATAGAGAACTATAACTAACAATTTACATCAATAAATAATTTTACTAAATTAGTTTTACTTTTATCATCATAGCCTTCAAATATATTTTCGTTGCGACGAATTGACGCCGCGAAAAATTGTTCCGCGATGAATTGTGCGCGACAAATTGACGCAGAACCGATAATGAGTGTGTCGGCATCTTCTTTTGCTTGCTTACAAGCCATATTTTCAGAGCCAAATCTACACATCAGCAGGGCTATTAAACGGTTTTTTTCTTGTCGTTTGCGAGAAATTTTCCCTAAGAAACCGTTGGTACCATAGTCTCATTAAAAACAACCTCATTAGATACCGTTTTGCGAGATCGTCTATCACGCTTAATAAATTTAGTGCTCATTTCAGTAATGTTTTCTGGGGTTTCAAGGACACCCTCCCACCCGTTTTGTATTCACAAAACCATTACATTAAGCGCTTTCGACTACAACACTACATTCCTCTTTTTTCCTATTTATAATCTTCCACATATGTTATTATTATATTAAACTTACAATACTTATAATTGTACTTAAATCAGATTACCAGAAAAATAAAAATTGGTTCTCTCATCTATGCAGAGTGATTGTGTTTTTATACCTTTCCTAATCATCTGATTTCAATTTATTTTCTTAGTGCTATAAAAGGTTTAAAACTTGGTAAGAAAATGTAAACATATTCGAAATGCAACCAGAAATAACTAAACAGCTTCAAATTGGTGATTAAAATGGATGTATAGCGACTGGATCGCGTTTTCGTCCTCCGATGATGGAATTTCAATTATATCGCTAAAACTCCTTTTACTCGTATGCCAAAACTATTCATCTTAGAAACAAACATTGTATATGAAAAATGTAGGAAATGTTCTCTAGTTTAATTTAGTGTGACAAGTTTTTCAAAAAAAATTAACCCTTTCCGGAATACAGGGGAAAAACCGAAAAAATGGTTTTTTCATGGTTTTTCGCTTATAGTTTTTCAAGCAGACCAGATACGAGGTGGCAAAGTTTAAATTCGTGTTCAGCACCCCCAAAAACATAAAGAAAGAAAGAAAAAAAAACTTCTCCAAAACTTTCCAGGCAGAAGCTTTTTCTGGTCTAAATTTACTGGACTAATTATATATTTAATGAAATTAGCTGCCCGGAAGAGTACTTCACAAGTTATTATGCTGGTGAAGAACTTGAAACATTATAAGTTGTTTATGTAAGTGATACTGCGACGCTGTATCTCATAGACAAATTACTAGCATTTTAGTGTAACGTGAGTCCAACAGTCACAGCTTCCCCTATATCTGCAATATTTCGCCATTTAGATCCAGTCATTTTTAAATAACGTGTCTCCAAACTACTCATCTAATATATTTATCTCATTTATTGCACTGTTATTGTAATTATTCAACATTATATTATAATTATATGTAATATATTAAACATTATATCGGGGTACTTTTATTTAAAATTGAAATAGAAATAAGTGCTGCTGAAATTCACGTAAAGGTAGAAAGATAAACGGTTGTTAGACTTATAAATCTTCGGATATTAATGTACGATTTTAGTTTGTCCCTAGTTTGAAAGAAAATTTTCAATTATAACTAAACAATTCAATCTCAAAACATTTTTTTTTTTCAAACGTTATTATATTTTATTCTGTTAACCAAGCAAATTTTTATATTTTAAATTAATCACGAAAATTTTCAATAAATGAGAGAACAAATAAATTAAAATAACTTTTTATGATAAACATTTTTTTAAAAAGAAATATGAATTTAAACATTTCTTTTGATAAATTCGTTGAATTAATCTAATTAGCAATAACATTTTTTAATTTTAATAAAACATTAATTTGATAAATTACCATATATATAAATGGTTTTAATAAATCTAATTTACGAAATGTTTTATATTTACATTAAGTTCAATAATAAATTTCAGATTTCTCTTTTCTAACTGTTTAAATTTAATTAAATTCAACTATGATTTACACGATAAAAGTTCTATAGAATTAAATATGTCAATTCTGTTTGAAAAAAAATTAAAATACTTGAGTAAAGAAATGTATGTCAATTGCGATTAATTGAAGAAGCTTCCCAGTCAAAACATTTCATTAAATATATAATTTCTTTAATAAAAATGCATAGGAAATATTTTTCTTTAATCCTTAGGCCGTTGAGTTTTCTCCTTTCGGTTCTTTTTCCGATTATTTTGTATTCGATGTATATGAACGCCATTTAGTGTGGACATTGATGAAAGAAATCATCACTTTAGAATGCGGTAAAAACATTCATAACATTCAAAACCGTGAAAATTTCATGTACGACGGTGGTTTGATAAGTTCTCGGCCTGACAGTAAAAACACAAGATTTCTGACATAATTTCATATTATTTTTGAATGTAGTCCCCTTGCAACTCAATACATTTAAGATACACTCTAGTGTGCGAATTTTTTAGTGCAGCCCTGTACGAGGGTGCTTCGAAAAGTTCCCGGCCGGAAAAAGAAAATACAAGATTTTTTACAATATTTCATTTTATTTTTCAACTTGCAACACAATACATTTCAGAAGACTCATGGGAAATGTTCATTCTTTGGCGTTTTTGATCGACGTTCAACAAGCGCGGCACGTATCGGGCGGAAAGATTTTTCATACCCAAAACATCGTGTAAAATGTGGTGGAAACGGACACGGTCTATCGAGATGTTTGCAATGTCAGAAATTTCGCGTATCTTTAATCGGCGATCATTCAATATGACATTGTGAATTTATGAAACGATTTCGTCGGTCGTAGCGGTTTTTTGGCGTCCTGAGAGTTCATCATCGTGAATTGATTTCCTACTATGTTTAAATTCAGCAGCCCACTTTTTTATCGTCGAATATAAAGAACAAGAATCCTTTAAGATAGACTGTACACTGTAAAAAATGACCAATGTTTCTTATTTTATGAAAATATGCTATAACCACGAACGAAAATATAATATAATCTTCTGAGTTATCCGAAATTTCAAATAGCATGTTACATTGTCTTTTAAATCCCCAGAAACGAACACATTTTCAAAATTTAAAGAATAATTTATAAAAACAAATTATTTTTATCTGCCCGAATTTTTCAGAAACGTTTCCGAAGGGTTTTTATAGTGTATTAATTAGTGTCCTCAGCCTGGAATACTTGTTTTTCGATTGCTATCCATTCTCAAGTACACGTTTTCAGCCGCATAAGTTAATTTATACATGAAAGAGTAAAGCAATAATCTTAATTTTAATGTTATTGTTAACGCTGTTAATTTTGCATGTTTGTCTGTTAAACATTTTTTTGAGCATGAAAATGATTGATAGCAGAGTTTGAGCTTCAGAATTGATAGCATTCGAAAAACAGGTATTCCAGGCTGAGGACACTAATTATTACACTATAAAAACCCTTCGGAAACGTTTCTGAAAAATTCGGGCATTTTTTATAAATTATTCTTTAAATTTTGAAAATGTATTCGTTTCTGGGGGATTCAAAAGACAATGTAACATGCTATTTGAAATTTCGGATAACTCAGAAGATTATATTATATTTTCGTTCGTGGTTATAGCATATTTTCATAAAATAAGGAACATTGGTCATTTTTTACAGTGTAACAACTCTTTTTGTATGTTCGTGGGAGTTAAATATTTTTTATCAAAGTATTTTATGACAGCTTGAGCTTCAATTTTTTCCATTTTTCGAAATTGTCAAAACTTTACTGTACTTTATCGCCCAGCAATAACCAATAAACTCACGCGTCTGAAACTCGGCGACATATCATCTAAAGGATCATTCTTTACAAATACCATTGTAATTTGGTCATACTTGTTGCATTTCTGTGTTAGACCGATAACTTATCAAACTGCTCTCGTAGACGCGTGTAGAGCTTCCGTAACACAAGCTTATAAAACTAAGGAAGACTACAAATATAAAATTATTAACTTTTACTAAATGCTTAAAATGTTTTTCCGATTAAGTATACGAAATTCTTTAGTATTATTGTATATAGTAAAAAAGATGAAAGTGATAAAAACTATACTAAAAATGAATATTTTAGGGGTTCAATGAATAAATATTTGAAACTTATTCTATTACTTACTTCGTCTCATAAAAGCATTTGTAATTGAGAGTTATAAAATAATTATTTTATTTCCAACATATTTAATTTTTTCATCAATAACATTTTGAAAATTAAAGCAAATCACAAAACATATCATTTTAAATTAAACTATACGATACAAAAATAAAATAAATAAATAATAATAATAATAACATTTCACCAAAACACGGATTTAAAAGCCCCGTTTCCAAAACAATATCCAAAATTTGCCGCTTAAGTGGAACTGTAAACTTTTGTCGTATGATACATAAACTAGTAATATTTTTCATAATTTTCACTGACAATATTTAATTTATAAAAATGCATATAAATGTTTTCCAGTGCCTAACTGGCAGGAGAATGGTGAATCTATATCTCTATATATACAGGGTGTTCTAGAAAGGACTCCCCAACTTTGAAATGACATAACTTCGAAACAGTGAGAGATAGAAATGTGAAACAAGTTGAATGTTATACAGATAGGTCTGGAATTTTTTATACATGAATTTAAAAAATAGTTCCAATATTGGACACGAGAGGGCGCTGCAATCACAAAGCTGTGTCTTTGAAATAGTTCCTGAAAGTGAGCTGTTTGAACTGAGATAAAAATCACATTACAATGGTTTCGATATGGTTACCTTTTTCAGCAACAACATTACGCAACCTAAAGGTAACGTTCGAAATCACTTGTTGCAATACTTCTATTAAAATGGATGCACATGCCTCACAGATGAATTGTTAGAGCTGTTCCAACGTTTGGGGATTCTTAGAATAAATAGCGTCCTTCAAGTAACGCCACAAAAAGAAGTCGCATGGATTCAGATCCGGGGAATATGGTGAATACGGCATGATATTCTTGAATTCCGAATTATTCTCTAATTCTATACAACTTTTTTACACGTGTCAGCAATGAAACAGACGCACGAATGAAATTTCTGTCCTTCTGAGTACCATTTAAAGTTCCATGTGCTTGTGCTGCCACCTATTATCCAATATTGGAACTATTTTTTCACATTCGTGTATAACAAATTCCAGACCTATCTGTTTAACATTCAACTTGTTTCACATTTCTATCTCTCACTGTTTCGAAGTTATGCCATTTCAAAGTTGGGGAGTCCTTTCTAGAACACCCTGTATATATTACGCTATCGTACGTGGCACAGAAATCGCGATTATTTGTTAATTGTTTAATGGCAACGCCCGAATGAAAGGCATCTCATTGGTTATTCTGAAAAGTCCTTTGGCAGGATTTAGGCCGAGGTAAATCGGGTTTATTTACGTTTCGCGCTTTCGCTGTAATTATGGAGCTTCAAAATATCATTAGAAATGCCCGTAAAAGATCTCGGCGAATGCTTGAAATTGAAGAAGAAGCCGAATTAAGAAGAGAAAATCGAAATAGATTGGATCGAGAACGCCGTCAAACACTGATCGTCAAAATAGGCTTAATAACCGTCGGAGGCAAGAGCGCGTTGCTTCTCCCTTTCTCCTAGGGGGAGAAAACGGATGTAGGCGTAATATGGCCATTGCATCGAAAGCTAAAGCTTTTTTTTAAGAACTCGTGTTTTCACTACTAAATATACATATTTTTCCGCAAAATTTTAAAGAGAGCTTGGATACAGTTATATTTATAACCGATTGAAATTTCAGACAGTTCGGAAGATGAGAACTATTTTTTATTGCTATGTTAAAGGAGCCGGCGCGAAACCAAACAAACAAACAAAAAAAAACCCCGAGAAGAACCCATTTCTTTTACAACTAGCTAACAATAGTTTTTCACGAAATTTTTACACAATCTGTAAAATCGTTTTATTTATAACCAATAAAGATTTCAAAGAATTCAGACAAAAATAACTTTTCATTTTAAAACTATGAAACGACCCTACGTGAAAAAACAAGAAAATGAGCGTTTTTATTAGGAAATATCAACATTGTTTCGCGAATTTTTTATTTTAAAATATAATTTCATACAAAATCGGGTTAAAGATATAAAATAATAAAAACTTGATTAAAAAAAATATATTATCACGAGTCCGGGAAACGCCGCTCGGGTCAGCTAGTAAACTAAATTTGACGATATAATTGAGTTCCAAACTGAATATGTGTTTTATTATTCAAATTTTTTTAAAGATAAAATTGTCACTTGTAAAGTTATGAAATTTTTCCATATCATACAACTCAACCAATAAACTCACCATAAATAAAATAATATTGAATGAAAAAAGATCCTTAAATTCATCAGTATGAATAGACTAAACTTGCGCACTTTTAAATTTATTTAGAATTTCCTGTCTGTTGTTATAAATAAACAATATTTTCTTACATTTAATATAATCTTGTAACAATTCATTCAAAATTTTGCGAACCCTAACAAAGTAAAAATTGTAATTACATAGTAACAGTGTGGAAGACAACTATTGTTTTGTAGAATTTAGGTGTTAAGAAACAAAATGTATACATAATATGAATCATGTCAATACCTATTATCTTATATAGGGCTTTGATTTTATTTTAAATGTCTCTCTTATCAAAACTACACTTTATGTATTTAACATGATGTGTCATAACATTTTCAAGGGTCGGAAATGAAATCCTAACGAGATATGATGGTTATTAGGAGCTGAATCGTCGTTATCAGAAATTGACATTGACTTTCCTGATAATGGGTTCTGCGTCAATTCGTCACGCACAGTTCATCCCGGAACAATTCATCGCAATGTCAATTCGTCGTAGCGACAATTCGTCGCGGCCACAACTCATCGCAGCGTCAATTCGTCGCTGCGTCAATACGTCGTGGTGTCAATTCGTCGCGACGTCAATTCGTCGCAACGAAAATTCTTTTAACGCTATGATGATAAAATAAAGATAATTTAGTAAAATTATTTAATGATAATTAGTTTTTTTAGATATAGAGAAATATAACTAACAATTTACACATCATTAAATAATTTTTACTAAATTATTTTATCATCATAGCTTTCAAAAACTTTTTTGTTGCGAAGAATTGACACGACAACGAATTGACGCTGCGACGAATTGACGCTGCGATGAGTTGTCGCCGCGACGAATTGACGCTGCAATGAATTGTGCGCGATGAATTGTGCGCGACGAATTGGCGCTAACACCCTGATAATGAAGTTCCCCAAAGTTTTCTGCCTACGTGCCTGGTTCTTACCATCTACAGTTTTGTACGTTTGAGGGCGTTGGTTATCTGCGTGAAGGCTCTTTCCACCAGAACTGTATTTTTAGGGCGAAACATGATTTTTTTTTTTTTTTTTTTTTTTTTTTTTGAAATTTTTTTGAAATTTTTTTCCCGCTAGCGCGGAAAAGTTGTCAGCTGGTTTCCGACATATACGCACAAAATTTAAAAATAATCAATAAATAGCTTCCGGTTCCACTTTAGGCTCTAAATATGCAATTTTAGCCCCGAAAATGTTGTAAACAATTCATTGATATTTTTTATTTAAGATTTTTTCTTCCTGCTAGCACGGAAAAGTTGAAAGAATATATAAGGAACATACGTGAGAACTTTTAGAGTAATTAACAAATATCTTCCGGTTCCACTTTGGGGTCGAAATATGCAAAATTAACCGAAAAGGATGTAAATTTTCACATTTTAATGATTTTTTGTTTAATGTTCGATTTTCTATTCCCGCAAGCACGGAAAAGTTGGAAGAATATAATGGAACCGGAAAATCTATATATTTAAAACGCTAAGCGTTTTCTATCGACAGTCCGTGAGAACAAACTACTGCATCAAATTACATCATTCTTTTTTTAAATGAAATATATTTGGACACAGATTTGTTATCGCACATTCGTTTGTTCGAAAATTTAATTAATTAGCCGTAATTTTAAATTAAACTTTTCCTTCTACGTATGACGTCACAAAGACGGCAATCGGATAACTTCCACTGTTGCGAAGCACAGAGTTACCAGAAACTCTGTGGTTGCGAGGATAAAAGAGAAATAGTAAATATTAAAGGCACGTCGAATTAAGGCCGAATTTTATTATTTACAAGTTAAATTTCGGTATAAATATTTATCGCGAGCACTTTATTTTTATAATCGAAAAAAAAAATCATATTTATTTGACGTCAAGGAATATTGTCCATTGGGTTAATTTTATCATTATGCATTATAACTTTGTTGATGCCATTTTGATTTTTCCATTCTTAATTATAAATATTAAAATTGGAGCCTTTATTGATTGCTTCATCTTGATTGCATACCTTGATTACATGTTACCAATTACTTTTTTTTTTAATTATAGGTTAGAAGATTTTATTTTTTAATAAAAAAATTCACAAAAGGAAAGGATTTCAGGAAAATTAAAATTATTAAAAATAGTGTTATGGTAGAAAAAAAAACTTTAAATAATGATTGTATTTTTAGCTAGAATAAACAATATAAGTCTAATATGTTTTTAGGAATTATTTTGGTAGGTTTATTATAAGTTCATTTAACAGTTCTTTATTAGCGGCGAAGTCATATTTCTTTCACTGTGAATTTCTCTTTCGATTTCAAAAAATGGTACTGTACTTTTGGACGCAAGCCAAAACGCAGTGGCAAGTTTTAGAAGTGTTTAACGGTTGTGACAACAACGGTGCTATTGCTTTAGCTTTCATCGCGCTTACATCACTTCTAAATACTACAAATTTCTATTTTTTACTACATTGTACAATTTCAATTCTTACATCATCAGTTAGAAAAAAAAATAGCTTTTGATTGAAATTTATTTAGAAACTACAGCTTAATTTAACGACTTTTTAATTAATTTTCAAGCATGAAATGTTTTTCAATTCTATCTCAACAATGACCATCAGTTTGTTTCAATAATGTAAAATAGCCCCCGGGAAAGTTGCCACAATTGAAAATAGATTTCCCTAACCATCATAAAACGTGAAATAATAATAATAATAATAATAATAATAATAATAATAATAATAATAATAATAATAATAAACCTGATAAATCGTAAGATCAGATTATCGATAAGATAGAGCATTTTGGCTCAGAACTACAATCTGTCAAAAAAAGAAAAAAAAAGAAAAACTACTTACAGTTTATGTTTAACATAAAATTAGTATGTTGTATGACTGTGATGGAAATGGGATAATCATCCTGATTATGTAAAGGAACCGAAGAAACCATACAAATAAATGACACTTGAAAACATTAAAAATTTCCTCCATCTGCAGATTGATTGATTATTGTAAAAAAAAAAAAAAAAAAAAAAATTCTTCACCTTTACATAAAAATTGATTAGCTTAAAACAATGGATTTCTTTTAGAAGATATGGATTTGTAATGAATAATGATTAAAGAGGACATTTAAAAACTTTTAATTTAAACATTTCAAAACCCTTTTTTAACGTCGAATTTCGACGGGTAGATGCAATGCACATGCTCATAGGAGCTCACTGGGTTGCATTATCACAGGGGGGGGGGAGATGTGTGCTTTATTTACTATGTTCTTTTATATACTGCATATGAGACGAACGGTAGGAATATACTATTTGTATGATACTTCATAGGCCCATGAAATTTTCTTTCTTGCCGTGGGGAATATGGTGGTAATGTCAAACTAATTTGCATTGCACAATTCTTTAAGGATTGTTTGTTTGGAGTTTGCATCGGAAATAGTACTGTATTTCACTGGGGGGAAAACTTTTAAAATAAAATATTTGAAAGACTGTTTCATACGCACCCTTTCTTAAATAATAAAGAAGGTTATATTACTGATATTGTTATAGTAATTTTTTTTGTCAAGTTTTGACGGGTTCCATCTAGTATTCATTAATTACTCTGAAATTTTGCACTTATGTTCCTTATATATTCTTTCAACTTTTCCGCTAAAGCGGGAAGAAGAAATCTGAAATTAAAAATATTACTAAAAGGTGAAAATTTAATTCATTTTCGGCTAAAAATGAACATTTAGACCCTAAAGTGGAGCTAGAAACTATTTATTGATTATTTTGAAATTTTGTTCATATATTTTCTGAGACCATTCCACAACTTTTCCGCGCTAGCGAGAAATGAATTTTGAAAACAAAAAAAAAAGAAAGAAAAAAATATATATATATGCTTCGCCATACTGTACTGCTGGAAAAATGCGTGTGTGGGAAATATAAAGAGAAACTAAATAGTAAAAAATACAAAATAAATAAATAAATAAAAAATATTTTACATCTGTAAACTGTATCAGCACAAAAATAAGCGAGAAAATGCTGAAATGGTGTTTAAACAACAAGAACAACAAAATACTTTGCGAAATATGTTAGATACGTAAATTAACATAATGTATTCCAACCATTAAAAATTTACTCCTTTTGCCAATTTTCTCAAATTATGCAAAAAAAAAAAAAAAAAAAAAGAAAGAAAGAAAGAAAGAAAGAAAGGTGAGAACATTTGTCTAGTATTTTATGAAATACAAAGGATGTGAATTATCACTTTACTAAACAGCGTACAACCAACAGAGTAAAAAAACCGTCCAGACTGGGGTTCGATCCCGGATCCCTTGGTATAGCGCACCAAGTGCTTTTTAACCAATTAAGCCAATTTTACCAATTAAGCCATCCGAACGATTCAGCTCTGCTGAAAAATTAATTAGTATATAAATAATCACCGATACTGGGTTTGATTTGTCTCATGTATTCCATTAGGAGGTGCTCATAATTGACTTTCCATCTTGTGCTGCAAGGTTGTAGCCTAGCCATATAAGAGTGAGAGAAAGCTACACCGGATGTCGTCCGGATGGCTTAATTGGTAAAGCACTTGGTGCGCTATACCAAGGGATCCGGGATCGAACCCCGGTCTGGACTTTTTTTCACTCTGTTGGTTGTACGCCGTTCAGTAAAGTGATAATTCACATCCTTTGTATTTCCGTAATTTACAGCGTATTTTCAGCTCTGTCGAAAAATTAATTAGTATATAGTATTTTATGGTCATGAAATATTAACCTTGAAATTGAACAATATATTTCATTGACATATTACTAACAATATTTGTTGTAGTTTCCGACTATTATATGATGAAAAATGTGTTTATCCTTCTAGAAAAGGATATTCTGAGTTATCAGAAAGCACTTCGTAATCATAAGGGAAAATTAAAAATTTAAACAGAAACTAATTTGGTGATCATATAGGAGATTAAAAATTTTCGTATCACTTCTTTTGTTTGCTATATTTTCAATCCTGCAGAATTTCTTTGTTCCTGATATCAATGGCTGAAATCAACGGATCGGAAGATTTTATAAGTTGAACTACTATACCTTAAACAAATAAACACACGTTGTTAATACCATACGTTAAACAAATAAACACATCTGAAGTGAAACAAATAGAGAATAAGTCTAGAAAAATCTGGGAGGAAAAGTGAGAAGCTGAAGAAACAGAAATATCAAAAGAAAACAAGAAAATATATATTGATCAAAAAATAAGATATTCATGAAAAGTGAAAAAAAAATAAGAGTTTTGAAAGTACGCGGATGTTTAGAATCTAAAAATTTATATTTTCATAAATTAAAAAGTAAACAACAGAGCTCGCATGCTCGTAATTTTGAATATCACTATTTTCAAATAGTAGTATGTAATATAATAATAATAATCACGGATTTTTTCCACCAAAATAGGCGGAAATTACTATTCGAAAATATTGGTACACAAATTGCCCGCAGTGGCGCAGACGATTAAGCTGGTTTCCCATTAAGATCACCGAAAATGAAGCAGCATCGACCATGGTCAGTTCTTGGAGGGGGACAACCTCTCTCGACTGCGGCTGCTGTGGGACCGTGTACGTTAATGGTATCTGGTGCACATAAAATCTGTTCGTGGCTCCAATGTCCTCCAAGTTTGAATACGATACCTCTGGGGGTTCCAATTCAGGTGCAGGTCTCTCATCTGGAATTGGTTCAAAAATTAGGAGACCAGCTCTATAAGTCCAACCTGTCTTGAGGCTCTGGCACGACTTCTTTCAGAGAAGTGCCATGGCACTTTTCTGACACAACAACAACAACTCAAATGTAATAACTTTACGAGCCCAGAAATATTAAATTCATTAAAATAGTAATTGCGTAAAAAGAAAATGAATTCAAATGAATGACAGTTAAGAAATATAATGTATAACACAATAAGTCATAAAAAATACATTAAAATATAATTTTCCAATCTAAAATGCTTTGAAAATATACAGATAATTTTGGTTTATTCACTAACTTTTCAATCTAAAGGCGTCATTTTTTACGAGTTTTCATAATTCAGACTTAGTTGATGAAATATATTTTTAAAGCATAATTATTTATCGGAAGAAAATTTATTTGCTCACAAGATTTTCATTTGCTTACAAGGTCTACATTTGTTATTAATACACTAGCATAGACTACGCCCGCTGCGCTGGTCTCTCTTTCTCCAAAAGAACCTTGAATCAAACGAAATATATCGGTGAATTTAACCTTGTATTTTAAAGTAATATGTACCTTTACCTGGAATATTCTAAAATAACATAAAAACGGATACTTATTTCACTAAGTTATGTTTTTTTTAATACGGTTTACTATTACGTTTACAATTTTCCATTGATTTATATGTTTTATAGCTACATTTTTAATAACGTGAATTAACTTATATTATTCACAACTAAAAAGAAATGGCGCATCTAGTATTTGTCGAGCATTAAATAAAAATCATGCACGCGTGAAATCATGATTCACTTTTATATTTTAACAGAATAATAAGGCTACTATAATTTGTGACTCGCGCTGACACATTGCTGTTATCAGTATTTTTTTACGCGTGAAGTTTTCGCTGTGGTGAAATTTGGTAATTTTTTTAATTCAATATTTGAAAAATAGCATAATCAGTGGATTTGAAATTTATATCAAGAAAAATAAAATTTTTTACCTTTCTAACGCAGTTTGTCTAACAATTTTCTGACAAATACTTTTCGAGCAATTAATGTTTTTCTGTAAGTTCAAATATTTCATTTTCCGAGATTAATCTGTGGCAACGATTAGCGAAAATCCCAGTCGTCAGCAACGCATAGCTTTTTATTAAAGAGGATTTTTCATTATAGTTTAAAAAACATGATTGAGTAAATAAATTCATAATATTTATTAAATTAACACTTTAAATTAATTGCATTCTATTTTAAGCAAATGTAAAATATTAAATTTCTAAAAGGATATAACTTTTTTTAAAAAACAGATAGAGATATTATTATACAAATTAAATTTACCTCACAGTCATAAAATAGAAAGGTTTCGTTTTATAGTAGTTTAGATAATTATAATTAATTTATTCTGATTAACAATATGTTTAGTGCAATGCAATTTTATCAATTATCAGAGGAAAAACAGATTTAATTTTGTCGCAAAATTATTTACTTTTGCATTAGCAAAATTTACTTTTAAATTTTGAGATTTTTTTTTTTTAACGGCAAAGTGTAAAACAATGAATATTTAAGAAAAAAATTATATTTAATTTCAATAAATGTTCCATTAAATTAATATAAAAATCTACTAAATTTTATTTATAAAAATTTTACATAAAAATGCAAATTAAAAACAGTAATTATATTTATTTGATTCCAAGAAAGTAAGATTTTTTTAAATATCTAAATTACAGTTTATTATAGGTATAAGGTGTATATTTTTAAGTAAACATTGATAAAATTACTAATAAATAAATTATAGCATTTTTTTATGCTACAATATTTGCTTTAATTTTTATATATTCAGAATCATTTCTTTAAATACCTTATAAATTAGAATGAATTTTATGGAAGAACCTAAAACGTGCGAAATGATTCTAAAATAAATTAAATATACTGGCTGCGTTCAATAAATAACTAGTCAAAGGCTGCCACAAGACACTTAAGTTTCGAACATTGCTGGTAAAGTGTCGAAAAATTATTAACAATATCCAGGTCCTCAATCTTTCATCAAGAGGGTCCTGAAATCCAAGAGCACTGGGAACTCACTGACACACGTAGGCACAGGTTTGATCTTATCTCCACAATTTAGCTCAACATATATCACCTCACAATATATACAGAAGCTACCTATTAGGCCACGACCCCTACAAATCATACCTCCACAAATTTGGTTATGCAGGATCTAATAAATGTGAGAGAGGCGAGGTGCAATCACCTTACCCACGTCTACCACGAATGCACATTTTCCGAAAACTGGCACCATTAAACGTCTAGCCACTCCCCTTAAGGGATGGCTACAAAAGATTCTTTCAAGACCCACACTTCTAAACAAACTCAAACAAATCCACCAACACCTAACACATATCTTCAATCTGACAAGCTAGTTAGTATCCACCACAACCATTGACTAGAAATATAAATTTATATTTCTAGTCAATGACCACAACTCATAATTCCACGTATGGCACCGCCCCTTGTCACGATTAGAGTTCATCTGGCGGTGCCTCAGCGTCCCTTGTCGTGAGAGCGCATGTATCTAGTGCCCAATTCTCTAGATCACATGCTGCCAAATAACAAGTTGCTGTGCAGAAAACCATACTTAAGTCAATTTAAACAGGGAGCCCGTCTGTCGGATCACAATTCTTCAAATCTCTGCCCCCTGTCGTGCGTACATCTCTGGCAGAGAAATGTGCGCTTGCGCTTACCGCGAAGAGTTTTTCTAGCCCAAAAGTTTCCAGCTACCTACTGATGCCCCTCGCTGGCCAGTGTCGTGTGGGAAAATCTGTTTTCCGGCAGTGATGGACCCCTCCTGTAAAAGCCTTAATCAGTCCCTGTTACTTGCTCGCTATTGGAGCTCTCCTGACAGGGCCGCCTGTAGGCTGATTTTATTTCTTTCTTATGTTTATGTTTTGCCGCTCATTGTCGCGTTTTCCGGCGGCATCAGCTGCGGCTGAACAGTAACTTTTTTAAGACCTTCATAAAGGGACCGGGAGAGATACTATGCTCTACAGACTTGGTTTCCTTGTCTGAGCAGTCCCTCTTAGGCAATCAAATCAAATCAAACCTCAGCACCTCGCTTCCCCCGTGTCGCGAGTGAGATCTGTTCTCCGGCAGCGAGGGTTTTGTTCTGTAAATTTTGGTTATTTCTGGCACAAGGTCATAGTATTTTTCCCCCCGCTGCTTCTCGCGCTTACCAGCGGATCCAACTACAGCTGAAAATTGTAGATATTTTTTGAAATCTTAATAAAGGTACTAGGATATGCATCTATGCTCTACAGAATTGGTCTCCTCGTCTGAGCAATCCTTCTTTGGCTGTGAATCAAGGATATATTCACATAAGAATGAAATGTCAGCTGGCACAACCGCCTGACGTGCAGCAGGAGAAAAATTATGCAGTCCACTGTCCAATAGTCATTCCTCCAAAATCATTCCTTATCGACCTCATGAAACGCGTATTCATAATTAATGCATAAGTTATGGGGAAACGTTAAGCGCATTGTAATAAGCGATGGAGTCGAAACGGCATGGAAATTTTTTCCGAAGGAATTCTTGTCTTCCATAAAAATGCTCACTTGCATACAGTCAATGCAACTCAAAATCTTCTTCAAAAATTCAAATACAGTGTCTTCATTTACCTAACACTCCGCCAATGGTCTGGACTTTTCACCTTGTGCTTTCGTTAATGCTCATGAATTGAAGAAATTTTGAGAGAACAACACTTTCAGTCGGACGATGACGCGAATGTGGATGTTCGGAAAGGATTTTCAGTACTGCGCCATCTTTCCAGACACGATTCAGCTTAAATGTTTCGCTTGGAACGACTGTCGATCGCTTGAGTGATGAGTGGATTGCTCGAAAATGAGTTTCGGCCTTGAAAATGGATTTTGTTGCGAGTAAGGATGTTATGATGACGATTATTGTTGGGCTGAAATATTTTAATGCATAACGCATGAATTGAGATAGTTTTTGGGCCGTTCGTTCGTACCATTTGCGTTGTAAACAATTACCCAAAGGTTCTACATCCAGGAAGGCAGACATGAAATATCCAATGAACGAAGACATCTCAGCTGAAAGTTTTTTTATTGATATATAGCAAGTATAAGATGGTAAGAATTGGGTGGTCTCGGATGTTAGAGGCTTAGAACTGTTGTTGACAGACCAAGAGCTAGTAGTGATCTGCTTTTTTTGGGCAGTAGATTGTCTCGCCAAGATTCGATAATACACCCAGTCAGCAAACCGCAGACGCGCAAAAGAATTTATGTACGTTAAGGATAATTAATAGAAATGTTTTGGGAGGATGTAATGAAAAAGCTACCACATTTGGCGAACCCGTAATTTTTGTGAATTTTAGAGGACACAGGCGGGCAACCCGGTGGGAAAGGAATTTTAGTCAAATGAAGAGCTAAACATTGTATCTGGGAAATTACATTACTTGCACAATTTGTTTATGAACAGAAAAAGGTTCGGCTCCCAAGCAGCTGTCAATGAATGTCCAGAACACATAACATTACATCTGTTATAACCGCATTGGAATTAAAATAGATTTATAACGTACATGCTGCATTTAGTAAAGATAGTCTTTCATATGAGAAAAGGAAGTAACATTTGAGGTTTTAGAATAAGAGTATTTTAGCGAAGAGAATATTAATTAATATATTGAAAATTAAGTTAGGAAGATAATAATTTAGAATAAAGATATGTATAAATGATTCTATATCATAGATGTCAAAGGTGTAAATTTAACATACTATCCCTAGTGATTTCAGTGATGCATTTCAAATAAAAGGCTTAATTTCTCCTGAAGTAGAAAGCCGATTTGGTTTATTATAGGCTTATTCGGAAGCTGGTGGAATGGACAAGTTTTTGGTATATTTCACCGATTGTAGATATACAGGCATTTGCGGAATTACCGGTTAAATAATTTGAGGCCAATTCGTTTTGTCATTTCGCTAATTTTTCAATGCTTGAAACTCTCCATTAAATTCAGATATCTTTACGAATTTGATGTCACCTTACTGGATGTTATCTGTTCTTTCCAAATATGTGCTTCTTTTGCGTGTAGGGTTTACAGAAACATCACAAATTTGGGTTTTATCAGATTTGACGCATTTTTTTGCGCCATTCCTTCTATCCCGCATAACTCAGAAACGGTTAGAGATAGGACAGTTTTTCTATGTTTTTTTATGATCCATATGTGCTCTTATATCACCCTCTTTCGTTTGACAAACTCACCCTGTATATAGTGTCTTTAATAACGTAAAAGTTAGATTTACATTCTTAAGTAAATTAAAACAGTTCATATTGATATAATTTTTTTTTACTATGTTTATTACCAACTGAAGAAGAAATATTTTTTGATATACAGGGTG
Source organism: Maratus michaelseni (assembly GCA_963931845.1). Taxonomy (NCBI): domain Eukaryota; kingdom Metazoa; phylum Arthropoda; class Arachnida; order Araneae; family Salticidae; genus Maratus; species Maratus michaelseni. The sequence continues at coordinate 287,603,646 of OZ007596.1, forward strand.
ATTCATAAAAGATGGGCAGAACTTTAAGGGGTTATAGTACACTTAAAGACAAATAATATTAAATAGGAGACTAAGGGTCCCAGACGTATTCCCAAGGAGATAGGGGGCATTAAAGTTTAGGGTCCGAAATTTCAAATGATTATAAAACATGGAAAAATTGGTCGATTCGTTTGCGGTTTTTGCAAAAAATTTTCTTTATGCCAGTATTTTCTTGAAATAAAATTTTAAAGTTCAATTTCAAAAAATGCCGATAGGGGGCGCTTTAGACTTTGGAGTAACAAACAACTATTTTTTAACGTTATTTTTTGTATTTCTTTAAATGATTTCGAAAGCTTAGACTTAAACTTAAATTTTGATCTAAAAATCTGAGTCCTAACGAGTAGTTAAGTAGCGTAAACTGAAATTTGAAATTTGAAACCCTTCTCCCCCCAGAACAAAAATCAGTTATTCCCGATCTTTGTGTCGTAGATTAGGCTCTAACTACTGCCGCGTTTTGCTAAAATTATTCTTTATGTCAGTATTTTCTTGAAAATAAATTTTAAAGAAAATTTTCAAAAAATTCCGATAGAGGGCGCTTTAGACTTTGGAGTAACGAACAACTATTTTATACCGTTATTTTTTGTGTCTCATTAAATGCTTTCTAAAGCTTAGACTTAAACTTAAATTTTCAGCTCAAAATCTGAATCGCTGAGCGTGGTTCAGTAGCGAGGGGAGGGGGTTCAAATTTCAACTTCTGAACATAGTTCAGTTTGCACTACTTAACCATGCCCAACGATTCTGTGCTGTGATACGAGGCAAAAATACAACTTTCGTCAAGGACTGCATAGTCGGAATTCACTCATAAAGGCACTGGCACAGTTGGAAACGTCGCTCATGCAAACGTTAAAGCTCCATTCCTGACGCTAGTCACCGGGTGAAGAAGGAAACAGAAAGTATGCAAATGTCAAATGGGGAAGAAGAAGAACACGTATGCAAAATTTCGACACGATTCAGGCATAAAAACCACTGAACGGTGAGTCAAGTGTAAGTCGCTGTAGTAATGAATCGGAAGATGGTGCCCTTCACGAATAAGGAAAAGGCTGAGATGCATTTAATTTACGGAGCGGCAGATGGAAATGGTGCAGAGGCACAACGAATGTACGGAGAGCGATTTCCTAACAGGCGGTTGCCTAACCGCAAAACTTTCGAGCGCTTGCACAGACAGTTGTGTGAGACGGGATCATTTCTCGCTTCCCGGTCGAATGCAGGTCGTGCAAAAAAGGACGAATCAGTAGTTGTTGCAGAAGCCATTCTGGATGTAGTAGCGGCGCAGCCAAGTACAAGTACACGAACAGTGGCTAGCCAGGTGGATACCTCACAGTCCACGACTTAGAGGGTACTGAAGGATGAACATTTGCTCCCGTTTCATGTGCAACGAGTCCAGAAACTGTCTCCAGGGGATTATCCAAATCGTATTGAATTCGCCCGCTGGTTTCTGCAGCAGAACGCGCTAAATCCACATTTTGGACGAACTGTGCTTTTCACCGATGAATGTACCTTCACACGTGAAGGTACATTTAACACACACAATGCACATGTATGGGCGGATGTCAATCCACATGCTACGTATCCACATGCTCATCAGAGACGCTTTTCCATCAATGTTTGGGCAGGAATCCTCGGAGACCACCTAATCGGACCGTACCTTCTTCCTGAACGCCTCAACGGTAAAACATACCTCACATTTCTGCAACATGTGCTGCCAGACCTGTTAAACGTTGTTCCTCCACGCATCCGGCGGGTCATGTGGTTCCAGCACGATGGAGCGCCAGCCCATTACGTACGAGACGTCCGCAACTATCTGGACATCACATTTCCGAACAGATGGATTGGTCGAGGTGGTCCTGTTGCTTGGCCTGCTCGCTCGCCAGATCTTTCACCCCTCGATTTCTTTTTTTGGGGACGATTGAAGACTCTTATGTATGAGACACCCATTGAATCCCCCGAGGAACTGGTCGCCAGACTTTCCGCCGCTGTAGGGGAAGTGCTCGAAAAGCCTGATGTTTTCGCGAATGTTCGCCGTTCCATTCGTCGCCGTTGTTCTGCGTGCATATCCTCTGGTGGTCACAATTTTGAACATTTATTGTGATTACATGTTAATAAATATGCTTTGGTAACATAATCCTAATTTGTGTCTTTTTACCTCGTATCACAGCACACAATGTGTGGACATGGTAAACTGAACTGTGCTCAGGAGTAGAAATTTCAAACCCCTCTCCCCAGAAACTTAACCACGTCTAACGATTCAGATTTTGGGCTGAAAATTTAAGTCTAAGCTTTAGAAAGCATTTAATGAGACACAAAAAATAACGGTATAAAATAGTTGTTCGTTACTCCAAAGTCTAAAGCGCCCTCTATCGGAATTTTTTGAAAATTTTCTTTAAAATTTATTTTCAAGAAAATACTGACATAAAGAATAATTTTAGCAAAACGCGGCAGTAGTTAGAGCCTAATCTACGACACAAAGATCGGGAATAACTGATTTTTGTTCTGGGGGGAGAAGGGTTTCAAATTTCAAATTTCAGTTTACGCTACTTAACTACTCGTTAGGACTCAGATTTTTAGATCAAAATTTAAGTTTAAGTCTAAGCTTTCGAAATCATTTAAAGAAATACAAAAAATAACGTTAAAAAATAGTTGTTTGTTACTCCAAAGTCTAAAGCGCCCCCTATCGGCATTTTTTGAAATTGAACTTTAAAATTTTATTTCAAGAAAATACTGGCATATAGAAAATTTTTTGCAAAAACCGCAAACGAATCGACCAATTTTTCCATGTTTTATAATCATTTGAAATTTCGGACCCTAAACTTTAATGCCCCCTATCTCCTTGGGAATACGTCTGGGACCCTTAGTCTCCTATTTAATATTATTTGTCTTTAAGTGTACTATAACCCCTTAAAGTTCTGCCCATCTTTTATGAATCACCCTGTATAATGCTAAACCATAATGGGTGGATCTTTGAATTAAAAAATTTTTATGATCTTAAATATTAAGCTATTCAGTTATCAAATTGAATATTGAAATGTAAGAGATGTTCAATTTTTTTAACTGTCCAAAAATCATTTTCAATTTACCTTATTTTAACATTGCTGCTTAATTTTTCGAAATAAGCGTATGTATGAATTTATGTGCATATGTATATATTTAAATATATAGGCACAGTTTACAAAGCCATTTTACATACGTATCCTTACATACGCAGGTAAAATGTGTCCTTTATGATTAATCTAGCAACCTGCTCTGGCTTCGCACAGGTGCCATGATGTTTTAAAGATAACTCTAAATACATTTATCTGTAGAGTTGAAACTCAACATCATTTTTTATTTGCACACACAAAAAATTCAAGATTACATTAACAGTTTTTTATTATATCAAGTAAAAACAGTGTCGACGTCATACTGAAAATTTAAATAAAAGTTCAAAAATCGTCTCTAAATGAGAGAAACAATTTACAATACACATAAAAGTATTAAAAAAAAGTATGCCGCCACTTTCACGGTAGTCATGTACTAGTAAATCTGCAGATCAGGAGCCTCAACGTCAGCTCTGAAAGTCATTGTTTTTTAATCTCAATTTTCATATTATTTAACATCTTACAATTCGCAATTTAATTTTTTCTAATGTTACATGCATATTTATAGGCATATAAAAGTACTTCGCAGGTTTCAGATATTAGAACGTTAATTTAAACACGGTTAATGCAATGATATTCTAAAATTCTTATGCTTGTAAATTTTTAGATTAAAAAAATACATTTCTTCAGGGGGTCTCAGCCCCCCTGAAGAATCTTATTAAATCTTATTAAATATATATTCGTGATCTTATTAAATTTGTATTCGTGATTTCCTATTGATTGTGTAAATGATTCTACTATATCCTGGATATCGTTCTATTAAGAGCAACAATTTCGAAAATAATATCCTAATACCCAAATAGCAATATTTACTTACCTGCAAACCACAAAAAACCTGCATCTTATGCATAAGTTGAATAATATCTCATGTACAAAAGCAACTTGTGGAAATGTAAATTGAATCTACTATATTTCACTTATGTCTATTTTAGAAATCTAGTGTTATTACGATTTTTGTTACGGAAAAACAGATGTGATGGTCATTCTATAATATTTATTTTATCTAAGTACATCCTGATCTAACTCGATGGCAATAGCATACTAAAATCTCCCCAAAATAGGCATTATTTGGAAACTTTTAAACCTATTGGATAAACATTCATAATCGTGCCCACTGCCAATTCACTAAATAGCAAACGTGATTTGGCGCTATAAAATATTTTTTGTGATAGCTTTTTATATTCTCAATTTCCAGTAATTGTAATATTTCATGATCGTTTTACTACTCTAACTTCTTTAGATTAAACACCTCGTTGTACGAGTGATTTTTATCCTATTTTTTAAATTATATTAACTTTTCAACGATGGAACGTCCAATCTGTTCCAGAAAATGAATAATATCTCATGTAAGAAATATACATATACAAATGTAAACTCAAACTACGAGACTTGAATCTAAATTACAATGTTTTTGTTATTTTCGTTTGAAAAAAAATATATTCCGGTAATCATTCTATAATAGTTAAACGGTAACCTGTATCAAAATAAATTCTCATTTATGTCAATAAAATACTAAAATCAGCCGAAAATAATTTATTTTGCTAGTAAAATTTTGCCGCAAAATAGTACGAGTTACTTGAATTTTATTATTTTAATATTCTTTGAAATAGGGTTGCTAAGCAACTAATAAATTAAAGAGCAAAGTAAAAAGAAATGCATTTTAAAATTTGTAAAAAATATGAAAATAAAATGTTTTATATTTCCCGAACAGATCCACAAAATTTTTCCAATAATTTAAACAATTAATTTCTAAATTCTAATAAATGTATCGGCAAATTTTCAAAGCTATTGGATATATATAAAACCTCCATGTCAAAATTTTAGCATCAATAATTTTACGTTTAAATCCATTATTCAAATAGGCGATTTTCGTTTCAGTTGAAAATGAAATTTGGAAATCGTCTGCATTCCCATGGGAAAGCATTTTGACCTAAACAGAAATGTTCTATATTTTTCGAACGAATGCACCAAATTTAACAAAAAACTATACAGCTAATTCTCGGCAACATACCTACGAAAAATCAACCTAATCTGACGTTTTTATGGCAGTTATCGCGGAACAGACAGAAACCAAAAAATTTTCGCGTCTCCAGAGTGAGCCTTCACTGACGTTTCGACAAATATCATAGCCCTATTTACATTTTTTCTTATTCAGGAGCCAAATAGAGGCAGCAAAGGTGATAAATTGCCAAATATTGTTTTAATGGCCGTCTTTGATATTGAATGCTTCTTTTAAGCGGTACAAACATTCCTTTCATATATTTAAATTAATTATCTTCGTTTGATAATATTATTTCTCATTAAAACTTGTTTCTTTGTAATTTAAATAAAATCAGTAATAGTTTTTTATGTTATTTTTCAAGGTTTTTGCATGTTTTTAAATCTCTAACTGACGTAGCCATTTCCCAAAAACCATTAACCAAACGATAGCATAATATAGTGTCACCAAGATGAAAAACATATACCAATGACTTTTTCGTCCAAATTAAGGATAAAATACTAAATTTTATTATCAAGAAATCATGGTTATATCAGTATATTATACATCATAATGAGCGCATGAATTTTCTCTATCCAATGGTGCAAACCGCAAAAAAATCCATCGGGTAGTTTTTGAAATTACACTTTTAGGACTTCTTGCTTTATAACATTATATGATAGAGAATAAATAATCTTTATTGAAATTAATTAAATTTAGTCACCATCCAAACTTGGGAATGCTTACAAAGAAACATTTAGAAAGCGCACGTCACTAGTCACCGCATAGAAATGCAGCAAATAACCTGATAACCAAGACCATTGAGAGAGCAGTAAATACAGAAAGACCAACGAGTGTTTAAACTCAGAACATAAATTCATAAAAAAAATGAGATTTAATCGGAGCACGACTCTGATATTCATGTCACATTCATAAAAAATTCAAACTTCTAAAACATAAATATTAATAAAACATTCAATGTTTCAAGGCATTAATGGTTGTTCAATGGTGACCATATTAAAAATTGTTTGTAATAATTTGTATATTTTAAATTTTATTATACGTAAATTTTATACTCTCTTAAAACGAAAGAGCCAAAATAACTCAAGTTGAGCCGAAATCCACTCACCTCATGATTTGAAAGTCAGCTTCTCATGAAGAGTTGAAACAACTCGAGTGAACGAGTTGTTTTTAAGCAACTCATGATTGAGTTATCTCTATTTTACTCATACTTGAGTGAAATCAAATCAATGAAGGTTAAATCCAGTAGCACTTGAGTGATTTATAACTAACTCATACTTGAGGAGGGGAAGGAGAATTAAAATTCATGGTAAAATGTAATAATTCATTGTAAAATAATAAATTTCATGAACAGGTAGATTATTATTTTAGAAAAAAAAAAGTAATTTGCATATTGAATGTATACATATTTATGTTTACATATATGTATATATTCAACAATTAAGTGAAAAGTATCTTTTTTTTTTGTTGTTGTTGTTTCTGAGCTGCTTGAAATATATACCCCCCCCCCCCCCTCCCGACCCAAAAAGAGAATTTTAAAAGGAATATTTGAAAAGATAAGAATTTCTGCTGATTTAAATATTTTAATCTTTTTTTTAATTTTGTTATAATGATTATGTTTTCTATGCAATATTATTCGATACATTGCATGATATTTTTCAGTTTATATCAATATTATCATTAAATATGTTTTAATCCTAATACTATTTAGGAATATTCACACCGTGAATATCCGGGAATGTAGATATTTACCTTATTTTTAACAACATACGATAAAAAATATGGGATTTATACAGTTTCATAAATCAAGTATATTTTAAAATATTAGAATTCAGACTGAGAATAAAATAAGAAATATAATTTGTTTACTTTAAAACAATATTTTTAAAGTCAGACAAGTCAATTTTCAATTTATAGTATTATAAAAGCTAGAGTTCTGAAACATCGCTAAAAATATATACTATCAGGGCTCGATCCAGACAAAATTTTGGGCCTATTTAGGGCCCCTTCACAAAAATCAATTTGATAAAATGGGTCCCTTCACAAAATTCCTTTTACTAAAATTGATCCTTTCACAAAATTCTATTCCATAAAAACTTATTATTTATTATTTTATGATGTTTTAAAATGTGTAATTTGTAAACAAACAAGTTCAAAAAAGAGAAAAACTTCAGCAAAAGGATTTTAAAAACTTTTTGTTTATAAATGCTTGGTTCGAATTTGATTAGCTGGATTTCAACTTTCGTTACAAAATATAATAAATTTCACAAAAATAACCTTTACTTTTCACAAAATGGGCCCCAAGATAAAAAACTTGCATCGACCCCTGACTCTATAAACAAACGTACCGCCAAGATATTTTCTTTAAAAGTTTAAATTGCTACTAAATGCTATTTATATAAATCATATTTATTGAAACAACATTAAGAACACGAGGAATTTTGTATATTATAAAAAGTATCAAGTTATAACAGCTCGTGTTGGTTTGATATTAAGAGCTTCAGTTTCCCCAATAAGCGAATAATTGGTCCTGAACTTACTTGTGGGGATTTCTCCCAGGAATTACGGCGCAAAAAATAGTACACTGGAGTGTGGATAAATTAACACATCTCGTAATTTATGCACACATATCTTTTAAAAAAATCTTTGTTTCATATCATTAACATTTTTACAAATTCTGCTGCTTTTCGGATATTTTATAATTTGGTAAATAACAATGAAATATTGTTGGACATTCTGACTATTAATATTAATATATCTAACTAATCACGAAAATGTTTTGCCACAAAATAATTTTCTTTAGAATTAGTTAGATTTCATTAAAAAATATTATTTCTGAAAGAGAGCTTTGGAAAATTTTCCAAAGACATTTTCTGTAATAATTACTGATGGACCAATCATTGTAAAGTTTTCATTGTTTTCTTTCTCTATTACTTTTTAACATTCTGACTATTCATATTAATATACCGGGTGAACCAAAAGTTCGTTAAAACTTTAAAAATTCATAAAAAGGAAGAAATTATGATAAAGAAGAGCGGTTTACAAAAAAGGGTTCACAAGGTAGTTGGATTTTTTTTGCAGCAAAAAATTGTTTAGTTAAAAATGTCACTGGTAGAGGGCGCTGACGACCTGAAACACAATGAACAGGACAACAGTACGCTCCATTCATTTATTCTTGCAATAACAATTGTTCAACATAACCTCCAGAACATTGTATTAAACTAAGGCGACTCACAACGCCCGTTACAGCTGTGCAACATGTCGGAATGAATTGCAGAAACATCATGACAGATAGAATATAGATATATTCTATAGGATATTCTAGGATATAGATATATTCTATCGAGATAGAAATATCGATAGAAAGCTCGATCAAGCAATGATAACATTCTGTAAACGCAATTCTTTTATTGCAAGATTGATTTGCATAATTCTGCTGAATCTCTCGCATGTTAGCGCCATCTACAGGTGACATTTTTAACTAAATTTTTTTTGCTGCTATAAAAATCCGACTACCTTGTGAGCCCTTTATTGCAAACCACACTTCTTTATCATAATTTCTTCCTTTTTTATGAATTTTTAAAGTTTTAACGAACTTTTGGTTCACCCGGTATTTGACTAAGCACGTAAATAAATTTGTCACGAAACATTTTTAACACTTTCCAACCTAGTTGAAAAGTGTTTATGACTTCGGTTTGTCTGCTGTCTGGCCGTATGGCCGTCTGCCGTCTGTCCGTGCTCTAACTCCCGTAAATATGCTCGGATTGCCCTGCAATTTTTATATGTTATTGTCGTCATCTATTGCATGTTCAATATTTCAACTGAAGTGTGTAGCACTTATAGTTTTTGTTACAGAGACACTCAAAAGAATTCCGTTACATTACGATCTATGGGGAAAAATCATTTGCGGTTTATTTTAATGATGTTACACAATTTCAGACACATTGTATTTGATATATATCACTAAGGAGCATTACAAGAAGCTTAATATGGAATAGGGTGTGCATAGCACTTATAGTTACTATACAGGGACAGTCAAAACAATTCCGTTACATTACGTCTATGGAGAAAAATCGTCTGCGGTTTATTTAAATAATGTTTCACTATTTTAAACGCATTGAAATTTATATATATCACTAAGGTGCATTACAAGAGGCTTACTACTGAATATTGTGTGTATAGCAGTCATCGTTCATTTACAGGGGCACACAAAAGAATTCTCTACTGTCTGTTAACAATAATTCCTGGAAGTGCGTTTTAAGTTGCTGAACGCGATTTTAAATTTAACTCACTTTTTGTCTATTACTTGGTGTGTATAAATTCTGTAGATCATATACAGGGCAGCACAAAAGTTCGCGAACACATGACCGTTTATTGACAGAAACTCCAGAAGGAGAATTTTAAACTGTGCTTCGCGTTTCCAAACTGAACTAAAATTTAGCATCCTATGTAGTATATACGCAAATCTATAGATCATATACAGGGCTGAATAAAAGTATTCGGATATTTTTCCGAATGTTGTATATGTTGGAAATTCCAGAAATTACGTTTTTAAATATGTTATGCGTTTTCCAAATTGTTTACTTAGATGTTATCTTTCAGCTTATTAAACGGTATTGATTTGTAAAATTATTTTGGAAGCGTTGGGAAGTGTTACATAATCTATGCTTGACGCATGATTTTTCGTTCTTGTTTTTCTTTTTTTCTGTTTAATAGATATTATTTCTGAAAGAGAAGTTTGAAAAATTTTCAAAAAACATTTTCTGTAATAAAGACCAAACATAGGAAAGTTTTCATCGATTTCTTTTTTAATATTTTTAAACATTCTGACTATTTATTTTCACAGTATACTAATCACGAAAATGTTATGCCATAAAATAGTTTTCTTCGGAATTAGTTCTATGTCTTTAAAAAATATTATATCTGAAAGAGAAGTTCGAAATTTTTTTTTAAATATATTTTCTCTAATAATTACTGAAACAGCAATCACTGGAAAGTTTTCATTGCTTTCTTTCATATTTTTGTATGCCTGAGAAGACCTGAATCTTTCTAAAATTTAAGCAATAATTAAATTAGCTAATCTCCAATTTTGTAATGGTTCATTACTTAAACAGATTGTGTAATCTTTTCGAATTTCATATAGCGTTGAGCCAAGCTAATAACAAAAATTTACTTTGCCAATAGATATTTGTTTAAATACAGAAACAATAATTTAAAATAACGATGAAGATAAATTTAAATAGTTTATGTAACTTCATGGAATAATGAAGAAGACAATCTATGATGGGCAGTTGCATTCATTGGTGTGTTAATTTGATTTAGTTGTAATGTAAATTGTAATGTAATTGTATTGTTACCTGTAAATTTAGGTGGTTTAAATAATTCAAAGGAAAAACATGAAAAAATACATTAAAATACATTGTTAATAAATAAACACAGAATCTCGTAATTAATACTCTTTTGAAAATATAGAATTAATTTTGTTTTATTCATTAAAAAGAAATCTAAAGAAGTCCATTTTTTACGAGATTTTACAAATCAAATTTGTTTGATGAAACACAATTTTTATAGAATAATTATTTATCAGAAGAACATTAATTTTCTCTCAACAGATTTTCCTTTGTCTGTTATTAATATGTCTTCCACTATAGTTTAAAAAACGTGTTTGTGTAAACATATTTAGAGTTTTTTTTTATTAAATTAGCACTTTTAATTAATTATTTTCTCTTATGAGCAAATGGAAAATTTTATGCTACTAAAATAATTCAATTTTTATAAAGCCTTATTATGAAAAACTCTTATTTGATGAAGCATACTTTTTATAGAATAATTATTTATCAGAATAAAATTTATTTTCTCTAAACAGATTGTTCTTTGTCTGTGATTAATATGTCTTCCATTGTAGTTTAAAAAATGTTATTGGGTAAATATATTTATAGTTTTTAGTATATTAGCAATTTGAATTCATTACTTTTTCTTATAAGTAAATGCAAAATATGATGTTATAAGAAGATTTCAATTTTTATTAAATATTATTATGAGAGACATCTAAATTATTCTTATCAAACAATAATACGTAAATATATATATAATCGTAAATATATACATATATATATATATATATAATTAATTATAATATCTTTGAATTTCAAAAAACATATCAATATATATATAGTAATATCGTACATAATAAAGACTTTTTTAGTGTTCTTTTAAGTAAATTTTTATATTGTATTTTATTTTAGAAATGAGGGTATTTTTTATACATTTTTTGCATTGAAAATAAATATTGAGGTTTTTAGATAAATATTGATGCTTTCAAAATTTCTAAAATTAAACTACTGTTAAAAATAATTAACTAGTCTTAAAATATTTTATTCCTGTCAAGAAACATAAAATATTTTAAATACCTGGTATTATACAAATAATTTAAAAATAATTTAAATATAGATCCAAATGTAACAATTTCAAATATATATATATATTTAAATTACAGAACAATCATGCATGAAACTATAAGAAGGTATCACATTCTTCGTTTATTATTACTTTTTAGTAACATTGAAAAAACAAATACTTTCAGAGAATTATTAAACCAGAATGTAAATCAATTAATGATGAATTCCAAGTGATCAGAATACCTCTTAATATTTAGAATCAATCGTATTATAAATAGTAATTGCTCATGCAAATTAACTCCTTGAACAATATTGATATTAACTCCTTGAACAAATATATTTTTAGTTACCAATAGTTTTGATAATAGATTAGCGTTATAAATGTGTTTCAGGAAAGTTGAATGTATCCAGTATTTATTTATATGTGTGTAATCAGTAAGGTAAAGCCAGGAGAGATGACGCAGTCGGAGAGATTGCGCACATAGAGGTTCGGGGGGAAGGAGTAGAGTGAGAGCGCGGCGACTCCAGGTAGTTGTACAACAACACTAGTGGAGTGTCTACTTGAAAGTGCACGTTGATTGCTTTGAGCGTCTAAGATAAAGTATTGCTATTTTGTTTTGTTTTCCCAAAGTAAGTGCTTGAATTTTCATAGCTAATCATCATAATTTCTATACTATGTCAATAGTACAAAATATTTTAAACTTAAACGATTTCTCATAAGCTACTAATCTAGACTAACAATGTGAACATCAACGGTTCGTTTTAGTAGCGGCCATGTTTAAATAAAAGGCCACGCAATCTCTCTTACCGAAATTGGAGAGTTTGCGCATCTGCTACTTAGGAGAGATGGCGCAGTGTTTTCATTAGTTTCTATGCTAGGAGAGATTACGCAGCTTATTGGTTAATTTGCATAAAAAATTAAAAATGCAAATGGACTACTTTTAAGTTAAACGTGATATTAAGTTACATAATTTTATTTTGCAATCTTATCTGGACTTGCTTTTTCTGATTCTTTAAATTTTTTCCCTTTAATTAAAATTTTATAATCGTTTTTAAAATTATTTCCTTTTTCTGATTCTTTAAGCATTAGGTTGAAATATTCACTCCCAATACAATAAAATTTGTTCACAAAAACCTTACAGCAATGTCTTTTAAGTGTAATTATTATTGTTAACAGTTTAATTGTAGTTATTATTAGTAACAATCTCTCCTACCCATGTGCGCAATCACACCAACCCTGTAAGGAGAGATTGCGCAAAATAACTTTCTTAGTTTTATTACAACTGTTCTATTAAATTGCAACATAACAACAAAATAGCAATGGAAATGCATAAAAAACAAATGAAGTAAAAATTATTCATAGATAGTTTAGCAAAAGAATAATATTTAGATTTTTTATTGCTATTTTTTTTAATTGTGCGCAGACTATCCTAGCTTTACCTTATAAATTTTAGTGATTCATTTATTTAATGTTGAAATTGAGAAAATTCATAGTATCTCCCCTAAATGAAACCCCGCCCATAAATTGTATTGTTATACACTGATATACACATACTTATAATATGATACATATGCACGCACATAATCTATATATCTATCGATATATAAATAGACTTGTGTATCCCTATATTTCACTTTTGAGCCACAACTAACCAGCACAGACCACTGGTGTTTGTGTGTGGTAGTAGCATCAAGTCTCCCATCGTGCACTATGGTGGTTGCATGTCGGTATCTGTGCGAAGATACGGCGGTTGAAATTAGTCGACATAGGGCATTTTCATATTTAGACCAAAGTGTTCTAAAAATGTTTGGAATCTTCTCCAACGGATATTGGTTCATTCAACTTAACATGAACAAATTAAGATATAGATAACTAAGTAAGATAATTTCGGGCCCCCTAGCAGGGAAAATTGAAGCTAAACGATATTGCAGGGCGTGCGTGGCACGCTTGCTGTACAATTCCCTAGACAGCAGGGGCGAGTGCCGGAGTTTCGTTCGGAAAGAGGTTTGTTTACAACAGAATGCGTGCCGAAAATGACTGTTTTTATTGAAACCACAAAAGAAAGTTACTGATTTCCGGATAACGCCGGGCGGATCAGCTAGTTTCATATAAAGAATCATATGAAGAATTTAAAACGAGAATTAGATTTCTTCATATCATTATAAGGCAATGATAATCATTGTAATTCATAAAATGTATTTCTGTAATTGGTTTTTTAATCGCATATAAGTTTTGAAATTTCGACATTTTGCCTACACTATATTTAATTTCTCATGAAATTCTCCATGAATGAATATTGTAAAATTCTTGTCGCATATCTAGTTTTACTCTCCTTGTGCATTGTTAACTGTGCTTCGAAAATTTGAAAAGAATTCACTATGGACGCGTATATCCACATGACTCACAAGTAACTGTGAATTTTGTAACTCAAATCTAAGAAGAAATATATGAAGCAGAAAAACAAATTGTATATTTTTCTTTTAATAGTGTAATAACAAGATACATTTTTGCAACAACGAAATAAATATTTTAAATAAGGTAATAAACTAAAAAATATACAATTTCATCAGATATGTATATTTTAAAAAATTATTTCAAAAATGAAACTTCATTATATTTAATAAATGATTTATTCTAAGAAATTTCAGTTTTTTTTTTCCTATTTAATTCTCGATAGAAAATGTCTTTTCTGTTTTTCATACATTGTTCTGAAAAAAAAAACTGAACATCAAATATTTATTCGATTTCGAAGACAAGCAATAATTGTTTCAAAAATTTTCAAAAATATTACATTTTGTTCTTTTTTCGTGAATTATTGCGAACGAAATATTTTTAAAAAGTATGTAAAAATATAAAGTAATGTACTTTTTAATTAGGATTCTATTAAAAAAGCATTTAAACAATTTTAAAAGAAGAGAAGATGTTATAATAAAAATTCTACGTATAATGTGATCTATTTAATTCGATTTTTTAACAGTTAGTTATCCTCATAAAATAAGATTGAAAAGAAAAACCAATTAAGGAGATATATACACACACAAACATCTAAACTTGAAAAACACAAATAAGGGTAATTATTGTTGTGAGCTAATTACAAATTTAAAATGTCTATTCTTATTTAGAATATATTATTCTGTTAAATTAGCAAGTTAATGGTCTTGAAAACTTCTATAAATAAATCTTATATTACTAGATACGCATCATGTGGTAAAAATTTATTTCAAAAATAAAATCCCATTTTATTTCAAAATAACGAATATAGAAATTACAAACAAAAATAACAAATTATACTTTGACAAATGCAGTTCTTATTTTGTTAGTACTTAATTCTCTGAAGAATGTGTTTTCTGTTTTTGATAGATTGTTCTGTGAGGAAATTAAACAGGCATCAAGTTCTTACTCGGTTTCGAAGACGAACAATAACTGCTTCAGGAAATGATATGCCAGTCAAAATATAGGGGAAATTTTTCAAAAATTGTACATTTTATTCTTTTTTTTATAAAATACTGTGAATTTATTTTAAAAGAGATATCTCAAATGTATGAAGCATCGTACTTTTTTAACGGAATTCAAATCAAAAAGTATTTAAAATATTTTAAAGGAAGAAAAAAAATACTGTCTTTAAGTTTTTTTTTTTTTTTTTTTTTTTTTTTTTTACAATTTGACTATTTAATTGATTTTTTAAAATAATGAAAATCCTTGTAGTATTTAATGAGAATGTACACTATACATTACTGTCAAATCTCCCTATTTTTGAGCATAACTATTTTCGTATCTTAGTATTATTTAATCGTAAATTTCTGTCATTAAAAAATTGGAAATATCCATTCTTAAATAGTGGTATTCAAAATTAGAAAACTTGGTACATATGGTGCACGCATATATATAAATCAAATTTAAAGTAATAGACAATGTAACACATTAAACTATATAAAATTTCAATTAAAAAAAATTAAATAATAATTAAAAAAATCTGAAAATAAATAAAATTTAAATAAAACTAATTTATAAATATAATTATAAAAAAAATGATCTTTTATTTGGTACGCATTTTGTAAAACAAATAATTCAAAAATAAAATCACATTATATTTCTAATATGATTTATTATTATAAAATTGCAGTTCTTTTTTTCTTATTTTATTCTCTGTAGAAAATCTCTTTTCTTTTTTTTTATACATTGTTCTGTAAAGAAAATAAATGCACATCAAGTTCTTATTCCATTTCGCAGACAAGAAATAACTGCTTCAAAAAATTATGTGCCTGTGAAAATGTTATGAAAAAGTAAAAAAGAAAAACATACATTTTATTATTTTTTTCATGAACTATTGCGAACGAAATATTTTTAAATGTATGTAAAATACATATAATAATGTACTTTTAAATTAGGGTTCGATTTAAAATGCTTTTAAAATATTTTAAAATAAGAAAACATATGAGCGAGAAAATGAGCGTGATCTATTTAATTGGATTTTTTAACGTTTAGTTATCCTCGTAAAATGAGATTGAAAAAAAAAAATTAAGGTAACATGTACACACATGTACATAAACTAGAAAAACACAAATGAGGGTAAGTATTATAAGCTAACTACAGATTTAAAAAGTTTATTCATAATTAGAATATATGATTCTGTTAAATTAGCAATTTAATGAGCTTGAAAACTTCTATAAGAAATATTATATTATATAATAAGAAAGATTAATAAAATATAAGAAATATTATATTATATTATTTTACATTATATTACATTATATAAGAAATATTATATTATATTATATTATATTATATTACATTATATAAAAAATATTATATTATATTATATTTATAAATACGCATCATCTGATAAAAATTTATTTCAAAAATAAAATCTCATTTTATTTCAAAATATGATTTATTCTTACAATTGCAGTTCTTCTTTTGTTACTTAAGTCTCCCAAGAATGCTTTTTTCTGTGTTTGATAGATTGTTCTGTGAGGAAATTAAACGTACATCAAGGCCTTATTCGGCTTCGAAGACGAGTAAAAACTGCTTTAGAAAATGATGTGCCAGTCAAAATGTCGAGAAAATATTTCCAACATTGTTTATTTATTTATTTTTTTTATAAAATATTTCAAATTTATTTTTAAAGAAATGTGTGAAATGCATGAAAAAGCGTGCATTTTTAAAGGAATTAAAATCAAAAAGCAGTTAAAATATTTTAAAAGAAGAAAAGAAAATATTAGGGTGAAACCCCTAGTTATTGACACCTAACTAGTAACTGACACTTGAGCAAAAACCTAACTCAAATAAGCATTTTGTTGTAAAATTCTACAAAATAATGTCATCTAGTGGTAAAAGGGATACTTATTTTTATTTTGGAGTCAATTTATTCACCACTAGAGGGCCAAGAACATATTCAATGAGGAAGACACTTTTGAGAAAACAAAAAGTGCCATTTTGAAGCAACCATCTCATTTCTAAACTTAAGAAAGTGTTTTTCTAATCTATTTGTAATGCAACCATCCTAAACTCTTTTTCTTAAATTTATACTTGTAGAAGTTAGTTTAAAGATGCATATGATATATTAGGGTCATGATTTAGAGTTTATAGTTATTGAATTTAGCTTAAGGTGGGGTGCCAGTTATTGTTTACTAGAATTTCATTTCACCTGTCTCTGACAGAGGTGTTAGTTATTGGTTATGTTAAAGAAAATTCAAATCTATTATTTGAACTGTTTAAAAATGCATAATAATAAAATAAATTTATCTTGTAGCAAACACCATTAAAATTGAAGTTGTTTGACCTGTGCCTGACACTAGATGTCAGTTATTGGTTCATAAATGTCAGTTATTGGATATCTGCGTTACTAATAATACAGCACTAAATATTAATGCTATATATTCTTGCTATATACTTTGCATTACTAATAATGCAGTACAGCTTACTAAATCCCACTTTTTATAATAAATATTAATGTATTTTGATTTTATAATCATGAATAAAGCTTTTTTAAGGCATTTTAATCTTTTAAAATAAAATGTCAGTCACTGGTTCACTTTGTGTCACTTACTGGTGTTTCAAATAGGAATGGTGTCAGTTACTGGAGTTTTTGACCATATTTATGGATAAGATTAATTTTTAATAATAAAATGTACAATTTTTAAAATTTTTGCCAACAATATTTTTTTAATATATAATATATATATATATTTAATAAATACTATCCTTCCAAACAGAAAGGTAAGTATAAAATAGATTTAAATTTTTGTAATAGTGATTTGAACAAGGAAGAATCCTTAAAGTATCACTTACTGGGGGTTTCGCCCTACATATCAAAATTTAAATTAGCCTTACTCTTGTAGTCATCTTTGTCGGGGTAAAAAATAATTAACTGACACAACATATTGACAATAAACGTTTCTGCACAGGTGTCATAAGGAATTTAACTGATATACATAGGAAATTTAGAAACGTCATAGTGGAAGAGCATAATGAAGATATACAAAATGACAGAGCTCAGAAGAAAGAAACGCATAACGATCACTTGTGTTTGAACAAATAGCTCATCTCATTCAATTTTGAATAAAGAGTTTTTTGAAGAGTATGCCTCGTTACTCTATGATAAGGGAACCCTAGTGGTCTAAGTTTGTTATGATGATTACTATTTTTTGTATCCTGCAGCATCAGTTACTATCCTTGTCCAAATTTCTTTACGTATTTTGATAGAAGAAGACATTTGATGGAGTATTCAGTTTAGTTATTTAGTCTTCAAATAAGAAACAGAAAATTAATTGCTCGAATAATCGACAATCTCAACAAGAAATTCCAGTGAATAGTAGGAGGGTAAGAAATATTGAGTTATGTTCTAATATTTAGTAAAATTAATGTGTTAATTATTTTAAATATATGAACTTTTGGTGGGATACCAAAATTTGTCTTTATACATGTACTGTAAGAACTCCTTTCTCGGAAATAATTTGCAGTTTTCTTTTTCCATCCCAAAATGATTTCTTGGAAAATTCTATTTTTTTTTCCAAATTATACATGATTAAAGTTAAGGCTGTTCTCAAATCCAAATGGGCTACTTTCAGACACATTTTTTAAATTCATTTTTGTTAGAAACGCATGAAATGGGCAGGTGCTGTTATTCAGAAACTTTGTAATTGAAACACGTTTTCTGTTGTTTGGTGTAAAGGCAGAAGATTTTTCAGAAAACACTGTCAAAGTCGGCGTTTTGAACCAAATTCCCGAGCGTCAGCGTCAGAAGGGAGAAAAACGTGCTGTAACGTGGCACCAATCGCTTATAACTCGATAAGTAATTTATTTATCAAAGAATGGAAAACTCATTTCAATTCTAAATTGCCTCAATAGTCAGGTCTGCCAATTTTGCGTTAAAAAATGAGTCAAAAATTGTGTCAGAAAGTTTTGCGTTGTTCAGCAGATCATTTGAGAACCACCTTAACAACAATTGTATGTAAATCCAGTCTCCTTAGAAGTCTCTGAAATTTCCAAGAAATGACCATTTTAGAAATTTGGGCAACTAACTGTCCATTATTGCCGAAAACTATTCTTATATATTTTTTAATGTACCTACAATATACAATAAAGCTATTTAATAATCTTCCATGTATATTTGCTTTAGTCGGATTTAAAACAAAGTAACCGATAAACTGATTAAAAATATGAAATTTTCTACACTAATATTTTGCGAAATTAAGGGGACTTAAGACTTTTAAGATGTCAATTGACCATTTTTTTCATTTTATATCTTAAAATTATGTATTCAAAAAACATCATTTTGAAATTTAGTAACAGATAAATGTTTCTTCTTTCATTTTATATATTTTTTAGATCATAATGGGAAAATTGAGTTTTTATAGGGGTTTTTAAACTTGCCGAGCAGAAAATTGAAATCACAGGTATTGCGCGCTTGATTAAAAAATAATTTATGCATATAAAACAAAATGTTTGGTATCTAATTATACTTAAAAGCTTAGTGTATACACATAAACTACAAAACTGTTTATTTATTGCATTTTTATGCAATAAAAACAAAAGTGTATCTTACTTATATAAAATTTTCAAAATTTTAGCAATATAACATACACCGAAAAGAAGTATTTTTTCAACAGAAAAGGATGAAAATTTAAGTTCACATTATAAAACCTACCATACACTATATATCTTGACAATTCCATGAAAAAATATTGAAAAAGGTTTTAACCCCCTTTCTCGCAATGCCCCAAAACCATATTTTGAGAAAAATGACTTTGAAGTTTTCTCTTTGAAAATAGTCCACATTTTACAATTAGTAAGAATGCCATTCATTTTGTTTTAAAGTGTTCACAAATTATAACTCATTAATATATATATATATATATATATATATTTTAAAAATTGTATATTTTGAAGACTTAAGAATCCTCTGTCCTCTTAAATGAGATAATTAGAAAACCTGGAAACGTCACAGTAGAATGGTGCAATGTAGATATATATTGAGTATACTGAAGCATTTCTGAAGGAAGAGACAGATAAATGCTGATAACTTGTATTTGAAAAAATATTTCATTCTACTCTGTTTCGATTCTTCTCTTTATATCTTGCAGTGCCAGTTACTACTCTCGTCCGAAGTTCTTTACGTATTTTATTAGAGGAAGATATTGGATGAAACTGCTATTGTATTCAGTATTTTTATTTGGTCGTCAGGTAAGAAGCAAAAAAAAAAATAATTACTCGTATAAGCGAAAATGTCAGTTACAAACTTTTCTGAAAAGTAGTCAGAAATATTGAATTACATTAAGATATTTCATAAAAATGTAATTTTTATTATTTTAAATTTTTAAACGTTTAATGGAAAATATAGATCCATAACATATTTATGACAAATGTAGCGATTCTTTCTCATACCGTTGCCTTAGTCAAATAATAAAAATAATAACCGTGACAACAGATTAAATAATAAACGTTTTTGCGGTGATGCCTTAAAAAATAAATTGAAATACTTATAGCAAAATCTCAGCAAAATATAACATTAGGATATAATAAAGACATACATGATGAAAAGGCTATAAGAAAGAAACGCATAAATAAATCACGATCACATATTCTTGGAAAAATACCTCATTCCAATCTATTTCGAGTCCTCTTCTTTGTATCCTGCATCGTCTGTTATTGTCCTCGTTGAAAGCTCTTTTCACATTTTATTATAAGAAAGATTTTAATGTATTTGCAGTGGTATGCGGTTTAGTTTATTGGCGTTCACATAAGAAAAAACTAGTCGAATGTGTCAATAAAAAAACTTTCTTCTATCTAGGCATACACTAAAAAGAACCAGCACCAATTTATATCAAGGTCTAACTGAATCTAAAGTTTTATTAAATTACGTGCATTAGTTCTTGAGATATGACTGTTGCTAAAATGGTGCAAATCCTGCAAAGTACAGCATAGCAGCGCCACTTTTTGGGAGATTTAGATCAAAACCTAATCAATAACAACTTATGTCAACGTCTAACTGAATCTGAAGTTGGATGAAAATCCGTGCATTAGTTCTTGATATATAGTTATCGTGTTAATAATGGAAAAAGTAGCATAGCAGCGCCACTTGTTGGGATATCTACACCAAAACGTAATCAGCGTTTTTTTATGTCAAGGTCTAACTGAATCTGAAGTTTGATGAAAATGAGTGCATTAGTTCTTGAGATATAGCTATTGCGAAAATTCCGAAAAATGCAACATAGCAGCGCCATTTGTTAGGAGATTTTGGTTAAAAACTAATCAACACCAATTTATATCAGGGACTAACTGAATAGAAAGTTTTATTAAATTTTGTGCATTAGTTCTTGAGATAGAGCGCCCACAAAATTTGTGTCACATACACAGACAGACAGACTCACAGACTCACAGACAGACATTTTCTAAAAACAGTCAAATCGTGTTCAGAACCTTCTAAAACGTATAAATTCTTTGAAAACCGGAAGTCGAACATTTTCATGAATCCAATACTTTCTTCTTGTATAGATAGAAGAAAGTAATAAAGTTCATTGCGTTAATCTGCGAAAATGGCTGGAATATTATGTGAGTAATATGCGAGAAACAAATATCAAAGTTTTATAATATTTCCAGTATTTAAATTTATACGTGTTTGGTCAAATATACTAAAACGGCGACGTATGACATATGAAAATAACAGCATTGTAAACAACCAATAGAAACAGTATGACGAGGAGAACAAACACCAATCATGAAACACATGGCACAAATCATCGTTTGTGAAAAAAACCGTCAAAAAGCAGTATAGAAAACCTGTAATCTTAATAAAGCTCTCTCTTTTCCTCTCGTCTGTGTTGTTATTGGTTGTTTACAATGCAGTTCTTTGTAAGTATCCTGCGTCGCTGTTTTTCATGCAACATGTACCGCTCCAATGCCATTTATGGTATTTGAATATGCGGATTATTTTGGGATGAGAAAAATTGGGTGTTGCCAGTCAAAAATTTCGAAATTTTTCCACTGTAACCGTAACTATGCAGACGCCATTGTTCTTGTTCAGCACAATCTCGAGCGTATATCTTCAAATAAATATGTCACATTTCATTTTGGTGGTTCAACGGAGTGGCCGCTAGAATTTCAGGTAGCGACAAGTTTTTTTATGCCCACCCACTGAAGTTTGTCCGCAGTTTTCTCAACAATCATTGAACGGATTTGATTGTGCTTTAATTTTTGTACACCAGGGAAGATTTCAAGTTAAAAACAGTCACTGTGCCTCGTATAGAGTTTTACAAGGACACTTAAAAAATTGTCACCCTATCTTTAAGTGTCACCCTATCTTTAAATTGTATGTACAAATTTTAGATACAAACTGACATATTTAATTGATTTTGTTTTTAAATATTGAAAATTCTTGTACTACTAAATGAGATTGTACACCATACATTGCTGTCAAGTCTCATTATTTTAGAGCATCAGTATTTCCGCATCTTAGTCTTATTTAATCGCAAATTTCTATCTTTAAATAAACTGAAAATATCCGTCAGTAAATATTGGTATTAAATATTACGAAACTTGTACATATAGTGTACACATACACATATATATAAATCAACAAATTAAAGTAATAGACAATATAACAAATTAAAATAAATAAAATATCAATATACATATTTTATTATATTATTATTTTTTTAAATATATGAAGTAAGTCCACTCGACATTCAAATAATGGTGCGGATATACCAGGAAATTCAAGGAAAAATATTTAAATTTATGAAACAATGGAATCGGTTGGATTCGAACGCCGGATCTCCCGTTTTGAAACTGGGGTGGTTTTCTCTGAGCTATTATTGCTTTATTGCATTGCCGCAATATTTATCAACAATAGTCTGTCACATTTGCTTGGCGATTTTCCCTGCAGAATCGGTTGCATAACTATTTTTAAATTGTTTAAAAAAAAAACTTTTAAATTGTTTATAACATATTCGCTAAATGAAAGCTCTATCGGAAGTAACATTTCGGAGTTATCGCGTTAACTTACTCACACACACACACACACAAATCATAATTAGAATACTTTCCTTATATAGACTATTATCTTACATAGAATATCTTAGACAGAATACTACAAAGTAACAATCTTACATTAGATACGCATTTCGTAAAAAATTATTTCAGAATTTTTATCCCATTTTATTCCCAAATATGATTTATTCTTGCAATTGCAGTTCTTTTTTTTTATTATTTAATTCTTTGAAGAATGTCGTTTCTGTTTTTGATAGCTTGTTCTGTGAGGAAATTAAATGCGCATCAAGTTCTTATTCGGTTTCGAAGACAAGCAATAACTGCTTCAGGAAATGATGTGCCAGTCAAAATGTCAGAATTTTTTTTACAAATTTTTTTTTTTTGTTCTCTTTTATATATAACCGAGAAGAAAAAAAAAATTAAAAGAAGCATGTAAAATGCATGAAGTAGTGTACTTTTCTAAATTAATTCTAATCGAAAAGCATTTAAAATATTTTAATATTTTGAGGTCTAGTTATTACTATTATTTTTTTACTTTTTTGAGAAAAATTACATTTTGTCTAAAAAAATGAATGTAGCTATCTAAATAGCAAAAATTAAGTTTTACTGTGTGAGCAGATATTTTTCTTTGTGTGCTACAATTGGTTAATATAACAGTAATTGGTAATGGAAGAATTTTAGGAGACGTTTGAAATATGTTTTATTATTACTTCAACAAAGATTAAATTAGTATTCTCAGTATTTTTTCTTCTTTTATCCTAAAATATTGTGTTGCACCAAAACTCACTATATTTAAGTTTAAGGTTGTGAAACACGTATTTAAAATAAAAGTCTTAGGTACGGTGTATAAAACATTAATCCAACTTTCTTTAAAATGTATTACTAAATGAGAAACAGAAAGGTTAAAATAATTAAAGGCATCTGTGTGTAAATTTTATGAGTACATTGGACTGTTTAATTGGACTTTTTTTTAAACATTTGATATGCTTGTAATATTGAATAAAAGTGCACACACTAAAATATTACATGTACTGTAAAAACACAAATAATGATGGGTACTGATGGCTTATAACGCATTTAAAACGTCTATAGTTTGTTAGAACGAATAACGGGGTTATTGTATTAGCAATTTAAGAACTTGTATATTTCTATTTTCGGTTTACTTTAAAAAGAATGAAACATCACAAATTACTGTGTTCTAAAAAATGTCTCTATACACATATTTTAAAAAAAATGTATCAGATACAGCGTATAAAGCTGTACTTTAAGCGTGTAAAGCTGTAATTTAAGCAAACTATTTTTATACGTATTACTAAATGCTAAACATAATGGAAGTAATAATAGTAAATGTAAAAATTTATATTATTAATACTACATAGACAATATTAACAATTATTGTAGGCAAAATAATAGTAAATGTAAAAATATGTTCTATTATAGTGACGGCATTCACAAAAGGGTTACAAGACATAACGGTGTGTAAATTTTATGAATAATAATTTGGCATAAATTTTATGAATTTTTTAACTGGATGTTTTTAAATATTTCATATATTAAATGAAAGTGTACGCACTCACACATATCAATACATGTACTATAAAACAAAAAATAATGTTGAGTGCTGATAACTAATAGCGAATTTTAAAAAGGTCTATTAATTCTATCCCTTAATTTTAATAGAAATATAATGACCTTTGTCGGATTCCACTTCTCCGTCCACACAACTTCGAAATAAATCCGGTCTTTTGATATGCTGCCACCACCGATATGAAAACGTGATATCGGGCACGATACTTGATGTATATTCAAGAAAAACCTAACTCTTTCAATTAAAGTTAAAGTAACAATTTATTATCACTATTTACATTTAAACTCGGATGTAAATTATCCGGTTTAACACTAAATCAAAACAATTACAGAAAACGCTCTACGTGTACCGTTAGACTACGTTCATTTATTCAGAACCGAGATTTCTATTAATCTCACACACTCCAATCCTGCGTTCGAACTCACTCCGGTCTCAGCGCTCATTTTCCGAGCAACCTTCACCCTTCGCCACCACGCTAGAACTAACCTTCTCTCTCTTGTAAACTGCAGAGCACTCTCCCCTCTACGGTGTTTCTGCTCTGTTTCCAAGGGTCCTTGACAACCCTTCCTCCCTCTTGACGGATCTGTCTTCCTAAACAAAAGGGTGCAATAGCTTTTTTTTTTATCTATGAAAGACCACATTGCAATGGAAATACTTCCTTCATTCTGTTCCACTCGCCACCCTTCGGATTAAGATTTTCTAAAGGACGCCTTTAACGGTACACAATAGATACATATACAATACATACAATATGCTAATCCCTTAAGAATAGCTTTCAACTCTTGCAGCTGATTCTAAGAACCCCCCACCTTAGCGGAAAATATGCCTTTTAGGGGCTAATTTTCCTCAAACTATGTAATGTCTGAGAAGAGTTCAACAGTTCCTTAATAGGTTTCTTCATTACTACAATTACATGAATATTTCAAGGTGTCTGAAAATTTAACTACTGACATCTCTAATGAACCATATACTAATGTGATAACTACAGAAAAAAAATTACACAATATGCTAATACACTGTTATAAACACAAGATGCAAATACACTTATAAATACACAAAAAAATAAAGTTACACTAGTATTATGTCATTTCAATGTCAGTCCTTAGGCTGAGATTGGTCAGTCCTTAGGCTGAGATTGCTGGAGGCGGAACTTTTTCCTTCCAGTGCTTCCTCGTTAACTTAATTGGTACATCCCTTTCCGCAATGCACCCGCTTGAATGGCTAACTTCTGCCTCTGATGTCCCAAATAAATCTTCCTCTAACCAATCAGGCACTTGCCTTTCCAGGTCCTCTTTGTACGTGATGATAACATTGTACAATTTCTGCCTTATCTTACCCCTTTCCGGTTTACGACCAATCCGATTTTTCTCCATTTCTACCAGTTCGATAGGACCCATAAATAATTCCTTATTTTTCCTTAAGATTGATTTTATGTCCCCAACTTGAATATTTGTTAACCCTTTTATCTCAAATCCCTTCCTGTCTTTATTTTCCGGTTGTTCTCGGTCTAACAACAGATATTTCCTACAGTCTTCAAACTCCCCGTCACTATCCAAGACAATATCGACTACTTTATTTTTAGCCATAAATGCTCTCATTTCATCTTGATACACCAGTTTCTTACTCCCGTCCCCTAACTCAACTATAACTGCAGGTCGACATATTTCCTCTTTCTCCTTATTACTCACATTCATTTACCTCGTTAATCGACATTCTACACATGATTCGCAATATATTTTAGCTTCCTTCGCCATATTTTCCCAATAAAATGAATGCTTGATTCTTTCTAACATTTTCTTAACCGCGTGATGTTCTCCATATAAGGAGGTATGCGCTAGTTTTAGAATTTCCTCCCTTCTAACTTTAGGTATTACTAATTGAGCTACCGTTTCATCTACTAATTTCTCTTTATGATACAATAACCCATTTACAGCATAGTAAGACCCTTTCTCAATTTCAGCCAATTCCCAAGCTTTCTCTAAATCTTTACAACTCATTTGGGATTCCTGAAATACATTTAATCTACTTTCCGTAACTTTATCAACCTTACTTTTCTCTACCTCGGCTTTTTCCTTCTCATGACTTTGTAAATTTTCCGATCTCGTTTCTACGACATAACGGTTATTATTACCATTTCTAATCCTTTCCCCTTCTTTCACTTTATTCCTACTATCTTCCTTACATTCCCTTTCTACCGATTCTCTTAATGATTTCTCGTTGTTTAACCCTGACAATTCATTAGCCACGTCAGGATGTAAAATTACCTGTTCCTTACTATTATCAATTATTGCACAAAGTACATCCTGATGAATTACATTAGTTTGACCACGTTTTGGAATAGCAAAAGGTAATTGAATTAACGGCGATTTTACTGCCTTACCAAATATCCCTTGTAAATAGATGCTACCAGCCCCTCTTAATTTTTCTGCTGGTACTAAATCTTTATGAACGACGCTAATTTGGCAACCAGAATCTACCAATCCTTTCGCTTTTTGTCCATTTACACTAACTTCCACTTTCTCGAGATTATTTAACTTCTCTCCAATAACTTTAGCTCTCCAATTCCCTCTTGCTCCGATTCTTGCCATACTCGCTCCCCTTGGTAATTCTTTAATTCCTCGCACTGAGACATTATTGATACTAGCCCTTGGTTCTTGTCGGTTATTAATTTGATTACTTCCCTCATTATTTCCTTTTGTACAAAATCGTTGAACATGTCCTCGTTGACCACACTTGAAACAGGTAGGCGTCGCCTCGTTAGGTTTCCTATATTCCAGTTTTCTACCCGAAAATGGACTAACCTCATTATTCCCATTTTGTCTCCAATTACTACTAAATCCCTCATCTTTTGCCCTTCTAGAATCTTCATTATTAACATACCTTTCTTTACCTTTATAACTCTTATAAGTTACCGCATAAGATTTTTGTTTAGCATCAAAGAAATTATCACATTCCTTAGCAATTTTCGAAACTTCTAACCAATTACTGTGCTGAGTTAATCCAATATGCGTCGCGGTTTCCTCATCTAGAGTAGTTAACAACTTATCCGTGACAATTAACTGATTAACCTTCTCATACGTATCTGCACCTCTAATCTTACAATAATTTTCCCACGTTGCTATTAAACGCGACACAAATAATACATGAGTTTCATTTTGATTCCTTCTAGCCTTCTTAAAGTTTTCCAAACACGCCTTCGGTGTCGGCTCGTGTTCCCTTAGAACTAATTCCTTTAATTTCTCATAACTCTCAATTTGTTCTCTAGTCGTGTATATTAGCAAATTATCGGCCTTATCCCCTAGCATATTTAGTAAAATTTCGGCCTGCTGGGTTTCCGGTACATTTTTTGTTTGGAATGCCCGTTCTAAACTGCTAAAAAACAGATTCCATCCCTCAGTCCCTTCTGGAACTTTGATAGACAAAGTTTTAACACTTTTAATCAATTTCTCTAGGCTACTCTCATTATTATATTCTCTAGACCCATTAGAATTATTTGCCGAACTTTGAATTTTTATCCTTTCCAACTCTAACTCATGTTCCAATCTCAATTTTTCAGATCTTTCTTCTCTATCTAACTTTTCACGGTCTAACTCCCTTTCTAACTTTTCTCGTTGTAACTTTTCCTCCCTTTCTAAGCTTTCTCGTTCTAACCGCTCCGTAACAATAGTGTTAGATAATTCCATAACAGCCCCCTCTTCATATTCGTCGCTCTCCACTATCTTTTTCTCAAGCTTAAACCTGGTATCATCTTCCGAGACTTCAATCCCTAACTCTTCACATATCGCCTGAATATCCACCCTTTTTATTTTTAGTAAGAAAGCCATACCTTCTACTGATAATTATTACCACCCTACAATAATACTTAAGCACAATATCAAATTACTACTTCCTCCAATCCTACCTTCATAAATTACCTCCACATATTATACTATTTAACATATTTCAAATAAGTAATAATACAATAATAAATTTCCTTAGACAATGATACCCCACAATTTGCTTCCAATAACAAAGTAACAATAATCTCAATTTGACTATTATGCAATACAGATTTTTAATTTATACCATTAAGTATACCACCACACCATACCTTCAGTTCTTCCTTGAAGGTATTTCAATTTAATTTAAATTCTACACAAATTTCCTATCCTCATTTACTATCAATATTTCAAACTTAAAGCAAACAATATCACTTAATTTAAATATTACTTTAATAATAATTTAAATTTAAGAAATTTCAATTATTCCTTCCAACTATTAACAAAATGCATTAATTTTAATCATTAATCTTATCCGTTTAAAATAATTAGAAAATCATTTCTAGTAAT
Source organism: Maratus michaelseni (assembly GCA_963931845.1). NCBI lineage: Eukaryota > Metazoa > Arthropoda > Arachnida > Araneae > Salticidae > Maratus > Maratus michaelseni. Next base: position 287,632,623 of record OZ007596.1, read on the forward strand.
TAATATAAGATCCTTTTCTTAAAACAATAGTGTAAAATGGTTGTTAATATCTCATTTGATTTAGACCAATTATTATATTGCACATAAATTAACATAAATTATACACCATAAAAAACAGTAGGTTCGAGAATGTCAGTAGAGTAAAATGATCAAAACACCTTACCTTGTACTTTATTCGCTGGGCAATTCTCTGCTCACTTTTCCACAGGGTAAATCTTGCACTCTCGGGCCACAATCACTGCACCTTGCTTCACAATGCACAAAAAACACTACGCACAACACTACACTAACACAGCACAATCACTATTCACTTCATTGTAATGACAATAGGCTCGCTGGCACTGGTCTACGACGATAGGGCGCACACACTTCCGCTGGGCGATCCGGCACAAACTCTCTGTAACACGGCTATCTGGCACTAGTCTACAACGATAGGGCACGAACACTTCCGCTAGACGATCCGGCACAAACTCTCAGTAACACGGCTAACTGGCACTGGTCTTCGGTGATTCAATCCCGTCGCTGCCAACATTGTCGGATTCCACTTCTCCGTCCACACAACTTCGAAATAAATCCGGTCTTTTGATATGCTGCCACCACCGATATGAAAACGTGATATCGGGCACGATACTTGATGTATATTCAAGAAAAACTTAACTCTTTCAATTAAAGTTAAAGTAACAATTTATTAACACTATTTACATTTAAACTCGGATGTAAATTATCCGGTTTAACACTAAATCAAAACAATTACAGAAAACGCTCTACGTGTACCGTTAGACTACGTTCATTTATTCAGAACCGAGATTTCTATTAATCTCACACACTCCAATCCTGCGTTCGAACTCACTCCGGTCTCAGCGCTCATTTTCCGAGCAACCTTCACCCTTCGCCACCACGCTAGAACTAACCTTTCTCTCTTGTAAACTGCAGAGCACTCTCCCGTCTACGGGGTTTCTCCTCTGTTTCCAAGGGTCCTTGACAACCCTTCCTCCCTCTTGACGGATCTGTCTTCCTAAACAAAAGGGTGCAATAGCTTTTTTTTTTTATCTATGAAAGACCACATTGCAATGGAAATACTTCCTTCATTCTGTTCCACTCGCCACCCTTCGGATTAAGATTTTCTAAAGGACGCCTTTAACGGTACACAATAGGTACATATACAATACATACAATATGCTAATCCCTTAAGAATAGCTTTCAACTCTTGCAGCTGATTCTAAGAAACCTGACAACCTTTTCAAGTTCATTAAAACTCAACGTTATTTTTTGTTTTATAATACGTTGAGTAAAAAGTTTTCCGGCAAGGGGAGATACCTTCGCGCAAACAGCTGTCATTTGTGCGGTTGTTACATTTTCAGCAAACTAATTTTTGCATTCAAAAACAGAGCACAGAAACTACATGACTGTGTAATTTGTTTGCTAAAAAATTATTATCTTGTGCTTCAAAAAGTGTTTAAAATGGAGATCTCACGTCAGCAGATCAGAATAATTACATACTACTTGTTCCGTAATGAACTCAGTGCGACTGAATGCCACAGAATGATCTGTGAATGTTTAGCAATCAATACCGTTTCTTATGATACAGTCAAAATTTGGTTTCGGAAGTTCAAAGCTGAAAATTTCGACAGTGAAGATGAACCATGTTCCGGCCGCCCTATTGAAATTGATTGTGAGCAGTTATAGCAATTCATTGATCAAGACACAAATGTCTCAACACGAACTATTGCGTTAGAGCTTAACGTTCGCCAAAAAACAATAGTTAATGCTCTAAAACGCATAAACCTAACGTTTAAGTTCAATCTCTGGGTGCCTCACGAATTGACTGCTGAAGACAAGCGCAGGAGAAAAAAACAGTTGTTTGGTTCTGCTCAAAGATCAAAGCAAAAAGAACATTCTGTACAGAATTGTGACTTGTGATGAAAAATGGATGTACTACAGCAATACAAGCCATAAATAAGGGTGGCAACACGTGGGGAATCAGCTGGTTCGGTTGCAAGACGTGCCTTAACTAACAAGAATATGCTCCTCTGCATCTGGTGGGATTGTCGTGGAATTCTGTACAAAGAGTACCTGAAAAGCAGACAGACTATCAACAGTGCAATATGCAGCAACATGCTAATCAAAGTTCGCGATGCCATTCGCGAAAAAGGAAGAAACGAGTTCAGAAGAAGGTGGTTCTCTTTCATCAAGATAATGCTCGGCCACACGTTAGTACGATGATCGGCTGGACGCTCTACAAGATGGAGTGGGATTTTATGCAACATCCACCATACAACTCCGACATGGCCCCTTCAGATTTCTGTCTCTTTTCCCATCTGCAGCTGCATCTTGATGGCACAATCTTACATTCAAAGTAGGAGGTCATAAATGAGGTCACATGCCACAATTTCATGCCACAATTTTTCGCAGAAGGGATTAAAAAGTGGCCAAAACGTTGGCAAACGATTGTAGATTTAAACGGAGATTACTATCCTCATTAGGTTTGATGATTTTGTATGTATTTATCATTTTACAATATAAAACATTTTGGCGGAAAACTTTTTACTTAACCTGCTGATAGTACATGTATTGATATATGTGAGTGAGTACACTTTCATTTAATATATCAACTGTTTAAAAACATCCAGTTAAACACTTCTGTTTATTCATAAAATGTACACACCTTAAATTCTTTTAAACCTTTCGTAAATGCCTTTCTTATAATAGAACATATTTTTAGATTTACTATTATTTTGCCTGCAATTATTTTTAATACGTATTACCTATGTAGTATTAATCATATACATCTTCACATTTACTATTATTACTGTTATAAATTTTCTATTTTCTAATTACTTTAAAAAGAGTAGAACTATCGGCATTTCCATTTAGGTACCCAGGGAATAATAATATTTTTATTGTCTTCGAGAAATATTTAAGAGCGGAATGAATAATATTTCAGAATTACTATTTAGTTAGATCATAATTGTAAATAGTTACAATTTACAAACTTGTGAAATTAAAAAAAAAAAATTAATACCTATATTAATGAATCAATAAAAACTGACTTAAAGTTGTATTTCTAAGTTTAAAGTTTAAAATGAATGAAAAATGGATGATTTCATTTTAAAAAGTATTAGATAGTACCCGTCAAAACTTAACGACAAACAACTTGAATGTTCCATTAGAAATATGTTTGAATTTTAATTAGTTTCTTTTAAATTAATTAAGTATTGAAAACTTGATGAATTGCTGTATTGTATAAGCGTTTCCTCTATGGTGATGGCTGGTGCTGTCAGTCTAACCTACTTAATTAATGAAGTGAAAAAAAAATAAGCTTTTAATTTACAGCTTTTTAGCAGGAGTTCAACTAAAAATATTACTTGAATGAGTAGGGTATTTATTTTTATTTAGTACAGTCTCAATATTTCTAAAAATACCAAAATTTAATATTTTCTTTAAAAAAAAAAACTACCGACCTGTAAAATGTTTTATAAATTTTATTTTTATCAGACTACTGACTCTAAAATCCTGAACCTTAAAATTTGCTGTCTGTAGCTAACGATTTATAATATATACTAGATGGAACCCGTCAAAATTTAACGGCAAACAACTGAAGGTACCAGAGAGAAAAGTTCATAACTGCTTTAGAATGTTAGAATTTTTTACAAAATAATTCTTACTAATAATTCAAATGAATAAAAATCCCCTTCCTGTTAAATCTGGGCTCTGAAACCGGAATTAGCAAAGTTACACTCACAGAATTTCTCTAATTTATCTAATCTGACACTTTTCGACATTCACTTTTAACTTTTCATTCACTTTTAACATTGACCGGCGCAACACCGATAATTTTTATACTATATTTATTATGCAAAATTTGTGTGCGAAAAATGCATTCCTATGCAGTACGTGCTTTTCCACCTATAGATGCAATATTTATTTTGTCATTATAGTGTATATAAATACGTTTTGCGGACAATCAATGCCAAATAATGACAATCGGATACAATTTATCAGTCTTGTGTCAGTAACTAGAACGCAATCTTAAGTTATTTGTATAAACGTGCACTGTTACTTTCGAAACCCGTGCCGAAAGTAAAAGTATATTTGTAAAAAAAAAAAAAATCCTCAAAGAAAATCGAAAAAGTAAAAAACGGCGGCTGAGATCAATCTCAGCTATACAATGCTAAAAAAAAAAAGTTGTTTTAAAATATTGAAATGTAAACAAGATATTAGAAAATAACTGTCCCATATGATTAACATTCCAGCGAGCGGGTGTTTTCACGTGAGGGGATAGGACTCTTCAAGAAAAGTTTTTGAATCTATTTTAATATTGGAAAATTTTCCATAGAAAATGTCTCACGCCTTCCATTCATAATATTTCAAATTTTAATTGCTTAAAAGGCGTATAGCCAACATAGTGAAAAAGTACTTTTTTACTATGTTGGCCATACGCCTTTTAAGGAAATAAAATTTGAAATATTATAAATGCAAGGCGTGAGAAATTTTCTATGGAAAAATTTCCAAGTATTAAAATAGATTTATTCAATTATCGATGCTGGATTCTCTTTACTTTCTTGTTTGCCCCAGGGTTGGTGGCTTATGGAAAAATATTCCACCTTGTGCTGCGTTTGTAGCTTTGCCAACACGTGATAGTGAGAATTGCCAGGCTGTGTATCGTTCAGTAGGTAGAACGTCAGTGCGCTATGTTGATAAACCGAGTTCAAGTCCTGGCTTGGATACTTTTTCACTATGTTGGCTATACGCAATTAAAATTTGAAATATTAGAAAGGTTTCTGAGTTAAGAAAAAGAAGAAAGTGTTTAGGATAGAAATACTCAATTTCATTTAATATTAACTTCTCTTTTTCAATACGATGTATATTTCTCGAGTTATTCGAGCGTTTCCAGACATTGCAATGCTAAGATTCTCACAGCATTGCACTCGATTATACCGCCATCTACAATGTTTCGAAGAAAATGTTCAATACAAAAGTTACGTATTTTTCCCCGTAGAATCCGAATATGCAATAAAAAATTTGGGTCATCATTTAAGATTTCAAAGTTTCCCCCCTTTCCCCCTGGGGGAGCAAAGTTGGGAGGGCAACTTTCATATCCCTAAATAGATTTTTCAAAAATATTGAACATGCATTTTGCCGTTTTTCAACCCGATGTATATTTCTCGAGTTATTTGACCGTTTCCAGACTTTTCGGACACCCTGTATATATATTCTGAGAAGTGAAATACTTTTATGTTTATGATTTTTTTTTTAAATTCTGTTACTAAGTCGGACAGCTCATACCCCATATTTATTTAAACATTGTTACAACAAAATGATACTTTTATTTTTCAATCAGCTGCTCTGCTTGATTTTTTTTTCGATAGCAAAATTTTCATTGAATTTAACAACAGTTATTGTGAGAGCACTGTGCTATGACAGTATTTTATATTAGTTTAGGGTTTCCCTACTTATGGTATTTCACATACTAGTAGCTTTTTAATATATATCAAAAAAATTTCTTTTAATCGAGAAAATCGAGAAATTTCTAAAAATGCACTTTCCCAACTTCGTTTAATTCTATACTGGTATGCATGGGGCAAATTGTATTAATACGAGCAATTCAAAACAATCACAATCTCACTTAACCAGTTCCGAAAGTGAAAGTTTCCACAGACAAAAAAGTGCTGCCAAAATTGAAAAAGTATAAAACTACCTGATTAGACATTAATTTCAGATATCCTACGCAAAAAAATCATTTAAAAATATTTAAATGAATAAGAAAACATTTAAAAATTATGCAGCCATTTGTTTAAGCCTTTCAGTGGCAAATTGTTTCTAAATTGTTGAAATCATTGAATCACACCGGGATTTATCAAAACATTTTTTTGAAATTAACTAAAATTCTTTTGTCACGTGTATTATAAAATCAAAATTTGATTCCGAAATTCCCGTGCTATTGTGGTGTTTGTTAATTAAAATTAAGTGGGATATATACACTGCTCAAAACAATTAAAGGATATTTGAAGTTTTATATAAAATAAAGATATAAACGAAATTTTTTTTGCCGAAAATAGAAGAAGAGAATCACAAATGCAAATTTTTCTGGTTTTCAAACTGTGGAGTATGCAAATTTTGAGTTCGACGTCAAAAACGTCGCTTCAGCGGCAGCGAATGAAATTTGACTTTCAACTGGATAAAAGAGAATGAAGACAAGGATGATCGGCATTCAGTGATTGCTTTGTTTCGATGAGTACGATGTCTCAGCGAAGTCATTTGACAGATTCAGAAGCTTGGAGAATTGTTGGTAGGTTAGAAGGGGGCCAAACTCAAGCCGAAGTAGCGCAAGCCATTCGAGTGTCACAAAGTGTCATTTCCAGGATCTGGAACCGTTTTTTGGAGAGTGGATGTGTCGGCCGAAGACCAGGGCAAGGTCGTAGACGGGCAACAACGCTCAATGAAGATCGGTATTTAGCGTTAACAGCTCGGAGACACCGAAACATGAAAGCTACTCTTCTCCAACAACACCTTCGCTCGGCTACAGGCACCACGATTTCAACTCAGACTGTCCGAAACCGGCTCCATGCTGTAGGTCTGTATGCTCGCCGACCGATGGTATGTGTTAGATTAACATCAAGGCATCGTCGCAACCGCAGGGAGTGGGCAACCGAGCATGTCAACTGGAGGAGAAATGAATGAAGCAATATTCTGTTTTCTGACGTGTCCCGTTTTTCTGTGCATCCGGATAATAGGCGTATTTTCATCTGGAGGGACCGTGGCAGTAGGAATAATCCTGCGTTCGTGCACGAAAGTGTCAGATTTGGCGGTGGAGGAGTGTTGGTGTATGGTGGCATCTCCATTGACGGGCGCACTGACATCTACATCATTCGAGATGGAGCTCTGACTGGTCGCCGATATAGGGATGAGATCCTCTGACCTATTGTAGTCCCTTACGCTGCAGCAATCGGAGATAACTTCATTTTAATGGACGATAACTGCAGGCCACATCGTGCAAACCTGGTGGAGGATTTCCTTTTCGAGGAAGGAATCGTTCGAATGGAATGGCCAGCGTGTTCTCCAGACATGAATCCAATCGAGCACGTTTGGGACGCTCTAGGAAGACGAGTTTCTGGCCGCCAACAACCCCCACAAACTCTCCAAGAACTGGAAAGAGCTCTTCTGGAAGAGTGGGGCAGAATACCCCAACTCGTCATTAATAGCCTCATTGAGTCCATGCCTCAAAGGTGTTCAACGTTGCTGGCCGCCCGTGGAAACCATACCCCCTACTGAAAATGATTTTCTTTGAAGAAAACACCTTTTCTTATTCTTTTTTCTCATATGCACAAATTGTGTTTTTTTCCTTTTGTACACAAATGCGCAATAAAATGCATTTTTTTCTGCCAAACATGTGTAATTTATTCTAATATAACCTACTATGTCTGTCGACCATGTATCAATCAGCTAAAAAGTTTCCCAGATACAAAATCCACCTAAAACTGCAATATCCTTTAATTGTTTTGAGCAGTGTATATCCCACCGCCCTTCAAAGGGTTAAGGCATGTTATAACTTTTAAAAAATTACCTAAAATGTCTCTACTTTTTTAAAATTTCTTTTAAGCGTAATTATACAGTAATAATCATGGGTTTTTGCAAATGAAGGATCATAATGTGAAGTTAAAAAAAAAATATTTGGAAAGTGGTTAAAATGAAAGAGTTTCACGGTACCAGATGAACTGCGGAATTTGCTTATCCGTAAAAAAAAAAAAAAAAATTAATTTACGATATTTTGTAGTCCTTCTTGGATGGGTTTATCAATTTTTCGATGCGAAAGAAAATGGCGGCCGTTCAAATTTCAAGCTGTCGATTTTAGACAAACATTTTCGGATTTAAATCGCGCAAAAAAATATTTACAATTCGAATATTGAAAAATGCGTCCGTGAGGGACTACAAAATAGTATATATTAGAAAAGTATGAAAATTTCAACCAAATCGGTCAATCCAATCTCGAGTCCTACCAGGTATCGATCTGTAAATAATAGTTTCGAGAAAAACAGGTTGAAAGTTTTACAACTTTTTTAAACAAACATAGATAACAGTGACAATTTTCAACTTATATATAATCAACTAATACCAGGCCCATGTAATGAACACCTCTTTCTCAATTCTTTTGTTTCTACATGTGTGCCACACACAATGCGCTAAAAGTGAGCCTATTCACTGAAACACCAAAAGGCGGATAACTTTTGAACCAATACGAATTTCGGAAAAAAGTTATTTACCACAAAGTTTTTGAGGGTTTAAAAAGTGAAAATATGGCAAAAAAAACTTTTTTTCGATTTTTTTAAAAAAAGGTATAACATGTCATAAGATCAACTTGAGAGTGTCTTTTCGCTACTAGAGTGGGATCCCAAAATTTTTCTTTAAAATTTTCTATAGAGCATTCAACATATACAGTATGCCCTCTAAAGTCCGTTGTCACCCCAATAAGTTCTGAACGGCAAGAGTTATAGTCATAAAAGTGGGATCTAGGTATAGTAAAGTTGCCATGCGCTACGCAAGGAAACTGCTTACAGTTCCACCTGGTATAAATGGTGGGGATACAGGAAACAGCGAGAGTATGCAGCCCCTCCACCAACACTACAAGAACTTCGAAACCATATTACGGATGCTTGTGCCAGCGTGTTACCTGCCATGTTGTACAATGTGCAACGGGAAGTGCAATTCCGTGTCCAGATGTATATTGTTGCTGAAGGACACCATTTTGAGTATCACTGATAGATGAGCTTCATTTCCGATAAGTGCAATTTTGTACGACGCGATCAAACACATCAGCGCTTTGTGCGTTTCATTTGTATAATTTTTGTGAGCAAGATTTTTTTTTTTGTAATAAATCGATGACGCTGAACAATTTTGTAATTGACTTTTTTCCCGTATCTCGTACCGTTTGTTGAAATAAAAAAGCTAACTCCAAATTTGAAGACCAGGTGGCGCTGTAAGTGGTTTCCTTGCGTAGCGCATGACAACTTTACTATACCTAGACCCCACTTTTATGACTATAGCTCTTGCCACTCAGAAATTATTGGGGTGACAACGGACTTTAGCGGGCACACTGTATATAAAGGAAAATGTTCCCTTACAGGAAATGCTCCTTTCTATTTATTTTTTAAACTATATAACGTAGAGTTTCTAATATTAATTTAATCTCTATCCGCTTCAACAAAATATCATTCTTTTGTTAAAATTGTTTGTGAGAAATTTTAGAATTACGGAAATGTGAAAGCATGCTAGTTTTGGTAGCATAGCAAGCAAAAAGAAGCTTTGATAAATGAGATGGAAATAAACTTTGTTTGTCACGCAAGAAACTGCGATATTACTGAAGATATTTTTTTTAAAAAGAATTCAGTTTATTTTTATTTATCCATCTCTTATTTTCTTTCTCCATAAAATCAAATAGTAACAACAAATCGTTTGATAAGATTTAATAAAATTTTGAAGTGTGTAATGTTTTCTACAGTATAGAAAAACGTTTTTCATTACTTCCCGTAAGTGTTCTGGCACATGAAATCACAATTTTGCTGTTCAAGTCGTTTAGGTTTTTTTTAATATTCTCAAAATTGAAATAACACTTTCCTTTTCGTAATTTTTTTAATGTTTGGACAATTGTAATTATATGTTTTTTAACACTTTCCAACATAGTTGAAAATTACAATAATGTGCAAAACTTAAGCAACAAACTCAAAATGCTTATTTCTGAACACGTGAGTACTCAAAAGGAAATTATATAAACAGCAAGTGTACAAAATAGGTATGACCATAACAGCACAGACAGTCGATGTGAAGTCTTCTTGACATCACAAATGGTCACAATTGTTACAGTCACTACAATGAACAGAAATGTAATATTTTTCATGCGTCTCATTTTTACTCTCATTTGGTCACTCCACTGAACAGTCACCATGACTGCTGCTTTTTGACGAGTCACCAGGTGACTTTGCAATGAAGTCATCTTGTGACTCTCATATGACTGTCACTTTGACAGTCCATTGTAAAGTCATCATGATAGCTGTTCTGTGACGAGTTCCCAACACTGTTAAAAATTTGTAGCAAACTGTCCGGCCATTCGACTGTTTTTATAGAAAACGGTTACATAACCGTAATTTAACTGTATTCTGACCATAATATGGGCAATAATGTGGTCAGAATAGAATTAAATTACGGTTATGTAACCGTTTTCTATAAAAACGCTCGAATGACCGGACAGTTTGCTGCAAATTTTTAACAGTGAAGTGACAGAAAATGAAATCATCTGTTAACTTTTCACAAAGGAGTACAATGATGACTCCACAATAGAGTATCGATCACCGGAAAATCACCAAGCAAATTCATTGTGACATTATTTGGCGACTCATCACATTGCAATGCTCACAATGACTTCAAAGTTCAGTCTTCAACTGACAGTGACTTGAGAATCACACGGTGACTTCAATGTGATGTCTAATGGGCAATAAGTTTTATATCACCTATCACAAAGTGACAGTTACAGTGACTGTTACAGTGTTAACAATCATTTGAGAGTGATAATGAGACAGTGAAATATCCCATATTTTGATTCACCGAAGCGATTGTGACACTTCTAACTATGTGTGACGTCAAGAGGACTTCACATCGACTGGCCGTGCTGTTAGGGTAATACCTCTTTTCTACACTTGCTCTTTATAGAATTTCCTGTTGAGTATTCACGTGTTCAGAAATTAGCATTTTGTGTTTGTTGCTTAAGTTTTGCACACCAGTGTATTTATGAGTTCGGTTTGTCTGTCTGTCCGTCTGTCCAATTTCCGTGCTCTAACTCATTTAAATATACTTCGATTGTAATGTATTTGATATATCTTATTTAGGTTTATTATGGTATGTTCAGTATTGAAAATGAAGTGTGTAGTATTTTAAATTCGCTCAAAAGAATTACTCTACATTATGGGGTCTATGGGGGAAAAATCGTGTCCAATACATTTTAGTGATGTTAAACTATCTCAACCATATTGAAATTTATATACTTCACTTATGTGCACTTCAAGATGTTTACAGTAGGACATGGTGTACATAGCATTTGTCGTTCATTTAAAGGGACACACAAAACTATTCGGTAACAGTACTGTCAATAAGAAATAATTGCTGGAAGTGCATTTTCAATTGTGGTATGCGTTTTTAAATTTAACTCCTTTTTTGCCTATTACTTAGTGAGTATAAATGCAATAGATCCTTTACAGGGCTGCGCAAAAGAGTACATTTCCGTTTATTGACGGAAATTGTAGAAAGGGGATTTTAAACTGTGCTATGCGTTTCCTTGTAACAGCCATTTGCTGTTAGTGAGAGTGAACCAGGGTGTTCAGTCGTAAAAGAGAGTACAATATGTAAAGTTTAAAAGTCAAGTTTATTAAAACTTAATCGGGCAGGGATCTGAGAAAGGACACCACTAAATTTTCCTTACTCCAAAATAATCCAGCTTTCGCGAAACTGTACTCAGCAAAATACAACTTCAATATATTAAATTATAAAGATTCAAAACGTAACTTACAACTTGAAGAAAACAGCAAGTCAGCTGTAACATCCAAAATACACGCTGCAAACTAGTCGAACACTGATTTCAATATGTCCGCCTAGACTAACTCTAGAAATGGCACTCCGTGAGCACCCAAAATTTACTTTATTAATTAGCAGAAACTATCGTAAATAACTCTTACCAACTTCTTATTCTCTTTTCAGCTTCAGATTGATGAGCACAATAGCCGGATCTAAATTCACTCTCATAGAGGAAGAACTCGACCCAAGTTCCGACTCTTTAACGCATTCATGAGCTTATATTCTCAAACATCGATTGACCAGCTATAACAATTAGCATAAATATCGATGAAAAGCAGAAACTCACAAGTTCCGAGATTTTCACAGTCATCCGTCGAATGTTAAAGAATGATAGCCTTGATCAACTTCTACACACATGGACAATTAGTGGACCAAAACTACGTTCTCATTCAAAACATCGCCTACTCACATGATCAGAGTAGTCCATCCATCATATCCTAACTGAACTAAATTTTTATACAATGTGTAATAAATATACAAATGTACAGATCATTCACAGGGACTGGCTGTATAAAAGCATTTTTACATTTTACCAACTGTTAATGTTAATTTCTGAAAATGGGTTTTGAAGTGAGTCATGCGGTTTCCAAATTGTTTAGGCAGCATTTTTCACATTATTAATCTGTGAAGTTTCGTTACAGTATTCTGAATATGTTGGAGTTTAGGAGTTTTATAATGTATGCTTTACACATGATTTGTCGTTCTTGTTTCTATTTGGGTAAGATTTTCAAAAATACATATGTTATATACAAATTTTTTTAACCGATTTCGAGTATTGAGGGCTATATAATTCATTTGCCTATTCTTTTTAATGAATCTCCATGGATAACTTTTGAAAGGGAGCTCCGATTTTTATATCTTTTTTTTTTCCTTTGTTCGAAAGAGCTTGTTCTGATGATGGTCTCATATGAAAGTCATTAGGATCCGGAAATGGCATGTTTGTATTTTTGTCTTTTATTTTATTTTATTTTTTATTTCCATTATAGGCTCTAAGTTTCGTAAAGACACAGTCATCTAAAAAAAAAAAAAAAAATGCTGATACTTTTGTCCAGCAACTAGCATCCTTCGAGTACCAGTGTCAAACATGTTTTCACATACTTATCCAGAATCTAACTAATACAAGAACATGAAGATCAGCTGTTCCGCCCCCCCCCCCCCCATTGTGGGTGTAATTAGGATTTTCGTTAAGAGGGTGGTAAATAGTTCAAATAGGCCAAAAGCGATCAAAGATCTTACATTTTTTAAGATTTAGGAAGGGAGTGTGGCTTCCGCTTCTCCACTCTGCTTTCCGTACACAAGACGTTCTAAAAGACCTGTATTTATACTTCAAAGGCTCACATGAGCCCTTATTTTCATATACAGTAAAAATATCATATACAGTAATAATATTGTTTTCATATACAGTAATAATATTGTTTAAAGTTTTGAAATGAAACGTTTTAAGTATACCATACAATGAATTTTTAGAATGTTCTAATTTATGGCTGATCTCATATCTGCTGAAATCTTTTACATCACTATTGACATTTGAAAAAGACGTTGAAAGCCTTTTACGTATAAATCAAGTGGGGGATTCAGAAATATTTCAGCACTTTTAATTTATTGAAATAAATATTAATTGCCTGTTTATATGTAACAGACTTGCAATAAATTTATTTAATTTTCCTATTTTTGTAAATTTGACTTTATATGAAACAAACTTACAGTCATTTATGTCCAATATAGAATGTGCGCACAGCATATTGAACATTGTTCGTGTGAAATGGATATTTAATAAATATATATTTCTTTATTTTGTGTTCACATAGGTATTAGGTTTTCACTTCAAAATTTATTTTAAAAAATTGTATTATAATTTGTATTGAAATTTTATAATAATTTATAATACAAAGAATATTAAAATTATTAAAAGAATCAGAAGTTTAGAAGTCAATAAGAGAGACAAACAGTAGTCGTTATATTTGTTAGCTTTTTTACTTACCCATCATACGTAGTATGGTAAGTCTTGTAATCGTTTTGAAAATCGAAAAAAAAATATTTGACGGATTTGCACGTTTCAGACACTGGAGATTCTGAAAAACATATTTTTAGAAAAGAAATTGCCGTCCGTCCGTCTGTGTGCCTGTAAAAGCTCTATCTCCCGAACTCGAGATAGAGACTTTAAATTTGGTGTGTACTTAATATGTAATAATGTGAAGAAGCTTATTGAATTTCAGCAACCTCGATTATCCGGAACTATTTTTTTCGGACTCTCGAAATATTCGTTCTGATAAAAGGTATATACAAATATTAGAAATTGCTTATTTTAAGGAGGGAATATAAAAGACAATTTTTCATAGAAAATGAAGTCGATCGGATAAATAGTTGCTGAGATATTTGTAATCCTATTTTCCACACTCTTCGCTTTTCCTGACCTTGTATTTCATTCAAATTTAAATTAAAATATATATTTTAATTGGAAATGAGACGCTTAATCCAACGCAATAAACCGTTAGTAAATATGATTATCGATTTTGGAGTAATAGAGCATTTAAAAAGTATAACATCATCAAGCCACGATTTTATTCGAATTGCAATGCATTTTATAAATAGTTTACACATGTTTTATTTTCATATTTTATATTATGCATATCCAAGATGGGTAAGTATTGCGGTGGCCCCCAACGACTAATTTTCATTTCTACTGCTAATAAATGAAGTTCAACTTCAATCTGTATTATTTGATTAATTATAAATCATAATTTTATTAATTAAACGAGCAATATATATATGTGTGTATTATAATTATCGGTTTACCTATTGTCTATTATTTATGTGATTTAATGGTTATTGTTAATAAAAATTTTATTATATTACATATATATGTATACATATTACTTCTTAATATCTAATTAGAGGATTAATTATTTTGGAACCTTCAATACTAGGCTGTCATTCATTGTGTTAACCCACCCATAAAAATCCGATTTAAAAAATTATATTATTTTTAATAATAAAAAATAAAGTATCATGATTGTTTTTTCATCTTTGATACATACAAAAGTTTCAGATAAAACATTCAAAACCATTCCTTCTTTCTATCAACATCACATCAAAAATAACTTTTGATATAAAAGATGTATTGTGATGATATATAAACAATGATTGAAAATGTAAAATAAAAGCTGGCGCAATTAAAATCTAATGGCAATAGTCCACAAAAGGATTCGAATTTCATATTCTAAGCCAGCAGATGGCGGTGAAAATCTGATAGCCTTAATCAAGCCAATACAAACTCTTTAACGTTAATAAGGGAAAGGGTCAAACAAACACTGCCATCAATAAATCTTCCCCTCTTTTAACCAATTAGACAAACTCGTCCCTGTTTGTACACCAATCAAACCATCTTTGTCCCTGAGTGACGTCAAAATTTTGCCCTGAGTGACGTCAGCTGATCTTTTCCCATAGGCTAACGAAGGCTGCTAGCAGCATCTTCTTCTTTGCATCTGCCACATGCGTTCCACGTTTTGCCTACCACATGTTTGTCGTCATATGTCTGTCCTCGAGGCTAACGAAAAAGACAGGCTACCGCGGTGCATTCCACTTATCTTTTTTTACAGACCGCTCGAGGCTAACGAAAAAGAAAGGCTACCGCGGTGCTTTACGCGTATCTTTTTTTACAGACCGCCGGCATCACGTGATGCTCGAATGCACCAATGAAGATGTACGAAAAGAGCATCACGTCACTCTAGCGGTCTGTAAAAAAAGATAAGTGGAATGCACCGCGGTAGCCTGTCTTTTTCGTTAGCCTCGAGACCGCTAGTGTGACGTGATGCTCTTCTCGAACACCTGCATTGGTGGATTCGAGCATCACGTGACTCCCGCGGTTTGTAAAAAAAGATACGCGTAAAGCACTGCGGTAACCTTTCTTTTTCGTTAGCCTCGTCTGTCCTTCTGTTGGCTGCGCCCAATGAACTTGCCAAAGGTGGCCAGCAGTAGGTGGCTATTGGCAGAAACTATTTAACCATGTTTAGACCGTTATATTTATTTTTGCTGAGGTATCTCAATTTTTGACAAAGACACATCAAAATGTTAATATATTACAGTTTACTGCGCATTAAAGTGATTGAAATTGGAAACAATGAAAATTAGATTCAATGCGGAGAAAAATGAAGGGTTGCCTCAAAACAATCTCTGGTGACAAAGCATTTTTTCTAAAATACGACAACTGGCATGCAACAACAGCAACACAAAAAAATCCTTTGAGGGTTTATTAATTTATTTATTTTTATTTATTTATTTATTTTTTTTTTTACTTTATAAAATTCTAAAATAAAATTTTTATTTTTATACATTATCATATTACTACCGTTAAAAAATGTTTTAAAAATTTCTATAAAGTTTTCAACTCGTATCTAAGGAAAAATGTACCTTTACAGAAAATTTTACATTTATTTATTTTTTTAAAGACATGATTTAGCGTTTCTAAAATTATTTTCACCGTTATTCGCTTCAGCAAAATATCATTCTTTTGTTAAAACTGTTTGTGAGATATTTTAGAAATACAGAAATGTGAAAGCATGCTAGTTTCGCTAGCATACAAAAATAGTCTTTGATAAATGAGAGGGAAATAAACTTTGTTTGTCACGAAAGAACTACAATTTTACAGAAGAGTAGTACGTTATGATATTGTCTTTATGAAATACCTCTGAGAAATAAATTCAGTTTATTTTTATTTATACATCACTTCTTTTCCTGTTAAATCAAATAGTAACCAGCAATTCGTTTCATAAAATTTAATAAAACTTTGTTGTGCGTAATTTTTTATACAGTTTAAAAAATTGTTTTTTCTTATTCCAGGTAAGTGGTCTGGCTGCTGAAATCATACATTTTCTTTTCATATCATTTATAATTTTTTTATATATATTAATTTTCATTATTTATTCCAGATACTAATAAAAGTTTTTAAATATATATTTTGATCTTCTGGTATATAGAAACACATTTTTTTTTTCAATTACAGCATTTACTTTTTTTTTATAAATCGCTATAAAATTTCTCTTAAATTGCAGCAGAGTGAAGTTTTCAAAGAGAAAAATCAATCATAATTTTGACATTATCTTGTCGTTACGAGAGAAAAAATCACCATCAAAGGAGCTTTCCTAGATAGTCCAAGAATCGCCCTCCGAAAATACGTTAGCCGGCATGCGATGGAAAAAATGACTCTCTTCAAAAGAAGCGCGAGAAAAACCACATCCCAATGAGAACCATGGAACTACGAGCTAGTAATCCTTCCTTGTTGCATGATGAGAACACGAACAGCGTATAATCCCTTCCTAGGAGAGCCATGGAAAAATGAACATCCTGCGATTGCCCCCGAAAGGAGGAAGAGGTGAAGATGAGAGAAAAGGAGGCAGTTAGTAACTTTTACTTTTAGTGATTTTGATCGAGGTGCCCTTATGTAAAGCTCTCAAGAGATCGAATTATCGCGAGGAACATATATATATATATGATTATATACCCCAATGAGAACCATGGAAATACGAACTAGTAATCCTTCCTTGTTCCATGATGAGAACACGAACAGCGTAATCCCTTCCTAGGAGAGCCATGGAAAAATGAACATCCTGCGATTGCCCCCGAAAGGAGGAAGAGGTGAAGATGAGAGAAAAATAGGCAGTTAGTAACTTTTGCTTTTAGTGATTTTGATCGAGGTGCCCTTATGTAAAGCTCTCAAGAGATCGAATTATCGCGAGGAACATATATATATATATGATTATATACCCCAATGAGAACCATGGAACTACGAGCTAGTAATCCTTCCTTGTTCCATGATGAGAACACGAACAGCGTAATCCCTTCCTAGGAGAGCCATGGAAAAATGAACATCCTGCGATTGCCCCCGAAAGGAGGAAGAGGTGAAGATGAGAGAAAAATAGGCAGTTAGTAACTTTTGCTTTTAGTGATTTTGATCGAGGTGCCCTTATGTAAAGCTCTCAAGAGATCGAATTATCGCGAGGAACATATATATATATATGATTATATACCCCAATGAGAACCATGGAACTACGAACTAGTAATCCTTCCTTGTTCCATGATGAGAACACGAACAGCGTAATCCCTTCCTAGGAGAGCCATGGAAAAATGAACATCCTGCGATTGCCCCCGAAAGGAGGAAGAGGTGAAGATGAGAGAAAAATAGGCAGTTAGTAACTTTTGCTTTTAGTGATTTTGATCGAGGTGCCCTTATGTAAAGCTCTCAAGAGATCGAATTATCGCGAGGAACATATATATATATATGATTATATACCCCAATGAGAACCATGGAACTACGAACTAGTAATCCTTCCTTTTTCCATGATGAGAACACGAACAGCGTAATCCCTTCCTAGGAGAGCCATGGAAAAATGAACCTCCTGCAATTGCCCCCGAAAGGAGGAAGAGGTGAAGATGAGAGAAAGGGAGGCAGTTAGTAATTTTTGCTTTTAGTGATTTTGATCGAGGTGCCCTGATGTAAAGCTCTCAAGAGATCGAATTATTGCGAGCAGCCCTTATTTCTACCAGATTTTTAAGTTCAGTCTGAACTTGTTAAGACTTTCGGTTCACCCTGAAACTAATCAGGAAATTATCATTTTTTAACAAACTACTGCATTTGAAGTAAAATCGAGAAATATAAGTCATCTGCTCTGAATTAAGGCCAACCCCTTGTGTAAATGAACGTATTGAATTTTGCAACCCTAGAACACCCGAAAGTAATACCCATAATGTAAGTGTAAGAAGTCGATATCTTTCTTGTAGTGATGAAAAAAAGAGCTAGATTCGATGACTTCAACCGCTAGCCATCCACAGCTATATTTTAGAGACTACTAACCCCTTAATTGTTGAAATAAATTATTCTATATTTTGCCACAATCACTCCGTACTGAATTTTACTACTAGGACTTCCCTCAAAGGGATTAGTCTGAGTGATATTGCTGAGAACATAAAGTTAACAATTACGATATAAAGAAGATATCAACAAGAATCTAAGTGAATATACAGCATATGATAGACAAGAGATAGATAAAGATACAACATATGAAAAATAGCAAATAAAATGATATAATTACAAAATATCATATATAAATTCATATACTGTTATGTTTTCATATGCATTTTTTTTATAACATTTGGCAAATAATCTCATTTTCTTAAGCGGGAATTGCTCAAAACTTAAAAAAAAAAAAAACGCGGGATCTTTTAAAACGATATTTTTAAAGTGACATAATCAGATTTGCAGCGAATAGCGTATTTTAGCAAGCGTAGTTTAACGCAAATTTAATTTAATTTTTGCAACATTTTCTTTGTGACAAATATCTAAATAAAATATTAAAAAATAAAATATTAAATATTGAAATATTAAATCAAATATTTAATATTTGAATTAAAAAAATTTCCTTTGTTTATTTGTATAACTATTTATAGAAACTCGTATACTTCAAACCACATTGATAACATGCTTTGCTACAAACGTGTCTACCAGTCTAACTACTCGTATGTCTTAGCTGTGTCTCTCTCCGAACTCATCTGTCTACTGTCTTTCTACTCTTCTGTATACCCGTCTCAGTATCCGTCTGTCTTTCTACCCGACTCGCTTCCCGTTACACTACTCGTCTATCAACACGTCTGTCTGTCTATATACCCCTCTCTCTACCCGTCTGTCAAGTCGTCTCTGTACTCGTCTCTCTATCCACCACGCTACCCGTCTCCCTACCCATCTCACTACCCCTCTGTCAACCCTTTTTTGCACCTGCCTCGCTACCCGTCTGTCTATTCGTTTCGCTACCCGTTAGCTTATCTCTGTCGCTATCCGTCTCTCTACCCGTCTGTTTACACGTCTATCTATATCTCGCCAACTCTTCCCAATATTTAAACAATTTAGTAAACGGAAGCCGTTTATCTGTTATTAAACGCAAACAGGAGTAATTTATCTAAAGAGTGTAATCAGATGCAATTTTTTTAAATACATACATAAACCAGCATAATAATTCACCAGTTTTATTTTCATAGTAGTTTATGTCATTTGACAGTAAATCTCAACTTCTTCAACCCGAACTGCGCCAAGCTTTTTAAAAAAGCCCCAAGGTCCGTATAACTGCGAAGGGGAATTGTCCTCAGGGCTATTAGATACATGTTATTAAGTTAAGTGAAAGTTTCGTAATCGGGTTCGCAGCCAGTTTCTTATGTCAGAAAGGGTGGCTTCACGCCATTTTAAATTCATTTCTGTAACTTTCTTTTTCTTTTTTTGGTGGGTAGAGGGGGGGGGGAGGGTTCCAAATATATACACTTAAATTAAAACTTTTGCCCCCATGTTAATATTAGTGTTGTTTGTATTATCAATTAATACTTTGTTGATCGAGCTTCATTCGAAACAAATGTAAAAGACTTCTACAGTTTTTTTTTTCTAGGAGAAAGTTCCGTAATCGGGCCCTAAGCTAATCGGGGAATTTAATATCATTATTGTTTCTAACTCTTATAGAGTTAAAACAATATTGTTGCTAGCATTACTCTTGTTTGTGACCAACCTCTTCTGTGTATCTGAATAGGGAAAAGTTCCGTATCATGTACTGGTTGGTGCCAAAGGCAGTTGTAGAATCTTACAAATTTTTCTAGAGAGCGGAAAAACATGTTTTTTAAAATATTTACAAATATACGTTTATTAAACCATGTTTTTGAGCCATTTTAAAAAATTAAGTACGGTGCTAAAATAAAATTTTATTGCCATTTTCGATATTTTAATAAGAAATGAAAATACATAACAAACAAATTTAACTAAACTAAGCCATTTTTGGGTACTTCTCTATTATCCCGTCGACCACTTTTCATAACAAAAAACTATCGCCAAACTAAGATTAAACGCCAAAAATACAGTCCCATTTACTTGATGCCAGAAGCATTATACGTATTTGTTATGCCATCAAGTGGTTTTTAATTCGACATTTGCGTGTATTTTTCATTATGTTTTACTGATTTATTAGTTATTTCATTCATTAAAGTAACAATTGTGTCCTTAAATTCTTATATTTTATTTATTTTGATATTTCAATGGCAACGTTCTCCCCTTTATTTAGCGTTACAGTTTGGCGATAGTTTTTTGTTATGCAAAGTGGTCGACGGGATAATAGAGAAGTACCCATTTTTTGTGATAAATAAGTGTTATTTCCAGGGGGGCAAATTGTAAACAATTAATAAGCGAACTAAAAAAATTACCGGAAAAAACTTGTGGGAATCTCAAGAAAGAAATATCTGATATAAATAGCATTTAAAATCTTAAAATGGAGAAGTGGTCCGTATAAAAATGCAAAACATTATACACCTGATATAAGAATTTTTTAATTTTTTTATATTTCCGAAAGCACAGATAAAAGAGTAAAAATCCCGGCACAGATGCCATATACTCACCACGTTGGCGCGATTTTTCCCTCGCCCCTTTGGCGAAAACTGTTTGTTGTGTTTGTTTACTTTTATTTTTTATTTTAATTCTATAGATTATTTTTATATGTATATCAATATTAATTTATGCACAGATGTCATATACGCAACAGATTGGCGCGATTTTTCCCCCGCCAATTTGGCGAAAACTTTGTTTTTGAATATTAGTTACAAATACCATACAATAATAGCATGTAATTTTTTTATTTCAATATAAAAATAAAATAACGTAATAAATGAAATAGCTCCTATTATTCAAAAATGGGAAATAAAAATAAATAAATGATAGTTTGATATAAATAAATATTGATATATATAATAAAAACAATTTATAGAATTAAAATAAAAAATAAAATTTAATAAACAACAATTGAAACAAAATAACCGGGTTACCATGTGAGGCATAAAATTGCCATTTTGTTGCAATCGCGCCAATGTGGTGCGTATATGACATCCGCGCCTTTATTTATATCAAACTATTATTTATTTATTTTTATTTCCTTTTTTAAAATAATAGAAGCTGTTTCATTTATTACGTTATTTTATTTTTATATTGAAATAAAAAATCACGTGTACTATTTGTCACACTATTTGTAACTAACATTCAAAAACAAAGTTTTCCCCAAGCTGGTAGAGGGAAAAATCGCGCCAACGTGGTGCGTATATGACATCTGTGCCTTGTTTCATTTCACATAGAGGTACTGCTCTATTATCCCGTCGACCACTTTTCATAACAAAAAACTATCGCCAAACTGTTAGATTAAACGCCAAAAATGCAGTCCCATTTACTTGATATCAGAAGCATTATACGTGTTTGTTACGTCATCAAGTGGTTTTTAACGCGACATATGCGTGTATTTTTCATTATGTTTTACTGATTTATTAGTTATTTCATTCATTAAAATAACAATTGTGTCCTTAAATTCTTATATTTTATTTATTTATGTATTTTGATATTTCAATGACAACGTTCTCCCGTTTATTTGGCGATAGTTTTTTGTTATGAAAAGTGGTCGACGGGATAATAGAGAAGTACCCACATATGTATTGGTACTTTTATGTTAACTTGGCGCAGTTGATAAATCGCCAAATATTTTTCTCATAACATCTTCATATTGCATTCATTTCATTTAAATATAAATCTTTCATTGATTTCATTTGAAATACATACATTAAAAATACACGTCTTTCACTCATTTAATTTAAAATACACGCCTTTCACTAATTCCATTTAAAATACTAAAAAGGAAAAGAAAATAAGAAATAATGCCACAAATCGAAACCTTTTATTTAAACATCAAAGAATTGTTCCTAACATACACACGCGAAATAAAAAAGCTGCTAATGGTGTGATTTACGCCAAATCTCTAATACTAATACTACTCTTACTAATCTCTAATACTTTTCAAACAGAAAAAATTCCAGATTAACTTTCCATTTTTATTAAATTGAAATATATTTTATTGTGCTGAATATCAGTGCTTGCATATTTTTTTGCTCCATGTATTCCATGAACTTTTCAATTCCGATTGTCTACGAAAATCTCCCGCCGATGAAAATGACGTACGCACAAAATTTAGTGACGTATGTACTTTAATTGTGCTTTTTTATCTATTTTTTTAATATAACTTCCAAACGGTTTGACACTTATTCTTGGTAATAAATAGACGACTTTGTCACCTTTATATGTACCTGCTGTAAAAATTTGAACGAAATCCGTTAAATATTTTTTGAGTTATGCTTGACGAAAGGTTTTAATATCCATCGTAGCTATATATGGGGCAAAGTAATACTGCGCTGTGTATGAGTCTTCGTTGCACTCAGACAATTATAAGATGAAACTTAGCATCACCGTATGTTTGCATTGATTATTACATCTGTTATTTGTTTTATGGGTGCAGTTGAGTCGATTGTTCTACCCACACAACTTCCAAGCCAATACGCTACAGCTATTAACTGGTGGCAGCACTCGGATATTGTTTGAAGTGAAAGCGCAGAATATAGAAGAAGAGAATTTTCTTCGATTATCTAAAAACAGCAGTACAAGAAAGAAGATAAAACAAATTTGAAAAAAAATTAAGACGTCAAGAAACAAGCAGAACGAGATTTTTCTTCGAATTGTAAGATTAGGAAAAAAGTATTATTTCAAATGAGAAGAAGCAAGCAGACACCCTGCTGACCTCCGCAAACCAAAGCAAACCCCTGGAAGTGCAAAGAGGAACATTTCGCGCCACCGACGCAAAAACGTGGCGTAGGAAGTCATCAATCGACTGCGAAGTCGACCCCCTGAAATCACTATCACGGAATCGACACCAGAAAGCAAGCGACACATTCACCCAATGAGTTCCAGTAGACGTCGTCCAGATTTGGTAAGAACATTTTTTTCTAAGAGGCTAAAAGTTTAATTAGTAGGATAAGTTTTTAGATAATATTGAATTTAAATGCAAAATACATAAAAATTGATCGGTTGTTTTTTGACTATTTTTTTATATTTTTCACTGTATTTATCTACTTCGAAATTATTAAAGTGTTGGAGTAGTTTGATTCAATATAAATTTATTAATTAAAGTAAAAATGTTAAGTTGAAAAAAGTTATGAATCTTTGAAATATTTAGGCTGTGGAGAATGTTGATAAAACAATTGAGGAAACTAAATTTAAAAGTTAGAATACTGTGTGGAAAGAATTTTGCCTTTTAAGAATTTCCAAGTTTTATATTACTCGAAATTTAAAGCTTAAAAATTTCCGATTATCTAATAAGAGTTAAAATAATACATGTGTGGCTGTGTGGGTGTCTATTTCCTGGATATGGTAAATGATTGTTTAAATTTCTGAAAAGTAGGGTAGACCGGGGCACGTTTACGCAGTGCACTTTTTCCGAAACGAGTTATAACTGGCGCCCCACCAGTCATAACAGATTGATGCTGCTACCTAGCGGGTATTCTCACAACTTTTTGAGCGTCAATCGAGCTTCGGTCTAGCATGCGGAAGGGATAACCTGTTTTCTTTCAAGGTGAGTAAATTTGGTGTTGAACTTATTGAAACTTATTGTGAACTAATAATATTTAGTTAAGCATAAACAAATATATGAACATTAGCAGAATTTTATCCTTTTTTTGAGAACTGTATTTGTATGAACAGAAATGTTATTTATTTTCGTTGCACGTTAAAAATAAATCCAAACATGGCGACGGGGCACGTTTACGCATTGACATCGGGGCACCTTTACGCACGTTCTTACTGTGATCACCAATCCAAAAAAGGACAAGACTGGGTTCAATGTCTGAGAGGCAAAAGGTGGTCCCATGACAAGTGTGCAAAATGGAAATACTTTATTTTTTGTTTATGAAAAGTGTAACAGTGATGATGAAATGACTAAATAGTTTCTGTTTTTAACTAGCAATAAGCCCTAAGTTTTCAGTTTAGCCTATAAAATGTTCTTTAATTAAGGCTCTTTAATTATTTTTTTGTTTTTAAACAGTGTTTTAAGTTATAAATAAAGCATCTCAATTTGATTAAATATTTATTTAACTTACTCTTTGGTATCACTTAGAATATTCGTAAACGTGCAACGTTCCTGGGGGGGGGGGGGGGCAAGTTTACGCAAATGACTTGCACATAAAAGAAATTTTTTTACGATTAAAAACACAAATAGGGCAAACACTGAATACACAAATTTTGACTTTATTAACTGCTTTATAAAACCACAATGTCTAAAATTTCCTAAGTTAAAACATAAAAATTAGAAAATTCATTGAAAAAAATCCGAGTAAATATGCCCCGGTCTACCCTACTATATTTGAAATTTTAAATCAGTGTTATCAGTTATGTATACATTTGTGTAGATTTTGAAACTAGAGGATTAATATTGCTTAGCTGGTTAGGCTGTCCAGGAATTTTTTTATTATTTGTTGTGAATTGCATTTTGTATTTCTGAATTGAAATTAGGGTTGCAGTTTGGCATAGTAGTATAGAGATTGTAATTAGTAAAAAAATTAACATTAGCAGAATATAAGAAGGCAGATTTGAAAGCGTTGGCAATTGTGTTAGAAGTCGAGTTCGTGCGCCAGCACTAATCGAGTCAAGTCGATCATAAAAAAAAAATCGAGAGCGACCCATATTACGATAAAAATTCTGCCCTCCAACAAATAAAAAAAATTTCCTACAAGAGAGGGAGAAAGAAAAAAAGAGAAATTAAAAATAAAAGGGATAGAACCGGCAGACCGAGAAAAATAGAGACAAAATGAATTTGTTAAAGCGAAAATTGCACAACAAGCAGATACGGTTAGTTTTAATTCGAGCCAGGGAGAGAGACCCCCAAATGTCAACTAAAAGAAAGTAATGCAGAATTTTGATCCCGAAAAATCGGACATGATGTTGTTTCCCTCTCTCTTTCAAAGGCAGGCTTCTGAAGCGAATTTATATCTGGTAGGATTGCTAGTCTTTGACATAGCGGAATTGATTTTGAGAGAGCCGATAGAACTGAAGGACGATTTTGAATACGTAAAATCTAATATGTTAAAAGATTCAAATTATGCCCGGATGAGTTCTGATTAAAGCTCACTCCATCAGAGACAACCTGATGGATATTGGACCGATTCGATTTTTAAGCTAACTAATTATTTGAATGGACATCTAGAGGCATTGTTAAAATTAGAGAGTTTAAAAAATATAATTATCGCGGACCAGATAAAACGCAGGGTAACACCAGATATTAAGGAACATTTTATAGATTCGTGGATTAATTTGTCAGACCCCCAGACGTTCGCAGAACATTTGACGAATATGAAGCAATTAGAAGGCTTATTAAGAAAACAGGTTTTCAGTAGAACCAGAATGAGAAAATCTTCGAAAAACCAAAATTCGTGGATAAAACCCGATTCGAACTAAAGCAGATTGAAAATAAAAGAAGGTGGTGAATCAACGTAAGGGAAGGAGAATCAAGAAGAAAGAGGTAAAATCTTTGAAATGCATAAGACCCCTTTGTGCTATTTTTGATCCGCTCTGGACAAGTTGAGAAACAATTGTCCAGAATTAAAGAAAAGGGAATCGAACGTAGGCATATTAAACAATTTATATAGCTATTTCAATTTTGGAGAGCCATTTAACCCTTTTTTGAGGAAAGGTTAAAATAAATGATCAGGAGTTAACAATCTTCCACGAGACGGGAACCTCCCTGGATCTGATTTCAGGAACATTCATTAGCCCAGACCAATTAATTAGTAAAATAATTTTGTGAGACAACCATTGGATAGAAAACTTAGACGGTTGACCTTGGAAAATGTTGATTTAAAACTAAGTGAGGTGGGAAATATAAGAACTAAAACCACTGTCGTGAATAAAAGCGTATATATGAATCATTATCTGTTAGGTAATGATACGTAAAGTTTAATTGAGAAAATATAAAAAATAATCCTCATTCGATTAATCTTATAATCGAGCCAAAGGGGAAACTTAATCCCCTCCCTAAATCCGTCAGAAGAGAAACAAAAAATTTTCAATCATCCTCAAACATATATAAGGGGTATATAAGGAGGGAAAATGTGCTTCGGATAACTCTGTTGAACGGTTTGTGGCATGGAGAAAAGCAAAAACTGAAGTACATTTAAGATAGTGTAGTAGTGGAAAGGAAAACAATAATATCAAGTTGTGTCACTTAAAGAAGACTGAGTTTTGTGAGGCTCAGCATCTTGACACATTGTGAAAATGGGTTCAATAAAGAGCAGAAAAGAAAAAAGCCCCATTCGAAATAACAAACGGATTAGTCTTTTGCATAACTGTCGATCCCCGAGGGACTCAACGTAAGCAATTTTTGTTCCTACTGCGTTCAGAAGAGATGATATTGAGCCTGGGTCACGAAAGTGTTTCGAGTCATTTAAGTGCCCCGAAAACGAAGTTTTAAGATATTACTACTAGCAAATGTAGTTAGAGAAGTGGGAAAAGACTTAAACTCGTGTGACCATTGTTAGAATGTAAAAAAGCTGGTGCGAAAAATAAGGTCGCACTGGAATTAGTGCCGGATGCAAGATCGCGATGTTTTAGATTTGTCGTGACGCTCCGCTGGCTGGCCAGGAAAAGATAACCCACACGACGAGATGGTTAAGTGAAAGAGATTAACGATTCTAAAAAAGCCAAGACAATTTTTCTATATTTTTTTATCTCATTTGTTTGCAGTATATAACTAGTGTAGTGTATTTGTGTATGATAAATGTAATAATATCTTATAATGACAGCAAAAAAATTAAAAAAAAAAATAACTGTTCGAGAATTAGGGTGAATTTTTCATAAAGTTGTAAAGGGGATTTGGCCGCATTAGAATCAAATGTGCCATCCACTATTTATTTTTTATGTTTTTCTGTGTCTTATCCCCAGAAAATCGTTTTTAGCGGTAGGTGCTATGAAATTTCTCCTGAAATGCCCAATTTTCAGCAGAGTGAAATTTCCTAAAGGTATTGTGCATAAGAAAAATTGGTCCAGAATTGTTCTAAGTTTGGTTTCCACATTGGTGTCTTGAAAGAGAAAGATCAGTCATAATTTTGAATCTATCTGGGCATTACGAAAGAACACGTACAGCGGAATCCCTTTCTAGGAGAGTAAGGGAAACAGAACTCCTGCGACTGCAACCCCCTAAAAAAGAGGAAGAGATGAAGTTGGGTTGGGTTGATTATTGACGGCCAATTATCTACACTTGGGATATAGGCCCGGGGGCAAGTGCCCTTCGTGGGGGGTCTTTCTAAGGGAACCTAACCCGTATTTACGCATGGATAAATCCACGGCTCGAAGAAAACCACGAAAACTCCGAACGATTAGGCCGACGGGAGGAAGAGATGAAGATAAGAGAAAAAGAGGCAATTAGTGATTTTTGCTTGCAGTAAAAGGGGCTCTGATGTATAGCTCTCAAGAGAACGAATTATTATAGCGAGCACGCTTTGTTGGTGCCGGATATTTAACTTCAATGTGACATATTATAGATTTCGGTTCATCCTTAACCCAGTTAGAAGAAACTTCATTATTTTAACAAGCTACTACATTGAAGTGAAATAGAGAAATATCAGTCATTTTTTCTGAAATAAGGCCAAATGCTTGTGTAAATGAGCATTTTGAATAGTGCAATTCTATGAGACCCGAAAGTATACACATAACGTACAAGTGAGGAGTCGATATATTTCTGGTAGTGATCAAAAGAAGAGCTAGATTTGCGGACTTCGTCTGCCAGCCACCCAGAAATATATTTTACAGACAGCTATACTTTTAATTGTTGAAATAAATTCTTCTGTGTTTTGCCAGAGTCACTCCATACCCAGTTTTAGTATTAAGAGATTAAACCTAGCATCACTGTATGTTTGCATTGCTTATTAAATCTGTTATTTATTTCATGTCTGCGTTTGATTTGATTACGTTACCCACACTACTTTCAGGTCAATACGCTGTAACACACGCGTGTAAAATATACCCTGTGTTTAAAG
This sequence comes from Maratus michaelseni, assembly GCA_963931845.1. Taxonomy (NCBI): domain Eukaryota; kingdom Metazoa; phylum Arthropoda; class Arachnida; order Araneae; family Salticidae; genus Maratus; species Maratus michaelseni. The sequence continues at coordinate 287,661,156 of OZ007596.1, forward strand.
GCATGTGCCAAACGCACTGGCATTAATATCCTCTCTGCTAAAATAATTGCCCAATATATGGCTATGAATGAAGTCAACTTAACTTGCAAACCAAATTATGAATTTAAATCGGACACTCTAGAGAGGAAAATATAATTTTTTTTTTTTTTTTTTTTTTTTTTTTTTTTTTTTTATTGAAACCCTAAACATACATGAAATTCGGTAATGCCGCGATCAGTATAACACATGCATGAAATCTTCGCGACCATAAATTTTAATACCATAATTTTAATACCATAGAAATTTCGGTACTTCCGCGTTCACTATAATGTAACTATTATTAATTTTAAACATTTAGTAATGAAAAAAGCTCTTTTCATGCCTCACTCCAAAATACCATTCATACTGTAATGGTAAATCTCCAGGGCAACTAGGCTTTTTCTGTCTACGAACTTTTAGGGTTTTTATCCTATTTCTTTGAACGCCAGGACTGAAGATTTGTACCCATTTTTGAAAGGGAAAAATAGAAAAAAAATTTATTCGTATGTAATGCGCAGAACACTAATTTAACACGAGAAAATCCAAGAATGTGAAAATGACAATTTTTTAGAAATTCCAATTCATAAAAATAAAAAAAATCTGGGAACTAAATTACCCTATGTGTTCACATATGTTACGTTCTTTTGATAAAAGAGAGTGATACATTGGCTAACGAATATAATTCGTTCCGGGATCTTATTCTTTAGCCGAAATATTCGCCAATCGATTCGAGATTTCACCCAATCCAAATGCAACGTAGAAGCGTTATGATATTGTGCGAATCCAATAAAGCATTCATTAGTGGAATCTATATTCGTAAGTCGAGTCAGATAATCAGCAAAACGAACCTTCATCAATCGAAACATTTGTTACCCTTGTACTCATTAATAGAGGTATCACTGTATCACAAAAATGAATGGCCATGGGCTATTTACAACAATTGTGAACTTCGTTTATGAACAATAAAAGTTAAAATTTTAATGCACTACCTTGAATAAATAACTAAAATATTCTCAAAAAGGAGTATAAGCCAAAAATGTACTCATTTGCTTACAGGTGCTAAAAATTCATTAAAAGCTGTCCAGATCTCAAAAGCTTTAAAAACACAAACTCCAAACATTTTCAACTGACACACTTGGCAGAAGATGGCCGAGTGTGTGGGTTAAAAACGTTTGATGGATTTTTAACACCTGTAAGCAAATGAGTACATTTTTAACTTGTACTTCGTTTTGAGAATTTTTTATCTGTAAAATATTATGTATAATACTAATATAATGCTTACAATATACATGTCTTTTAAAAGTACAATTCAATCTGCTTTGCTATTTTTTTACGGATTACTTGTGCGACGATACTTTAATAAGGGTATTTGACAAATTTATATTTGGTAAATATTGACCTAATATTCAGTTTTGATAAGATAAGATAAACATTGTTATTCACTGTCATTTTGATACAAGAAAGAGAAGTTGGTACATATCGTACATTTGCGCACATTAAACAAAATATCTTTCAGAGTGTGATGGATCGGCTACTCTGATCATGTGAGCAGGCAATGATCTGAATGAGATCGTAAGTTTTTTCCACTAATTGTCCATGTGCGTAAAAGTTGATCAAGGCTCTCTTTCTTTAACTTTCGACGGATGACTGTGTAACTTGTGAGTTTCTGCTTTTTATCGATATTCATGCAAATTATTGTAGCTGGTCAATCGATATTTGGAATATATAAACTTCGGAAATACGTTTGGAACTCGGAACTTGGGATCGTGTTCTCTCTCCATACGAGTAATTGGAAATCTTGCGCTTGAATTAATAATTTGAATCTGGCGAAGTTGCTTTTGACCTGGATGGACGTACTGAATCAGCGCCCGCCGAGTCTACAGCGTGGAATTGTATATTATTACTAAAGGCATCCTGACCTGTGACTGTCTTCAAAATTGTGAGTTCGTTTCTGAAATTTTATAATTAATATATTTTAAGTTATATATTTTACGGAGTTCGGGATGTAGTTTAATTATTTCTTTTGGAGTGAGGGAAATTAGCAGCGGCCTTCTCAATCCCAGCCCGATTAAGTTTCAACAAACATTATTTTTAAACCTTAACTCTGGGCTCTCCTTGTACAACTGAACGACCTGGTTCACTCATACTGACAGCAATGGCCGTCACAAGGTAAGTGGAACTATTTTATACTTAACTCTTCTTTCGTGTTATTTATATCCCGAAATATCCGTGTTATATGCAATGACCTAGAGAATGCATCCGTGGTTTCATAAATCTGTCGGAAGTATTTCGTGTACACTGCGCACCCTATGTTTCAGGTTCAAAAATTTAGGATAAAATAAAAGTGTCAATAATAAACTGGAAAATGCAGTATGTGGGAGATTCTAAAATATAAATAAATAGTGTACATGCAAAACAATAAGTCTGATTTTTTAAAACCAAATCTGGCCAACCGGCAAATGCTCTTACAGCACAGCGACCAAACTATGAATGCATTCGCGACTAAAATGCAAATCTTCCCATCGTAAATATCGTTATAGGACGTGGTAAATGAGTCGTATGCAAATCACTATGATGCCGATAGGCCATTTTTTCTAAAGAATTGCCAAATAGCTAAAAAGTTAGTAAGTTTATTTCAGATTAGTGCCGCAATTGATAGTCACTTGAGAGTCCTTATCAGGAGCCGACTAACTCTAGTTTGAGCCCTGATGCAAATAGGTCACTTAGAGGTACGTGGGATATCTTTTCAACCTCAGTTTATATTTACTTAAAGAAAAAAGGACAAGAAAGCATTTTATGCGCTAGTATTTCTGACAGTTTGGCTTTAAAAGTTAGGACCCGGGGTGTTGCATTTGCCTTTCAAATTTAGGATAAGGTCAAGTCCTAGTTAATATTTGACAAATTAAAAAGTCACATATTAATCATCATTGTTATCGTGACACATGCGACCATTTATGGCATCGTAGTGACGTTATATCGAATGGCAAGATGAGGGATGTTTTATAGAATAATATGAGATTTCCTTTTGGCTTTTTAAAAATATTTGCCCAGACAAAACAATTCACTCACTTACTTTTTTTTATAAATACAATCAACACTATTTGCTATAAATTCTAATAGTTTGTTTTAACTGAACGAAAATTCTCTTCACACAATTACAAATCTGTCATTTCTAGTAACGAAATGTGTAACTATTCGCAAGCATTTTATTTCCAAGATTTTGCAACTGCAGATTAGTCCCTACTCCCAAAAGACAATATCATCCCACGTTTAAATATTGTATTAGGCTAGAAGACATTAAAAAAATTGATAAAATTCAAAAGTGTATTCTAAAATGTAATAAAGAAATTCTATGAACGCACAAAGCGACGTATACAATTAGAAGGAATGTATGCTGAAGCTAAGAAGTTAGATTTTCCCTTGATTAAATTCCGATCTCATATAAAATTATTGGTAAAATATTGCACAAGTTATGTGAATTTAATTTAATAAATTTATTTGCAATTCTTATTGTAAAAAGAAAAGAAAATTTTAGATCATCTTTTATTGTAGTGTGTATTCTCATGTCGCTGTAAAGAGTATGATGTCATACATAATTTTCGGATGGAAAGTACATTTGAACTTTGAAATATTAAGCCTAGTTCATCTTAGAAGTGTTACTGGGTAATATGTTCAACACTTCACGAGGTAGACATTTTATGTTTTCAATAATTGACATATTTTCACATGATTTATAAAAGAAATCTTGTACATTCATTTTCAATTTTGGTTTGTATGGGTTTAAAAGAAATAAAAATTAAGAATGGTATAATAAATATAAATTTAAAAAGAAATTCTTGATTGTCTCTAAAAATAAACAGGTTGGTTTCAAAAGAAATAGATGTAATTACTGTGTTTATTTATATATGGTGTTCCAAAATTAGACCGACAAATTAAGAGGGATCATAGAAGGCATCAAGAGGATGAAAACTTACTGTAGAAAATGGGGTCGCAAACAACGTTTAGTGGGAGAAAATTGCAAAAATAGTTATGAAGGGTGTGATGTCGAGTATAACAAAAAGAGCCGATAATAAGTAGAAAAAAACACCTTTATGACTTCAAGAATGATTACAATGTATTGCAGTTCAACTTCAGACAGGAGATGACGACACATTTTTATAGAATTTGTTCGAAGTTGCGGCCACGAAGGTCATTGCACAGCCGACACCGAAGGTCGAAAGATTACCGGACGTTTTAAAACATATTCCTATAAAAATGTCTCGTCGTCTCCTTTCTGACGTTGACATGTAATGCATTGTAATTATGTTTTACGTCAAATAAATGTTTTTTTTTCTATTTATTATTAGTCCTTTTTGTTCCACTCGACGCTATGCCGTTCATAAATATTTTTACGATTTACTCCCACTAAATGTGTTTTTTGACCCCATGTTCTATCGTAAGTTTTTATACTCTTGATGCCTTCTATCACCCTTCCTAATTTGGCGGTCGAATTTTGGAACAACCTGTAAATTCCTATTAGAGATTAGTGCACACACATGACTTTAGATCAAGTTTAATTTAAAATTTCTTAATTTCAATAAATTTTTTATTTTGTTAAAAATAATATTTCACAAATTTAACAAAAATTGCATTGGGTAAATCCAAATTTAATACAAGGATATTTTTTATCAGAAAAAGAGTTTAAAAAACAGCATTCAATGCTTTAATAAAGTAAACGATGGGGACCTTGTTCAAAATTTCAGAACTTTGTCTTTCCTATATGTAAACATTACCTTATTTTATTTTTATTTTAAACTAATTGAAACAATTAAAAATTAATAAGAAGTATATTATGTTTCAGACTTTAGAGGAACGATTGTTTTGAAGATGTGTATTTAATGTTTAGGAAACTTCTTTCTTTGTTTAAAAATTCAATTAATGCAATCGTTTAGACTATGATAATTCAATTATGATGATATTGAAATTTCATAAACGTCAATTTCCTCTTAGTCTATTACGTTAATCAAACTTTCTTTTCATATTTACTTTACTAGCTTTAATTTGAATAATTTTGGAACAAAGCTAATAATGTTCAAAATAACCGTTGAAATCAGATTATGTAAAATTCGATTAGAAAATATTATTTGCTTTTAATTTATTGCAAAAATCTTTGGAAAATTAAGAAAAAATATATACTGCATTTCGTATATTATTTAAGTAACAAAAATATTTTTTTACTTATCGATAACATTAAGCCATAATTTAAAAAGTAATTTTATTTGCCAAAAGTCGATAAAATAAATAAAGAGGGCTTTTATAATGTGGCATAATATATAGTTTATTATAGACTGCAATATCAAATTTCTACAAAATATTAAAAAAGAGGAATTACTTAACTATGTAATATATATCTTTAAAAAGATTAATAAAGTAAAAACGTAAAATATTATTAAAATTATACACTGTTAAGAATCAGTAGCAAACCGTCCAATCATTCGACCATTTTTCTAGAAAAGTTTCCATAACCGTAATTTAACTTTATTCTGACCATAATATGGTCAAAAATATGGTCAGTTAAGCTTAAATTATTTAAAATTACGCTGGTTCAATTACCGTTATCTTTAAAAATGGTCAATTGACTGGACAATTTGCTGCCGATTTCTAACAATGCACGATTTCAATCTTTTGTAATCGTAATTAAAATATTCAGTTATCAACTTTCATTTGAGTATGGATATGAGTGTAATTCCACTGTGGAAAATCCAAAGCAAGACAAACGTCCTTTTTTTAAATCACCATGCCATCTAAAAATCCTCGACTCACCAAAACATTTGTCTTTGTAAGCTTCTTTCATTAACTTTACTCTTTCTGGAGCTTTTTGGACAAACGACAGCAAAATTTTATGGCACAACGCATTTCGTTTTTTAACTCTGAATCACCCACCTCCATTTCTGTAGGACAATAAAAACAGTTCTTTAAAAAACCTCGAAAGTACAAAAATAAAATCGTCTGCTTCGTTTAGAATATTTATAAACGTACAGATAACAGTTTGAAAAAATCGCCTGCAGTTTTCGTTTTTAGTTTCGCGGTGTTGCCACTACGAAAAAAAATACTCTCAATTTTTATGGAATGTCCTTTGTAGATTTGGGAACAAATAGTCTATTACTTGTTGTTGTCATGTCCAACAGCATGGAAAAAATCCGTCTGTGACACATCAGATTATTCAGAAAAATTCGTCAGTTTAAAGAATTGTTCTCGCTTTCATCATTTTAAGTTCTTAAAAAAAGAACTTTTAAACTAAGTATATTTGATATTTATTTATACGAATAGTTAACTTCATGACTTAAGTTTAAGCAACAGTTTATATATTTATAACTAATTCACATACAAAAATCCTTGAATGACGGTATTTGTCAAAATTGATCCATTTAGAACATGAATGATTAACTTAGTAAAATTAATTATTCTACAAGATATTTCACAGAATTACATAAATATAAATAGTTGTGACTCGTAAAATCATAAACATCTATTTTTTTAAAACGTGAGAATTTTCTTAAATTATTAAAAATGTTCAAAAGATCTCTGAAAAAGCATATTATCATTTTTTTTTTTTTTTTTTTTTTTTTTTTTGGAAATGTTTCGTTTTTGAAAATTTTGCGATTAATATGTGCATACATCTTTGTAAAATTAAAATCTATCTTTTATCGAGTAATTTTCCTTTTTAACTCCGTAAGCAGTTAATCATACCACTGTAGTTATAACAGAATAAATATTTTATGCGCTAATTTTTTCAGACAAAAAAAATTCTGGATACTTTTGCACTATCGCGGCCTTGGCGAGAGGCGAGAAAAGGAAATTTACACTTTATTATTTCGTAAAAATTATAAATACCCTTACACTTATAAGTAATCACTCTAGTTCAATGAAAAATTTTCAGTTATGTATATGTATTTGAAGAGGTAACAAAAAATCACAAAATCTTAGGGTGACCACTTTGCCCTGCCTTCCCCTATATATGAATGGAATCCTTGAGATTATTAGTCAGAACTCAATCTATTAAAACTGCATTATATCAATAGAATTATATTATTTTAAATATTGCTTGTATTGCAGTGAAACCTGGAGCTTAGTAAACGTATTAACACGTGCGTGTTAGTGAGAGGTTAAAAGTTCTTGCAGGAGAGTAATGTATGATGTCAGGAGTTTTTTTTACTGCGATTCCTGATTTTAGTTCAAATTATCAGCAATAGATGGCGCATCGAGCAATCGACATCCAATCGAGACAAAAGCAGAAATCACCCAGCATTGATGTGAAGGAAGGAGGTTCAATACATGGAGTGGGTCTCATTCACCAATAAAATCTGATTCAGAATCGGGCCCTATTATTAGCGAATGAGACCCACCCCATGTATTGAACCTCCTAGATTCGCATCAGTGCTGGGTGATTTTATTTTTGGTCTGGATTGCACTCCTAACGCTCGCAGCTCCATCTATTGCTGGCAATTCGAACTAAAATCAGGAATTGCAGTAAAAAAAACTCCTGACACCTTACATTTATCTCCTTCAAGAATTTATTAAATATCTGTCATCGTTTGCAAGTTATTGAATTTTATAATCAGTCAGTCCCTTTTATAGGACACCCGGTAAAATCAATGATAATATATCGGGTGCCCGAAAAAGGTAGACTGATTTGAAAGAATCATAACTCTAAAAATAATTGAGTAAATGCAATTATTTTCTTTTCAAAGTACTTGCCAAATATCCAAAATTTGTTAGATGTAGCTGTTTTAAAGTCGTAACATTCAGACGATGCTCAGAATCGAAGATATGTAAATGCAAATCACACCACACATTCGCAATTTCTTTGATGATTCCGAGTGGAAAGCGTATAAGTCTAAAACTATTGGAGTCATGGGAAAAATGTCAACTAGAAAGTTCTTCAGCATCTTCTATTTAGTAGGAAAGGATCTACTATGCATACAAATAACCTAAGCAAAAAGTTAAAACTGCGAATGTGTGGTGCGATTTGGATTTTCCGATCATCGATTCTGCTCATCGTTTGAATGTCACGATTTTAAAAGAGCTACATCTAACAAATCTTGGATATTTGACGAGTACTTTGAAAAAAAAAATAATTGCATTTACTCAACTATTTTTAGAGTTATGATTCTTTCAAATCAGTCCAACCTTTTTCGGACACCAGGTATATGTAAATGAAATGCATATACAGGGTGGTTATAAAATAAGTATCTCTATTTGGAGCTGTCTGTAGCTCGGAGGAATGATCCGAATGAAACCAAAATCGGTATACTTACTATTCGAGAAGGGGGAAGCAGAATGGAATAATAATAATAAAAATAATTTCAATAATCACCGACAGATGGCGCTACTGAGTGTGAAATGTAATGTGTAATACAAGAACAAAAAACTAAAGCGCAGACCGAATGGCACACATAATTTATTGGAAAATGCCGCAGTGAACGTGGTTACTCTTTTGCATGGCGGTGCAGCGATCATGTTCAGGTTCCACATGGTCATTGTGCTAGACGATGCAATCGAGGCTGTGCACAACGTCTCAACTGCGGAATGTAATGCATCAGGAATGATGTTTCATACATGTTATGATATGCAGTAAAGTCATTGAGGTTTGTGACACCTCCACGGTGCACAATATTACACATTACATTTCACACACAAAAGCGCCATCTGTGGGCGATTATTGCAATTAATTTTTTTATTGTTCCATTCCTCTTCCCTCTTCTCGAATAGTAAGTGCACCGATTTTGGTTTCATTCCTGTTATTCCTTCAAGCCACAGACAGTTCCAAATAGGGATACTTATTTTATAACCACCCGGTATATAAACATATTTAAACAGGCATAAAAGTAGATTAGGCTGTTTATATAATTTTATAGCTGTTTATATAATTTGGCAACAAATCTCACTTTCTGAAGCAAAAATTACGCCAATCTTAAAAAAAAAAAAAAAAAAAAAAAAAAAAGTCTAGGTCCCTATAGGGGGAAAGCACTCATTTCTGTTTAAATTTTTTTTCTTTCAGAATGTTCTAGACTCTGAGAGAATGCATTAAAAACTTTTTTCACAATAAAACTTACTGATGGGATGTCTCTATCTTCATTTTAACTTTCATTTAATTTTATAGAACATCAAAGAATACAAGCTTTGATCATGAGATATTAGATTAAAGAGCTGAAACATAGTGCTGAATTTCTTTTGAATTACAATTATCATATGTGAAATGAAAGATAACACACTAAAGGAAATCGGAAAGTAATAAAATTAATGTTATTTGGAAGCTATAAAGTACGGACTTAGTTTGCATAATCACCAGGAAGTGGAGACTTTGTAAAGTTTTTGTTAAAGAAAAGCGACTTTGTGTAAAAGTACAGCAAACGAAAAATGTGAGAGTTTTTTTTTTTCTTCTTAAAATTGTTTTGAAGTCATGTTTGAGCATTAAGATGAAATGATTCTTTGAGACAGTAATGCTAAGTCTAAGTAACATACTTCTTACTTTTCTATTTAAACTTTGATATAATTACATATAATATCCCGGCCTATTAAAAAAAAACATATATTTGATGTATATAACACGTAACATTACATTTATACATTGAATTTAAACAAAAATATAAATAAACAAATATATTAAAATTATAATGATTTTAACGTCGGTTTCCTCTATGTAGCGAGAAAGTGTTACAACAAGTCAATTGTCACCATTATTTACGAATAGTAATCTTTGATTTATTAAATCTTTGAATTTCTGTCATTAAATAAGGCGAAAATTAATATTCGTAAATAGTTAAATTACTGTTTGAAAATGGGCCGCTAGCACATGGGTGTGTAAAACCTCCGTAATAAATATTTTAACCCTTCTTTGCATGAGTTTTTCTTTTACAATTGTGTTTTTTTATACATATATTAAATATTAGACACCAGAAATATTAAGATAGTTTTTTAACTTTGTTTAGCATTTTTACTGGATTAATATTTCTATATAAATATAGTGGTGGCGAAGAAGTTGATTTATTTATTAAAAGTTAAATAAACAGTGATGGAAATTTACATAACTATGCAATTAAGGGTTAAAATATATAAAATAAAAACTTTGGCAAAACTTTTCATGTTTTTCAAGATTTTAGATTCAAGATTTTCAAATCAAATTTTTAATTACACCTACAATGAAACAAACAAATTTTCCAATTATATAAAAAATAAAGATCGTCGGCGATTTTAATTATAGTTTTTTTAAATATTTAACAGCTGAAAAAATTAATATAAACACTGAAAAAAAAAAGAGATTTATAAAATTTTTTGATTCTATTACTAATTTTATACTACATTTGATAACTTCTTTATTTAGTTCCAAAATCGTATGCTCTATCGAACATAACTGCATGAAGTAAAAACTCCCTAAGAATTATATTGCTCTTACATTCGACTGATTAATAGCAACGAAAGTTACTTAACACCCATGTAAATTGTCCAGATTTACAAGTAAACCAACACATTTAGAGTTGTCGAAATTAAACTTACTCAACACAGATGGCTTGTAGAACATTGCATGTGTTGTTAATGACATGAAATTTAAGGGGATCAGATAGGTTTGAAATGACAAATATTGACTGAAGTTCGATTGGGGATTAGGAAGCCTGTAATTAATTTAGATTATTACTTCATTTATGTTTTGTAGAAATTAAAAGAATATATATATATTTGTTAACATGTAGAAAACAATATCTAAAATTTTAATATTACAAAAATAATAATAATAATAACAAGAATAATAATCTTGCAAAACAAGTTTTGTGACTTTTTGTAGTCCAGTTCCCTATGCTTCAGCCGTTATTCCTCTTTATACTGCTTATTATGTCGTCTCACGATTATATCTGAAAGAAAAAAATGTAAAAATTAATTAGTAAATAATAAAAACATCAAAACTTTCAAAAACTAACATGAGTTCCCCTGTTATAGTCATGCTAAAGTTTAAAAATTTTCCCTGCCATCATTTTGAAAAAATCAAAAACCTCCAAATTCTTCTCGTGTCGAAAATTAAAAGATCAGTAGTCGTTTGTGTTGTTCCTCTTCCCCGATGATGGCTTTAAGTTTGAAGCCGAAACATGTAGGATTTTAGCTCTTTTATGAGTTTAAAACAATTTTTACACTGATTTTAGCAACTAATAAGCACAATTTGTGCAATTTGTGTTTTTAAAATACTAGTTAACAGTGTAGTGTCCAAATGGATTCAATTGTAAAATCAAAAACGTTTTATTTATTTTTTTTAATATTCTTAGGCTAATGTACTTTCATAAAAAATATTACATTCCCCATGAAAATAGTTTTACTAGCAAAAAAACGGAATTCCAAAAGTCTGCCAAGTGACCATATCACGAACATGTGCACATGATATGCCCACCATTGTTCCATGTTATGCAAATCGTGATTTTCTTCAATTTAAAAATGCTGTTCTGCTAAATTAAGTATTTTTGGTGTAAAATAAATAAACATGATATTCAATAATTCTTTTTGTTATTCAAAAGTGGATTTGAAACAGAATTTTTCATCAAAAATGAAATTGTTAACACAATTGACATTACAATTTAAGTTTTTATTTGAAAAAAAAAAGTGAAATCATTTTAGAGTTTAACAAATTTATTAAAACAAATTACTTTTCGCAACTGGAACAAATAAAAATGTCTTTATCCTAGACATGCATGGTGCACTTCATATGGCCACCTGGATGCCCATATCAGGAGCAGGTCAGTTTTCACGAAAATCGTTTGATTTTTAATAACTCATAAAATATACACCATCAACGACAGCACCAATTGATAGAGGATTAAAAAAGGAACAGAGTACGCAATTGGAACAAATAAAAATGTCTTTATCCTAGACTTGTATGGTGCTCCTAATATGGCAATCTGGATGGCCATATCAGGAGCAGGTCAGTTTTCACGAAAATCGTTTGATTTTTAACAACTCATAAAATACACACCATCAACGACAGCAGCAATTGATAGAGGATTAAAAAAGGAACAGAGTACGCAATTGGAACAAATAAAAATGTCTTTATCCTAGACTTGCATGGTGCTCCTAATATGGCAACCTGGATGACCATATCAGAAGCAGGTCAGTTTTCACGAAAATTGTTTGATTTTTAACAACTCATAAAATATACACCATCAACGACAGCACCAATTGATAGAGGATTAAAAAATTAACAGAGTATGATGGTATTCGTAAGAAAATACTTTTAAAAACATGCATAACAACGAGAGCTTTAAAAGTTAAAAACAAAAAGAGATCACACATAAAATAGACATAAAATAGGAAAGACATAAAATAGGAAAGACATGAAATAGGAAATTGGCGTCAAATTCCTCAATCTAGCTGAATGTTAAGTCATCACATGATACACTAGAAGAAGGATCAAGCCATCTAGCTCTTTTTTTGGTTAGCCAACATATAATAAGGGATGACCATACCATTTTTTCCCTTACAATAACTTTTTTACATCTAGATCGATATAGAGGAGATTGCTGTTTAAATAATACAATATAATAATAGTACATGTTAAAGTAACCGTCGTCGCATTTTAACTTAGAAAGAAAATAACCTTTATGCGGTTAATGAAAGATGCGGAATAAATTAAAGGTTACGTATACATGATTAAATAGCATATAGGATGGGATAGTTATGACTTTACTTTAGAATATATAGAATTTAAATAAAGATATCAATAAACTTTTAGAAAATATTGAGAAACTATAAATCTTGAAAAAAAATGACAAATATATATAATTTCTACATCATACCAAACTTCATTCCATTACGACTCAAATAATGACAGAATACAGAACTCGGAGTTGGAGAAGTATAATTTGGACAATCCTGTATGGACAAACGTACGTGCGCGCGCACACACACATATATTAAAAGAAGAATTCCTTCAGAATTTATTACATAATATTTTACAATCTTGTTTTAAAATAAGACGTTATCTATTATCAGTGAATAATTATCAGATCCACAGGCATCGAATTTCTCCAAGCAATCAGTCACATATTAATTTGAGCAGAATACAGAAAAAGAGGAAAGAAAATGGTTCTGCGTCATCGGATGATACTGGCTCAAAAAATAACACTGCCATTAGCAAAATAAAGAATCGATTTCTGAAAATTTTCTCATTTAAAACCACAAACGAATTAGCATGTCATTTAAAATCGCCCAATTTATCGATCTTCTCATCAGAAGAGAACTTCATCCCTACTGTTTTAACAACCTTGTAAATTGGGTTGATAAATTGCGTTGAAACAAGAATTAAATTTCAATCGAATTTCTGCGAAAGACCCTGAGTAACAATGAAGTATTTTTAAAAGGAAATTCTTTCATCATTTGATTCATGCTTGTATCCTGGAAGTGTTAGCTTGTTAATGAAAACGTTTCAATATTTTACTTAAATTTAATTGAAAATACTTATGTAAAATAATTTTAATCACATATTATATTGATATGAAAAGTAATATATTACGTGCAACAAACTAATTATAACAAATAAATCAATGTTTTTTTTTTTTTATTATTATTTGTTAAAAAAAAGAAAGAAAGAAAGCGTTTGAATATTTTATTTAAATTTAATTGAAAATACTTATGCAAAATAACTTTTATCACATATTTAAATATTGATATGAAAAGTAATATATTGCATTTACGTGTAAAAAACTAATTGTTTTATAACAAATAAATCAATGTTTTTTTTTTTTTTTTTTTTTTTTTTTTTTTTTTTTTTTTCTAATTGTTAAAAAAAAGAAAGAAAACGTTTGAATATTTTATTTAAATTAAATTGAAAATACGTATGTAAAATAATTTTAATCACATATTTAAATATTGTTATAAAAAAGTAATATGTTACATTTACGCGTAACAAACTAATTGTTTTATAACAAATAAATCAATGATTTTTTTTTTAATTGTTATTAAAAATAAAGAAAACGTTTGAACATTTTATTTAAATTAAATTGAAAATACTTATGTAAAATAATTTTAATCACGTATTTAAATATTGATATGAAAAGTAATATATTACATTTACGCGTAACAAATTAATTGTTTTATAACAAATAAAACAATGAATTATTTTTTTTTTAAGGAAAAAAAAAAGTTTGAACATTTTATTTAAATTAAATTGAAAATACTTATGTAAAATAATTTTAATCCCATATTTAAATATTGATATGAAAAGTAATATATTACATTTACGTGCAACAAACTAATTATTTTATAACAAATAAATCAATGAAATTTTTAATTTTACATTATTATTGATATTATAACATCTTTACATTGGTACGCATCTCTTTTCTATTTAAATACTTTATTTTTTTTCCAGTTTTTCACTATTGAATGTAGTACACAACATCTTAAAATATTCATTTACATGTAATATTTTTTATGTGATAAATATTGCCAAGAGAAAGGAAATAACAAATTGTCTATTTAGATGTGCTAGAAACATCGTTTAATTATATGTTATTTTATATTATTTAAGTTGTTAATTGTTTAGTTAAAGTAACAGATTTGAAAGGTTTTGTGTAAAAAATTACATCAGGCTTCAATAAAATTATTTTATAAAAGGTACACGACACAGCACGTAAATTTGTAACAACGCTGTCTAAAGGGTTTTTGAGGTTAAAACAAGGGTTCTACAAGGTTACAAGGACTTTTTCCGGGATGTAAACTATTTAAGCCCACTCCCCACCCCCTTAAAATCCTAGGAGGTTTTTAAGTATTTTATCAGGGATATTGTATTGAACAAAAATACTTTAATAAAATTATTTTTAAATTAAAATGCGCCTTAAAGAAGAGAGTTGCGTTTTATATGAGAAGGAAGTTTTTTATTAATGTTCTTGAAATAAATAAAGGAGTCTTTAAAGAGTTTTTTATATTGTTCAAGTATGTCTATGATTATATATATGTATATATATATATAACCATAAATGAAACATTACCATAACACCAACTTAAACTATGAAATAATGATATAGTGTGTAATAATTAGTTGACAATGAATGTATTCCCCAACACTCTGAATATAGATACCAAAAACTTATTTAAAAGAAGAAGAAATTAAATTAAAAATTGAATAAAAGAAATTGAATGAATGAAATTATATATATATATATATATATATATATATACAGTGAAACCTCTCTAAGGAGACCACCCATTAGACCATAAAAAATTGGTCTTTTAGAGAGGTGGTCTCTGAATAGAGGTGATGGGTAAAGCAAAGTTTCGTGAAATACATGTTACAAAAAATATGTTATTGAATTTTTTTATTATATTTCATGTCTATACAGCTTTAAAGAAGGAATTAATTGTAGTTTGCTTTGATTTTAACATTTTCTCAATAACAATTTTTGTTTCTAAACATTCTTTGATCTCTTTAAACAAATTTTTAATATTAGTATCCTCTCTAGCAGGTATGGAACTTTCTATCAATCTATTGATTTCAACAAGTGTTTCTTGACATGAAATAGAAGCCCTCCCCCCTCCCCACACACACACACTTAACCGTTAAAAAAAATACTCCTGCACTTTACAGGTGTCTGTTACTTAATTCCAGGTCCAGGAAAGGCGACAATAGCCCTTCTCCCACCAAACCCAACTTATCTTTCCGTAACCATAGTCACATGAAACATGCACGAGACTCAGCGTTTTCCTCTTAAACGGGGGGGGGGGGAGAAATGACCATGATTCATCAGGTCTAAGGAAGCAAACTTACTGAGCGTGCTTTCCGGAGATGAGTGGAATTTCGAAATTTCCCCAAACAAAGGAAAGTAATTCTACTCTTCGACTGAAAAGTGGTCTTTCAAGGAGGGAAACTGGAAATAGTGGTCATTTAATGGAGGAAAATTAACATTGAGCTTATAGCCAAAAATTTTAGACCATAAATAAACGGTCTTTATGAGAGGTGGTCTCCTTATAGAGGTGGTCTTTCAGGGAGGTTTCACTGTATATATATATATATATATATATACATATATATATATGTGCGTGTGTGTGTGTGTGTGTCGGTATAAGACTAGATGGGACACAGTGGTGTATGGCAACAGCGAACCCATGGCAATAGTCCAGGTCAGCAGTGATATAACATAAAATGGAGCTGACACGACAATACTTTCTTTGTCTGTAAATGGAATCGAGTCAGCAACTGTTACCTTATGAATTAAGGTGCACGCGTATTGTGTGACGCATTCTCTTTCATGTCCTGTTCTGGACTCATTTCATTCTATTCGACCTCCCATCCTGCATCACACCCTCTCACTAAATAAGTGTAATGATGGGAACATGAGCCTTGTAAACTTAAACTCTCATTTAATATGTACTTTGTATTTAATCAAGATCATTTTCATTAAAATAACGAGAGGAATACAAGTATTTTTCTTATGTTCTGAAATACACCGTTCAACGTCTAATCTCTGGACCGACACACACACACAGACAGAGAGAGAGAGAGAGAGATACATTCGATATATAACCATTTTGACAAAATTTTGTATCCTATCCTTTTGGGGTACCAGAAGACCATTGGCCTAACTGAATTGATATATATATATATATATATATATATATATATCAATTCAGTTCTGTTTATGTTTTATAAAAATCCCCACACAACCTGGTAAAATATGCAACTATGATAGAAAACAGTTTGTTGCCAATTGACATTGATTATTGAAAAAATATAGTACTTTACAAGGCTACAGAAAGGGATTCAAATAAATATATATCACTACACGGTTTTTGTTTCATACGAAATTCATACTACAGTTGAACTCGGTTAACACCAGAAACAAAAGAAAATATAAAAAATCCTCATATAACCGTTACTCGTAATATGTGTGAAGCTACTAAAAATCATAAATGCGCACACATAATTAAACTGATTAATACTATTACTAGCCCCAATTTTTTCAATGCTAAAATTAACTTAATATCTCAAAGTTAACATCTTATCATTGTGAGAGTCATTTTCTTTCACAATGATAAGACTTGTGAAAGAAGAGAGAGTCATTTTCTTTAGATAAAATCACAGTACTGAATAATACCGGGTGGTTATAATATAAAATCTCTATTTGAAACTGTCTGTAGCTTGAAGGAATAACCGGAATGAAACCAAAATCGGTGTACTTACTAGTCGAGAAGAGGAAAGAAGAATGGAACAATAAAAAAAAAATAATTGCAATAATTGTCGACAGATGACGCTTTTGAGTATGAAATGCAATGTGCAATATTCTGTACCGTGGAGGTGTCACAAACCTCAATGACTTTACCGCATATCACAAGATGTCCGAAACATCACTGCTGATGTGTTACAGTCCGCAGTTAAGCACATCATGCACCGCCTGGATTGTGTCCTCCAGCACAATGACCAAGTGGAACCTGAACATGATCCGCACCGCCATGCAAAAGCGTAACCACTTTCACTGTGACATTTTCCAATAAATTAGGTGTGCCATCCGATTTGACGCCTTAATTGTTTGTTCTTGTATTACACATTACATTCCACACTCAGTAGCACCATCTGTCGGTGATTATCGCAATTATTTTTTTATTTTTCCATTCTTCTTCCCCCTTCTCGAATAGTAAGTGTACCGATTTTAGTTTCATTCGGATCATTCCTTCACGCTACAGACAGCTCCAAATAAAGATACTTATACTATAACCACCCTGTACTTTACACCGATTATTGGAAATTTGAAATTAGTAATTCCAAAGGACATGAACGACGTACAGTAATGCTGCTCATCACGTCCTCTTTTCCTCAAAAACTAGGTCATAAAATGGCAAGTGTCCTTGCAATTTTCGAGCTATTGATTTCACATATTTTTTTATTTTAATAGTAAGAGACATGATAGAGCTTGTTAATATGACCCAGTGTTCGGATTTACAGAAAATTATAATTAACCTATATATAAAAGTAAATTTTTTGTGATCCTTTTTTTCCATGGCCCAGTTGTAAAACTTTCAATAGGACGGTATTTGAAACGTACTTATATCTCCCTTCTTTATTTCATTTTTTCATGACCTTGAGTGATTCCTTTGCATTTTCTTCGGTGAGTGGTCTTCTTGAAGGGTGAAATTCAGTCTGGTATAACGAAATTACAAATTTTTGATAGAGAGTTGTAATGTGGAAACAATATCTTTGAGTCAAATCAGTGTTCGATATAAAAGGGCTCTCTTTCCTTATTCTACCCCACGTTTCTCCGAAAGTCACATTGGACTGAACTGATGTTTTGCTCGTAATAGCTGTGATCCTACTTTCGTATAAAGCGTGAAAATCTTAATATATTTAAATGATGAATCATTCTTACCGTGTAAATTGCTCGTTTTAACAGTGTCCGCGTTTTAACCGTGCTCGTATAAAACGAGATCGACTGTATTTTCATTTGAAAAAAGTTTATTTCAATTAATCGTGAGAAGAAAAAATTTCTGAATTTAAAATATCAATTTTTCGCACTAAATCTATTTGCAAAAATTTCAAAAATACAAATAAGGTGTTTATTTTAATTAAACGTGAAATGAAAATGTTTATGTGTTTAACCCCTTAATCGTCGTGCCCGAGACATTCACGGGCAGTGTAGGCGACGTCTGTTTTATTTAGAATGTTTCATTCCCACCAGTTTTTTAAAATAGTTTAATTGGGTTTATTCTCGCATTGCTTTATCTGGCTATTAAATAAGCCGAATATTTCTACTTAAAAAAACTGGTGGTATTCAAGCAATCTTAATTATTAAAAAGTAGCTTACACTTAAAGAGCGCGACGATTAAGGGGTTAAGGTATCAATTTTCCGCACTAAAATTTTATTTGCAAACTACACTGGTAGAAATAGGATTTTCATCCGTTATTGTGAATGATTATGCCATGTTCTTATTTAAATAAGTCTGTGTATCATATAATATAATATGAGCAAATCTTGCGTGTCTGTCTGTGTATATACATATTTTATCTTAAAAACGGCTGTAACGATTTTGACAAAATTTTGTATCCTACTCTTTTGGGGTACCAGAAGACCATTGGGTTAGGTCACAATGTTCCAGGAAATTCGATTATTAGAATGCATCCATTGAGAAAAATTCAAATAACTATTTTTATAGTTTTTGAGATAAAAAAAAACCCGGTATGGTTAGGTTATCTAAGTACTTTTAAATTCTCTTTAAAAGTGCTGCTAAATGAGGGGGTTAGAATAACAGTGAAGTAAGTCAAAATTTAGTGATTTGAGAAAGGAAGGATTTTTGTGAAAGTCGACTGCATAAGTGAGCTATTGCTTACTTCACTGTCACACTGAACAGAAATTAATATACTTTCAGTGAAAATATGGTTATCTATATTTTCCAAATTTTTGACTTACTTCACTGTTATTCTAACCGCTCAAATATAAAAATAAAAATTATAAACATCTTGGAAGGACCCAAGTAGCATAGATTTTTGCCTCATCTTCGGAAGTTTGTGGAAACCATTCGTAAATGGTTGGAAATTGCTAGGTATAGAAAATTTTCTAATTTGAAGTATATCTAAGCAGGATTCTCAGCAGCTAACGTTTGGACCATTGTTTGTTGGCAAATTGTTTATTCGACAATGGCACAGTGTCATTTTTGGGTCACAACAGGTTAGGTTCAAGCTAATTTTATCTAAAAAACGGCTCAAACGATTGTGACTAAATTTTGTATCCTACAGTTTTAGGTTACGATAAGCCTATTGGACTAGGTCACATGTCCCTGAAAATTGAATTACTGGGTCATTTTTGGGTCTCTGTGGGTGATGCTAATTTCATCTAAAAAAGAATCTAGCGATTTTCACTAATTAGATTGAGAGAAGACCATTGAACTGAGTCACATGTTCGAAAAAAATTCAATTAATGCGTCCTTTTTGGGTCATTACGGGTCAAGCTAGTTTTATCTATGAAGTCTCTAATGATTTCGATAATTTTTTTTATCGTACCCTTTTAGGATACCAGAAGACCATTGGGTTAGGTCACATTTTCAAGAAAATTCGATTAGTGGGTCATTTGTGGGTCATTACGGTCAATGTATTTCAATGTGAATGCATGAAAATTGAGACAGTTATTAAGTTATTGAATAGTTGATAAACTCAAATAGTCTCAAAGTTGCTAACATTTCGCCAAATATCACAAAATGTGGCGAATTGTTTTCGACATTGGCGTGATTTTACGAGAAAACCGACTTTCAAGATTACTAATGCAAAACACATATGCTTAGCGCCAAATGAAAGTATGTGCCTAGTTTGCGCCTTTTCGCTAAATTTTGGCGATATTTGGTGAAATAACTGGATTTCAGAATTTGAAGAAATTTTCTAGAAATTACCAATAGGAGCCGAGATACAGGATTCAACCAATCAGAGTATATAAAATGTTCTAAAAAAACAATTCAACCAATCAGGGTACACAGAACTGATTGTTATATGTTGCACATAGAATTTATTGTTATATCGAGTTCAACACAAAGCTAATTTTAACCAAGCATTGCTCTCTCTTTCCAGATGGTTGGTTGTCTATTTACAAAAGTTTACGAGCTCACTTCCACGTACAGTGAGGTTGCTGTTTTTCTTAATGCAAACATGTTGATTCTACATGCAAAAAAAAAAAAAAAATGTATATATATATATATATATATATATATATATATATATTACCCACGTAGTAGAAAACATTTGGGCCAACTTCTGCTATTTGTTGGCTAAATGTTGTCAGTTGTTGGCGTACAGTATGAAACGTCCGCCTTTCTGCACCATTGTCTAATAAACAATTTATCAACAAACAATGATCCAAACGTTAGCTGCTGAGAATCCTGCTCAGATATACTTCAAATTAGAAGATTCTAGATATCTAACAATTTCTAACCATTTACGAATGGTTTCCATAATTTTCCGAAGATGAGGCAAAAATCTATGCTACTTGGGTCCTTCAAGATGTTTATAATTTTCATTTTTATATTTGAAGGGTTAAAATGACAGTGAAGTAAGTCAAAAATTTGGAAAATATATATAGCCATACTTTTTCTGAAAGTATATTAATTTCTGTTCAGTGTGACAGTGAAATAACCAATAGTTCACTTATGCAGTCGATAAATGGCAGAAGTAGCTGGACCTCTTAAGAGGCTGCATGCGAATAAACGCTCAAGCTAATGTTAACTCTACGGGAAGGTTCTAACGTGATTTCTCGCTCGCATTTTAATATTTTTAAATGCGTTTTATTGCACAGGATAGCTGAGGGCAATCTACAACGTTGTTAGTTTTTACTTTTTCGATTTTGGTTGCAGTTATTTTATATAAGAGTACTTTCACTTTCAGAACCGGTTCCAACCGGTTCCAAAATTGAAAATTCCCGCTTATAAAAAAATTGCAACAAAAATCGAAAAAGTAAAAACTAACAACGTTGGATATTGCCCTCAGCTATCCTATGCAAAAAAAGCATTTTAAAATATTAAAATGCGAGCGAGAAATCGCGCTAGAACCTTCCCATAGACTTAACATTAGCTTGAGCGTTTCTTCCCGTGACTAATGTAGGCTCTTAATGCAACGGGATAGCGCAACTTTCACTGAAACCCTTCATTTCGCAAATGACTAAATTTTGACTTACTCGACTGTCATTCTAACTCCCTCATTTAACAGCACTGTTGAAGCGAATTTAAAAGTACTTAGATAACCTAACCATGTCGTTTTTTTTTTTATCCCAAAAAATATATAAATAGTTATTTGAATTTTTCGCAATGGATGCATTCTAAAGGATTTTAATCTAACTGAAACTATGTAACTCTTTTTTCTCCTATTATCTAATTACTAGAGAATCGAACCTGGGCTTCCAGAGATACAGAACGTCGCTCAAAACTATTTTTTTTATTTAAAATTCTAACACATTTTTTGCGTTTAATATATATATATATATATATATATATATATATATATATATATATATATATATATATATATATATATATATATATATATATATATATATATATATATATATATATATATATATATATATATATAATTATAATATCTATGAATTTCAAAAAACATATCAAGTTCTATACTACTTAAATCTCCAAAGAGATAATCAATGATACTGTGTATACAGAATACCACATATCTAATAATTAACATGTGCAAACATAATATTACCATAGCTGATGCTTCAATGGTAATTGGCCAAATTTTACTCATACCAAAATAATATTGAAAAAAGAAATAGAGAGAAAGGGGAAAAAAAAAAATTATAAATTGGAGTTGCAATTAAGTAAACACAAATGGATTAACAAATTAAATATGAACCATACACAATGGAAAATTGGACCACATGAGAATTAAATATGAATTGGACATGGAAAAACACATGCACATGTACTCATCAGCCTGGATGCACCCACATGTGTTTTAATTAATAATTCAGTGTTTCATAATTCTACTGGCATAATGCTAAGATCAGTAGAATCATCCAGGTACACTGAATTATTACCAGACAACAATTGGAAATATTTAAATAGGAAATAAAAAACCATTAAGAAAATACAATATATTTCACTCACATCGATTATCCAAAAAACTGTAATTAACACCTCACTAAATTACCACGAGATAACAGTTTTGAAATAATAAATTTGGAAATATGAACGCGTAAAGTGTAGATAAAATATTTTACTCACAATAATTATACAGAATCCTTAAAATGTCACAACGTCTACATAATATTCACATCCACATGGCAATGCATCATACATGTTAACTAAGTCGAGTTGAGAGAAATGATTTGTAAGACAAGTTGAGAGCACACTTTTTTTTAAAACACAACCCCATAAATGACACCCAATCACAAAATGATTCAAAAACACTCAAAATAATTCTGGTTTTAATACACTTATAACAAATTTATATCCGTGAATATATATTACTCCATCCAATTTTAATTCCTGAAAGTAAAATTAATATACAATCAATAGCTCCCTCTATAGTTAAATTAAATATAATATTAACAATATTATCTACAACTACCTGAAAGGTAAAGTGTCGCCATCTATTGGTATTATAATAGTTCATAATTAATATTTAGTTAAATATCCACTTTATTAGTTACATACTATTCATTAGATTTATTTATATAAATAAACTTTAAAAAACAATACTAACTTGTAATTTTACTCAAAATTCAAATAAAATATAATACTACTATATGAATAAATCTACACAGAATTAATTCAACTTGCACAGCATTTCAGATATTCTTAACAAGAATATATTATGTAAAAGAGATATTATTTTAATTCAAATTATTTTTGCTGCCAGCTGTGTTAATCCACTGATATTATAGACATTTATTAAATAATTAATGTTTTATTTTTACTACTACTTAAATATATATTAGACTTGTTTTTAAATAATTAATGTTTAATTTATACTACATTGTAAATATATTTTATATTTATAGATTAATTTAAATATCTAATTAAATAATTCATAAACAATTCAAAATATCTCAAAATTTATAATGTTGATAATTAATAGTATTACTACTGTTTTTCAATCAAATTAATGCAATGCAGTAATTAAAATACTTGTTAATTTTAATTATTCATAGACAAAAATAAAAACTATATATATTTATATATATATATATATATATATATATATACAGAGGCTGTTCGCACATTTTTTTAGACAAATTTGATAAATGATTTAAAAAAATGGAATTATTTTAGAGGAAAACTTTCTTTCAACAACTTATTATTTGTAATTCATATTATTCTCTGATGCTTTCAAATTTATTATTCTATCAAGATGGCACATTAAACAAGCTGTGAATCAGAGAATACTTTTTTTTTCCGAAAATAAATATTCTTATTCGGAAGTTTACAATGATTGTACAGCGCATAGTATAAAAATTTCTAAGTGCAAAATAAACATCAGTATTAATTGGAAAGAGCTATCCCGAAAATCAGTACTTATTTTTAGTAAAAAGACTCAAAATGAAAAAAAAAAACATTAAAAAAAGAGCCCATTTCAAGAGTGAAAACGAAGTTTCAGGTAAGGATTTATGACTGTCGCAAATTTATCTTACAATGGGAAAATAAAAATAAGAATATTGGACAAAAATGTTATAATCAATTCATTATATTATTAAGAGAATGTGTTACATCCGATATAATGCTATTTTCTTTATTTCAACGACTTTTAAAGGGTGAAACTGCATCAAAGCAGAGCTACCGCTCTTACTTCAAAAGCTACCGCTGTTCGTTGAAAACATTAAAAACTCACACAGGTATTGCATTTATACCTTTCAACATATTCCTAAGAAGTCACCTGACGTTTCTCTTATGGTTTATTGTGCATTTGGTCTGCTGAAAAGAGCTCTTTCAAAGTGCAAAACCACCACGATTGATCGAATCTGGCAAGTTTTTAAAGAGGCATGGGAAGCAATAACCCTGTAAATTTTACAAAAAAACCTTCTACCATCGAAAGCATTACGCAGAATTAGAATCAAGAAACAAGATTATCATATAGATTATTTCAGAAAGCAATATTCATATTTTAAACTTTAAAAAAAACAACGCCGAAATCGTCTAAAAAATGTGCGAACACCCTCTGTATATTATATATACTAAAAAGAAATGGCGCATCTAGACTTGAATAACAATCATGCACTCCTGACATAATTCAGCTGCTTATTTTAACAGAATAATAAGCCTACTGTAATTTGTCTCGTGCTATAGCCAGTATATCATTATCTTTTACGCGTGAAGGTTTTGCTATGGTACTCCATTGTGAAATTTTGAAATTTTTTAAATTCAATGTTTGAAAAACGGCGTAATCATTAGATTTGAAATTTATATCAAGAAAAATACAATTTTTTACCTTTCTAATGCAGTTTGTCTAACAATTTTCTGACAAATACTTTTCGAGCTATTAATTTTTTTAGTAACTTCAAATGTTTCATTTTCCGAGATTAATCTGTGGCAACGATTAGGAAAACCCAGTCGTCAGAAACTTATTAAGGAGGA
Source organism: Maratus michaelseni (assembly GCA_963931845.1). NCBI lineage: Eukaryota > Metazoa > Arthropoda > Arachnida > Araneae > Salticidae > Maratus > Maratus michaelseni. The sequence goes on from OZ007596.1 coordinate 287,686,251, forward strand.
TTGTCTAATTCGCCTATCTTATTGAATATTTAACCCATGCGCGACGACCGTCAAGTACACAAAGTTTTTATTTTCTAGCACCTGTATTTCCAGATAGAAATCTTTACCTAATTAAATTGCAGGAATTCTGTGATTAAATAAGGCAAAAAATACTATTTAACATTAAGAAATGTATGAATGCTATACGTGACATATACTTCACGGAGTTAATGAATCGAAGTTCAAAGCATAAAGTGTAATATGCATAGCTTAATATTTTTGCTGTTTATGTTAGAAAGTGTCTCATAGTATTAAAATTACATAGATATATTTTCCTTTTTTAGGGTTTCGTTCATCTCACGAAGCCCTATTCGTTCTGCTACGTTGTCTGTCCTTCACAGAGCCGGTTCTCAGAAATAACATAACTTACACTTACAGACTTGAAAATTTGTGTACTTATAGCTGAATACCTACTATGAAGCTGAAAATCATAAAATTTAAAAAAATCGTACTAATTTAATATAGAGAGATAAAAAAAACAAAAATCTAACAGCCTTTTTCTATTAAATTTACACATTTTTTGTTATAGCAGTTGCCAACAATTAAAAATCCACAATAAAAATTTTTCTACAATAATTAATTTTCTATTGAAAGATTTCCACGTGAAAAATGAAAATGAAATAAAAAGTTTCACCCATTGAAAAAAAAAAAAAGATTAATATGACGTCATATTGTTACCAATATGACGGAATTTAAAACGGAAATTTTCAAACGTTTCTCAATAATACAAGAAGTATGAGTATGTGTAAGAACAGACAGTAGGTTAATATGATGTCATTAGAGAATTAAAAAGAAAATTAATCTGACGTCATATTGGAAGTTTAACGGACTTTTTCAAGTGTTTAAGAATAATACAAAGAGAGCATCAAAATGAGTAATAGAGAAAGCAAGTAAGATATGACGTCAGCAAGTGATTATAACGTCATATGAGTTTGAGGAACATATTGAATCATGATAAAAACCCGATTATGGAAATATTGGCATATTTTAACATTTTGAAGGTCTCTATACAATATGTTTAATTTTGAAATTGATTTTTTTTTTAATATCGCATTTTGTCCAGATGACAGATATTATTATGACAGAGTATAATAGCGGGCTTCGCCTGTTATCGGACCAGTTCAGATTTTCGAAAAAAAACGAGAAAAATATACAGGTAAATTGTTACTTTATCAAAAACATGACTTTTTTTTTTTTATGAAATTTATTTTGATTTATTAAATAAATGATACGGTGTTTTGAAAGGAATATTAAACGAAACCCTTTGTGTGATCTTCGACAACACTTACCCACTTGTTTTTCATTATCATTTTATATATATATGAGTTGCAAATTTTTATTCAATTATTTTTAACAGGTTACTTGAATCTTATTTTTAGATGGAATACTTAATTTTTTTTAACTTTATTTTCTGTTTGTTATTGAACTAATTTTATTTCGAATAAAATGTTGTATGTTGCATTTGAAAATTTATAAATTAAAACTTTTTACATAAAATTTAATAACAGGAGTTATATTATTGTTTTGGACCCTCCAGAAAGGAAAAATTTTAAATTCTCTTAAAATTCTGTTATATTTGAACATATTTTTTTTCTGTAAATGACAATATTAAGAAAAAAAACCCTTGACGGCTCGGCCTGCAGGCCCAGGTAGACTTCGAAGACGCAGACCGTGGGGTGCCTGTTTATTGGGAATTGCAGAAGAAATGACCTTTTTGCCATGATGCGGAAGTTGGGACCGACCACTTTGAAATCTACCTGTGTCTGTAGGGGATTTTTTTTGTTTTTATTTTATTATTTATATTTTTTTTCGCTGTAAGGGTTGGTCTTATAAAAATCTTCTCAATATAAAAGTTGTAGATAATATTAAGAAGATTTGTAATAAATTTAAGTGGATTTGATATCTTGTGAATTGACGAAGTTATGAATTGTTTTCTTCTGGAACCCCTATTCTCCTACCCCCCTTTGAGGCCAATTTTAATTATATCAAAAATCTGTCATACATAAATTTTCGGTCCTTTTCCTAGAAGTAATAACGACTTTAAATGGATTCGATACGTATCATAATTAAGAAGTTATGAGGTTTTTTTTTTGTTTTCACAAAAAGCCCCCCCCCTTTCCCCCCTTGGTTCGATTTTACCCATTAACGAACTTGACCGAGATTTTATTCCCCTTGATTTTATGTATCCGTTTGGAAGAGATTTGTGCAGAACTGTTGAAGTTATCGTGTCCATTAAAAGTGATATAGATAGATAGATAGATAAGTTTTTGAACTGGAGGTGGTTTTCGGTTCTGGGAGTCAGGATCGGCGTAGATCTCCAAAAAATTTCCAGAAATTCCAACATAGGGGAGAATATAACATGTAGTATTTCTTACGAAATCTACCTAAAAACTGTATACTATTACAAAGTATTCCAAAATAAAAAGAAACATTTTGAAGTTATTAAATTTTTGAAGTTATTATTATTATTATTATTTTTTTTTTTTTGCATGAAGTTTGAAGATTTTTCACTTCTAACTAAAACAAAAATGTTATTACTCTACCAAATTTACAATTATGATTTAACATCATTACCAAATGATCATTTTTAAAAAAAGAACAAATAAAAATAATTAGATGGATAGCTTTTTTTTTTTTCGAAATTTTATTCACCTTCCAGTATTTTATTCATTATCTAAATTGCAAAATGGATGGAAAGGTTAACAAAAAGAAAAAAAAAATGTTAATTTCTTTAAAACCACTTTACTGATTAAATATCCATTTTCCTTTTTATGTAAAAAGGAGCGATATAAATAATAAAAGATTACTTTAAACGCATGTTACTGTTTACTCGGATATAAAATTCATGAATAGGATAAAAAAAATATTTGTAAGCAGAAACGTTTCCAGATTAATATTTTATTTTATCATGTGAAAATAGCAAGTTTTAAATATTTTATTTCAAAAAGTCCTTCCGGCCTGTACCGGGAGGAAAAGGTAGCTTTCCTATATCTTCGTTTTAAAATTTTAGCTAATGTTACTCGAAAACAGCAAGTTAAAATGCAAAGAAACGTTTACAAAACATTCGTTAATACTGAATTTGAATAAGAAATTCGCCAAATTATTGAGCAATAGCCAAATTGGCTTCATATATGAAGACTTATTTTGGTCGCCAAATTTGGCGATATTTCGCCAAATGTCGCCAATTTTGGCGAGAATTTGGCTCTAATGGATATGAATATATAGTTTTATGCGTATGATTGGGAAAATTATTACAACAATGAAAGAAAATAATTTGCGAGTAATCGCGTTAATGTGCTGTTTTGTTTCAAAATGTCAGCCACCCTAGAATTTCAAACTGCTCTATCTCAGCCATTTTTTAAGATAGAGGTAAACCAAAAAATGCTCTGGAATCCTTGTATCAAGGCCTAACACGTAATTAAAAAATAAATTTGAATTTTTAACTTTTTTGTATATTTATTTTAGTTTTAAATTTTGAAATGGCCGCCATCTTGAAACAAAATGACGGACCGAGTTGGCCAACGAACTCGGTCGAGACATTAGTGACCTTAATACACACAATTAGTTTCATCAAAATCGATTTATAAATACGGGCGTTATCGTATGACATAGGTCAGATATATATATATATATATATATATGGATATATATATATATATATATATATATATATATATATATATATATATATATATATATATATATATATATATGGATATATATATATATATATATATATATATATATATATATATATATATATATTATAAATCAACATTTGAACGGAGGGTGATTTTGGGGTTTGGGGGTCATGATCGGTGAAAATATATCAAAATTTTCCGGAATTGCTTTCCTCCGAACGGCTGCAATAGGTAGCTTTATACTTTTTTGTATTGCTACCTAAAATCAGGAATTTCATGTTTTCACATTTCTTATGCTTGTTTAGAAGCTAGATTCAATTAAAACACTATGTGATAAAAAAAAAAAAATAGATTATTTCGACTTTAGACGTTTTATGGGATTTCTAGATAAATGCATGATGAATGCTTTCAGGACTTCGAGAATATAAAAAACACGTTCAACCTTATATTTTTCAGCGAAAATTTTATCACGAAGGCAATTAGGGGTCAGAAACCAATTGAAGAAAAAAACTATACTGGGAATCACCCTGTAAAATAAAATGCGCGAAATAATATGTCGCTACAACACATGACTAAAAGTATATTGTACGAAATGTGTATTCAGTTATGTATGAATAACACGTATATTCATGGATTTGATTTGATTCGATAGCCTAAGAGAGACTGCTAAGACTAGTACAAGTCTGTAGAGCATAGTATCCTTCCCGCTCCCCTTATATTCATGGATATATGAGGATTTCTTTATAAAAAAAAATGCAATGATTTTTGTTTATAGCATACAGGATTTTCAACCAAGTTTAAAGCCAGTTTTTGAAAATTTGGCTGAATATAGCAAAAACAACATAGTATAGCTAGAATGTAAATATATTAAAACATTAACAACATATAAGCAGTTTTATAAAATAATTTTTAACTGCTAATGCGCGAAATATACAAAGTTTTTGTTTCATGATATGGCAGTCATCTTTATAGTGCAATAAATAAATAAATAAATAAAGCCAATTGAAAAAAAGATTAATATGACGTTATATTGGTAGTAAAACGGAAAATTTCAAAAAATTTCTCAATAATACAAGGAGTATGAGTATGTGTAAGTACCGAAAGCAGGTTAATATCATTAGAGAATTAAAAAGAAAATTAATCTGACGTCATATTGGAAGTTTAACAGATTTGTTTTTCAAAGGTTTGAGAATAATACAAAGAGAGTATGAATATGAGTAATAGAGAAAGCAAGTTGATACGACGTCAGCAAGTGATTATAACGTCATATGTGTTAGAGGGACGTATTGAATCATGATAAAATACCCGATTATGGAAATATTGGCATATTTTAAACATTTTGAAGGTCTCTATACAACATGTTTAATTTTGAAATAGATTTTTTTTAATATCGCATTTAGTCCACATGACATATATTATTATGACAGAGTATAATCCGGATCAGATTTTTCGAAAAAACGAGAAAAGTAGACCGGAAAATTTTTACTTTATAAAAAACATGACTTTTTTTTTTTTTTTTTTTTTTCCGGAAAATGAAATTTATTTGCATTTATTAAAGAAAGGATAAAGTGTTTTGAACGGAATATTAAACGAAAAACTTTGTGAGATCTTCGATCATACGTACCCACTTGTTAAAGTTAACGGTTACTTGACCATAATATGAAGCATATCTGACCAGATTATTGACCGTATTATGGTCAGAATAAAGTAAAATTACGATTATGTAACCGTTTTCTATAAAAACTGTCAAACTGATTGGACAGTTTGCTGCAATTTTCTTCTTTCTTCTATCTTTACAAAAAGAAGGTATTGGATTCATGAAAATTTTCGATTTCCGGTTTTTGACGGATTTATACGTTTTTGAAGTTTCTGAACACGATTTGACTGTTTTTAGAAAATGTCTCTCTGTGACTCCGTGACTCTGCGATTCAGTCTGTCTGTCTGTCTGTATGTATGTGAAAAAAATTTTGTGGGCACTTTATCTCAAGAACTAATGCGCGGAATTTAATAAAACTTTAGATTCGGTCCTTGATATAAATTGGTGCTGATTAGATTTTGGTGTAAACAGAGCCAACAGGTAGCGCTGCTATGTTACATTTCTCGCGATTTTCGCAATAGCTCTATCTCAAGAACGAATGCAATGTTTTTCATCAAAATTCAGATTCAGTTTGTTTTTGACATAAACCGCTGATTACGTTTTGGTGCAGATATCCCAACAAGTGGCGCTGCTATGCTACTTTTCCCATGATTTTCACGATAGCCATATCTCAAGAACTAATGCACGGACTTTCATCAAACTTCAGATTCAGCTAGACGTTGACGATTAGGTTTTGGTGTAAATCTCCCTACATGTTGCGCTGCTGTGCTGCATTTTTCGGGATTTACACAATTTTAGCGCTAGTCATATCTCAAGAACTAATGCACGGAATTTAATAAAACTTTCGTTTCAGTTAGACCTTGACATAAATTGGTACTGATTCGCTTTTTGTGTATGCGAATTCTGTGTGAGATAGAAGAAAATTTTGGGATTGGCATATCCGACTAGTTTAACATTGTAATACAACTGATTATAAACCCGGCATGCTATGCACTTGTGACTCGCTTGTTATTTTAGTTTTATATAAACTGTTGAGAAGCAGATATTATTGATGAATTCGGATAAATATACACTTTTATTTCAATGATTACACTGGTTTACAAATTTAAACTTTTTTTATATACTTTTGATGAAACACCTATTTTCTTATTATACTACCTCTTACTAATCAAAGGCTGTATTTGAAAAAAATCTATCACATCACATTTTTAAAATTTTTACATTTTTCAATATTTACATTTTTAATTCTATAATGCATATATCACGTCACATCCAACCTACCGCATTGTCAACTTGGGGTCTATATTCTGTTTTCTTGTGTTTTTGTGAACTAAAGTGGTTTTGTTTTTGATAAAATGTCTAATACAGTGTGTAAATTAAATTCTGATCGTTTTTGTTCGTTTGTGGACAGTTTATATTTGCAAAAAAAGGATGACCGATATCGGAATGTTCTAAACAATTATATTTGCATTATTTTGTATTCTTAGTGATTAATCAAGATAAAAAGTGGGTCCCACATGTTTTTTTGTGAAAGCTGTAGGCTTACTCTTATATGCTGGGCTTCGGGAGAAAAAAAGTATCTTCAATTTGGATCACCGATGCTATGGAGAGAACATTCAAATCACGAAAAGGACTGTTATTTTTGTTTGACAAGAACTGCAGGCTTTAATTAAAAAATAAACATAAAATTTAATATCCTGACATTCCATCAGTCTCAAAACCGATATCACATTCCGAAACTCAGCCACATCCCGTATGTCCAGATATGTCAAGTGCGAGTTGCCAAGACAGTGACGATTTGTTTATGGAGGATGAAAATGATGACGAGTTTGTAATCGAAGATGACAAAACGCTACATTTAATAAACCAAAATGAGTTGCACGACCTTGTGCAAGACTTGCAACTATCAAAATCTAAGACAGAGATTATTGCCTCTCGTCTACAACAGTGGGACTTATTGACATCAAATACCAAAGTAACTTATTACCGAAACCGAAATTATTTCACCAAAATGGACGATGTTTTTTGTGCCTGCGGGATAGTCATGCTAAAGAACATCATTACATAAAAAAATATTGGCCTGTCCGAAATTAATTTACTCCAGGAAAAATAAATGTGAAATATACTTCTTTAGTGGATCCGCAAAATATAATTTTTACATTAAATTGGGCCTAATAAAAATTTTCGTCAAAGCCATGGATCTGCACAGTGCAGTGCTGCTTTTAAATATTTACATAAAATTTTTTCAAGTATTTCAGACGCAAAAGTAAAAGAGGGAATTTTTATCGGTCCACAGATACGTAAATTGATATAAGATAAAGACTTTTAAAAACTTTTATCTGCTTGAGATTCCTTTAAAACTGGTCGTACATGGATTCTTAGGAAATCATAAAGATGAAAATTATGAAAAACATATTGTTGTTTTATTTAAAAACTATCATGAAATGGGTGTGAACATGTATCTGGAGATACATTTTCTCCATTCACACCTAGATTTTTTCCTGAAAACTTGGGCTCCGTGAGTGACGAGCATGACGAGCATTTTCACAAAGACCAAAAATTTTTGAAGACATACACAAAGGTTTTATTGACGAAAGTATGTTAGGGGACTACTGCTGGTCTATTTTAAGAGAAACAGATCAAGAAAATTATAAAAAGAAGAGTAAAATCAATCATTTCTACTTTTTTCTTTTTATATTTCCTGTTATTATTATTTTTAAGTATTTAATAAATATTTTAAAAACTAGACGTGACAGTTTTTTTACAATAATTTTCCCGTACTCAGTGCACTAGAATCTATGAAAAAATACACATTTCGGCAAAAGTATATAAACCGTGTAAACCAGTGTTATTTGTAACCCAATAAAACATTTCTGTAAAAGATATTTTATTATAATGTTGCATTTTTTTATGGTTTAATCCAGTTTATCTTTGTATTATGCGAATTTTTATCACTGTTCCTGTCAACACACATACGAATGTTTTTTTTTTTTTTTTGTTTTTTTTTTTATAAGTTGATTGCGTTAGAAGAAGTGGGAGTGTAAAAATAACTATAGTTTGAAACAAAAAGGCCTCGAAGAAATACTTGCAATGGACATTGCTTTCAGGACGACTAAGCTGAATTGATAGTATTTTTATTACGTTGTTTTCATTTTCATTTTTTGTGTTTAGGCCGTAATCAAATATAATTTGGCTAACTTTTAAGACATTCAAGAAGTAATTTTTAATTTTAGATGCACTAAATTAGCAGCTGCTCTTATCCAGAAACTATGGAATTGAATAGCGCTTTTTAACACTTTCCAACATTGTTGAAAAGTGTTTCTGAATTCGGTTTGTCTGTCTGTCTGTCTGTCTGTTCGTGCCCTAATTCACGTATATATATATGTATAGTCATGCAATTGATATATGTTATTGAGGTTTACGAAATGTTCGCATGTTCGGAAAGCATGTTCGGTATTGAATATGAAGTGTGTAGCACTAACACTTTTTTTTACAGGGGCACTCAAAATAATTCCGTTACATTATGGTCTATGGGGAAAAATCATTTGCGGTTTATTTTAGTGCTGTTATACAATTTCAAACATATTGAAATGGATATATATCACTGAGGTGCACTACAAGAGGCTAACTATAGAATAGGGTGTGTATAGCACTTAAATTTGTTTTACAGGGACACTCAAAAAATTCCGTTGCATTACGTTCTATGGAGAAAAATCGTTTGCGATTTATTTTAAGAATGTTTAAATATGTCAAACAAATTGAAATTTATGTATGTGACTAAGGTGCATTACAAGAGGCTTACTATAGAATATTTAGAGTATAGCATTTGTCGTTCATATACAGGGACAAACAAAAATTTTGGTACTGACTGTTAACAATAATTTCTGGAAGTGCTTTTTCAGTTGCTGAACGCGTTTTTAAATGTAACTCATATTTTTCTGTTACTTGGTTTGTATAAATTCTATAAATCATATACATGGCAGCACAAAAGTTCTGGAGTACATTTACGTTTATTGAGAGAAATTGCAAAAGGGAAATTTTAAACTGTGGTCTGCTTACAGGGCTGTACAAAAGAATTCGGATATTTTTTCGAATATTGTTATTAGTTCCTGAAATTGGATTTTTAAATATGTTATGCGTTTTTCAAATTGTTTACTTAGATATTATCTTTCACCTAATTAAACGGTAATGATTTGTAAAATTATTTTGGAAGAGTTGGAAAGTGTTACATAATCTATGCTTGACGCATGATTTTTCGTTCTTGTTTATTTTCGAAACGAGCAAAAAAATATTTAGAAAAGTTTGTCAAGGATGGCATTTTGAATAGAAGTTCCGGTCCAACAGCTCAAGAATGACTGTCATGAGACAGCAATTTCTTATATCTCAGGATGTAATGCATTTGTCAAAACATGAAAAATGCTATTTAATCTCACTTTCAATAGTTATGCCTGCCAATTTCATGCTTTTCTTTTAAAAAAAAATCTGTGAACATGTCGAACTGTTCAGATTTTTCTGCGGGAGAAAATATTATTTGAGAAACTGCCGTAAGTAATTTTTTACCCAACAATAGGGAAAAAAATCCTGCAGTTAATGGTTGATTTTCTCATTAGTGTTAATAAAGTTTTGAATTTTTTCTACACGGAAACTCTTTTTGAAACTATTAGCAGTAAAAAAAACGGTAAACAATAATCTTATTTCGTGGTAAGGTAAAAAGATTGTTGCGGTTTAGGTAACGGCGAAAAAAAAAATACGTTCACGTCTTCCTGACATCATTCACTTTATCCGGATCTTGCGAGTCACGTCTTGTCATCGTAATCTTCAGTTATTATGTGTATTTAAACTAGGTACATTTTGTTTGATTTTAAACCCTAATATATTGTACTGCAAATATGTATATATAAAGACCCCAATATGAATACAGTTAAAAGAGGAATTGTTTCCATGAAATGACAAGTTTCTACACGGAAACTGTTTTTGAAACTATTAGCAGTAAAAAAAACAAACAAACAAACAAAAAAAAACAATAATCTTATTTTGTGGTAAGGTAAAAAGATTGTTGCGGTTTAGGTAACGGGCAAAGAAAAAAAAATACGTTCACGTCTTCCTGACATCATTCACTTTATCCGGATCTTGCGAGTCTCGTCTTGTCATCATAATCTTCAGTTATTGTGTATTTAAACTAGGTACAATTTGTTTGATTTTAAACCTTAATATATTGCAACCCTAATTCCAAACCCTAATGTACTGCAACTATGTATTAAAGACCCCAATATGAATACAGTTAAAAGACGAATTGTTTCCATGAAATCACAAGTTCCGACTTTTTCGAGTGTTCTTATGAGAAAAACGGCATGGAAGTTTCGATGTCCCCTAATTTCTCTACGGATACTGTTTTTATTTCTTTTTATAAGTTCAATTGCAGCTTAAGTGGTCATAAGACTCTTAAAATGTCGAAAAAGTAAAAAAAAAAGACCCATTTTTCCATTTTATATTTTAAAATGTATATTTACGTTACAAAAACACAATTTTTAAAGTTGATGATAGATACATGTTTCTCCTTTCATTTCATATGTTTATTAGATCAGAATGGGGAAAATTAATGGATTTTTAAATTTGTACAGAAAAAAATTGGAATCTCAAGTTGCGCGCATGATTACAAAAAAATTCCGCATATAAAAGAAAAGTTTTCGTATTTAATTACACTTGAGAGGCTTTTACTTACACCGAACCTAATAAAATGTTTATTTATAGCATTTTTATGTTTTAAAAACTACACTCTATCCTTTTTATATAAAATTTTCAGAATTTGAGCAATATAACACCAAATAAATAAATAAATAAATAAAAAGCAGCAAAAAAGTTGAAAATCTAAGTTTACTTTACCTACCATACTATGCACTATATATATCCTAAAACTTTTCTGAAGAAATATCGAAAAGGGCTTTAAATATCTTGCGCCAAATGCCCCAAAAATCGCATTTTGAGATAAACGACTTTAAAGTTTTCTCTTTGAAAATAGTCCATATTTAACAGCTATTAAATATGTCATTCATTTTGTTTTAAAGTGTTTAGAAATAATTACTCTTTAATATATAAGTATATTCAAATATTGAAGGTTTTGAAGGTTTAAAAGTCTCATGACCACTTAAATTGTTGGCAAGACCAAATACACTGAATAGATGACGTTACCTTATTTTAGCCAGTTTTGTCAATTAGAAACTTCTCATTATATGGCAAAAAATATATATAATAAGGCTCTGTATATATTTTCCACTTATATTATCTCCCAGGACTATACAATATACTTACACTGTTAAAAATTTGCAGCAAACTGTTCAGTCATTTGACCGTTTTTATAGAAAATGGTTACATAACAGTAATTTAATTCTTTTCTGACCATAATATGGGCAATAATATGGTCAGAATACAGTTAAATTACGTTTATGTAACCGTTTTCTATAAAAACGGTCAAATGACTGGACAGTTTGCTGCAAATTTTTAACAGTGTAGTAAAAGACACGAGACTTTTAATTCAATGTTTAATTTAACTTTTATGATAGTTATACGAAGTAATTTGACACGTTATACAATTTCATGAATTTTTATTACACTGTTAAAAATTTGCAGCAAACTGTCTAGTCATTCGACCGTTTTTATAGAAAATATAAAATTATACTAAATTATACTAATTGACTTGTTACAGTCATTGCAGATTTTTAAAATAAGAAAAAAAATAATGCAATAGGCATAGATTATGAAACACTTTTCGGACAATGAAATCGATCATTATTGGTTTTGTAACCGAATTATTTTTATGTAAAACAGTCACATAACCCTAATTTTACTCTATTCTGACCATATTATTGCTCATATTATGGTCAGAATAAAGTTAAATTACGGTTATGTAACCATTTTCTCTAAAAACGGTCAAATAACTGGATAGTTTGCTGCAAATTTTTAACAGTGTAGATTTTACTTCCAAGAAAGGCTAACAAAAACTGTATTAATGTTTAAAACCATTTTTTAATACTAAATTATACTAAACGACTTGTTACAGTGATTGCAGAGTTTTAAAATAATAAAAAATAATAATTTAATATGCATAGATTATGAAACACTTTCAAACAGTACACTTTCAAACAATATAATTAATCAATTTTATTTTTCATACAATGAAATCGATCATAATCGGTTCTGTAACCGAATTCTTTTGTGCGACTCTGTAAAAAGACAATAAATGCTATGTACACAATATATTTTATGATCTATATGACATAATCTATACAAAACATTTTGTAGTGCTACTCGGTGATCCTTCTTTATGTTTGAAATATCATAACAATATTCAAATGCATCTTAAACGATTTTTCCCTTCAGATCATAATGTATTGGAATTATTTTGTGCGCTCCTTTAAACAAACTATAAATACTATGATACTTCTCTATTATCCCGTCGACCACTGTTCATAACAAAAAACTATCGCCAAACTGTAACGCCAAATAAAAGAGAAAGTTGCCATTTTAATATCAAAATAAATAAATAAATAAAATATAAGAATTTAAGGACACAATTGTTATTTTAATTAATGAAATAATTAATAAATCAGTAAAACATAATGAAAAATACACGCAAATGTCGAATTAAAAACCACTTGATGACAACAAACACGTATAATGCTTCTGACATCAAGTAAATGGAACTGCATTTTTGGCGTTTAATCTTATTGTTTGGTGAGAGTTTTTTGTTATGAAAGGTGGTCGACGGGATAATAGAGAAGTACCAATGCTTTTTACTTTTGCCTCATGAGAAAACATGTTTTTGTCCATTTCAGTGATGCATATCACTTTCATTATGTTTGGTATATTGTAACATCATTTAAAAGTGTCGGTATCGTTTCCCGCCCCCCCCCCCCTAGATCATAATGTAAAAGAATTTTTTGGGCGTCCCTGTAAACGAACTGTAAATGCTGCACACTTTATTTTAAATACCGAACATTCTATAATAAACCTCAATAATATATAAAAATTACATGGCAACCCGAGTATATTTACGAGAGTTAGAGTCTGAACAGATGGGAAGGTGAATTGAGAGGCAGACAGGCAGATAAACCGAATTCATAAAAAAAAATTTCAATTATGTTTGAAAATGTTAAAAAAAAATGGGAAGGAGGAGACATGCGGAATATTTATTGCTCTTAAAAAATGTATAAAATTTCAAAAATGAGCTATACCGACGCTCTTGCATTGTTGACTTTTATATAGCGTTTTACACAACATAAGAAAGTCTCATGTATGACAAATTACTAAATCCTCGAATGTCTTATTTCGCATTAGAGGATATAAAATTTTGAAAGTCGCAATTTTTTCAGAAGAATCCACTATTGATGCATTTACATTGCTTTTAGAGGTAATAAAATGGGAAACAATAATCCCTTCTTGGCTAGGCAAAAAAAAGCATTGTTGTGGTTTAAGCAACTGGTAAAGAAAGAAAAAACCTTTACGCTCACGTCTTCCTGGTATTATTCATTCTCTCCGGATCTTGGGAGTCGATAATAACACACAAGTTGTCATCGTAATCTTCATCATTATACCTGACGTCCAGTATGCATGACTAATTTTTTTTTCAAGGTTCTGATTATGATGTGATTATATGCTTGCAGCTGTTTTTCGTCGTCTTCTTTACCGAGAATTTCATTGGAGGAAATTGATGTTTATGGAGTTAGACATAAAATGTGATTTGTGAGACAAAGCAGTGGGTTGTGTAAAGGAGATGCTTGGTTGATAACCTTTGTGCCAAAAGATCTATAGAGCATTTTGCATAATTGTATTGTTTGGAAAAGAAAATTACTCCCTTTATTTATTTATTTATTTTTTTTAATATGCTGTGACTACTTATATCATTAATATAAAGATGTAATGATTTAAAATTGTGGAAAATATTTTGTTGTTTTTCTTTAGTATTGTTTATTCTTTTAGAGATATCGATAAATTTAAATGTATAAAATTCGAAATCAATTAAATAGATAAAATCGTTTAAAAGCACTTGAATTGAACTATTTCTTACATCTAAAATGTTTATATGCTTTTTATTTATGGAATATATTTACTGTTATTTGAAGTGAAGACGATTTGTTATTTATTATGGATCATTTTGTATTGCAAGTTCTGATGTTGTTACATGCTATGATGTTATTATATGCTTATAGATGTTTTTCGTCGTAAGAAATTTGAATTGGCCAGCAATGCGTCATGCATTCTGGATGTGATCCGATGTTATAGACACGTGGATTTTCTTATTAATAGTAATTGTACCTTGCTTAAATGTAATAGTTCTGTTAGTAAGTGTGCTTCTGCTTTATACTGCCACACTTTCGTGTGTAATTAATGGTATATTTAAGCTGGTGATTTAGTTATTCGTATAACTTTTTTTGTACATGTCAGACATCATTTTATAATAAATCAAATACGCTCTTCAACTTTGTAATTGCTTTTTCTCCGTATACCGTGATTTCTCGAGGTAGGAACGCTAATTACGCAGTTTTCTGTTAGAAGCAGTGCTAGATACCTCAATGTATATACATGGGTGCCCCATGTGTAGCCATTTTTACTATACCTATACACCAAGTTCATGTCTATACCTAACTTCGTGCAACATAGTTTGAGACTAAACTCAATTAATGTTGGTTTGGTTACGGGTGCTACTATCGCATTTTGCACACAAGAGCTAAACAGACCGGAAACACTGTTTAAAGTGGAATCCAGCGATGCCGGAGTCAGGATTCAAACTCGCACCTTTTGTCGTGTTGTCAGCGATCTAACAACTAGACAAGCAGATGGCACGGAATTAAGAAGCTACACTGTATATTATTAACTTTCACTTTTCACTTTTCACTTTATTAGTTTTCACTATTAAAGTGAAAACTGACCAGTTTGAAATTCATAACAGTTTTAAATATCATTCGGAAATAATAAAATAAAATTTTATTTGCAAATTAGTTAAAAAAAAAATAATTATTATAAAGTAAAAATATATGCAAAATTTTAGTATATCGTATGTTCCGGCGATAAAACAATGATTAGTGTAAAGTATAGTACTGATATTTTTCATGTCGGGTCAGTTGGGGTAATTATGAACATGGGGTAATTCAGAACAACTTCAACAAATACTTTTGTGTGAGAAGCTGATAAAAAAAGTATTACCCGAATGAAAGCGTTCCCGCCGTTTCTGTTTCGTGGTTGGCAAATTTTCTCGTGCTTATCAAATCCAATAAAGTTAAAACTGACAAACAGTTTTGTAGTAACTGGGACCATTCTTCATTTCTATCAAATAAAACCAAAGTTAATCTTTGTTCTTAATCAATAATTATGGAGTTATAAGCACTCTATCAGAATATTAATAAGTTTTTGCTCATTTTCAAGGACCTACAGAAAATGTTCATAATTACCTCTCACCTTTTGTGATATGGGGTAGTTATAAACAGTTTTTTCTAAGTGTTTTGTTCCATAGTAGGTCGTATTATGCCTCATAAGATGTCATAACTGCTTGTACAGTTGAAATTTTAGGTTTTCTTAGACACTTTTGTTCAGAATTAAAAGTTTAATATATCTAAATATCAGAAATTAAATCGTCAATTATTGCAAGTCCATTAGATTGTTTGGATAGATTTTCATTTAAACATATAAGGCATTAGGACCCCCCCACCATTACATTTGTCTGGGAAGATTTTCATATAAATATATAAATTCAAAACAAACCCAAGAGTACATAGCACCCCCCGGTATACGCTGCCGAAGGCAGTGGGTCCCTCAACTTTAGGTTCGGTTTGATAGATTTTCAGTAAAAGTACAAAACTGTATAAACTCGAGGGTGTACGCTGTTAAAATCAGTGCGCTCCCCAACATGAGGTTCGTTTGGAAATATTTTCGTTTAAATATGTAAACATTCAATGCTGGTTTTAGGTATATTTAATATTATTATCACGTGCCCGGGCAAGGCCGATAAGGTCAACTAGCGGTATAATGATGTGTGTATGAACAAGTTGTTGACAGAATGTTGTGTAAGAAGTCGATAATTTTTATCGTATACAATCTCAAAACAAAAAAATAGTTGTTCACAATTGCCCCATGAATTTTAAAGTAATTATAAACATCTGAGGTAAGTGTAAACGTGCAAATTTAAGTACTTAATTACATGCCACAGCACCAGTAACTAAATGTAAGTGGAGTATAGAAGTGGAACATTAACTTTAAGGCAGTTATAATTTAAATCAAATAATTATTTCATTACGTCACCATAATCCACACTTCAATTAATTATTATTTTGCTTTATTATATGTTTGCAAACTTAAATTTACAAAAATATTCTAACGAAATGTACCTATTTTGAAAATATTATTTTTCTTAAAACGAATATTTTATCATATTTTTCATTTCTTCTCCCAATTATATTAGTTTTCTTCGTGAAAAAAAATTTCTGAGTTGCCATTAATCTAGTTAGTATATTTTACTGAGCTGAAATTGATAGTTAGTTTTTCCATAACTAGAAAGCCATATTTAATCATAAGAAAGCACGTGCATAAGGAAAATGTCATGAAAACTAATTAAAAATATTTTTCTATAAATATTTTATTTTACTGGTGCCACTTTAGAGAAACTAATTCCGAAAAAAATATATATCAACCGGAAAGATACTTGAAGAAAATATTTTTCTTATTTTCTTAAATAAATTGAGGTGGTAAATTTGGTGCTTAAGTAAATTTCCTTCTTAAATTAGTTTCACGTATATTGTACAATTTTATGCAAGAAATTGTGCAATTTTGCTCTTTTAGCTGTTCCATTTATAAAAACATAATACAAGCTAAAATATAAAATTCTGTTTTTTCTATCTAATTACGTCTAATCTTTTTCAACTTTCCATCTGCAGTTCCCTCTAATACATTTTTTAAATCTTTATTTTTTTTTCTTTTATAAAAGTTTATATAACAAATAATAGATTAATGAATAAATGGATAAGTATGTGACAGATATTTCTGTTTACTCTAGCCACTCGACTAATACTAATTACAAAAATATATATAGCAACCGAAAAGATTTAAAAAAAATTGAATAAATTACGTTAGTAAGTTCGTTTCTTAAATAAAATTATTTTCAAGTGCATTGTTGAATTCTATGCAAATAATTCTGCACATTTCTTCTTTTAACTGCCCCATTAAAAAAACATAACACAATCCAACATATAAAGCCGTGTTTTTTTCTGTCTAAGTTTGAACGTCTAATCTTTCCCGCCTTCCCAGCTGAGATTCCCGCTGATAAAATTTTAAGACCTTTATTGTTCCGTTTTTCTAAAGGTTCGTTTATATAATCAGGGATTTATTCCCTCGCTCCTCATTTTCTTTTAATCCAAAAGGGGTCTTTTTAAAAGGAACCCCGATATCCCAAGCTTTTATATGGATTACGGAAAAGAGATTTTATGCCTTTAAAATTATATATTTTGCCATTAGAAAAACACCTCGTTTGTATTTGCATAACAAAAGGCAAATAGCTTTGTTTGAGAGATATTCAATGCTTTTTTAGCTTTGATCCTGTTTATTTGCTATTTCTAAAGTATTATTCGTAGAATTTAAAATCAAAGTATTTGGTAAGGAGAAAGTTTTTCCCTTTAAATTTCTTATTTATTTATTTATTTATTTATTTTATTTAATTAATATATATATATCTATATATATAACCATTAATGAAACATTACATAAACACCAACAAAAACTATGAAATTATGAATTAGAATATAATAATTAATTGACAACAATAGTGTTCCCCAACACTCTGAATATAGATTCCATATACATAGTGAATAAAAAAAAAGAAGTAGAAGAAATTAAATAAAAAATTGAAAAAAGGAAGTTTGTGGAATTTTGACAGAATTTTCAGGTCCCAAATGCCTAAATACCACAAATAAAATGTGTGGTTTCATCATCATATTAGCCATAACATTGCTAAAGAATATGATTTTGGGACTACCACACCAAAATACAGAAATAAACTGTGAAAAAATCATAAAGTTTAAAAAATAAAAAATATATTAAAAAGGAAAGAAACCTCTATCCATAGAAAAGAGAAAAAAACTGGGAAATATAATCATAAAGTTCAAATTACAACAAGATTAAAAAGGATATAGAGAAAAAAAACAACAGTTACCAGATAGAATACATGATCCAAACAGGAGGCAACACATAACACAGGCAATGAATTACAGAAAATCATTACATGTTGTCAAAATAAGTTTTAAAAGATGATTGACCAAGGAATATTATTAAACAGCATAGCCAAACACAAACCAACATAGAATCAGCTCCATCTGTAGAAAATTTAAAGTAGACCACCAAACATGTTTTCAAATGAATTAATAAGGTGCTGCCATCTATGAGAAGTATTCTATGATTTAATAAAAGCAGTAGATTACTATTATTAGTTAAAGATTAAAACAAATACTGTCTAAAGAATAATATATATATATGTAATAATAAAAAATTTTCGCCCTGTTTCTTTAGTTAAATTATTCCAAATTCTTCAATTCTTTTTTCCCTCTCTTTTTAAAATATCTCTTAAATCTATTTTGTATTTTATTCCATAACTTAATCAAAATATTCTTTTATTTATCATTCTAAAAATCTTAATCTGTTAAAAGCTACACGTATTTATTAAAACCTTATTCTCTTAAATTGCAACACTGCCTCTAAACGCACCTGCCTAATTTCTTCTTTTGAGACATTTAATTTTTATTCTTTGGAACTTTTGTAATACCATTTTTATTTCTATTTAATTCATTCGGCATCCCATGATTCCAAGCGGTTTTCGCGCCCAAAGACCTTTTTACCTTTTTAATTTGCCGCTTCTGTTAAAGATTTTTAATCATACGTCAGAGACACGTCTTCGTGGCCTCATTTTTTCATCCATTAGCGAGAAAGCTCCGCCTTCTTTATCCCCCTAGCGCCCTCCGAACATGGATGCGAGTGGACCAGCTTGTTCGCGCGTTTTGTACCTTTGGGCCAAATTTTGAAGTATTTATACGGTTAACTGGCTTCGGAGACAGAATTTACACGAATTAGTGGTTGTCATCTAATTGCCGTCACTGGGGAGTCTACACTAATGCATCGGTAGTATGTTCTTCAAGCTCTGCTAATTCTTCAAGATCTTCAAATGTGTTCAGTTTTAATGAAGCGAAAGTTGGTGGAGTTGCTTTCATCTCTGTGATCATAATAAAGCCACTGCTCATCTATTAAGTTATTAAGTCTTCTTTTTAATGTTTTTGGGAAATGTCTTCTGGATTTCACTGCCTCTGCTCAATTTTTACGACTGCAAATACACTACGATTTCCGATGTGATATACTTCGAGATTTGTCTTCATGGTGAGCGACTCGAAGTGATGCCCTGTCAAGGTGTCATGACTACATTTCAACGATCTCGACTGCGGCTACCTCGATATGATTATCAGGTAATTTTAGTGGTTTCGGACTGAGATGTTCCGATTGTCTGGTGGAAAGAACGTTCAAGTCGACAGCAATAGCGATCGTCTATAATGTGCCAATTTTCGACAGGAATGTAACATATATATATATATATATATATATTATTAGGACTACAATTTTAATTTGTAAATTGACAGGGCTCTTTGGTATCGGGATTTCAGTGTATGTGGTCAGTCTCTTATGTTTCAATGGTTAAATTTTACTTAAAGTTATATATATATATATATATATATATATATATATATATATATATATATATATATATAATAAAAAACAAATTTAAAAACTCGTTTGCATAATCAACATAACAAAAATATCAATTTCCGGATGAAATATTTTAAAATTACGAATGCATTTCGTCCTCATGTTTTGTTTAACATTAGAAAAGGGAATTTAACATCTAACTGAAAAACACCCGTAACATTGATTTGGATTTTTTTTTTCACAGTACTTTCCTTAATGCTAAATGACATTTAAACAGTGTAATGTTTTACTTTTCTTTTCATATGTATGAAAATCGCCCACCTTTATAAAATCTCATAAAAGAAATTCATATACGAGTTACAATAACAGGGAAAATGTACTCGTAGAGTTACCGCTAGCAAATATATTAACAGAAACCACATTACCCAAACTTTGAAATAATTATAGCTGTAATTAACCGATAGTCCCGCTTAATTCCCAACGTGTACTTGCTGTAGCAATTACATTGATAATATTCATAATTACAATTGTTTACACCTTAATCACTGATATTAAATTACACGAAGAGTAAACAATCAGAGAAGAAGGATCATTATCGGCCCATTA
Source organism: Maratus michaelseni (assembly GCA_963931845.1). Classification (NCBI taxonomy): domain Eukaryota; kingdom Metazoa; phylum Arthropoda; class Arachnida; order Araneae; family Salticidae; genus Maratus; species Maratus michaelseni. The sequence goes on from OZ007596.1 coordinate 287,706,864, forward strand.
GTTTCTAAATGAAAATGTATATCTTGAAATAAATTTCCATTTTCTAATATATTTCCGTAATAAATATTCCTTCGGAGAGGAATTTCCCAGATGGTTTGTGCACAGCAACATAGCTACAATTTCTAACTTCTGATGTTAAGTTTCAATGAAGTTAAAACAAATTTTCTGTAAGTGAATAAAATCAATTGTTAGAAAATGACGTGGTAATAGGACTTTTAAATTGGAAAAAATGAAAAACTAGTCGTTGGGTGCCACCGTAATACTTACCTATCATAGATATGCATAATATAAAATATGAAAATAAAACATGTGTAAACTATTTATAAAATGCATTGCAATTCGAATAAAATCGTGGCTTCATGACGTCATAAACTTTAAATGCTCTATTACTGAATTGCGTGAAAAAAAAAACATCCATTTAACTCCAAAATTGATAATCATATTAACTAACGGTTTACTGCGTCGGATTAAGCGTCTCATTTCCAATTAAAATATCTGTTTGAAATGAAATTTGAATGAAATACTGTGTCATGGAAAATCAAAGAGTGTGGGAAATAGGATTACAATTATATCAGCAACTGATTTTCCGATCAACTTCATTCTTTATGCAAAATTTATATATTTTTATTTTCTTTTTAATTCACTCCTTAAAATAAACAATTTCGGAAATTTTTATATAGTTTTTATCAGAAAGAAAATTTCGAGAGTCCGAAAAAAATAGTTCCGGATAATTGAGGTTTTTGAAATTCAAAAAGCTTCTTCCCATTATTACATACTAAGTACATACCAAATTTCAAGCCTCTATCTCAATTTGTTCGAGAGTTAGAGGGCTTACAGACACACAGACACACAGACACGCACACATACAGACGGACGGCAAAATTTTCTTTCTAAAAATATGTTTTTGAAATCAACAGTGTCTGAAACGTGTAAATCCGTCAAATTTTTTCTGTTCGATTTTCAAAACGATTACAAGACTTGCCCTATACTACGTATGATGGGTAATTAAAAATGACAATTTTAAACATTTAATATCTTAAAATGTATATGATTTAAAAACGTAAATTTTGGAGGGGAGAAGGATTATTTAAGATCTTTCATTACATATATTTGAAAAAATACAATATGCAGAATTAATGTTTATAGGTTGCTTCGAAATGTCAGACAATTGCCATGAGAGCTAATGCTTAGGATTACAAAATAAATTTTGCATCTAGAAAAAACATTTTGGTGCTTAATTATAGTTCAGATTATAATAATTACACTGAATCTAAATAACTTTGTATTTAAAGCATTGTTATATTTTTAATTAAAAGTTGTATTTAGATAATAAAAAATCTTGACATTTTCAACAGTATAACCACCCAAAATCAATATATCTTTTTGAGCAATAAAAAAGAAAATTTAGGTTCACTTTATGCAGACTAATATAAACTATATCTTCTGAAAATATCATGAAAATATATTGAAATTGTTTTGAGATTTTCTGCGCGTTATGCACAAAAACCTCATTTTGAGAAAACTCACTTTAAAGTTTTACTTTTAAAATTCTGTGCATTTGGTGCTTCGTACGTTTTAGGCAATAACTCGAATAATAATTATACTTTTTTAATGCGGTATGTTTTATAATGTTCAGAAAAGTTCTTTAATATATATAATTTTTGAAAAAAAAATCGAATTTTTCAAACGTTAAAAGTTCTATTACTCTGTAACAACATTCAAATACCATTTGATTGTGATACTGATGTTTATCTCTAAGTTCTAGAAAATTTCAGTATCTCATTTGCAAAAACAACCAACATGATTCTTTCTTTTTATTATGTTATGTCCGAAAAAAAAATATATATATAAAACATTTACGTAAATAAATGTTATAGAATAGATTTTGTGTAAATTGAATGTGGATAAAAATATCTTTGAATTGCAAATAGCATCTAATATACAATAAAGTACTCTTCATATACATTTTTATAAATAGTTATTTTTAAATTACATTTTCAATTATTAATTAGTTTAATTCTTTCAATGTTTCTCAACTCCTTTGTGACCGTTAAAATTTTACTTCTTTGAATTCTTATTGAATTTAAACCATAATTACTATAAGGAAGGCATTGATATCTTAGATGCAACATTGCTTTCTATCCTGTTGTTTGGTTTTAAAGCATACTTTTTACAGACGAGTAATAATTTACATGAAATTTGCAAAATTATATTAAGATTAATTGTTTTCAGATTTATGAGAAGTGGAACTTTGTAATATATGGATAAGGAAATTTATATACATACTAACTGACCCGAACGACGTTCTCCGGGCCCGTGATAATAAATTTAAACAAACCTCAAGTCTGTATGATTATATATCTTTATCCCGATTTTGTATGAAATTATATTTTTAAATTAAAAATTGGCAATAAAATATTAATATTTAGTTATGAAAGCGATCGTAAGAAGACATTTCTTGTTTTTAGCAAGTAAAGTCGTTTCATAGTCAAAGAAAAAAAAGTATTCTTGTCCGAACTCTTTGAAATTTTTAACGGTTATAAATACAACGGTTTTTTAATCCGTGTAAAAATTTAGTGAAAAAATATTGTTATCTAGTTATAAAAGAAATATGTTTTCTTCTCGCTATTTTTGTTTGTTTATTTTCGCGTCAACTCCTTTAAGATAACAATAAAAAACATAGTTATCATCTACCGAACTCTCCGAAAGTTTAAGTGGTTATAAATATAACAATCTCCAAGCTATCTTTAATATTTCGTCAAAAGATATGGATATTTAGTAGTAAAAACATGAGTCGAAACTGAGCGAAGCTACTCCGAAACACCCCGCACTTTTTCGCGTTTTTTCAAACATTTCTCAGATTTTATTTTTTTTAAATACTTCTACACGTCCGAATGTTTCAAGTATTTTGTAGGTGAAGTAAATATGGTCTATCGAGATGCTCTAAAAAGATTGTGTAACAATATGGACGTTTAGTTACTTTAAGCGTAGAAAAAAGACCGTTTCCTTGAGGAGCGAAGTGAGCTGTGTTTGCAGGTAATTTTGAAAGGGTTAATATTCATATTTTTTTAACAGATTGCATTGTCGATTAGAAGAAGTTTCCAGCTTTAAGAGCATAATTTTGGTTTGTCGGTACTTTTAAAATTGTACCCTGGAGGGGCGTTGCCATAAAGGTAAAAAAAAGCGTCCTTCGAGAAAACGACCTTTTTTGACTTTTTGTTTACAAAAGATTAACAACGATATTTTTTCGAATTGATTACAGCATTTCAGACATAGGAGTACGGTCTTTCTGAATATATTTTCTAACTGTAACTGTACCTAATTGTTTGGCCAATTTAAGCCGATTTTAAACTACGAAATAACACAAAAAAAACCGCCGTTCGGCTCTTCATTTCCTCCTGATATGTAAATTGGGTTCTGGGTATGCGCGAAAACTTTTGCCGACTCGCAAAGAAACAGATGAGTTTTTGACGACTTTTTAATTAATATCTCGGCTAATTATCAAAATATTAAAAATCTGAGCCGCAGGTGCATCAGGACATGCCTTGGACTCCTAAATCCAAATTTTCAGACCTTTGAGAGCTGTAGATTTCGCTAGCCATTGCCAACAGACAGACACACACACAGAGCGAAACATTCTTTTATTAATATAGATTACAATAGCAGGCAAAATAGAAAAAAATCCTGTAGAGATATCTCTAATATTCTGTAGAGTTATAATTAAAAATCTGTAGAGTTATTATTATTTTATTATTGATGGCGTTTTTAATAATATTATACAGTTATTAGTATATAGAGATATGTATATATTATTATATATCTAGTGGGTTATTGTTATATAGAGTTATGTATCTAGAGAGTTATTATTATGTAGAGATATACATTATTATATATCTACAGAATCGTTATTATAATTACTATTATTATAATTCTGTGTAGTTGATTATCATCTACAGAGTTATTATTCTTATTATCTGTAGTTAATTATTATTTATAGAGTTATTGTTATCTCTAAAAATCTTTAGAGTTATATCTAACAAATAAGTTAACAGAAACCACATTATCAAAATTTTTGAAATAATTATTGTTCTAATTAGCCGATAGTCCTGCATAATTTATAAGGTATACTTGTTGTAGCAATTACATTGATAACATTACTGATTACAATTGTTTACACCTTAAACACTGACATTAAGTTATTCGACGGGTAAATAGTCACAGAAGAAGGTTCATTATCGCCCCATTAGTTTCGAAATGAAAATGTGTATCTCTAAATACATTTCGATTTCTTAATATGTTTCCATGTTAAATACTCCCCTGGAGATGAAATTCCCAGGCGGCCTGATCACAATAGCATTGTCATAATTATATCATTTACGATCAAATGCAATGAAATTAAAACAAACTGTGTCTAAATGAATTCAATCATTTACTGGATAATGTGTTAACTTTGCTCATATGTCATTTCATTGTGGTATTGTTGTTTATCCGAAAAAAAAAATAATTCTAACTTTTCTGGTTTCAGATTTTTTATATTTTACAAGCTTTTAAAAGAGAAAGTATGATCTCACATATTTTGTGCACATGTATATATTTTCATTTCGCTGTAAATGTACTCAGCATATTACGACTTATTTTTTTTTTTTTTTTTTTTTTTTTTTTACGACTTAAAAAAACAAATTATTAAATATACCATACTTTGGAATCTCATTATAACACGGATATAAAAGTTTATGTATTTTTTATTTACATATTTTGTAAAATTGCCTTACTTTTTTCTTAATATTAATTTTTAAACGCAATCTTCATTTAGTTATAATATGTTGTTAACCCATTTTCGGCCAAAGGTGCGTAAACGCACCATTTCAATAAATATTTTTTTATTAACAGTGCGACATATATTTTTCACTAATTTTATTTTTCTGCTATTTTTAAGGGTTCTGAAGACATCTATAAAATATTAGTAATTCAATTGAAGTAAACACTTTCTGTTGTGAAATTTTCAAAATACGCTGGTTTTTTACTTGAAACGGTTATTGACAAATTCGACTTTTTGAAAATGTATAATTATTCCACTTGAAATTAATCATATGTTTTTATAATGGAGTAAAGTTGCAAGTTCTGTAAATAAAATAAAAATAAAACAAATGCCATAAGAAAACTTAATTTTTTTAATATAAAATTAATGGTAAATTATTAATAATAAATTAATAATGGTAACGTCAAATTCAATAAAATATTATTTTTTATGCACGAAACTTTTTTGATGTCTTAATGACTGCAACTTAAGCAAATTTCAATGCAAACAATACCACATTTTATAAAATTTCTATGCTTGGCCTAAAATGGGTTAATGAAATACGAAAATTTACGAAATAGTTGAATTGGTATTTTCTATACTACTTTAAAATATAAATTTCCGCATCTAATCAGATAAATTACTGTAAAGGAAATGTATTTTCAAGTTACAAAATTACTACTTCTTTTAAATCGTTATGTATTATTTCATTTTTTTTTATAAATATTAAAATTAAAACATCATACTTAAAATAGTACTCTAATTTATTACTCTTTTAATTTTGAAAAATTATATTAAATATATCATACTTTGTAAACCCATTATTAATCGAATTTTTTTGCTTCGAATTATTTCTTATTGATATTAATTTTGAAAAATTACCCTTACCTCTTAATTACCCTTACGTATTCCCTCTTCCTAACAATAAATTAATTCAACTTATATTGAATATTTTTATATTTAATCATTTCAGCCGGTTACACAAAATCTCTGAAGTACATACAATTTAATTTTAAATATTAATTTTCAGTGTACCTCGAATTGACTGCATTCAAAGATATTACAGGCATTTCCAAAATTACGACATAAAAAAAAAAATAATAATGTCTGACACACAATTTTCATAGCGTTATAATATCCAACATTTTTTAGAAATTCACTAGATTGCCTGTGTATACTATATTCATTTATTATTAAACTATTCACTGTCGCAACCAAATAGAGGCACAGACATACCTGTGCCTCAATTTGGTTGCCACAGTGAATAGCGAAAATAAAATTTTCGTAAACTTACCTACTCAGTGTTTATATTTCAAGTTAGGCGAGCCTCCAACATATGATTGTGCGCGTCCAAAACTGTCAATCACACGATAAAAAATATTTAAAACTGTCAAATTTTCATATATTTTTCTTATTAATCCATTTTCTCTGCTTTAACTTGTTTCTTATTAACCCTCCTAATACCATTTTTTTTTTCTTTCATTGAGAACCACCGGGGTCTTAAGTTACTACACATTTTTATTTTGTTACGTGATTGTTACTAAATGATTATAAATGTTAAATTTATTCGTTTTGTTACATAAAATGTGCTTTAATATAAAATAATATAAAATATCACAAAATATCATGAAATAATATAAAATAACATAAAATAATATAAAATATCAAAAAAATATCACAAAATAATATAAAATAATATAAAATATAATAAAATAATATAAAATAATACAAAATATCATAAAATATCATAAAATAATATAAAATAATATAAAATAATATAAAATACCAACCTTTTTTTTTTCTTTCATTGAGTACCAACCCCATTAAGATTTTTATTTTGTTAAATGCAATATTACAACTAAATGTTTATAAACATTAAATTTATCCATTTTGTTATAAAAAATGTGTTTTAATATAAAATAATATAAAATTTTGTGTTTAAAATCTGATCTAATACATCAATTCGTATTGGGGTCACAGGCGACCCCCAGTCGTACTCATTGGATAAATTGTAAATAAAAATAAAAATTTACCCATCTTATTAATTTGCTCTACATGAGTCAAATATTAAGCATAAAATGAACACATTCAATTGTTTTCAGAATTTTTAAAATCATACATTTATTACAGTTGCACCGTAAATTTACTATGGGGTCACAAGTGACCCCATGGTAGAGGAGGTTTAATGCAGTTTTTCAAGTCGGATGTGCCAATCCCAAAACTTTCTTCTATCTCATACATGTTAATATTTCAAAATAACAGAATATGAAATTTTATGAAATCCCGTGCATTAATTCTTGAGATATGACTATCGCTAAAATCGTGTAAATCCTGAAAAACGTAGCATAGAAGTGTCACCTGTAGGGTTATTTACACCAAAACCTAATCAACAACAACTTATGTCAACATATAAGTGAATATGAAGTTTCATAAAAATCCATGCATTAGTTCTTGAATTATAGCTATCTTGAAAATCGTGAATAATGCAGAGTAGAAGCGTCACCTGTTGGACTATTTAAACCAAAAACGAATCAGCACCAACTTATATCAATGTATAACGTAATATAAAATTTTATTAATTTCTATATAACGCAAAATAATCATTTACATAAATTTTACTTATGATTTTGGATAGCATGGCACAAAAGATAAATCAGTTTATTGAAATAAATACATTTCATTGCATAATATAGACTCAGTGAAAGTAATATATTTAACAGTGTATTGACAAAATTATAAGTATTTTTTGTATGTGCAAATATACTTTAGAAGACAAACCAAAAATAATTTAAATTGAATTTTAAAACAATACTATTAAATTCATGTGAAGGTGTAATTCGAATTTTGATATCATTTCTTTTAAAACCATTATTTTGAATTCAGGAGAGATGTGAATGAAAAAGCATCAGCGAATAAATTTTATATATCATTTCATGTCAAAAATAGTAATTGCATCTGTGAACGTAAACAAAACAAAAAATAAAATGATTTTTTTTAAAATTATTAACATAGCGTCACTCAAATTTGATATCATTGCTTTTAAGACCCATATTTAAAATTCTTAGAACCAAAATAAACTGCTGCGTCACAACTTTTAACCCGTTAAGGGTTTTTGTACTGATATGTATTTACTACAAACTTTCTATTATTTTATCAGATTTTGTCAGTAAGTTAGTAATAAATACCGATTATTTCTGTCCGTAAGTTAGTAGTTACTAGCGTCTTGGCTAATAGTTTTTTTTTCTATAAAATATTTTTTTTTTAATAGCGGAATTTTTATCGCTTTTTAATAAACGAATAGCATATTAAGTTTATTTCTTAATGAATATATTTATATTTCAATATTTTACTGTTTAAACAAAATCTCTTTTGTGCAGTTTAACTGCGAAAGTTAAAAGTCCGCGTAGCTCCAATTAAATGGATTTCAAAACTTTACAAGCATTTCTACAAAAATGAACTTTTTAAAAAAGAACGCTTGATATTCAATTTGTATAGCCTTATAATAAATATCCAATATAAAAACTATATTTAACTGACTACTTTTTTATTTTATTGTATTTATTTATTTATTTATAATTTATTTTTATCACTAAAATTCCTGTCACAACAAAATTCATTAACGGAACAAGACAACTTTACGTACAAGTTTTATTGCTTCTCTTTTGTGCAGTTTAACTTCGAAAGTTAAACGTCAGGGTAACTCCAATTAACTGGATTTAAAAACTTTACAAACATTTCTAAAATATCGACTTTTCTTAAAAAGAATGTTTGACATACAATTTTTTATAGTCTTATAATATCCAATATAAAAACTATATTTAACTGACTACTTTTTTATTTTATTTTATTTATTCATTTATTTATAATTTATTTTTATCACTAAAATTCTTGTCAGAACAAAATTCATTAACGAAACAAGACCACTTTACGTATAAGTTTTATCACTTCTGTTTTGTGCAATTTAACTTCGAAAATTAAACGTCAGGGTAACTCCAATTAACTGGATTTCAAAACTTTACAAACATTTCTAAAATATCGACTGTTCTTAAAAAGAATGTTTGACATACAGTTTTTTATAGTCTTATAATATCCAACATTTAAAACAAAAAATACATTTAATTGATTGCGTTTTTTTTTTTTTTTTTTTTTTTTTTTTTTTTTTTTTTTTTTTAACCACTAGATTGCTTGTCAAAACTCCATTCATTATTCTCCTATTCAATGTCGCACCCAAATTGAGGCACAATTAGGACGAAAAAAAATTTTTTTTTTTTTAAATTGAGAACTGAATTTCAAAACTTTACAAGCATTTCTAAAATACCGACTTTCTAAAGAAGAATGTTTGACATACAATTTTTTATAGTCTTATAATATCCAACATAAAAAAAAAAAAATACTTTTAACTGATTGCGTTTTTTCCCCTTTAGAATCACTATATTGCCTGTCAAAACTCCATTCATTCATTATTCTCCCATTCAATGTCGCACCCAAATTGAGGCACAATTAAGACAAAAAAATAAAAATTAAAAACAATAAAAATTTTTGAGAACCGAATTTCAAAACTTTACAAGCATTTCTAAAATATCGACTTTTTAAAGAAGAATGTTTGACATACAATTTTTTATAGTCTTATAATATCCAACATTAAAAAAAAATACTTTTAACTGATTGCGTTTTTTCCCCTTTAGAATCAGTAGATTGCCTGTCAAAACTCCATTCATTCATTATTCTCCCATTCAATGTCGCACCCAAATTGAGGCACAATTAAGACGAAAAAATAAAAATAAAAAAATAATAAAAATTTTTGAGAACCGAATTTCAAAACTTTACAAGCATTTCTAAAATATCGACTTTTTAAAGAAGAATGTTTGACATACAATTTTTTATTGTCTTATAATATCCAACATTAAAAAAATATATATATACTTTTAACTGATTGCGTTTTTTCCCTTTTGCAATCACTAAATTGCCTGTCAAAACTCCATTCATTCATTATTCTCCCATTCAATGTCGCACCCAAATTGAGGCACAATTAAGACAAAAAAAAAAAAATAAATAAATAAATAAATAAATAAATAAATAAAAATAAAAATTTTTGAGAACCGAATTTCAAAACTTTACAAGCATTTCTAAAATATCGACTTTTTAAAGAAGAATGTTTGACATACAATTTTTTATAGTCTTATAATATCCAACATTAAAAAAATAATACTTTTAACTGATTGCGTTTTTTCCCCTTTAGAATCACTAGATTGCCTGTCAAAACTCCATTCATTCATTATTCTTCCATTCAATGTCGCACCCAAATTGAGGCACAGTTAGGACAAAGAAAAAAAAATGAAATTTTTGAGAACTGAACTACTCACTCTTTCCAATTCAATTTAGGCGAGCCTGAAACATATATTCCCAAGCGTCCAAAACTGTCAACCACAGGACCCCCCCCTCTTGATTGTCGATGGTAGCCCTCCTCTAGAGAGTGAAAAACCCTCTCACACGCCCCGCTTTTAGTAGGATTGGATTCAAAATCACTGCATTTACTGTGCACGACCATTTTTTTTTTCGTCCGCTGATTTCATTGTTGGATCTAATGGAAGTACAGTGTCTGGGACGCTTTCAATCTGGAAAAACCGGAGGACATATAAGAGTTTTTTGCCGGATTATTTCGAAGATTAATTGTAATAAAGCGTGAAAAAATTGGTCTTTGTTAGAGGCGGGACAGCTGAGAAAACTTCAACATCCCTTATTATAGGAGGGCGGAAGTGTTGTATCCACAAAAAGGGCAATCGGGGTGAGAGGAAATTACCAATAATGTCTATTATTGTTCTCAAAATCACTTTCCGTATTGTGATAAGATTATGTAAGTAGTTGTGAGAGGAAGATGAATGAGAAATTGACTATTCATAGGTGTTATTCTTTGCTGAATAGATAAAATTTCAAAAGACATATATTTTACATAAATTTAATAGGGATTTATAATCAAGTTTTTGTATAATTGCTTTTAAAATTGTTTCATTTAATTAGAACGCTTTTCTAAAATTGTATGCAGATTTAATTCAGACAAACTAATAATAAAATATAAGTACTAAAATATTCTCTTTCATATTTTATTAATTGCAAAGAAAAAAAAAAACCCACAAAAAGGGCAATCAAGGTGAGAGGAAATTACCAATAATGTCTATCATTGTTCTCAAAATCACTTTCCGTATTGTGATAAGATTATGTAAGTAGTTGCGAGAGGAAAATGAATGAGAAATTGGCCATTCGTAGGTGTCATTCTTTGCTGAATAGCTAAAATTTCGAAAGAAATATATTTTACATAAATTTAAAAGCGATTTATAGTGAAGTTTTTGTATAATTACTTTTAAAATTGTTTCATTTAACTATAACGCTTTCTAAAATTGTATGCAGATTTAATTCAGACAAATTAATAATAAAATATAAGTACTAAAATATTCTCTTTAATATATTATTAATTGCAATGAAAAAAAACCCCACAAAAAGGGAAATCGGGGTGAGAGGAAATTACCAATAATGTCTATCATTGTTCTCTAAATCACTTTCCGTATTGTGATAAGATTCTGTAAGTACAGTATACTCTCGATATCTCGAAAACCTTGATATGTCGAAAAATTATTTTTCCCCTTGACATATTCATCTAATGTTAATTTTAATTCTTATCTCGAAAAGTTTTCACTCAAAACCTTGTTATGTCGAATATTTTTCGAAGTAAAGATATGAATTTTTCCTGAAAAATCGCCGTTCATTTGTATCCAAGAAAATAAAAGTATGTTTCTAAGAATCTCCCACACCCTTCATTATCTCTCTGAGGGATCAGGAACGATTTCGATAAGTCCATCTGGTCACTTGAAAGGCAAACAAAGGGAGAAAAACTAGTCGTTCCTTGTCACATGGGTGGCATTTTTGGGAGGGAATGAATGAGGGGGCGGGTGAAGATGCATGCGGTAGATTGTCTCGCCAAATCACATATCTTGCCAATGATAATTCAACTATCCAATCATTTGTCACTCATGTTTGTTGCTTAGGTCAAGTGTGTTGTTCTAAATTGATCAGAATTTACTGCATATGGTTAAGGTATTCGCGAAAAACGTTAGTGAATTGATAAAACGTGTTCGTGAATCGCCAGTTCTAACCTCAAAAATGGAAAGTTTGAAAGAAAATAAAGCAGTGAGCATTAAGCGAAAGTTGAACGTGTTAACAATTGAAAAAAAGGTAGAAATTTTAGAGGCTGTAGATAAAGGTGGGAAAAAGGGACAAATCGCAAAGGATTTCAAAATTCCAGCATCGACTTTATCGACGATTTTGAAAGACAGAAAAAAGATTGAGAAACTTTACGAGCAGGAAAAAGGAGCCGCAAAGAAGATTAGGAAGGCTGCATATCCCGATTTAGAAGAATGCCTAATAAATTGGTTTAAACAGTGCAGAGATCGTAATGTCCCTCTTGGAGGTAATGTGTTGAAAGAAAAGGCCGAACATTTTGCAGAAAAACTGGGACACAAGGATTTTAAATGCAGTAATGGATGGTTGGAGAACTTTAAAAAACGCCACAACATTGTTTTTCGAAAATTGTGCGGCGAGAGCCAATCAGTGAGCGATGAACTTTGTTCGGAATGGATTAAAAAACTTCATGCTCTTTTGAAAGATTATTCCCCGGACAACATTTACAATGCCGATGAGACAGGGCTTTTCTTTAAAGCACTACCGGACAAAACTGCAGTTTTCAAAGGAGAAGTGTGTCACGGAGGAAAGCAGAGTAAAGAGCGAGTAACATTACTGTTAGCTGCCAACATGAGTGGGACCGAGAAGTTAACCCCCTTGATGATTGGAAAATCCAGAAACCCAAGATGCTTTAAAGGAATGAAGTCCTTTCCTCTTCATTACAAAGCGAATAAAAAGGCTTGGATGACAAGCGAATATTTTTCAGACTGGCTGAAGCAAATAAATAAGAATATGTGCAAAAAGAAGAAGAAAATCTTACTTTTCATCGACAACTGCAAAGCTCACGGCATTATCCCAGAATTGAAAGCGGTGAAAGTGAAAGTAGTTTTCCTCCCACCAAACACCACTTCACAGCTGCAACCTCTCGATCAAGGGATAATCAGAAGTTTCAAAGTTGGATACAGGAAGGAGGTAGTGAAGAAGATCGTAGATGCCATCGATAGGAAAGAGGAAATTACGCCATTAAACATTCTTGATTGCATGAGGATGGCTGACCGTGCTTGGAGGGACGTCACTCAAAAAGCTATCATAAACTGTTTTAGAAAAGCTGGCTTTGTGAAAGAAGCAGAAAATGAAATTGAATGGGACGAGGAACAAGAAAGCAGCGCTGAACCCGAAAATGAAATGCAGTGCGAAGAATGGGGGAAATTTTCAAAATCACTCAATCTTTCCGAAAACATAACTTTCGAAGATTTCACTGAATTAGACGCTGACGTCGAAGTCTGTGGGCTGTGGACCGATGATGAAATCATTTCTCAATCGATTTCTTCTCCAGCGTCTGATGATGAGGAAGAAATGAATGTTCCAGAATCATCACCTATCGTTATTGCGTCCCAAGCTAAAGATGCTGCCCACATACTACGACACTTCATGGAATGCTCGGAAGGCGTGGAAAATGATGACTTCGCCGCTATTTTTCGAATAGAAAAATTGGTTGAAAACCAATTTCAAAAGAGATGTCGCCAAGCCACGATACTGGACTTAAAAAAAAAAAAAAAATTAGCGATGTAAGTTCATTTATGTATTTTCTAATCATTTTCAATTTAATGTAATTATTTTCTACTAGTAAATTAAAATTATCATCAGGTGATTAGACATATTGTCGACTATCATTACATATTTTTACTTATTCTCATATATCATTACTCTAATTTTTATAATATTATTCTGTATCTTGTGTTTTTACGTGTTTTTTTATGTTTTAGCTATGACCTTGTTATCTCGAAAACTCGCTATCTCGAATTTGTTTTAGCGTCCCTTCGACTTCGAGATATCGAGAGTATACTGTAGTTGCAAGAGGAATATGAATGAGAAATTAGCTATTCATAGGTGTTATTCTTTGCTGAATAGATAAAATTTCAGAAGACATATATTTTACATAAATTTAATAGGGATTTATAATCAAGTTTTTGTATAATTACTTTTAAAATTGTTTCATTTAACTATAATGTTTTTCTAAAATTGTATGCATATTTAATTCAGACAAACTAATAATAAAATATAAGTACTAAAATATTCTCTTTAATATATTAACAATTGTAATGAAAAAAAAAAAAAAAAAAAGATTTTTCGAGGCGGGACAGCTGAAAAAACTTCAACGTATTTTGCTATACGAGACGGAAGTGCTGTATCTACAGAAAGGGCAATCGGGGTGAGAGGAAATTACCAATAATATCTATTATGATGAAAATAATGTCTATTATTGTTCTCAAAATGACTTTCAGTATTGTAATAAGATTATGTAAGTAGTTGCGAGAGGAAGATAAATGAGAAATTAGTTATTCATACGAGTTATTCTTTGGTGAATAGATGAAATTTCAGAAGAAATATGTTTTCCAAAAATTTATTATGAGCATAGTGATTTATAATCAAGTTTTTGTATAATTGCTTTTAAAATATGTTCCTTTAATAAAATTATTTTCTAAAATTTTATCCAGATTTCATTCAGACAAATCAATAATAAAATATGAGTACTAAAATATACTCTTTAATATAAAAATAATTGTAAAAAAAAAAAAAAAAAAAAAAAAAAAAAAAAAAAAAAAAAAGTGGGTTTTTTTTTAGGCGGGACAGCTGAGAAAACTTCAATGTCTTAGAAGTCGGAAGTGCTGCACCCACAAAAAAAGGCAATCGGGGTGAGAGGAAATTACCAATAATGTCTATTATGATGAACAATAATGTCTATTTTTTTTCTCAGAGTCATTTTCCTTATTGTGATAAGATTGCGTAAGTAGTTGCGAGAGGAAAATTAATAAAAAATTAGCTATTCATAGGTGTTATTATTTACTAAATACATGACATTTCAGAATAAATATATTTTACATCAATTTAATGTGACTATCTTGATTAACAATCAAGTTTTTGTATAATTGCTTTTAAAATATTCTCATTTAATTAGAATTCTTTTCTAAAATTTTACGCAGATTTCATTCAGACAAACTAATAAAAAAATATAAGTACTAAATTATTCTCTTTAATATAATATTAATTGTAAATAATAATTTAAAAAAAACGAAAAAAAAAAACGGTTCTTTTCGGTTAGCCGGGCGCCAGTGATATATATACATGTATATATATACACACACACATATCTACATATACATATATATACATACACATATATGTGCATATATGTATGTATAAACATACAAATTTATGTATGTACATATGTATTTATATATGTACATAAATCACTGGCACCCGGCTAACCGAAAAGTACCAAAAAAACCTTAAAAAATAGGTTTTTTTCGAGGCAGGACAGCTGAGAAAACTTCAATCACTTTTGATATAGGAAATGAGAGTGCTGTTTCCACAAAAAAGGCAATCGGGATGAGAGGAAATTAACAATAATCTCTATTATGATGAACAATAATATCTATTATGATGAACAATAATGTCTATTATTATTCTCAAAATCACCTTTCGTATTCTGAAGATTTTGGTGATTTTATGCAAGTGGCCGCCGGAGAAAGATAAATAAGAAATTGACTATTCACATGTGTTATTAATTGTCCTATGAATGAAATTTCTGAAAAAATACTCTTTTTATCAATTGAAAAGGCCTGTACCGAATTATTGCAATATTACCGAATTATTGCAATATTTGATCTTAAAATACACTGTTAATTTTGAATGCATTTCCGAAATGTTTACATCCGAATTTATCAAGCATTTAATTTATTTTCTAAAAGTGATGAAAAATGTTTCAGAGGCGCGTGTTACTTTATCCATTTCATTCTCTCTGCCCTATAGCGTCATTATAAACTGACAGCGAGTAAATTTTTGTATTAAAATTAAAGAAAAATAATCGAATGTTTAAAAAAAAGGCAATTTATGGTATTTAATTTGTAAACATTCGTCGCTACCATGTCAAACTATCGAATATGAAAAAATGCAATGTTCATTACTTTTAAAAATGGGCCGATTGTCACCACTAAATTTTATTAGAATTCTTCGCCTAGTAAAAATACTAATAAAATCTCTGACAAGAACAGGATTACCAGTTCGGCCGTCTTTTTTATTCAGAGATGCCGAATTCATACCGGAAATTTTGAGAGAAACAATTTTACTTTAAGTAATCACGACATATGCTGTCATTATATAAAGCAAAAATTTCTAAATTAAATTTCTGGTATACATTCGAAATTTCTGACTGAAAAAGCAGGTCAAACTGGCAACCCTGGTGATGTTAAAACCCTGAAACCTTATTAAAATATAGTGGTGACAATCGGTCATTTTTAAAAGAAATGAAAAATGCATTTTTTCACATTCGATAGTTTGACATGGTAGCGACGATATCACGAAATGCATTTGGCACAGGATTTTATAATCTTTAGCTTTATTTTATCTGCAGCTTTTTCCAAGTAGCACAGATATCTGGTTCACCGTTGGTATACTTGTGGAAACCGCTGAAAGTAGAAAGGTTGGGGAATGGTTCGGAAATAATAGGTACAAAGATCCTTTTAATTTGGATCATATCCGAGCAGGATTCTCAGCAGTATAGAAAATGTGGTTGGTCACACAGAGACTATAGAGACTGTGGTTGACCAACTGTGGTTGGATAACAGTTGGACCTTTGTTGACAAATTTGTTCGTTGGATAATTGTAAGGCAACGGCGAACTTTTCTTATTGTGGGTCAATGTGGGAAAGCAATTTGACAAGAATTAGCCAACGTTGGCCCATCCATTTTGTACATTTTATACTACTAGCGTTGTTGACTTCAAGGCATCTATGAAGTTCAGCAGATAGTTCAGGCACAAAAGCTTTTTTTTTTTTTTTTTTCGAGCGACATTTCATAATTTGCAAGCGCTGATAATTTACCCCAGATCTGCTCAGAACATAACTTTCAAATTATAAAACGATCATGTGATGGTGTATAATCAGTTAATCAAGATTTTATACCCATGATTTCAATAGTAATTAATTTTTGCAATATAAATAAATGATAATTCCTTACTAAATAAGTCGTTCTCAAACATTCAAAACAAATTTTCTTGAGAAAAGTCTGCAAAAAATAAAGCACCAAAGATATGTTTAACAAGCCATACCCAAAATGACTGATACGTGAATTAGCAGGGATTGCTATATATATAGAGGAATCAAAGTTGTTTGAAAGTATTTATTAGAATGGAGAATTTTTAAAGAATTTATTATGTAGCGTTAAATCTCTTTTTATAATTGGAACAAAGTAATTCTAAAGGCGCAATGATTGCGGTATGTATATATACCGCATATACATACCCCATGCAAATGTTATACATACCCCAATTATTGAATTATACAGGGTGTCCATAAATTATTGTCCACCTCATAAAGTTGAGTTTAAGAACATGACGAAAAATATTATTACACATTAGTAAACTACAACTTAAAAAGTTTTTAAATAACACAAAGTTTCCTATGCACAAAGATGTAACTCAAGGCGTTAACAGTTCAATAACGATAATAATCAAATACTAATT
Organism: Maratus michaelseni; assembly: GCA_963931845.1. NCBI lineage: Eukaryota > Metazoa > Arthropoda > Arachnida > Araneae > Salticidae > Maratus > Maratus michaelseni. The sequence continues at coordinate 287,724,358 of OZ007596.1, forward strand.
TATATTAAAATGTTATCAAATTTATCAAAAGGCTATTAATGAATTATGTACATCTACCCATCCAACTCTATTTTCATAATTCATTAATAACATTTTGATAAATTTGGTAACATTTTAATATTATTATTTAATTCTAATCATTATTTGATTATTAATATTTTGAGTTGCTCTTTTATGCATAGGTAACTTTGTTTGTTTTATTTAAAAAACTTTTGGGATGCCCTTTATGAATATATAATGATATTTCCTAAAAAAAATATGATGTAAGGACACACAGACAATAATTTATAGATAACCTATATAGTCTCACGAATGTACTTTCGGTATTGAAAATCATTAAAAGACAAATTGCATTTTTTTATTTTATTCACTTTCAGTTAAATAAACTAGAGTGATTAAAATAATTATCTTATGCAGTATACCAATTTTCCAGTTACAAAAACTAATTTACAAGATTATGATTTTTGAAAACACAATTACTTTTTGTTATAAAACAATAAAACTACTTCGCCTAATTTCTTATTTTTATGCATTTGACAATTAACAAAATATTTCTCTTTGCGTATTTAATATAATTTGATGTATTTAAAAGTGATATATATGAATTATTTTCTGTATCTCAAACGTTTGTATTGTGAAAGTTGATTATTTTTTATGTTTAGCCTTATTTTAATTAAAATAGATCAACAGGGCTTAAGTTTCATTTACGTTTTTCCATTCCACCAAAATAAGAAAGTTCTATCAAAATAAAAATGAATGCTTGCAGTTACATTAAATATGATCTAGAAATACAAATGTAATACTACTTTAATGTTTTGAGTATATGAAAAATTACATTGTTTTTCATTATCTACCTATTTCTTATTTATTCATTATTTTTTTATTAAACCAAATGAGTAGTGAATTGTACGCTCAAATATTTGCTTCTATTCTTTTTTTAATGTAATTGCAAATTATAATATTTTAATTTTCTATTAACTTAATTAAAATTAAAATTAATATGTTCTATAATGATTCACAGCAATTTTTTTTAAAAACATTCGAAATGAAAAACTACCTTATCTTAGAATATTATAGATTGGATAGTTGATAAAAGTTTAGGAATTGACTTAAAGTTTTAGATTAAGATTTTGAATAAGATAATTATTAATATACGCGTTATGAATTTAAAAGGAAATTAAATAGAAATAGATATTATTAAGAAATAGGGAAATAATAAATATGTCGGAAGGAATTTAGAATATTTTAAAGGAATATAGCGAAGTACAATTATATATATATATATATATATATATCACTGGTGCCCAGCTATCATAAAAGTACCCTTTTTAAATAAAGACATAAGAAAATTAAGTTGATTATATTTTGAAATCTAGGACGCCCCACTCCCTGCCAGCGATTATGTTAAAAGGAGGCAGACATACACACCCCCTCCCCCCCATATGCTATGCTACTGCCTGTTAATTAAAATCCTGTGTGCGCACATCTTTACACATCACTATTTTGCAATTCGATAATAAAAGTGCAAAATTTGTTGGGATTAAAAAATTATAATTTTTCTTTCATTTAAATATCAGATTTAAATACTCTCTTAAAACGAAAGAGCCAAAATAACTCAAGTTGAGCCGAAATCCACTCATCTCATGATTTGAAAGTCAGCTTCTCATGAAGAGTTGAAACAACTCGAGTGAACGAGTTGTTTTTAAGCAACTCATGATTGAGTTATCTCTATTTTACTCATACTTGAGTGAAATCAAATCAATGAAGGTTAAATCCAGTAGCACTTGAGTGATTTATAACTAACTCATACTTGAGGAGGGGAAGGAGAATTAAAATTCATGGTAAAATGTAATAATTCATTGTAAAATAATAAATTTCATGAACAGGTAGATTATTATTTTAGAAAAAAAAAAGTAATTTGCATATTGAATGTATACATATTTATGTTTACATATATGTATATATTCAACAATTAAGTGAAAAGTATCTTTTTTTTTTTTTTTTTTTTTTTTTTTTTTTGTTGTTGTTGTTGTTGTTTCTGAGCTGCTTGAAATATATACCCCCCCCCCCCCTCCCGACCCGAGAATTTTAAAAGGAATATTTGAAAAGATAAGAATTTCTGCTGATTTAAATATTTTAATCTTTTTTTTTTATTTTGTTATAATGATTATGTTTTCTATGCAATATTATTCGATACATTGCATGATATTTTTCAGTTTATATCAATATTATCATTAAATATGTTTTAATCCTAATGCTATTTAGGAATATTCACACCGTGAATATCCTGGAATGTAGATATTTACCTTATTTTTAACAACATACGATAAAAAATATGGGATTTATACAGTTTTATAAATCAAGTATATTTTGAAATATTAGAATTCAGACTGAGAATAAAATAAGAAATATAATTTGTTTACTTTAAAACAATATTTTTAAGTCAGACAAGTCAATTTTCAATTTATAGTATTATAAAAGTTAGAGTTCTGAAACATCGCTAAAAATATATACTATCAGGGCTCGATCCAGACAAAATTTTGGGCCTATTTAGGGCCCCTTCACAAAAATCAATTTAATAAAATGGACCCCTTCACAAAAATCAATTTGATAAAATGGGTCCCTTCACAAAATTCCTTTTACTAAAATTGATCCTTTCACAAAATTCTATTCCATAAAAACTTATTATTTATTATTTTATGATGTTTTAAAATGTGTAATTTGTAAACAAACAAGTTCAAAAAAGAGAAAAACTTCAGCAAAAGGATTTTAAAAACTTTTTGTTTATAAATGCTTGGTTCGAATTTGATTAGCTGGATTTCAACTTTCGTTACAAAATGTTATTTTTCACAAAAATATAATAAATTTCACAAAAATAACCTTTACTTTTCACAAAATGGGCCCCAAGATAAAAAACTTGCATCGACCCCTGACTATATAAACAAACGTACCGCCAAGATATTTTCTTTAAAAGTTTAAATTGCTACTAAATGCTATTTATATAAATCATATTTATTGAAACAACATTTAAAAAAAACATAAAGGAGAGGCAAAGGATTTATTTCATTATATTTTAGAGTATTTTTTAATATTTATCCTTCCAACTTAAAAGATCTCTAAATGTTCGCTCGTATAAATAGTCCTAAATGTTAGGGTTAAGACATATTTAATAAAAATATTGATATAAACTGAAAAATATCACGCCATATATAAAATAACAATTAATATAAAACAGAATCATTATAAAAAACATAATTAAAGTATTTAAATCAGCAGAAATTCTTACCTTTTCAAGTATTCTTTCTTTAAAATTTTAACAACGTGGTGTTAGCCGCGTACTACACACCACACGTCTGTCGTCTGCTCAGCCGATATGGGGACAGTGCGGTCACGTCAACTGCGTCAGCTTACTGGATTTCCGCTCGCCAATGAGTGCTTTTTTATCGAGATGAGTTGTTTAGTATTCGCCCTTCTGGAGTGCATTAGGAAAATAAAAATTCAAATCATGATGAGTGAAACATTTAAAAATCAACTCATTCACGATCCAATAAATTAGAGCTCTTTTCTGAGAAGCAAAATCCACTCTTTCGTTTTAAGAGAGTACAAAACTAATTATAAAACGTATCATGAAAGCATTATTACGTGTCAGTCAATTAAAACACGACAATCGACAACAGGTTTTCATATGTGTTGGTTTGTTTATTGCAATTTTGGCGGGCAACGACCATTTCCGAAACAGCTAATTTCCCGCTGATAAAAACTTTTATTAGCTAGAAGTCGCTAAATAATAACGCTTTTAAATTGAGGTTAAGGCATTAACTGTGACTGGACTACAGATGTCAATAATGGAAGATAAATGCTGAAACAGTATGTTTTCTTTTGTGAAGATAACGCGTTAGTAGTACTATATTTAAAGCAACTGGTTCTTTTATAGTGTTCAATATTGTAAGGATTATTTTCCTTTTATATCCTTTCGCTTACCGTTTTACAAATGATAGACTGAATTTTTTTATTACATTTTTGAAATTGAATTGAAGGAATTGAACTTAAGGATAATCGCTTATCTTTAATGCTTTGAACGCCATTTTAAAATAAAGAATTGGGAATTTTTTTTAGTTGGATGTAAACATCTTTCAATATAATACTTCGATATATATATATTACAATTACCGTTATTCAATAGAATATTTAAAGAATAATAATATCAAGTTTATAGAAATAGAATGCGGAAAAATGTATATTTTGAATACATCGAATACACATTTCTAAAAAATGGCGTTTAAGCTTGTGAATACTTGCATGCAAGTGGATTTACCGGTACAGTTTTTGGATACGTCTTTAACACTTCCCAACATGGTTGAAAAGTGTTTATGAATTCGGATTGTCTGCCTGTCTGTCCATGCTGTAACTCGCGTAAATATATCCGGATATTCATGCAATTGATATATGTTATTGGGGGTTACTATAGCATGTTCGGTATTGAAAATGATGTGTGTAGCACTAATACTTTTTCTACTGGGGCATTCAAAAAATTGCTGTTACATTATGGTCTACGGGGGAAAATCCTTTGCAGTGCATTTTAATGATGTGACACTGTTTCAAATATATTGAAATTGGTATATATCACTGAAATACACTACAAGAGGCTTACTATCGAACATGGTATGTCTAGCACTTATAATTATTTTACAGGGAAACTGAAAAGAATTCCATTATATTATGGTTTAATGTGGTAAATCGTTTGCGGCGCATTTTAATCATGTTACACTGTTACAAACATATGAAATTGTTTTAATTTCTAAGATGCACTAAGACATGCTTTCTGTAAACTATGGAGTGTAAAGCTTTTTTCTATCATATAAAGTGCCACACAAAACTATTCTTTTACATAATGGTCTACGGGGAAAAACTGTTCACAGCAAATGTTGATTATGTTGCGCCATTTCAAATATAATGAAATTGATATACGAGGGCATTTCGAAAAGTAAAGATACACCGTACGTCGGAGGAAAAGAAAAGTTTTGGCAAGCAAGTTGGCAACACAGGTGTTAACCTTGAACCATTAGCTTTCTCCTCGCGGTCGTTCGGCATTTCAACGTTGATTCTGGTTGGAGTAGGTCGTGTTTAAAATGGTTCCGCCGATTCAGAACCCGCCAAATGTGAAGTGCGCTCCGTCATACGTTTTCTTCATGCAAGAGGTCAGCGACCAGCGGATATTCACAAATAAATTGTTTCTGTTTATGGGAACATTATGAATCGACAAAATGTAATGAAATGGTGTCGTCATTTCTCTGAAGGTAGGACCGATGTTCATGACGAACAAAGAACATGTCGGCCATCTGTGATCTCTGATGTCCTTCTTCAGAGAACGGAGGAAGCAATTCGTGCGAATAGACGTCTCAAATTGAAAGAATTCAGATCATACCGGAAGTGTCAATGACAATTCCACGACGATGATGAGATCAAAGATGACGTTGAAATGTGGTTCCGACAACAGGCGGAAACCTTCTATGACTGTGGGATACAAAAGCTTGTGCTCCGACTTAACAAATGTTTGGATAACGGGGGTGATTATGTCGAAAAATAATAAATAATCCAGTTAATAAGATGTAACTTACGTTTTCTAAATAAATGTTTTTTAAAGGAATGCGAGCCATTGTATCTTTACTTTTCGAAATGCCTACATTATTGAGGTTTACTAAAAGATACTTGTTATGTGCATAGCATTTATCGTTCATTTACAGGGACACACAGATATTTCGGGTACAGTACTGCGTCCTAAATATTATTTATAAACCATAATTGGAAGTGTGGTTTTAGTAAGGTATGCGTTTAACTAAATATTTGAATGATATGAGGTATGTATAAATGCTACAGATCATACACAGGGTTACACAAAAAAATCCGTAAGCATTACGTAAATTGAAGCAGAGTAAATTAATTAAAATGGGTTTTTAATCGAGTTAAGCATTTTGAACGTGAAATATATTCTGTATACCAAGAAAGATTTGTAGAATATAAATAAAATCATATGCAGGGCCACGCAAAGGACTGAATACATAGCTGCCTATGTATGATAATTTCTGGAAGTGTGATTTCAGCGTGTATTTGCCTGAATTAAACTATATCTTAATGTGTGGAGTGTATAAAAAGCTTAATGTAATATACAGTGCTGTACAAAATAATTCAAGTATGTTTCTGTCTATTGGTAGAAACTTCTGAAGATGAATTCCCAACTGTGTTATGTGTTGTATTACTAAACTAAATTATAGCATACTACAGAGTATATACAAATAGTATATAAATTATATACAGGGCTGAAGAAAAGAATTGGAGTACTTTTTCAGCTGTGGACGGTAATTGCTGAAATCTGGTTTTCAAATGTGTTTTGTGTTTTTCTGAAATGTTTACTTAGATACCTTATTTACCTTATTAAACAGCGATGGTTTGTTAAAGTATTCTGTTAGTGTTGGAAAGTTTTTCATAATCTGTGCATGGTGCATGATTTTTCTTTCTCGTATTTAAGGTAATCTCGCGTAGAAGGATAATTATCAGTTTCGGACAGAACTTTTTTTAGCATATGAAACATTATGTATTTATTATATAAATGATTTTCATTTTCATATTTGAGCTTTTTTTCTAATAATTATTTTTTCCGTAAAAAAAAAAAATGTGGGCTCATTTGTTATTCTTCTGATCTCTTCTGATTTTAAATAAATGCATATCACTTTCAATATTATTAAATTTTCTTAATATTTTTTTAGACCTCCATTTTAGAAATAAAAATTTTACATAGTTAATAATCTGATTAATGTTTAAATCATAGTATTGCTTTGCATTCTTCATTTAAAATTGTTATTAAACCTAATTCTAAAAAACTTTTCAAATTAAGTTTCACATAAAACTATCATGGTTTGAAAACAAATTTTAGTTGCATTGTAATATCTTATTTATGTCCTATAAACTATGTAAATGATAATTAAAAAGAAACAAATCGTTGTGATTTAGTGATTATTATTAACATGATTACTATTCAAATCTTACATATTTTAATAGTTAACTTTATTTACAATATATACTTTTACAGCTGTAGTTTGATTTTTTGTAGCATAAATTAATATATAAATCATTATTTACTTATATTTTCTGCTTAATTTTTTTTTTGTTTATATTATACAAAACTTGACAAGATGAAAATTAAATATATTCATTTAATTCAGAGTATATTATCAAAGTAAATGTTTATATATTATCAAATTTGAGATTATGTCTGAGAAATGTTCCATTTTTTGCTTTAGATAGGTGATATAGAATATGGAAAGAAATCAGAAAAGTATTATAATAAAGTTATAATGACTTTCTAAATATTTTATAAGTAAAAATTGCTTTTCCAATGGGAAATAACCCTCCTTATAGCATTCACCTGCAAGACGATACTATTTTTTTTTAATAATCCTTAGGAAAAATTGTTTGAAAATACAAAACTACTTTGATAAATATCCAAAATTCCATCTCAATAACATGTTTAAATTTCAAGACACAGAGTCATCTTAAAAAACACTACAAATGAAGAATAAAAATCTGTGTAATCAACTCAATATGCGCTAAAAATATTTAGAAAATAAAGTTGAATAATATCATGCGTAAAAAAAATGAAAATAATATGAGAGAAAAAAGAGAAGATTGGTATATATAAAATCCATATTTAGACCAGATACTCTTTTAAAGGGTTGTCAGTTTTATAATAAAATTTGAGATCTAAATAAAAAGTTCTTAAAGCACAGTTGTAATCTAATATTCCAGCCATCTAAAACCAGTAATGCCTAACTGATTGGTAACAATGCTGATATTTAATACTTTGAAAAGGTAACAATATAATTATTCTTATTATGTTTGCTCTGTGTATTTCATGTAATTATATTTTTTTAAATTTATAGTTAAATTAAAAATTTATATATAATGTGATATTAATAGAAACAATGTTTTTAGATCCTCCCCGCTCCCCTCCTTATATATATATGTGGATGCAAAATAATAATAATAATAATAAAATTAAATTAAATCGGACTTTTGTTATTTTTTTTATTTTTAAAAATATTGAACCATAAAGCATGTCTAGGTTTTTTCCAGAAGCAGAATCTGATAAAAGCATGGGTAATGTGGGACGTGACCATGTCCCCTCCCATGATTTTAAAAGGGTGTATTCAAATCCAAACTGCTTATTTTGAGACACATTCGTAAATTCATTTTTGCTCTAAAATGCATCCAATTGGCAGGTTCTTTTATTCAGAAACTTTATAATGTCCCCACTGTCTCGATTTTTTGATAAAGGCAGAATATATTTCAAAAAATGCTGTCAAAGTGGACATTTTGAACCGAATTTCGAGAAGCGATAGCGCTGGAAACAAAAAGAAATGATAGTACTGTGAAAATAATTGTCTGTAAATCAATTTCTAATTAATTGAACGAAAAATAAAAACATGGGGCCCTTATAAATGTCTTTATAAATCACGCCACCAAGTTTCTTGTTGTTACTTTTAAAAATGAGTCTGGGAATGTGTTTCAAAATTTTGAGTTGCTGAGCGTGGAAAAATATTTTTTTTTAATACCGCCTTAAGGGCAACAAATATGGAATGCTGATTTAATAAAGATTTTCTAAATCTTAAAATATCAGGTTTATTAAAACTGGATTCCAAATTTGGGGCCTCTAAAATCATGGGGGCAGGCTCACGGCCCACTTTGCTCATGCTTTAATCAGATTCTGCTTCTGGAATAAACCCAGACCTGCTTTATGATCAAATATTTTCCAATTTATTCAGGATTGGTCAACTATGGCTGCTTTTAATGCTTTTTAAAAAATAGTGGTCAGAAATGGCTGCCTGTTGTGAACTAATCACAGGTCAAAAATGTCCGCGTTTCAGACGTTTGAAATGTCTGATATTCATTTGCAAACAAAATTTAGAAATTTAGTTTTTCTCTTTTTTTAACCATCCGTTTCAGAAACTTAAGTGTCTGAATTTCAGACATTTCAGTTTACAGTGTGAATAGCATTTACTGTTCATTTACAAAGACAAAAGTTTTCTGTTACAATACTGACTAAGATCGATAATTGCTGGAAGTGAGTGCTGTAGTGCTCCTCTGTAACTGTAACGTGAGTGTTGTAGTGCTCCGCTGTAATGTGAGAGGTGCAGTTTTCCGCTGTATTACGCATTTTAAACTTATCTAATTTTAAGTGTATTAGGTAGTATGTATATATATTCTATAGCCCGAATACAGAACAACGCAACAGAATTCCTACACATCACCGGATATGCAATTGGAATTTTAATTGGATTTTTACTGAATTATGTTTCATTGTTTAAGTTGCTGTTATAGATATCTCATTTCATTCTAATAAAATTTTAAAATTTCTTAGTTATATTCTGCTACTGTTGGAAAGTGTTTCATAATCTATGCCAGATGCATGATTTTTCGTTCTTATTTTTTTATATGCGTGCATCTTTTTCTCGCTCTAGACAGGGTATATGTAATCTGGTATCATAAATACGTGTTCATGAACATGCTAAATTCTGTTAATAGAAAATTAATCGGCATGCATTTCTAATAAGCAATTCTGCATTCTACAACATATATATTAACCCTGATATTAAATTTATTCAAGGATAAACAATATACAGTGGATTATTTACTGTAATTTTGAGGATCATTTTTCTATCAACTAATGGATACATGGTGTCTTGGTTAATGTCTCAGACTACATCGAGAGATGATAAGCAATCTAAGTGAGATTTTCTTCTACCTGGATATTAAAAGATGTTTTGCTGTTTTCCACTGAACTAATATATATTAAACAATTTATTAAATAATCGTTATACAAATAGCGCTGAACTAGACGCACCATTACTTTTGAATATGTAATAAACTGTTTATAAGATTTTCAGTATCAAAATGCTCTACACTTCTATCGCTTCTCGTAATACATTGTACGAGGGAAAGTCATTAAGTAAGTCATAAAAGATAATTAAATAATAACTTAGAATGATATTCACTTCAAAACTATTTTTATTTTTTAACATATGCTCCACCTATATTTATGCACCTATATCACCGTTTTATCAGTGCCCCAACACCAGCTGCATAACATTCTTTTGATTGCTGTCTCAGCCAAATTAGGACTTCAAGTTGAACACAGGAGAAAATTCAAAAGTTTGGTTGGCAACTTTTTCATCATCCACCATACAGCTTCGACTTAGCCCCAAGTGATTTTCATCTGTTTAGTGCACTAAAAAACCGTCTTGGAAGCAAGATGATGTTCACAGATGATGAAAAGATTCAACTTGAAGTCCTAATGTGGCTGAGATAGCAACCTAAAAGAATGTTATGCAGCTGGTGTTGGGGCACTGATAAAACGGTGATATAAGTGCATAAATATTGGTAAAAAATATGTTGAGAAATAAAAATAGTTTTGAAGTGAATATCACTGTAAGTTATTATTTAATTATCTTTTGGGACTTACTTAATGACTTTCCCTCGTATTTTACATAAAGAAGGCGAGTATGTTGAGAAATGTATATTATCTAATGGTTATGAACGGTAATTGTGTTAGGGTTAGAGTGAGACGCCCTGAAATTTTGAGTAAAAAATGTATTACGACCCTAGTTTTCTGTACAATAATTGATTGTTTTAGTGTGCACTATGACATCTTAAAGTTTGTCCAATCTTTTTAAATCAACCAGTATAATAAATAAGGAAGTTAGTATTTGTTACTGTCGATTATCTGCGCGAGGGATATAGGCTGAGGGGAAATGCCCAGAGGGTTAATTTCTAAGGGGTCCTAAGGTTCCATTCAGATCACAATATTTTACGAGATTCATAAATTATTTCTCTGGGCTTTCTTGTCCATAGGCTCCGTGGACAGCTGTGACCTTTTTTATTGCTCTTCAATGGCTTGGAAGCAAAGTGCACGAGATCAACAGAAGAAATTCTCCCAAGGGGAGGTGCTAAACATGTCAAAGACACTCTTCCGTCAGAGACACTCCTCTCATGTCGCTGAACAAAGATTCCCCGCATTAAAAAAAAAAAAAAAAAAAAAAAAAAAAAAACGAAAAAAAGATTGTCTTTCTTCGCGTAGATATGAAACGAACTTAACACGTGTTAACGGCAAAGTTCGAAGAAAACCACAGAAAACTCCGAACGTCGAGCGCGACATTGGTTTGAATTCCTCACCTTTGACTACGAGCTTTAAGAATAGAACCTCTGCGCCGCTTTTGTGGCTAATGTGTAATTAAGGTAACGCGGTGTAATTAGTTTAGAATATCATATAGCAATGTTGCTGAATAAATTCTTTTACTTAATACATCATATGTTCCACAGTGGCGCAGACGATTAAGTTCGGTTCCCGTAAGATCACTGAAAGTGAAGCAGCATCGACCATGGTTACTGCTTGGGAGGGTGACAACTTCTCTCGCTTTCAGCTGCTGTGGGACCGTGTACGTTAATGGGAGCTGGTGCACGTAAAATCTGTTCGTGGCTCCAATGTCCTCCAAGTTTGAAAACGATACCTCCGGGGGTGCCAATCCAGGTGCAAGTCTCTCATCTTGAATTAGTTCAAAATTAGGAGACCAGCTCTTGAAGTCCAACCTCTCTTCAGGCTCTGGCACCCTTTCTTTCAGAGAAATGCCATGGCACTTTCTCTGAGACGACAACAAAAACAATACATCATACATATTTAAACTAAAAGTTTCTAATAAAGTTCAAATGTTTTATATATTTTCCTTAATAATAAATTAAATCTTTATTATTATTATTATTATTAGTAGTAGTAGTATTTTCTCAGATATTTACGAGTAACTTAAAACATATTTCTACTTTCACGTTTTACTGAAACAAAACAAAACCTTAAAAATTCACTGCAATCAGCTATAATGCTACATATAATATGTAACTAATACAACATAAACTAATTACTTTAGAATAATACGCAACAATGTAGGAGAATAATTACTTTTTATTTAAACCGTCACATAAATATAATCTGAAAGTTTCTGGCACAATTTATATGTTTTGTGTGTTTTCCTTAATAATAAATTCAATCTTTCTTTTTTTTTTTTTTTTCAAAGATTCGTGAGTAAACAAAATCTTATTTCTGCCTTCACGCTTTACTGTAACAAAACACAGACCATTTCGCTGTTATTATTTCCAAAACAGAAAAACAAATCTAAGATAACAGACTAATATTTCTTAACTCTAGATGGAAAAGAAAATGTTCATCTTTTCTCTAGGTAATAATTTTTTTCTTCTAGTCCGCAGAATCACTACTTTTTCTTTACCTTCAACGTAATCTTTTATCCCTCCATTTTCGTACAAAAGCCTTTCTTGTTAAATGATAAGCAAAAGAAGTTGATAAGATTACTTAGTTTTGGTTTTCTCTATAAGTTTGTTTATGTTTTTCTTACATTATATATTAGCATATGTATATTTATGATAGGGCATCATATCTATCCTGTTTTGGGAGGTGTTCCAAATGCATTTTTATAAAGAATTGGAAATTATACAAGGATAAGAATTCTAAGGGTATAGATTTTTTTTTATCTCACGCTTCGAAGAAATAAGATATGTTTACGAGGAATGTGGTTTCTTTAATTTAATAAGTAATCAGGTATGTTTCTATTTATTATTAATAGGGGATCCAACCAGAAATTCCCGTGTTCCAAAGGGGAAAACCATTTCGTTTAAGTGAAAACTGTAATAGATTTTTAACATTTAATATATTTTGTTAGACAACACCAAAAAATATTTGTATAAGAAAAATACAGATAATGTTTTGAAATTTATTAAAAACGGTGTTTTCGTATTAGCCGCATGTCAGGAGTTAAAAGAAAAAGAAAACTGCCCAGGTAAACTGAGGGCATTGAGCTCACTTTATGCACTTATTTCAAAGAATTTGAAATAAGCCCCTCAAAAAATAAACAAATTGACAATATATTAAGGGGGTCCTCTCCCCGTTCCCCCCCTTATAATTAACCAATGAACTCCCATAGCTAATCTGAGAAGCGCCTTATTACAATGAACCTATATACAAAATTTGAAGAAAATCGGATGATTCTGCACGAAAAACACATTTATCTAAATTAAGAGAGTGATTATCCCCCCCCCGTGTCCCCTTTATACTTAACCAATAAGCCCCCAAACTAATCAGGGAAGCGCCGTATCACAATGAACCTATATACAAAATTTGAAGAAAATCGGATAATTCTTCATGAAAAAGCCATTTATCTAAATTAAGGGGGTTAGTCCCCCGTTCAAAACCGGTGACATCACAGTTATAGTATATTAAATGCTACAAGTTAAAAATGCAACTATAGTTTTAATGGAAATAACTATTATTAGTTTGGAAAATAAGCTTTACTAATAGTAATAATAACTGCAATATATATTTCAAAACCGGTGACATCACATTTATAGTATTTTAAATGCTACAAGTTAAGAATGTAAATATAGTTTTAATGGAAATAACTATTATTAGTTTGGAAAATAAGTTTTACTAATAGTAATAATAACTGCAATATATATTTCAAAACCGGTGACATCACATTTATAGTATTTTAAATGCTACAAGTTAAAAATGCAGCTATATTTTTAATGGATATAACTATTATAGTTTGAAAAATAAGTTTTTACTAACAGCACCAATAACTGCACGACATATTTCAAAACCAGTGAAATCACATTTATAGTATATTTTAAGTGCTACAAGTTATAAATATAACTATAGTTTTAATGGATATAACTATTATAAAAAGTTAAAATTTCACTGCAAATTCACCTTGTTTAATAATTTAAATTCATAAAGATACAAATAAATGTAAATATATTGCTTGAAGGTGCGTAAAAACATACATAAAACATTTAAAAGCACATTAAAGTCCTTTTAAAATCAAAACGTTTTCAACCGAACTTACTCGGTCATCATCAGTGAAAAACTGATGTTGTTCTGAAGATTTTCACTGATAATGACCAAGTAAGTTCGGTTGAAAACGTTTTTATTTTAAAATGACTTTAATGTGCTTTTAAATGTTTTTATGTATGTTTTTACGCACCTTCAAGCAATATATTTACATTTAGTTGTATCTTTATGAATTTTAATAACTATTATAGTTTGGAAAAATAAGATTTTACTAACATCAATAATAACTGCAAGACATATTTCAAAACCGGTGCATCACATTTGTAATATTTTAAATGCTACAAGTTCAAAATATAACTATAGCTTTAATGGATATAACTATGATTGTTTGGAAAATAAATTTTTTTATGTGTTTAAAATTTTAATGGAATTTATTGAAATTTCAGAATCTGTTTGAAGTTTCACGAGCTTGGACGCGACGCACTCAGGGAACATTTGGGTATCGAGATAAACGAGCTAGGAAACACTGAACTAATGTAGACCCGAGAATCATTGTAATATCATATTATGAGAATCTACCGGGTGTTCTGTAATGGACTGACTAATTTTATACTTCAAAAACTTGCAAACGGTCACAGATATTTAAAAGATTCTTGCAGGAGAGTAATGTATGATGCCAGCAGATATTTTTTACTTTGATTACTGAAGTTAGTTCGAGTTACCAGCAATAGATGGCAATGCGAGCAATAGACGTCCAATTGTGACAGAAACCACCCACCAATGATGGGAATTAAGGAGGTTAAATATATGGAGTGGATCTCAATCACCAGTATAATCTTTTTCCATTGTTTCCATTTGAACAAAATTGTATTGGCGATTGAGACTCATTCCATATATTTATCCTCCTTCCTTCGCATCAATGTTGGGTGATTTCAGTTTTGGCCTTAGATTGAACGCCTATTGTCTTCAACGCCAGCTATCGCATCTATTTCAGACTAAAACCATGAATTGCAGTAAAAAAAGAAACTCCTGACATCGTACATTACTCTGCTGCAATTTTTTTTTAAACATCTGTCACCATTTGCAAGTTATTGAATTTTTAAATCAGTTAGTCTAATTTAGGACAAAGGGTACCTTCTTTACATGACATAATTCTTCTGTTTTTAGAGACAAACGATTGGTCATGTGACTTTGCAACAAGAAATACACACGTATTACATAAATATATGAACAACAACAAAAAAAAAGGCTCATTCAAATTTCCCCCTGAGTTGTCCAGGATAGCTTAGTTGGCAGAACGTTGCAGCTTTAGACACAAAGATTCTGGGTTCGATTTCCGACAAATTCATATTTTCACTCATTTTGGAAAATTTAAACGTAGATTTTATTTTTAATATCCATTAACATTATCCAAAAAGTTCAATTCCAAGCATATCTATTATACCTGCACTAATGAAAAAAAAAATAATTGCACATCTTATGAAGAATAGCTGATATTCTAAGTTCGCGATCTACTTGTCAAATCTTTCTTGTTGGAGCAATTTTGACAAACAAAAATTTATATTTAGACCAGCTGTACAGAGTATTATCTTATAAATATAAAACTGAAATGCATGTTTAAATATAAATAAATTATTCTAGTTATTTTTCAGAAATTTTAAGTAATACTACCAGGAATTTAATCAATTGATATTTTAAAAAAAATCTCTGATATTTTAAAAAGCTGAAAGAAATATCATTTAAATGATATTTTTTCAATACCGAATTAAACAAAATGTGAATGTAATTCCATTTCTAACATATTAATTTGTTAAGTCTTGTATTACGATAGCATTTATTTAGCGATATCAAAAGTTTTATGTAGAAATTAAAAAACAAATTCAGCATCAAAATATATATTTTTCTTTTTATCGGTACTTAATATAATTATTTTTACTTTCAACATTTAATTATTAAAAAACGAAAGTGTTTATGTTTTAATTTATTTAACTATCGCTTTATCTAGAAACAAAATATAATATTCAAAGTGGGAAAGTAAAAACAATTGTATAAGTATCATCTTAAAACTATAGAAAAAAGAATATAATTTAACAAATTACGATAACCATTGGGAAAATGTTCCAAAAGCTTTAAAAAAATAATAAAAAATAAATAAAATTACCCTACTTTCGTGTTATAACGGCCCCAGCAATTATGATTATGCCAAGGTTGCAGTTATGATTTCGCCAAGAACATCGCAAGGCTTATATATGCATCCTATATAGGCATATATATATATTCCAAACACTCCTATATGTGCCATATACGTCATTATACACATATTATTTACGTCTTATATGTCATCATAAACATATCATAATCATAATCATATCATATATCATAAACACATGCCATATACATACATCATCTATGACTATAACTTGGCCACATACGTCAAGAAATGTTATATATTATATCATATATTATTATAATGTCATACATGCTTCATAATTTGGGCGATAAATCTTGGTCGCTTGGCGATTCATCCTTGGGGGCCGCTATAACACGAGAGTACCAAATTTACAACATATTAATGAAAACAGAAACAAAAATATTTCAACCTTGGGCCGCTATAACACGAAAGTACCAATTTCCTACTTTATTTTTTATATCTGATAATTTACATCTTTATCCTTTCTGTAACTTTAACATTTTTGTAACGATTTTATGCATTTCTATTGCCTATTCAAAGAAATATTCTTCTAAAGTTACAGAATTTCGTTAAAAACGCTTAAAAAATAAAGTGACGACGTCAAATAAAGTGACGACATCAAGAGATCCATTCTCGACCGAAAACCACAACCATTTTCCCAATGGTTAAAAATGAAGTGCATTTTGAAATATCAATGAAATATCAGTATTACGTTGCAAAGGAAATATCAATACACTACTTTTTCTATATATAAATTAGTTTATGCTTGAATCACCCTACCAATTATTTGGCGATATCCAATGTTTATAGCATAATTTCTGAAATAAATTCAAGATCAAAATTTAAATGATTTTATTTTGAAATTTGATTTTTTATCGGTAAATATTAATATTTAAGAAAATATAATATATAACCATGTAATAACTACGTAAGAAAATATACAATACCTCTTCCGAGTTACCCGTGATTCCAAAAAAGCGTTCTTTACCTTTAGAAACCGCATAAATCAATATATTTTTAAGAGTTAAAGAATCTTTTATCAAAAAAAAGTTTATTTTGCTCCCATTGATTTTCGGGAACATTTCCGAGTATTTTTTATTGTGTATAATTCAGTTTTGTCTTACTGGAATATCAATTTTTAGGATGCTACACTGTAAAAAATTTTGGTCGACAATTACGGTACATATACTGGAAACTTTGTGACCAGTATATATGCCGTAATTTAACTGGACGGTATACGTACCGTAAAATATTTAAAGTATATGTACCGGCTGCACTCCCCCCCCCCCATCTCCTCAGGCCTGCACGCATTACGAAACAAGAGCAAGAGCATCACTTCCGGGATTGCCGTACACTGAAGCGGGGCTACCAGTTTTTTTCTTATTGAAAAATAATTATTTTACGGTATAAATGACGATTATTTACTGAAAAACAATCATTTTACGGTATAAATACCGTTTATTATCCAAATGGCACATATACGGTTTTTTTACGCTTAATATATCTTAGAAGTACGGTACTCATACCGTAAAGAGTGAAAACGGTACAAGTACCCTTAATTTATGGTACATCTACTGAAATTTTACGAAATTTTTTTACAGTGCATCGATTCTCAATTAAATATTTTCAACTGCGTAACTGAATTTATACATTCAATAGAAACAAAATTAATTAATTAAATATTAATTTTAGTGTTAATCTTATTGCTGTTAGTATATCATGTTTGTCAACGAAACATGTTTGTTGAACATGAAAATGATCATTTGAATTGATAGCTTCCGACAAATCTATATTCCAGGTTGAGGCAATTGATTAGTACACTATAAAAATTATTCGGAAACATTTTCGAGAATCATTGGCATCACAAGAAACTTTGTTTTTATAAATGCAACTTTAAATATCGACAATATTTTAATTTCTGAGGTTTCCAAAAATAAAGTACGCTTTTCGGAATCGTTAGTAACTCGGAACATGTTATTGTATATTTTCGTTCGTGATTACCTTTTCCTAGAATAAGAAACATCTGTCCTTTTTTCACAGTGAACACAGAAATATGTAAATTTGATAAATATATAAATTCTGCATTATAAAGATACCTCAAGCATGGCAAAATAAAGATCTTGAGCAAATGTCATTATTTTGCTGCAATATTTGTATTCAATCTGCAAAATCATTCAAGCTTCATGAGTGTCAATACTTGTTGCTTTACTTGATACTGCCAATGTAGCAATAGATAGAAAAGCTATTTCCTTTTCAAATATTCAGTTGGAGAGTCCGTTTTGACAAAATTTGTGTCTGTTCTGTTTGAGAAAATTTTTCCCAAAGAATTTCTGTTCTTAGAGCTAAGATTTTTTTTTTCTTCGTGTTAATGTATCCAAAGTTTAAATTATCACAAAAATCTCTATATTACTAATAATGTCTTAATACTTACAAATTTAACATCATATTCGTTTTTTAATATTTTAATGTTAAATGTATATTTTTAAGAATTCGACATTATTTGTTTTTAATAAAATATTTGCAATCGATTTGAAATGCAAATTGCTTTTTTTTTTTTAAATCTAAAAATTATTTATGGACATTAAAAGAAACCCACACAAGTTAAAACCTAAGAAGTTAAGTTAAAAAAATATGTTTACCCAAACATAGTTTTTTTTTAAATTAACTTGGTTCATGCATATAAAAATGGAATTTTGTAAACGATTTTTCAGTCACTTTCTGAGTCATCCGAGAATTCTAAAAAATATGTACAAAAGTGTGTTTCCGATGGCATTGCGCCATTTAAATATATTTAGAACTTAATTATAAATTAATAAGTTAATTTTAAAGTCCCTTCAGCCGGGCACAAGTGATAAATCGCCAAATATCCTTTACGTTTACATCTATATACGAGTTAAAACTTCACTGGAGTTAAATATGTTCCAATCCAAGCTCGCTGAAATAGTTTAACTGGCTCTGAAACTGAACAATGAAAAATTTGAAACACTTATAAGTAGAAAATAAAATATAAATAAACAATAAAGAGCGCGATATATTTTTTTAAAATATACTCCTTTATCTATTAAAATTTTAATATTAATTGCTTTATGATTATATTTTGAGAACACAACTTAGTAATCCCGAATAGGTAGTTTAAATACTGTGTTTTTTTTTTCCTTTCTTGTAGCAATATCTTAAAAAAGAAACGGATAAAAAATATATAACTTTTTTAATAAATTCACTAGTTTGCGCTTTCTACCAAGCGTATGTCAAAGTGGTAAGTTTTCTATATTCGGGGCCCACGTCAATTTTACTTATTAAAAGATATTTTTTGGTGCAACTTGAATTACAGTCATGAAGTTAAGAGTGATTTTTTAAGGTAGGGGAAAATCGGGTAACCGCGAACATTTCAATTTCTAAGAAATTCAAAGTGTTGCGTAAATAAAGAGTTATTGTAAATGAACGCCCTCTAGAGTCGAAACAAATACAGTTTAATTGCGACGTGGGCGCCGAATAAGTTAGTCGTGAGTGAGTGTTTTGTTTTCGTCAATAAATTTTCGACAGAATGCATCCTATGCGGAGAAACATTTGAAGACGACTGGATTCAGTGCCAGGAATGCAAAGACTGGGCCCATGAAGATTGTGTTTATATAGATGCATCGGATTTTTATTATAATTGTGATGTTTGTAACGCCAAAAAACGGTTGTGACACCATTGATTAATATGTCCGGAGCTACTCGCCGTTTCTTGTGACGCCAAAAAATAAGGCCAAACTATTTTCAGTATATTTCGTTAAATAATTCGATATTATTAGCAATGTTTGATTAAAATCATTAAAGAAGCTCGTAATTTTATTTAAGTGTAAAATAAAGACAGAAATTTCATTCATTTGCTTCTTATTTGCAATTTATCCAAGTATCTGGGGCTACCCCATTTTCCGTAAACATTGAATGCTTGTAAAATAGTTTTTATTAAACATACTATATATATATATATATATATATATTACTTATTTATTTTATCATTTGCATGTTTACATATTTGTCGTTTGATGTAGGAATAAAATAAAATATTACACGTGTAAAATCTTAATCATTGCCTTGGGAACAACTTAAGGAGTAAAATACCTTAAATTTCTGGAGGCAAATCCTGGTCTTTTTACGACACTTTCATTCATTAAACAGGGATTTGAATATGCATGAAAATAAGTCTCATTTAAATAAATATTTAAAGTATTAAAGACAGATAAGTTTAAGGAAATAAAGTTGATCAGCATCTTAGGTGCTATTAAACCCTATTACGCTGCTGCGTGAGATAGATTCTGTGTTATTATTATTTAAATATGTACAAAAAAGTTATTTTAGATCTTATACTAATAAGTTAAAATCAAGTATTATTTTAAATACTCATTTTTAGCTCACAGGCTATCAAAGCCTGACAGCTAATGTGCCTGCCCGTTCTGTATGTACGTATGTATGTACGTAACGCGATAACTCTTGATAGAAACATGCGATATGATTAAAATTTTGGTTATAGGTTCATTGTGATAAGACGCTTCCCTGATTAGTTTTGGGGTTTCATTGGTTAAGTATAAAGGGGGGAACAGGGAACCAATCCCCCCCCCCTTAATTTAGATAAATGGGTTTTTTATGCAGAATTATCAGATTTGATTCAAATTTTGTTTATAGGCACATTGGGATAAGGAGCTTCCCTGATTAGTTTTGAAGGCTCATTGGTTAAGTATAAAGGGGGGGAACGGGGGGCTAACCCTCCTTAATTTGGATAAATGGGTTTTTCATGCTGAATTATCCCATTGTTTGCAAATTATGTATATAGGTTCATTTTGATAATGCGCTTCGGTGAATAGTTTTGGGGGTTCATTGGTTAAGTATAAAGGGGGAAAGGGGGATAATCCCCCCTTAATTTAGATAAATGAGTTTTTCATGCAGAATTATCCGATTTTCTTCAAATTTTGTATATAGGTTAATTGTGATAATGCGCTTCTCTGAATAGTTTTGGGGGTTCATTGGTTAAATATAAAGAGGGAAAGGGGGGGGCTAATCCCCCCTTAATTTAGATAAATGGGTTTTTCATGTAGAATGATCAGATTTTCTTCAAATTTTGTATATATATTCATTGTAATTAGAGGCTTCCCTGATTAGTTTAAGGGATTCATGAGTTAACTATGAGGGGGGTAACGGGGGATGACCCCCTTAATATATTGTGAATTTCTTTATTTTTCGAGAGGCTTATTTCAAATTCTTTGAAATAAGAGTATAATATACAATTAGTGTGAATAACCTGTGAGCTCATTACCCTCAGTTTAACTGGGCAGTTTTCTTTTTATTTGATAATATTTTCATTTGATTTTTTCTTTTTTTAACTGATTTTTAATACCTTTTTTAAATATTTTTGCTCATTTTGTTTTCTTAGTGTTCTTAGTGTTATTTCATTCTTTTGTTCTCTTGAATTCTTTTAATTCGCTAATTAAAATTTGCGTTTCTTTCTTTCTAATGAACTGTGCTAAAAAGTTTAATTAAACACGGTTATTTTTTTAAAGAACGCTTATTTCTTGTTTCTTTTACTTCCATACTTAATTTTCTTTTAGTCAGGGAAAAATTGCTACAACATACTTTTAATCATTTAACTAAAAATGCAATGTAATTGTGTTAACTATTGTGTTAGTCGTTATAAGAAAGTAACATGTTATAAAATCATTGTATTTTCAAAGTTAAAAAATTTGTGTAGTCATTTTTTCGTTAAACTTAGTTTACAAAAAACCGTTAAACTTAAAAAAAAATTAGTTTTGCTAATTTGAAAAAATATTTAATTCTGCTAATTTAAAACATAAAATTAATTTAAAAAAAAAAAATAGCAAATTTAGAAATTTTCTAATTAACTGCTAAATTAATTAATTATTTCATTAAATTAGCAATTAAATAATTTATTTATTAAAAAGAAAAGTTAGTAAAATTAAATTAGCAAAATAAGCAATTAGATTATTTTTAAAGGGATTTTCTAATTAATTACTAAAATGAATTTTCTAATTAATTGCTAAAATGAATTTTCTAATTAATTGCTAAATTAATAATTAATTAAACAGTTTCTAAATTAATCGCTAATAATTAAATATTTAAATCTCTATAATTAGAGGTAATTCAGAGGAATCTGATGTTAAAATTGAAAAGCCATAGCGATGTGAAACGTTTTAATACTACATACAACAGTTTTTTACGCCTATGTAACTCTCCGCTGTGCCTTTTACAGCCGAGAGAAGACTATGCTAAATACAGAATTAAGCCTTATTGAAAATTAAAACTGAAGACAATACTTCAATAAAAATATACTCCAAGAAACCTACAAATAAAACGAAAAATTGAAAATATAATATATTTATGTAAACAATAAATACATATTTAGATAATTTATTACTAATAATATATATATATATATATATATATATATGGGAATTATCGAAGTAACAACAACAATAATATGAACTCAATGAATTATTACGTTTCACGAGCAGCGCAGCGATAAAAGCGATGATCACGCAAGACCAAGAGAAGCACGTGAGTACGAGCTGTTGTTCTATAGATTTGAGCCATAGCAGTTGATGGATTTTTGACGCAATGCTCAGGGAAGCTTGCAAATGTTTATATTAAAATACGGAAGTTGGTACGTTCATAAATATGAATCCTGTTTGATATTTGTATTTGAAACTTCAGTTGTATATGCTGTTATTTTATTAAACCTTTTTGTTTATATTATATTTGAAGCATCTTCTGTTGTATTGAAACTACATATTGGTTATCATAATCCCACAACAATTTTTGGGGTCTCGTTGCCGGGATAGGAACAAAAAGCTGTTTTTCTGACGTACTATTTGAATATAAAGCTGTTTGGTACCTAGATAATATGAACATGAAACTGTTTTCTAAAGTACTATATGAATAAATGTTCCGTAATCAGATCTACGATACTATAATATTTTGTTCAGTTGAAGTTTAAAGTAGCTGAATGATGTCAGCTCTTCATAGAGCAAGAAAAGCAGACTTATTAACATTATGTGACGAACTAGGTCTAGTTGTACCACAGAGTGCAAGAGTTATTGATGTAATAAAAATGATTACCGAATCAGAAGGTTATGAAGAAAATTTTATTAAAGTTAGACTCTTAGTTATTGCCGCTGAGAGACTAGAAGCAGAAAAGGAAGAAAGAAGATTAGAAGCAGAAAGGAAAGAAAGAAGACTAGAAGCAGAAAAGGAAGAAAGAAGATTAGAAGCAGAAAGGGAAGAAAGAAGACTAGAAGCAGAAAAGGAAGAAAGAAGACTAGAAGCAGATAGAAAATTAGAGGAAAAGAAAGTTGAATTGGAATACGAATTAAGAAAAATGGAGCTACAAGGCAATTTGAAAAGTGTGAGCGACGATCCTGCAATAGCTGGTTCAGGTAAGCAACCAGATTTGCTTAAATTAATTCCTCACTTTGATGGAAAAAGTGATATTAGTCTATATTTAGCATTATTTGAAAGACAAATTACTCGAATAAATATAATAAAAGAAAATTGGGTCACACATTTGTTAAGTTTAATTCCGTTAGAAATCGCCAATATTATAACTAGAGAGCCAGAAACATTGGCGAACAATTACGATTATGTAAAAGATTTACTTCTCAAACGCTTCAAAATGACGCCAGAAGAATTTCGGCAGAAATTAATGTCACATAAAAAAGAATCTTCCGCCACTTGGCGCGATTTAGCATTTGAATTAAGAAATTATTTGGAAGAATGGATTAACGGTCTTAAAATATCCGATTACGAATCCTTAAAAGAATTAATCATAGTAGATCAAATTAAGCGGAGGTTACCTATAGAAATGAAAGAGCATTTTATTGATGATCTTCCAAAAATTAAAAATGTAGATGTATTAGTAAATAAACTGGATGATTATGATGCGGCGAGACGTAATGTTAAAACCATGAATAGAATTTCACACCACTTTGAAGATAGGAAATTAAAAATGCGGGAAAATAGCAATTTAAAACCATGGATACCAGCTCAAGGCGATGATAATTTAAAAAAGAAACAATTTATAGATAATACAGCTAATGCGAATGAACCTTCGTATTTAAACAAAAGGAATAAGGCACAAATTAGGTGTTTTAAGTGTAACGGCCTTGACCACGTAGCTTCGCAATGTAGTAACGGAAATAGCACTCAAATGAATAATTCCAGCCAATATTATAGGAGCCAAAATTGGTGATCATCAAATCAGAAAGATGTGAATTGCGCAGTAATCAAAAGCAAAAGTAGCTCCAAGGCAGATCGAATGATAGATATCGATATTAACGGGGAACAGGCACACGTCCTAATCGACACCGGAAGTGACGTGAGTTTAGTGAGTTATGAATATTATACAAAGATCGGATCGCCAAGATTATTTTCAGATAATATCTCTTTGTCCGGTATAGATAGAGTTGTCTACCCCAAAGGATATTTCTCATATGAATTTAGTATTGATGGTTTTTTAATAACAGCAAATTTATTCGTTTTGAAATCTCTTGCATATTATATTTTAATAGGATATGATGTAATTAGCAAATTAAAGTTGGCGATAGACGAGAGAGAAATCAAAATCGTTGGCAAACATGACGATATTCAAGTAGGTTACATTGAAGTTCTGAAGAATTCTGTTATACAATTGAATCATGCTGCCAAAATTAATGATGAAATGAAAGCGTTAGCGATAGATAATTCACGCAATGAAAATATTTTAGTTGAAAACGATAATAATACAGGAGATAATTTTTTGATTAATCTAGCGAGTATCATAGATGATGACGAAATTGAATTGAATCATGTGGGAAATTTGAAAATAAGAAAAGAAATAAAAAAATTGGTAAAGGAATACAAACCAAATAAGTCAAAAGACATAGGATTACGGATGAACATAATTTTATCTGATGAAATACCTGTTTGTGAACGTCCACGGAGATTTCCTTGGAAAGAACAAGAAGTAATAGAAAATCAAGTTCAACAGTGGTTAAGCGAAGGAATAATAAGACGCAGTTTTTCTGATTATGCTGCACCAGAGGTTTTAGTCAAGAAGAAAGATAACTCATATAGATTATGCATAGACTATTGTAAGTTGAATAGGAAGATAATCAAAGATCGTTTCCCATTACCCTTAATTGAAGATGTTTTAGATAAATTAGAAAAATAAAAAGTGTTCACGACCCTTGATTTAAAGAATGGTTTATTTCATGTCGAAATTGAGGAGAAAAGTAGGAAATACACCGCATTCTTGACCCACGAAGGGGAATACGAGTTCTTGAAATGCCCCTTTGGTTTATGTACATCAGGAAACTGGTTCCAAAGATATATAAACACTGTGTTCAGAGATTTGTTACGTGACGGCACTGTAGTTGTTTATATGGACGACTTTATCATTCCATCACAGACTGAAGAAGAAGGTTTAGAGAAATTGAAACGAGTGCTTGAAGTTGCGGCAGAATATGGGCTAGAGCTTAATTAAAAAAATTGCAAGTTTTTAAAGAAAAGAATAGAGTTCCTCGGTTATGTGATTGAAGATGGGACAATACAGCCATCTGAATTGAAGACATCGGCCGTCCGAAATTTCCCACAACCAAGAACGGTAAAACAAGTGCAATCATATTTAGGATTAACAGGTTATTTTCGTAAATTCATTCCAAACTACGCTCGAATAGCCAAACCAATGAGTGATCTATTACGCAAAAATGTCGCATTTAAGTTTGGTACAGAAAAAATACAGGCATTTGAAAAATTAAAAGAAATATTATCGCAAAAACCAGTATTGCATTTATTCAAACAAGGATCAGCACTAGAATTACACACCGATGCCAGTAGCCATGGTTTCGGAGCAGTACTTCTACAAAAAGCGGATGATGGGAAATTTCATCCTATACAATATGTGAATAAGAAAACAACTCCACAACAAGAAAAATATTGCAGTTATGAATTAGAGGTACTAGCAATAATTGAAGCTCTAAAGAAATTCAGGAACTACTTACTAGGTACGAAATTCAAAATAGTAACTGATTGTGAAGCATTTCAAAGAACCCTAAACAAAAGAGAATTGCCTCCAAAAGTCGCATGATGGGCTTTATTCATTGAAGAATTTGATTATGAAATTACGCATAGAGCGGGAAATAAAATGAAACACGTAGATGCTTTGAGCCGTAATACTGTTTTAGTTATTACAAGATCACAAAGTGAGATGGCAACTAGAATAGCTATAGCGCAGGAGAGAGGTGAGCTGTTAAAAGCAATAAAATCTTTAGTCGAGAAGAGTGAGGAAAACGAATATCTTATCAAGAATAATGTATTGTACAAGTTCGAAAATGGAAGAGATTTACTCGTAGTGCCTGAAGAGATACAAAGAGAGATTATTCGTAAGACACATGATGAAGGGCATTTCGCTATAGCCAAAACAGAAGAATTGTTAAAAAAAGAGTTCTTCGTCCCTAATCTTAGAAAACGTGTTGAAACAGTAGTATTAAATTGTATCGAGTGTATTCTACATAACAAGAAAAGAGGCAAATCCGAAGGTTTCCTAAAACCCATACCTAAGGAGAATATACCATTAAGAATTTATCATATTAATCATATTGGGCCATTGCCATCAACAAATAAGAAATATCAGCATATCTTCACAGTTGTAGATGCCTTTACTAAGTTTGCATGGTTCTATCCAGTGAAATCCACAACAGTGCAGGAAGTCATTGAAAAGTTATCATTACAACAAACAGTGTTCGGGAATCCCAGCAGAATAATAACAGATCGGGGACCAGCATTCAAATCAGATGAATTTGCAGAATACTGTAAGAAACAAGGGATACAACACGTCAAAATAACGGCGGGAATGCCCAGGGGGAAAGGACAGATCGAAAGAATTCATAGCATCCTGATTCCTGTGCTAGCGAAACTAGCAGGTAGTGAGAGCACGAAATGGTATAAGTATTTATCAGATCTGCAGAGAATCATCAATAGTACTGTCACAAGAAGTACAAAATACAGTCCATTTGAATTGATGATTGGTGTAAAAATGAAAAATAAAAATGACATAAGAATTAAAGAAATACTAGAAGAGGAACAGTTAAACCACGTGATGACATAACGCGAAAACGTAAGAGAAGAAGCGAGAAAAAACATTTTGAAAATACAAGAAGAAAATAGAAAGCAATTTAACAAGAAGAGGAAGGAACCTAATAAATATAAGTTAAATGATCTTGTGGCAATCCAAAGAACGCAGTATGGCACAGGACTTAAATTAAAGGAAAAAATCCATGCACCGTATAAGATCACTAAAGTAAAGCCATGCGACCGTTATGATGTAGAGAAAATTGGGGACCATGATGGTCCCAACAAGACATCAACTGCTGCAGAATATATGAAGCCATGGAGTAACACGTCTGCATAAAGCGAGATGTTTTAGTTTTATACTTATCTGCTTGTTTGTTTCAATTTGTGTCTAAATTTATATGAGAATTATTGAACTGTCGAGGTCGCCAGAACGTCAGGATGAGCGAAAATGTGGGAATTATCGAAGTAACAACAACAATAATATGAACTCAATGAATTATTTATTACGTTTCACGAGCAGCGATAAAAGCAATGATCACGCAAGACCAAGAGAAGCACGCGAGTACGAGCGGTTTTTCTATAGATTTGAGCCATAGCAGTTGATGGATTTTTGACGCAATGCTCAGGGAAGCTTGCAAATGTTTATATTAAAATACGGAAGTTGGTACGTTCATAAATATTAATCCTGTTTGATATTTGTATTTGAATCTTCAGTTGTATATGCTGTTATTTTATTAAATCTTTTTGTTTATATTATATTTGAAGAATCTTCTGTTGTATTGAAACTACATATCGGTTATCATAATCCCACACACATATATAAATATAATAAAACTTTTGTAAATAATAATACATAAATAATAGATAATAGATAAACCGATATTTACAATACAATACATAAATATATGCATAAATTTAAGATTCTCAAAATTAAAATAAGTGGGGAAAATACTTAAAGATATGTAGGGAAAAAAATCCCATGCGCAGGAAGTGAAAATTATTACAAGAAGCAATTGAAAACTTATATAGTGGAGCACTTTTTCAAGGGAATATATTCCACTAATATAAATAAAATTTAATTGATTTCAGTTTGAGTTAATAGCCATAAGCCAAATTTATTAACTCAAATTGCCCGATCAATTACAGAGTCAAATTTAAAGAAAATTATATATATATATATATATATATACTGTCTCATGATTGAGAGCCCCGAATATGTCCAGCTGGGTCTGGCATCTTCAGGACGGCCAAGCGGACGGCGAAAAAGGCCACGCAAAAGCATGGAATAGCTCCGCTGTATGAGAGTGAGAAACGGGATGTTAAAAACCATCTTACTAGTTATTTAACTATCGCATGATGCCCGGGGCTAATGACGACACCATGGTCTGCAAACCTGGGTGCCTAGTAAAACCACAGGCGACTGCAAAAAGCACTTAATCAGCAATTTTACTTTTAAAGAACAGATAATTTTGAACCACGAACGTGATAAATGTGAGGCCAGGAAACAAAGGTACCGGGGGTAATTCAGATTTAAGTTCGAGTTTTCAATGTTAGAGAAAATGTTTCGGGGATTTAAAATTTTTCGCTTTTGATTTTTTAATTAAAATTTTTAATTTTAAAAAGGTTTAATTTTTATCCTTTCATATATATATATATATATACATGTAAAACAACTATATTATTTAAATATGTATTAAGCTTAGATTTGCAAAAAAGTCAAAAACTAGTTGCTATCCAAGTTGCACATAATATTATTTATAAAAATATTAAGAATTTTTAAATAAATGTATATTTTTCTGAAAGTATATTACTATTAAAAATTAATTATGAAATATTAATGAATGTTACATTTCTAATAATTCACTGCATAGAACTGTACAAATAATAAGTAATAAAATTACAGATATGAATGTAATTACAGTTTCAATGTATAACATTTTTAAAAAAGTCTTAATGAAAAATATCTTTTATTAGGTTAATTGTAAACTATATATATATTTTTAATTCTTCGCTGTTATTTCAGAAATATCTCGTAAATTCTTCGGAATAAAAAGGATTACAAATTTAAATATCGCTAATGTTAATTTAAATGTTAACATAAAATATTGCTAATGTTAAGCTTTTTTACTGAAAATTTAAAACCAGTTTCTATGAAATAAAACCACTAAACTTTCTTAATTGCGTGCTCTTATTGTGATTATGCTTTTGAAATAATGATTAATCCAAAATTAATGCATCATAATTACAATGAGTATTACAATTTATACATTGCACGATAAAAAAATAAATTGAAATTGACAAAGAAGGAAAAGAAGAAAATAACAACAATAAATTGTTTTGCTTTTCTTTGGCTCTGCTGAATCATTTGGTGTATTAATATGTATATGAAACAAACACATATTTATTTATACGCTTCTTCACCATCGTAATATATGTGCGTGTGAGTTTAACTATGTATTCAATTGACGTGAGAAAAATAAATTGAAAAACATTGCTCGATAAATATCAACTTCCTAAGCAACTATATTTTGGAAAGTACACTGCTCAAACAAATTAGGGGAGCTGGCAAAGAATATAAGAGAACCGTACGAGACAGCCATGCGTGGGTATAAAGTGGAGAATACACGTGTATAAATGCGCAATACAGAAAAAAAGACGCAAAAATATTGTAAGGGATCTTTCATTCTTTGAAACGATGGCAAGAACATGAAAAGATGGCTCAGGGCAACAACTTGGTTACATGTAATTGACAAAATAAAATATTGTTTAGTAATGATGCAAGATGTTTAATACAGCGTGTGATCCCCTCCAACAGCTAAGACTGCTGAACACCTGTTTTCCATGGATGCGATGGGGTTATCGATAAGACTTTGCGGAATACTGTTCCACTCTTCAAGAATTGCTATCTCCAAGTCCCAGACAATATAAGAAAGCTTTGGTCTCGCTGCAATGCGTCGTCCGAGTGTGTACCAAACATGCTCGACAGGATTCAGGTCAGTAAAGCATGCTGGCCATTCCATACACTGTATTGTTTCAGCTTCAAACATATTCTCCACCAGACGAGCTGTATGCGGTCTGGCATTATTATGCACAAAAAAGGGAAGCACCATGGGTGAAGCGTGAGGTACGACATGTATTCTTTGTATCTCGTCTGCATACCTTTTGACCGTCAAAGTGCCATTCTAAATGATAGGCAAATCCGTACGTCCAACTATTCTGATTCCAGCCCATACAATCAACCCACCTTGTCTGTAACATGATTTTTCACGAACAAATGTGAGGGTATTTCGAGTGTACTTTCCCTCCATACCAAAACACGTCGAGTGTCACACATCCAGACTGAATAGGGATACGTCTGTAAATAGCATTTGACTCGAATCCGTTGCATTCAATCTTGATGTTCAGCAGCCCACATTCTTCGGTCTGCGCGGTGGCTTGAAGTCAACGTAATACAGACCATTAGCGTACGTGCATAAAGACCACCCTGATGAGGCACATTTCGCACTGTTTGGCTGGACACCCATCGTCGTGTTGCCAAGAACTTCTGTCTTTGCAGCTGAGTAGCATGCCCTTTTCTGTCTCGACGAGCTGTTAACAGGATGTATCGGTCATCAGTTGCTGTGGTAGCACGTGGTCGACCTTGCCCTGGTCCACCTTGCCCTGGTCGACGGCTAGCATTTCCTGTTTCTTGGAATCGATTCCACAGCCTTTCAAGGACATTTCTTGCAATTCCACTACACTTCGTTGTGTTTGCCCGGATTCAAGTCTCTCGCTAATATGACAAGCAATGGATTCCGGTAAATCACATTGTTGCGACATTTTCAAATCACCTTTTCACACAACAAAAGCTGAGCAATTGAATTTCACAAGTAAGACAAGGAAACAGATATTTTTGCGAAATCCCGATGTGTGCACTTATCTCCTTTTTCTGGTTTTTGACGTCATGAACTTTGATTTGCATATGAAGTTTTATTTTTCTGTTTTCTGCTATGCTTTAACTTATGGATGTTTCATATTAAGTTACTTATTGGTGTAAGTATTTGTGTAATTTTGCTAAAATCATGTGCTCCCCTAATTGTTTTGAGCAGTGTAGAATGCAGAATGCGTAATCTCGGCCCACTCATGCCGTAAGCAGATTTTAAAATTTCAATGATTATGAACATATTTAGATTTAATGCCGAAGTGGGGCAGATCGGTCTGAGATGCAGACCGTAGACCTGTAGCGCCCCACCCGGGATTAAGAACATATTTAGATTGGCATGTCTACCTTAAGCCTCGTGTTAAAGACAAGTATGATAAACAAATGTGCCAACGCAGGACATAACTTCTATTATTTTGATAGCCAGCTTAGTTACTCTTTGATAAAGGTACTCTAGTGGAAGAATGAGTTTTTCTTGCGATCACATAATAATGCGTTATAGACATTGTGGGAGATGAGAAGTCTATTAAAATTAAATTAGCAACGTAAAATAGCACAAATAAAAATATATAAAATAGCAAACAGCTGTTTCGTAGCACCTAAAGCTCCATCATCAGTACTAAATTTAAAAGATTCAAAACGATTCAAAAGTTTAAGCCATGTAAATATGCTTGCGTCTCTCATAAGCATATTTACATGGCTTAAACATTTGTATCTTTTTGAATCTTTTAAATTTGGCACTGATGATGGAGCTTTAGGGGCTCCGAAACAGGTGTTTGCCATTTCATATATTTTTATTTGTGCTGTTTTACGTTGATAATTTATTTTTAATATAACGGCGCAAAATTCAATCCACCTATTTTAAAGAAGAGAAGTCTATTCTGTCTTCCTTTATGTTTCACATAGTCTAGAAGGATCTCAGAAATTTGGTTGTCACTGGTATTTTGAAACGATAAGTAACTTAATTACGGTGGTTGTGTGATATATATAGTGAGATTTTAGCATGTAAGTTCGAATTTGGAACAAATCTGACCGAAATGCATTTAGTGTCGCCAGACTATAGTTCCTCTGATCTACTTCTTGACACACGTGGAGATTGTTTTTATATGGGGATAAGTGGTCAACTTAAAATTTTAATTTTGGACAATATTTTAAGTAATCATCCACCACCCATCACATGTTTTATTGTTTCTGTCAAAATTTAGAATGGACCTCACACGTTTCAGTTCCGATTTTTGGTTTCCAAAACAGCCAGCGGCTGCGAGTTTCGTATATTTGGTAAGGTGAATATTTCTATACTTCAGAATAAAGAATTAATCGACGCCCACGGGACTTCATTTAGAGTTCTTTTAGTGAACTTGTATTTCTGTGAAAGAACGTTTTAATGTGAAGTTTAGCCTGAAGCCATGAATATCTACATTCTTTTTTAAGACTGGTCTCCTGAGTTAGTTTGTAATTCAGCAATTAGGAAAATGGGTTTTTCCCCTCTTCGGTTTATCGTACTGATTGGGTTAATGCCATCTAGTTAATTCATCCTTTTCCATTGTTTCTTACCCTTTTTAATTATTGAATAAATTGTTGTTTTGGTAATAAGACTATGCTGTAACTTTCTTTCAAATTAATGAGCCCGAAACAAACTTATAATAAATTTATCTAGTCTGCATTTCATTGACAAAATATACTAATAGGCTGACAAAATCAAAAATAGTTTCTCAAAATTTAAAGAAAGAATACAAAAATAATATAATAAAAGGAAAACGAGAAATTAAAGGAAAAATTAAATGTATTTAAGAACTTCTTTTGATTCAACATATCTTTTAACCAATGCAACTTAACTTGATATTAGTTTTATGTTCAACCCAAACGTAAAACTAAAAAATGCCATTTACCTGACAGATATTAATTTAGCAAAAAGTGCGGTATCTTATGGTTAATATGACTTTATGATTAATTCACTCTTTTCTACTTTTTAATTTGTTTTGAGCAATCAATCGCCAATTGTGGCAACTTTGCCAGAAACTACTTTTGTAGCAATCATATGATAAGTGTTGAGTTACATTTAAAAATATAAATGCTTGTAAATTATTTAAAACGTCATAAAAAGTCGCAAACTTGAGTTACAGTTCTCAAAAAATGTCATTCTAATGTAGAATTTTCAACACATTTGATAATGTAAAAATTGAAATTATGCAACAATTAGAAGCCATGTATGATCTGTTAAAGTCGAAAACTATAATGCCGATTAATGGCGCAATCGTTTTACTTTTTAAAATTATTAATTGGGTATTGGCAGTCGTTCAAAAGTGGACTGTGATTAATCGACGACGACACCAATGTCCATGGCGAAAAAAAAAATGTTTGTCGCTAATATGGCACGTGCAGGTTTTCGCAGAAAAAATATTTTTCACTGAACAGCAAATAAATTTATGTACCTTTACGTTTTTTCCTTTTAATTTTACCTCAACATTCCCTATTAATATTTTTCGAATTTTATTATTAGAATAAAGAAAATCCTCTTCCAACTTATGTATCTACACTGAAAATATCTTGTTTTTAAAAGTTAGTTATAAAATATTTTTTTATTATATTTTGCTTAAACAACGCTTGTTAAAAGGGGTACAGAAAAAAAAATCATCATAAAACCAGATATATTAATATAATTGCAATTTCAGTTTATATATTTTTTTATGTAAATGAGAAAAATATTTTATTAGTTAAATATAAAAACTATGTTTTATTTTACTGCTATTAGCTCAAAAATATCTTTTAAATTCTGCAGTAGAAACCAATTAAATAATTACAAAATTGCTAATATTAAACTTTTTTAATGAATATTTTTTAACAGGATTCGAAGAAATGAAATTACTAAATATTTCCCTTATTAATTGTAATTGTCTATAGTGATTATGGTTTTAAAATAATTGTTTCACAAAATTAAAGTTTCTAATGCATTATAATATATAACGGCAGTTATCAAAAGTTGAGAACAGGATAGACATCATAACTTTAATCTTTCAGAGCAAAATAATTTAATTTTCATTTTATAAATGATATTTTTCAGTGAGTTTTTAATCGACCTAATTTATTGTAAAAGTTAATTATAAATAATCTTAAAAAAAATTAAGCTATAAAAGCTTTGAAGATTTATAACGTTAAGTTATCCGATGTAACACAAAGAAAAGAATCATAATATGTTTCCAGGTTCTTCAAATGAAACAAAATGAATTAAGGAAGAAATTAGATGATTCATGGATACTTGCATGGGTAGATGACGTTGCTCATTAAAGGATTTTTAGAGATTGAAAGAGCTTTCTAGAAAAAAAATTCCTTATTTTGTGATGTCCAAAATTAACAGCCGGAACAACGCTTTTTTTGTACTGAAAATATATTAAGTAAATAATTTAAACTAATCATTTTCTGAAAGCTTCTCAGTATTTTCATGTGTCGGTGAAATTTTTTTATTGCAATAAATGTACTTTCATTCTTTATGAAACTGCGATACCCGAACCACGTAACGATCAAAATGCCGATCATTCAATTCCTACTATTAGTTCACACTCTCCCTATATATATTTATATATAGTGTTCAAATTTTCAATCGTTAATAAAATACTTTTTATTCATCCACTCAAATTCAAATACATATTTTTAAACTTGTAGTGGATGACACTTGATGTGATAACATGTTAATACAGTTTTTCAAAAATATTAATTCATTAATTTAATTTAATTAATTAATTTTAGTTTGTTTTTGCATCATAAAAAGCGACTAAAATAAGTAGCAATGCTTAAGACAGCGGAATATCTAGTCATGGCGTAGTGCTCGGGACCTCCAGTTTAGTATACGGAAGATTACAGGTACGATTCTTATTGTGACAAGTTTTTTTTATTTACACAAAACTCACTCAGAAATGCGAAAAAGCAGAAATAAATCTAGGTTGTATAGAAGGTTATAAGGTTTTTCTTAAGAAGTCACCTTTCTTTTTTTTTTTTTTTTTTTTTTGGTCTTATAATGTTTATTTTATATATAGCAAGCTAAAATACAAAGAACCCGATTACAGACGTTTCGTTAATACTGACTTTGAAAAAGAAATTCGGAAAATTACTCGGTTATAGTCAAGTTGGCTTCCTTTATGGAGACTTATTTAGTGTCGCCAAGGTTGGCCAGAATTTGACACTAAAGGATATAAATATAATTTTATGCGTATGTTTGAGAAAATGATTACAACAGTGAGAGATAATTTGCGAAAAATCACGCTCATTAAAACTCATTGATTAATCCCAGATTTTTTTTAATCTGCTGTCTTGTTTGAAAATGTCAGCCCCCCCTAGAAATTCAAGCTGCTCTATCTCAGCCATTTTTTAAGATAGAGGCAAAACAAAAAAAAATTCCGGAATCCTTGTATCAAGGCCTAATACTCAAACAAAAAATAAATTTGATTTTCTATTTTTTTTTGTATATTTTTTTAGTTTTAAATCTTTTAGTGGCCGTCATTTTGAAACAAGATGGCAGACCAAGCTGCCAATGAACTTTGTCGAAACATTGGTGAACTTAATACACGCACTGAGTTACATCCAAATCGGTTCATAAATACGAGTGCTATCGTATGACATATATGATATATATATATATATATATATATATATATATATATATATATATATATATATATATATATATATATATATATATATATATATATATAAATCAACATTTGAACAGAGGGTGGTTTTGGTGTCTGGGGTTCATGATAGGTGAAAATATACCGAAATTTTCCGCAATTGCTTTCCTCCGTACGGTTGCAATAGGTAGATTTTAATTTTTTGTAATGAAAGCTAACTAATAGCATAGTACTGTTTAAATGTCACCTTCAGCAATCTCCGCCAATAGACAGAAATGTACTCGATTTCCATGTGTGTTATCTAAAGATTTTTATACGCACCTCATATTGAGCTAAATTTTAATTAAGGCAAAACACGTATAAAACAACTAAAAATGCACTTACAGTAATTACTATCTATAGACCGCAATGTATCTGGTTCATTGCGTAGACCTGTATATGAATTTATTTTTACTCTACAAACATATTTTGTGTACTAAATAAAACTCACTTGGAAAAGGCATCGCACAGTTATAAATTACCCTTAAGCAATTCACATCTATAGAAAGTAGTGCTTTCAAATTATTTTGTGTAACCCTGTATATGATCTATAGAATTTATACACAGTATGCAGTATGCAAAAAATTTAGTTAAACTGAAAACGTAAACAAAATGTAAACATGCACTTCCAGCAATTATCGTTCACAGACAGTACTTTAACAGAAAGATTTTGCGTGTCCCTGTAAATGAACGATAAATTCTATTTATTCTATATTCTACAGTAAGAATTTTGTAATGCTCTTTAGAAATGAGTATGAAATTCATTGTGTTTGAAATGCAACATCATTAAAATACGCTTCAAACGATTTTTTCTCGTATACCTTTATGTAATTAAATCCTCTTTTGTGATCCTGTAGATCAGTGGTTCCCAACCTTTTTCCTCTCATGTACCACTTGCTTATGCTTTCATTTATAAGTACCCCCTTTATTCTAAACACGGCCCTACTCACTTACATAACGCAAACATGCTTTATTATAATTATTATTACTATTATTATTATTATTATTATTATTATTATTATTATTATTAATCTTCTTAGCAAAATTAAACAATAAATCGAGTCAAATTACATTGACATTTCTATTTTTTTTTTTTTTTTTATCGTGCATTTTAAAATTAATTTTTCTTTTTTATAATATTAGCTTAATATCAATATAGCATTAAAATAATTTTTAAATAACGTACGATGAAGGTTTATAACAATTTTGCACCATGATGTATTACAAGTAGTCATCAAACATGCTTTTTAAAACTCACAATGGGAATCTTTGAGCATATTCCATGTAGCTGAGTTATTTAAAATCATGTTCAAACGAGGACAGATATAATCTTAAGTCAGGAGCAGCGTCAAACTTATTGTGATATTTGTTCTTAATGTATGCATAAGACGAAAATGCTCTTTCGACAAAGGCCTGTATTTGTGAAAGGCAACAAGTATCTTAATGCGTTATCACTGAGTTCTTGTATTTCTACAATTTTTGTGAAGATGGAGGAAAACACCAGTAATCCTGCAATATGATTAGAGTGGGCGAAGCTTGTAACATTGAATTATTAATAAATTACTAGATTTGGTGGGCCTTTTCCCTTATTTCGAGAATAACCTATTGGAGTTACTCATGACACTATCTTTTTAATCGAAAACTATCCACTTTGTTTATGCGTTTTCAGTTGAACCATTTTTGTAATTTCCGCCATTAACGATGTTATTCTCGCGTACCCCCAATAGGTATACCACGTACGATCAGTGGTACGCGTACGATCAGTGGTGCTATAAATGTTTTGGACTCCATATTATACAAAAAGCAAGTTTTAGTGGATCGCATAAGTGCATATCAAGTTCATTATGTTTCACATAGTACAGAATCATTAAAATACAGTACAAACTGTGTTGTTCCATTCTCCATAATTTGAGTATAATTTGGATGTAAACGAACAATAAATGCTACATATTTCGTTTTCAATAGAAAACATGTCATGGTAAATCTAAATAACATATATCAACAACGTAGAAATCTAAGCTTACATGCGATATTTAGATCGTGGACAGACAGAAGGACAAACAGATATACCGAATTCATAATCATTTTTTAATTATGATGGAACGTGTTAACAAAACGAAGAAATAGAAAGAATAAATTTTTCTTCCCTTAATTGTATGTTTTTATAATGATTATGATTTTTAAATTATAATTTCTGAAAATTAAAGTCTGTAATACTTTATAATGTATAATATTATTTATGTAAATTGTGCTGATTGTATAAAAAAAATCGCTTACTGAATTTCAGTTATGTACAATTGAATTTTAATGTACGCCTATAATGAATTATTAAAATTGCTGCAAATGATTGCTGCTGTTTTGAATTTTTAAAAGAAAACTGATAAGGCACGTGCAGGTTTTCGAAGAAGAAATA
The DNA here is from genome assembly GCA_963931845.1 of Maratus michaelseni. Taxonomy (NCBI): domain Eukaryota; kingdom Metazoa; phylum Arthropoda; class Arachnida; order Araneae; family Salticidae; genus Maratus; species Maratus michaelseni. Next base: position 287,762,551 of record OZ007596.1, read on the forward strand.
TTTTTTAATGAACTTATTATTATTTTACCAATTTTAAAAATTATGAAAAACGTCTTTCACATAATTAATCTTTGCTTAAATATTTTTTTAATTAAGGATGAAAATACTGATTTTACCGATAAAATATTTTGTTAATTGCCTTAATTCGTTTATTTTTTCGCTGTTGGGAAATAAATTTCCAGATAAAAAATATGTATTAACACGTGAGTATCTTATAGTGCCCTATGTAATTTGAGATGATTTCATTTTTTAATAAATCACTCAATAAATCACGTTTATGCACAATTGAACTTTCATGTATGCCTAAAATTAATTTCAGCATTACTATAATCTATGCGTAGCACATATTCTACAAAAAGGAAAAAATAGTTAAATAAGGGAAGAAAAAGAAATTGATAAGGCGCTTGCAAGTAAAAAAAAAAAAAAAAAACATTTTATAATGAATAGTTTTGTCACAATGTTGTAATTTTTGTTTTTTATAAATGTTAAAATAATGTTTATAAATGTTACCAATTTTTTTTTTTTTTTTTTGCATGTATTATGGAAACTTCTGTCACATAGCACTGTAAAATAGACAAATGTTTCCTAAGCTACGAAAATATAATCTAACCACGTGCGAAAGTATAATGTAACCACTTACGAACATATACAATATCCTCTCCTGAGTCTTCAAGGATTCGAAAAGCGTTCTTTATTATTTACGCATCATACGTAGTATAGGGTAAGTCTTGTAATCGTTTTGAAAATCGAAAAAAAAAAATTGACGGATTTACACGTTTCAGACACTGGAGATTCCGAAAAACATATTTTTAGAAAAAAAAAATTGCCGTCCGTCTGTCTGTGTGTCTCTGTTGTGTGTGTGTGTGTGTGTGTGTGTGTGTCTGTAAACGCTCCACCTGCCGAACAAATTGAGATAGAGACTTGCAATTTGGTATGTACTTAGTATGTAATAATGAAAATAAGCTTATTGAATTTCAGTAACCTCGATTATCCGGAACTATTTTTTTCGGACTCTCGAAATATTCGTTCTGATAAAAGGTATATAAAATTTTTTGAAATTGTTTATTTTAAGGCGTGAATATAAAAGACAATAAAATAACATAAATTTTGCATAAAGAATGAAGTCGATCGGATAATGAGTTGCTGAGGTATTTCTAATCCTATTTCCCACACTCTTCGATTTTTCATGACCCTGTATTTCATTCAAATTTCAATTCAAAGATATATTTTAATTGAAAATGAGACGCTTAATCCGACGCAGTAAACAGTTAGTTAACATGATTATCAATTTTGGAGTTATAAGGATGTTTCTTTTACGCAATTCAGTAATAGAGTTTTTGAAGTTTAGGACGTCATCAAGCCACGATTTTATTCGAATTGCAATGCATTTTATAATTAGTTTACACATGTTTTATTTTCATATTTTATATTATACATATCCATGATGGGTAAGTATTACGGTGGCCCCTACCGACTAATTTTTAGAAGCTTTTGTAATCAGTGTATTTTTGAGGTTTATAAAAACAAAGTTTATTTTGCTGTCATTGATTTTAGGAAACGTTTCAGAGATAGAGTAAAACCTCGATTATCCGACGTAATTGGGACCGAAGCTACATTGGATAATCTATAATTCATCAATAATTATCTGGTTTAATATGTAACATCGTCATCGAACTGCTATTATGACTATTTAAACTGCTAAATAAATATCTAAATTCAAGTTAGACATGAAAATAAATTTATTTTGAAACAAAACACTTACATTTATTTAAATGGAAGCTTACATCTGGCGTAAATTGGCTATCCTTTGCCGTACAACTCTGTCACGAAGTTTTCTTAAAAACATTACTTCAGAGGAATCACACTGTTCTTGTTGTTCCAACAAAGCAAGACCTTTTGAGAAAAATCCAAACGTATCATTGTTACCAATCTTTACATGGGAATCAGTCTCGCCTTCATCATCATCTTCTTCATTGTTTTCATTTGGAGAATGTCGGACTTCTTCAACTATTTCCCCATCATTAAGCTACTGGAAGCCTGCAACTTCCATGTCAAAATTCAACCAATCTGTGATTTCTTTGATCCCACAGTTTTTCAAAACCTGGCATCCTGCTGAAAAGGTTTGAAAATTTAGTAGCACTATCTATCGCAATGTCTGTAATATTTTCATCTGCGTCAGTTGAAATATTCGGCAAAAGTTTTCGCCAACTTCGTGTTAGTGTCAATTGCGGCATAGATTCCATGCTTCACTGATCATATATATGCAGTGATAAAAAAAAAATAATCATATAAATGCATATAAATGAAACAAAAAGGTCAGGAAACCGATGTCGGTTTACGGAGAGTTTCGATTAAACGAGGGTCGGATAATCAAGGTTCTACTGTAGTTTTATAGTGTATTATTTAGTTTTCTCCGCACGGAATATCGGTTTTTAGGATACTATCAATTCTCACTTAAGCATTTTCAGCTGCGTAATTGAATTTATAAATGCAAGAGCAACATGATAATATTAATTTTAAAGTTAATGTTAATGCTTTTAATTTATCATGTTTGTTTGAAAAACTCGTTTATTGAACATGAAAATTGATAGCATCTGTAAAACCTATATTCTGGGTGGGTTGATAAATTCATTAATTCACTATAAATACTACTCGGAAACGTTTCTGAAAATCAGAGGCTGCTAAAGGAACATTGTTTTTTCAAATACTTCTTAAAATCTCAAAAATACATTAGTTTCTGAGGTCTCGGAAGATAAAGAACGGTTTTCGAATCTTGGATAACTCGAAAGAGATTATTATATATTTTTGTTTGTGGTTATATTATATTTTTTTACATTAAGAAACATTTTCTTTATTTTTTACAGCGTATACACTTGTTCCTAAATATAGATAATTACTAAAAATTAGTCATTAAATAATAATTTTTGCATTTTGTTTAAATAGTTTACATTTTTTTTAAACAGCAAAAAATGCAATACAGCTACAGATATATATGAATTAATTAAAAAAAATCGCTATTTTACCTTAATTAATTTATTCAAAATTCTTACAATTCTATTTTTTCCCTGTCTTTTAATAATATCGTTAATATTAATTATATTTTAATTCGATATCTTTAATCAACATATTCTTTTAATTCTTATTCTAAAAATATTAATCTGCAAAAAAGCTACATTTATTTGTGAAAACACCTAATTTAGTTCTTCTTTTGAGACATTAAATTTTTATTTCTTTAGAACGTCTCTTAAAATCATTTTTATTTTTATTAAAATTATCATCCGATATCCCATGATTCATTTCAACTTTTCCACTTCAAAATTAATAATAAGTCCCACAGTCTTTCAAGACGCTCATTGGTTATTTCACCCCTGCATTGGCGAAAGATTCATAGACCTCGCGACGTTTAAAATGCGTTACGCAGCCCCGGAGCTCAGAATTTTTATGCTTTTTGACTTGTTAACTAGATACCGTCATTTGGAAGAGAATGGTATTGAAATTGGTGTATATCTCTATAATAATATGTAACACCTTCATGTCTTTTTTCTACGATGTAACGCAGCTTAATCTGAGTTCTAAAAATAACGACTAGTGGAATTGTCTATTCTTTGTGAGCTATCAATAAATTCGTTGGTGAAAATGCAGCTTCCTTTATCTTGATGGGAAAATTCCAATAGTTTCATAAACATCGTTTTCCCTCTAGAGCCTTCGACTGCAAAATATACGTTATTCTACAAAATCATCGCTTACAAGAATTAATCTGTTGATATAATTCACTATGAAATGGAAAATCATTTCATGTATATAAATACAATATTATTTCATTTTTTTAAGTCTAAATGAGAAAGGTCTTTGTTAGTTAAATGGCGAAGTCATTTTATAGAATGCTTCGCTTTTATTTCAATAAAATATAGTTTAGATTCTACAATAAAAAAATAGATTACGATAATTTAAAATATTGTTAAGATTATGTTTTTTATGAACGTTTTTAAACAAAATACGAAGAAGTAGAAAAGCCATATATATATATATTTTTTTTTAATTGCATGCTTTTATGGTGATTATGCTTTTAAAATAATGATTTCTCAAAATTAAAGTCCCTAATATTTTATAAAGTGTACTGAGATGATTTCATTAAATATAAAACACTTAATGGATTTCAGCTATGCACAAGTGAACTTAAACGTAAACTTAAAATGCATTTTAAGATTACTGTAATTTATATATAGTATGTTCATAAAAAAGATAGTTAAAACTGATAAGACACGTGCAGGTTTTCGAGGAAGAAGTATATTTTTTAATGAATAACAAGAAATTTTTCGTACCTTGTGATTAAAATTTTTTTTATCAGTTTTAATTATTAAAATTATGAAAAACCTCTTTCGCCTAATTAATCTTTACTTAAATGTTTTTTATTTAACTAAAGATGCAAAATACTGATAAAACGTTTAGTTAATTGCCTGAAATTCTTTTAAATTTCGTTGCTAGGTAATGAATTTCCATGTAAAAACCATATTAATTAACAAGTAAAATTTAAATAAACTTTTATGTTTAAAAGATAAATAAATTTTTAAAAATGTTTTACAACATTTCCATGCTTGGGGATTTACAAGAGACATTTTAAAACCGATAATAACGCTGCGTTTCTGAAATGGAAACTAAATGATCAACGTGATTACATTTGCTTCAACAGTAAATCTTTAATCAAGGAAAAATACATTTGTCTTTACTTCCACATAATTTTATTGTTTGTATCTCTTTACGAAACAACGAAAAAAAAAACAGATTGTTTGAAATAACAAATAATTACCTAACGCAAAATTACCTACGTATCTTTTTAATTCGTTAAGTAGAATAGCAGAGAAGTTGGGTTATAAGTTATGTCATGTCATCTTCCATGATCGGAGTTCATCACATGCAGTTAATGTAATTTAAAGAAAAATAAATGGAACAGTGACAAATGAGGTATGTTGTATAATACTAATCTACAAGACAACACTCACTGCAATAATGGTACCTTTGCATGATCGAGGGGCTTTCATCTTAAGTGACGCGACGTTTTTTCAGTGATTGAAATCAATACGCAACTCTATCATTTAAAAAAAATATATTGCCGTAACAAAAACAGAGTACATGATAAACTAATTCCACATTTATGTTGCGTATATTTTTTTCTTAACATATTTACATGGAATAATTCAAGAAAAATAAGAAAATAATTCGGAGGTGGATTTGGGACCATGAATTTTATTCTCGTCTTACTTTAGATTTGTTTTTTCCATATTTGTTTAATCATAAATGACGCGACGTTTTTTTAGTGATTGAAATCAATACGCAACTCTATCATTTTAAAAATTATTACCGTAACAAAACAGAGTACATGATAAACTAATTCCACATTTATGTTGCGTATATTTTTTTCTTAACATATTTACATGGAATAATTCAAGAAAAATAAGAAAATAATTCGGAGGTGGATTTGGGACCATGAATTTTATTCTTGTCTTACTTTAGATTTGTTTTTTCCATATTTGTTTAATCATAAATGACGCGACGTTTTCTCAGCGATTGAAATCCATACGCAACTCTATCATTTAAAAAATTATTACCGTAACAAAAACAGAGTACATGATAAACTAACTGCACACTTATCTTTCGTATATTTTTTCTGAAGTTATTTATGTGAAATAATTCAAGAAAAATAAGAAAAATAATTAGGTTGTGGATTTGGGATTATGAATTTTATTTTTGTCTTATTTTAGATTTGTTTTATCATATTTGTTTAATCATAAATGGCGCGACAATTTTTTCAGTGTTTGAAAGCAATACGCAACTCTATCATTTAAAAAATTATTACCATACCAAAAACAGAATACATGATAAACTAATTGCACACTTATGTTGCGTATATATATATATATATATATATATATATATATATATATATATATATATATATATATATATATATATATGTACACATATATATATATATACATTTTTTTTTAGATATATATATATATAGAATAATTCCAGAAAAATAAGGAAAAATTTCGGAGGTGGATTTGGGACCATGAATTTTATTCTTGTCTTACTTTAGATATTTGTTTTTTCATATTTGGTTAATCATAAATGACACGACGTTTTTTCAGTGATTGAAAGCAAAGCGCAACTCAATCATTTAAAAAATTATTACCGTAACAAAAATAGAATACATGATAAACTAATTGCAAATTTATGTTGCGTTATATATATATTTTTTTTGCGATATTTATATGGAATAATACAAGAAAAAAAAGAAAAGAATTCGGAGGGGGATTTGGGACCATGAATTTTATTCTTGTCTTACTTTAGATTTGTTTTTTCGAGATATTTATATGGAATAATTCAAGAAAAATAAGAAAATAATTCGGAGGTGGATTTGGGACCATGAATTTTATTCTTGTCTTACTTTAGATTTGTTTTTTTTTTTTCATATTTGTTTAATCATAAATGACACGACGTTTTTTCAGTGATTGAAAGAAATACGCAACTCAATCATTTAAAAAATTATTACCGTAACAAAAATAGAATACATTATAAATTAATTGCAAACTTATGTTGCGTTATATATATATATATTTTTTTTTTGAGATATTTATATGGAATAATTCAAGAAAAAAAAAAGAAAAGAATTCGGAGGTGGATTTGGGACCATGAATTTTATTCTTGTCTTACTTTAGATTTGTTTTTCATATTTGTTTAATCATAAATGACACGACTTTTTTTCAGTGATTGAAAGCAATACGCAACTCAATCATTTAAAAAATTATTACCATAACAAAAATAGAATACATTATAAATTAATTGCAAACTTATGTTGCGTTATATATATATATATATATATATATATATACAGGGTGATTCATAAAAGATGGGCAGAACTTTAAGGGGTTATAGTACACTTAAAGACAAATAATATTAAATAGGAGACTAAGGGTCCCAGACGTATTCCCAAGGAGATAGGGGGCATTAAAGTTTAGGGTCCGAAATTTCAAATGATTATAAAACATGGAAAAATTGGTCGATTCGTTTGCGGTTTTTGCAAAAAATTTTCTTTATGCCAGTATTTTCTTGAAATAAAATTTTAAAGTTCAATTTCAAAAAATGCCGATAGGGGGCGCTTTAGACTTTGGAGTAACAAACAACTATTTTTTAACGTTATTTTTTGTATTTCTTTAAATGATTTCGAAAGCTTAGACTTAAACTTAAATTTTGATCTAAAAATCTGAGTCCTAACGAGTAGTTAAGTAGCGTAAACTGAAATTTGAAATTTGAAACCCTTCTCCCCCCAGAACAAAAATCAGTTATTCCCGATCTTTGTGTCGTAGATTAGGCTCTAACTACTGCCGCGTTTTGCTAAAATTATTCTTTATGTCAGTATTTTCTTGAAAATAAATTTTAAAGAAAATTTTCAAAAAATTCCGATAGAGGGCGCTTTAGACTTTGGAGTAACGAACAACTATTTTATACCGTTATTTTTGTGTCTCATTAAATGCTTTCTAAAGCTTAGACTTAAATTTTCAGCCAAAATCTGAATCGTTAGACGTGGTTAAGTTTCTGGGGAGAGGGGTTTGAAATTTCTACTCCTGAGCACAGTTCAGTTTACCATGTCCACACATTGTGTGCTGTGATACGAGGTAAAAAGACACAAATTAGGATTATGTTACCAAAGCATATTTATTAACATGTAATCACAATAAATGTTCAAAATTGTGACCACCAGAGGTTATGCACGCAGAACAACGGCGACGAATGGAACGGCGAACATTCGCGAAAACATCAGGCTTTTCGAGCACTTCCCCTACAGCGGCGGAAAGTCTGGCGACCAGTTCCTCGGGGGATTCAATGGGTGTCTCATACATAAGAGCCTTCAATCGTCCCCAAAAAAAGAAATCGAGGGGTGAAAGATCTGGCGAGCGAGCAGGCCAAGCAACAGGACCACCTCGACCAATCCATCTGTTCGGAAATGTGATGTCCAGATAGTTGCGGACGTCTCGTACGTAATGGGCTGGCGCTCCATCGTGCTGGAACCACATGACCCGCCGGATGCGTGGAGGAACAACGTTTAACAGGTCTGGCAGCACATGTTGCAGAAATGTGAGGTATGTTTTACCGTTGAGGCGTTCAGGAAGAAGGTACGGTCCGATTAGGTGGTCTCCGAGGATTCCTGCCCAAACATTGATGGAAAAGCGTCTCTGATGAGCATGTGGATACGTAGCATGTGGATTGACATCCGCCCATACATGTGCATTGTGTGTGTTAAATGTACATTCACGTGTGAAGGTACATTCATCGGTGAAAAGCACAGTTCGTCCAAAATGTGGATTTAGCGCGTTCTGCTGCAGAAACCAGCGGGCGAATTCAATACGATTTGGATAATCCCCTGGAGACAGTTTCTGGACTCGTTGCACATGAAACGGGAGCAAATGTTCATCCTTCAGTACCCTCCAAGTCGTGGACTGTGAGGTATCCACCTGGCTAGCCACTGTTCGTGTACTTGTACTTGGCTGCGCCGCTACTACATCCAGAATGGCTTCTGCAACAACTACTGATTCGTCCTTTTTTGCACGACCTGCATTCGACCGGGAAGCGAGAAATGATCCCGTCTCACACAACTGTCTGTGCAAGCGCTCGAAAGTTTTGCGGTTAGGCAACCGCCTGTTAGGAAATCGCTCTCCGTACATTCGTTGTGCCTCTGCACCATTTCCATCTGCCGCTCCGTAAATTAAATGCATCTCAGCCTTTTCCTTATTCGTGAAGGGCTCCATCTTCCGATTCATTACTACAGCGACTTACACTTGACTCACCGTTCAGTGGTTTTTATGCCTGAATCGTGTCGAAATTTTGCATACGTGTTCTTCTTCTTCCCCATTTGACATTTGCATACTTTCTGTTTCCTTCTTCACCCGGTGACTAGCGTCAGGAATGGAGCTTTAACGTTTGCATGAGCGACGTTTCCAACTGTGCCAGTGCCTTTATGAGTGAATTCCGACTATGCAGTCCTTGACGAAAATTGTATTTTTGCCTCGTATCACAGCACAGAATCGTTGGGCATGGTTAAGTAGTGCAAACTGAACTATGTTCAGAAGTTGAAATTTGAACCCCCTCCCCTCGCTACTGAACCACGCTCAGCGATTCAGATTTTGAGCTGAAAATTTAAGTTTAAGTCTAAGCTTTAGAAAGCATTTAATGAGACACAAAAAATAACGGTATAAAATAGTTGTTCGTTACTCCAAAGTCTAAAGCGCCCTCTATCGGAATTTTTTGAAAATTTTCTTTAAAATTTATTTTCAAGAAAATACTGACATAAAGAATAATTTTAGCAAAACGCGGCAGTAGTTAGAGCCTAATCTACGACACAAAGATCGGGAATAACTGATTTTTGTTCTGGGGGGAGAAGGGTTTCAAATTTCAAATTTCAGTTTACGCTACTTAACTACTCGTTAGGACTCAGATTTTTAGATCAAAATTTAAGTTTAAGTCTAAGCTTTCGAAATCATTTAAAGAAATACAAAAAATAACGTTAAAAAATAGTTGTTTGTTACTCCAAAGTCTAAAGCGCCCCCTATCGGCATTTTTTGAAATTGAACTTTAAAATTTTATTTCAAGAAAATACTGGCATAAAGAAAGTTTTTTGCAAAAACCGCAAACGAATCGACCAATTTTTCCATGTTTTATAATCATTTGAAATTTCGGACCCTAAACTTTAATGCCCCCTATCTCCTTGGGAATACGTCTGGGACCCTTAGTCTCCTATTTAATATTATTTGTCTTTAAGTGTACTATAACCCCTTAAAGTTCTGCCCATCTTTTATGAATCACCCTGTATATATATATTGAGATATTTATATGGAATAATTCAAGAAAAAAAAAGAAAAGAATTCGGAGGTGGATTTGGGACCATGAATTTTATTCTTGTCTTACTTTAGATTTGTTTTTTTTTCATATTTGTTTAATCATAAATGACGCGAATTTTCTTCAGTGATTAAAAGCAATACGCAACTCAATCATTAAAAAAATTATTGCCGTAACAAAAACGGAGTAGAAGATAAACTAATTGCACACTTATGTTGCGTATATTTTTTTCTTAAGATATTTAATATCGAATAATTCAAGAAAAATAAGAAAATAATTCGGAGTTGGATTTGGGTCCATGAATTTTATTCTTGTCTTATTTTAGATTTGTTTTTTACTAATTGAGTAGTGACGAGTGTTAAGAGCTTTAATAAGTTTTATTATGAATTAAAATAATTCAATTTAATAGACACTGCTGTCCAAAAATTAAGGGGTAGTAATTGGATACTTTCACTAATTACACGGTTTGTCGAATATCTACTAACATTCTTGACAAATTGTTCTTGAAATTCGAGGACGAAAAACACATGTTTGACTTTAAGAACAGTAGAAACAGTATACGCAAATTAAAAAATTAATATATTTAATATTTGTTGAGATATGAACATTTGTATGAAATAATTTATAACTGCGCATGCGCGAACTATACCAAATTAATTTTTTTTCATGATTTGGTAGTCAATTCTATAGAGTAATGCATATAAACAGACCAGTCAAATATCGTGAAAATTCAGAAAGATACCAGCAATACAGTAAGCTAGTTGACATTTTCGGGAGGAAATCCCATGGGATTATATGGGATTTCCTCCCGAAAATGACAATTACTACTCTATAGAACTATGTCTTACTCAGTAGAATTGACTACCAAATCATGAAAAATATTCTTTGGTATAGTTTGCAAAGTTATAAATTATTTCATACATATTCCCATATCTCATCAAATATTCAATAAATTAAATTTTTAATTGCAGTATACTGTTTCTACATTTCTTGCGATCCAAAAAATAGCATATTTTAACAGGTCATCTTGTGTTTACTTAACGTTTTATTTACCATAAAAAGTTTAGGTAAAATAATTTGTAATTCACCAAGTAAAAAAAAAAAAGAGAAAACGGTGATAATGAGCATTTTTAATGGCATGTGCTTAGTACCCTTCTAAAAAACATGTTTTAGTGAATTAGAATGTTTCTTAGCTTATAATTTTCTTAGACACGGGAATTTAAAGAAATTGAAATCCCGTACTACTTTAAATTATAAATTTTAAATGCATATTTAAATAAAACAGATGATCCAGATGAGTTAGAAAATTGCCAAAAAAGCAGAGCTTTTAGTATAAATTGTCCACTTCACTATTTCAGAAGTGACTTAATATTTTCTTACTCCAACTTTTAAAATAATACTTAAACCACGCTTAATATACCAAATCAAAAACATGAAACTTAATTTTCGTAATTAATGAAGTTTCTGTCCCATTAATGTTCTCTACAGAGTGCAACCTCTTCCTGAAATGGAGTCAAAACTATAAATATGATTACATTTGCTGTAATATTATTTCGAAGTCTTCGGAATTTTCAACGTTTTGTTTTCCACGTACACTCTAAATTAAAAAAAAAAAAAAAAAAAAAAAAAAAAAAACAGTGAATTGAACAAATTTTTTCGTTACCTTCTTTCGTTAAAACACAAAAATTTCCGCCTTGATTTGCTTCGCTTCCCACAAAATATGGAAAACTCACCAATCTAACATAAAATATGCCTGCAATTCTCCAATCTAAGTCTGCAATTTCTTCAAACTTTAGGGGTGTACCGGCACCTGTGCTGCGTGTTACTTTTCTGTATTAGAGATGGAATTTTTACGTGTCTTTTTTTCCTTCAAAACACGGAAAATTAAAAAAACGAAGGTCAAATTTTCCTGAAATTCCCCAGTCACAAGGCAGAAATTTATTCAAATAGCACAAAAATCTCTTCCAATCACAGGAGGGTTACGGCAACTTGCTGTCTAAATTTTTTACGATTTTTGACGAAATTCATTTTGAGAGTGTAATTTTATAATAGTTTTGATTCTTTTTGATATTCAAAGGGAAAAAAACCCCCGAATTATTTGAAATAGCAATGACGTGATATAACATTTGAGTAAAATTTTTGTTTAAAGAAACAATGATCAAACTACAAAGAATGACATAACGGTTTTCTTTGAATGTATTTTATGTATAAATTTAAAAAACTTTGAAATTTACGATGTTTTTAGTGTTCCGTATTTAAAAATTTAAAACGGAACCATTATAAGATCACTTGTGTGACTGTCTGTCTTTCCTAGACGTTTTTCTCGAACACTGTGACCCCCATATTTATAGATTATTATCCATTCACAAAGAATATTAGGAAAACATAAGGGACTAATTAAATTACTTGAAAAAAAAATGTATATCGTATGAGATATCGTACGAAAAATCTCGTAACACCGAACTTAAAATAATATTTGTTTTAATTTTAGGGATTATGTTTTCAGATATATCGTCAAAAATGTACTGCAAATATGTCCCCCCCCCCCCACGTATTTCCTAATCTACGGAAATTAAATCTATGAAAAAAATAAGAATAGTTTATTTAAACCTTGTTATTCTTTCATTTTTTAGCCGTCATGAACAGATTTGAATAAGGTTTTAAAAAAAGTCACATAGAAAAGCGATATTTGTTACTATTTAGACTTCTTATTTCTCTGAACTTTCATAGTATATTCTGCTATACTTTACTTTTATATATAGCTATTCCTAACCCTACGTTGTATAGTTTTTACAACGTCTTATTATTCTTTTAGAAACGATGTTCTGTAATATTGTAAGTAGTAATTAATACATTTATTGCACGGAACCCTTTGTAGGAACTCGCACTTGACCGATTATTAATTAAAAAAAAACTTTGAACTACCTTCTTATAAAGAAATGAACTTTTTACTTTTTACTTTCCACATTTTTACCCTACCACAAGCATTTTTGCTCATTTTACTTACAAATCATACGTAGCATAGTGTAAGTCTTGTAATCGTTAAAAAAAAAAAAAAAAAAAATTCACGGTTTTACACGTTTCAGACACTGGAGATTACGAAAGACATACATTTAGAAAAAAAAATTATAGTCTGTGTGTCTGTAAATGCTCTCTCTCGAACAAATTGAGATGGAGACTTGAAATTCGGTATGTACTTAGTATGTACTCATGAAAAGAAGCCTATTGAATTTCAGTGACCTCGATTATCCGCAATTATTTTTCCCGGACTCTCGAAGTATTCATTCTGATAAAAGGTATATAAAAATTTTCGAAATTGTTTATTTTAAGGAGTGAATATAAAAGACAACAAAAAAACCAATAAATTTTGCAATAAAAATGAAGTCGATCGGATAATGAGTTGCCGAGATATTTGTAATCCTATTTTCCACACTCTTCGATTTTTCATGACACTGTATTTCATTCAAATTTCAATTCAAAGATATATTTTAATTGGAAATGAGACCCTTAATCCGACGCAGTAAACTTTTAGTTAATATGATTATCACTTTTGGAGTTATTTTCATATTTTATATTATGCATATCCATGATGGGTAATTATTACGGTTGCCCCCAACGACTAGTTTAACAAGCGAAAGAATCAAAACGCATTGTTTGAAACAATCACTTAACATTTGAATAATATTTTTGCTTGAAGGAATGATGATGAAACTTTAAAGAAACACAGAAATTAATTTTGCATTCTGAATATGGTTTACACTTCATTTTAAAAGACTTAAATTCGCAACGTGTTTAATAAAAGTAACTATGCAGTACCTACTCAAGACACAGTACTTGCAATTATATTTCGTGCAGTATATCTCTTTTATTTTAATACAGAACGATTGTATTTAAAAAAGAATATCCACTTCACCATTTCACAAACGACTTATTATTTTACATTTTAGACTTTTAAAGTAATACTTAGACATCGCATAATACACTTGCATTCTAATGTCTTTACTCTGCATGACTTTTCGAGATGGAGACCAAATGATTAATTGCATTTGCTGCTTTATTTCTTCCAAGTTTTATGAATTTTCAGTGTATTTCTTTCCACATAATTTAATTACACTTTTGTTCCTTTTTAACAAACAAAGGGGAAAAAAGTACATTGTTTGAAATAACAATGACATGATATAACATTTGAATACTGTTTTTGTTAAAAAAAAAAAAAACACGTTGAAACTGCAAAAAAGCTCACGTAAATTTATGCTTTAGAATTTATTTAATACATAAATTTGAATGATTTTTAAAGAAACAAACTATTTAGTACCTGGATGACTTTGACTTTTCATCATTTTAACGTTCACAAATGTTTTATAATATTCTTGCTTCCTTTATGGAAACAATGGTAAGAAACTGAATGCTTTAAATAACAATGATGTGATATAACATCAAAATCCCAATTTTGTGTAAAATGACAGTATGGTGACAATATGATTAAACGCAGAGGTTTTCTAAATTTGTTTTGAGTAAATTATAAAGTTTTTAAAAAAAGAAACTATGTAATACCTATCTAATTTTTGATAAAACTATATTATTGTTCTAGGAAGGGAATTTGATTTTACATTTTTTGGTTATTTAGAATAGATTATTTAATTTGAAATTAATTATTAAGAAAATTTTCCTGAAGATGACCATAGATGGTGGTCGAAACGTAGATATTTTTAATATTAATGTATGTGAAAAATTTTAAATTTGTATACACCATTCAGTAAAAATATGTGATGTTTTATACTTACTTCTTTAATGTTGTAATATTTTATGGTGTAATGGTCCAGCATTTATATTAATTATTAAGTATTAATTACTTACTAGGCAAATTGTCAAGAAATAATCAAAATGTAAACTATATAGAGCCTTTAGTCTGACTTTAGTACATTGTTAAAAATTTGCAGCAAACTTTCCAGTCATTCGACCGTTTTTATAGATAACGGTTACATAACCGTATTTTAACTCCGTTCTGATCTTTATATGGGCAAGTATATGGTCAGAATAAAGTTAAATTATGGTTATGTACACTGTTAAAAATTTGCAGCCAACTGTCCAGTCATTTAACCGTTTTTATAGAAAATGGTGACATAACCATAATTTAACTCTACTCTGACCCTAATATGGACAATAATATGGTCAGAAAGAAGTTAAATTTCGGTTATGTAACCGTTTTCTATAAAAACGGTCAGATGACTGGACAGTTTGCTGCAAATTTTTAACAGTGTAACGCCTTCTGTAAAAACGGTCGATTGACTGGACAGTATACTGCAAATTTTTAACATTGTAGAGAAGGTGAAATATAAATCACTCACTCCTAGTAGTTGGAAAGAAACCATTTTTATCTTTCCAAAATATTTAATTTCCTTCCAATAAATCATACGGAAAAATGATATCTTTGTAATATTTTTTTAAATGTTGGTTCGTAAAATACACGTCAGCATGTCCCAGATAATCTGTCTCTTGTTTACTAGCTAGTCAATCATTTAATATGCAGACCACCTATCAGGTAAATACTTAAAAAAAACACATGTTCGAAACGGAGTTTGAATTTGGATATTCACAGGAGTTGTTTGGACAGGTTTTTTAAAGTTAAATCTTAATCTTTTACATCCTCATTTCAAAACCTAGCAACAACTCTTCAAACCTAAAGAACGAAGCCTAAACTCGTGTTTGGAAAAATTGCAACACCATGAAGGATTCGTAATAATTTAATGAAACGTATTCCACATTCGACTTGTATCGGGAAAAATAAATGATTAAATTTAGAAAGAAAAAAAAATACAATATTACATGTCAAAAAGCAGCATTTTGCTCAGTCACCATGTATTGCAATAAGTGCTTCTATACGACGTGGTATCAAATCTAACAGATTTTCAATCTGTACCCGAGGAAGACCATTCCTGATTGGTTTTATCAGAACACAAATTTCATCTGTATCAGCTACAGGCAAGCGTCACGAGCGAGACGCCGACCAACAAAATCCTAGACATGTTCATAAGGTGATATAGCCGATGAATAAGCGGGCAAAGGAAGAAGCTACATCTGTTGTGCTGGAAAGAAGGCTTGACCATTTTTAGAAATATGTGGACGAGAATTGTCCTTTTGAAATACAGCACCAAGAAGGTGTTGAAGGCAAGGTACGACATCGGGATCCAGAACGTGTCTGATGTTTTGTTTTTTGTTGAGGTTACCCACAATTCTTATCTGTTGATATTACCCACAATTCTTAGCTATTGAGATTGTCCATATCACCCAGTAGCACCTCAAACTATCACGCTTGGCGCCGTCCAGTATCATGTTGGATGACACACTCCGAAAGATGATGTTCACCGATTCAACGTTTAACACAAATTCGGCAATCTCTGTACTTTAAATTAAAGCAAGATTCATCGGAAAAGACGAGTTGTTACTAATCGGTACGCCAGTTTCCATGTCGACACGCTCATTGTAGCCGCAGGTGCCGATAATTTTGTGTGAGAAGAATCCTGTGCAAAGGAATTCTTGCATGCAGTCCACGGGGCAGAAGCCGCTAACGAATAGTTGGAGAACGACATATATAGCAGTGCTCCAACGTTCCATCAACTTTCCAGATTAAGCTGTACGGTCTGTCACTGCCATGAGGATGAGGTGTCTAATCATCCAGTTCTGGCGTAACATTTCTCCTACCAATGGTGGATTTCAGTATCGTCCGGTTCTCTTGTGTACACTACTGCCACACTTGCATCACTGTCATGACATTGAGCTCAAAATGATCTACTATTGCACGATAAGAAAAAGCCCTTTCACGTAGACCACCATTCATCGCCATACAAACTCTGTAGCTTCTTCGTATGGCGTCCTCTGTTGTCGTCGAGGAATAGTGACTTTTCGTGAAACTTTTACTACTGGCACACAACCATATACTATTTTAAACGTTCCGCTACAGCTCTCTATTTGTACGGCTAAATCAGAAATTCAGAGGGCACTGCTCAGATCATGCTTGTGCGATGATTTTTTAACCGTTTGAATACAACACCCTGATTTACATTTGCTGTAAATTTCATCTCACTGGCATAATTCCTTCATAGTGTTGCTATTTTTACAAACAGGAGTTTATCATCAGGCTTCGCTCACTTCTTATTTTAAGTACCGCTGTTTCGAAATAATGATATTCGCATTATTTGTTCACATAATTTATGTCATTAAATAATTGAAGAATACTATTAAAAAATACCAGTACTCAAAATTATAAATCATGTTAGCCTTGCCTATAAACGGTATAATTATTTTATCGATAACATATGGGTTATCCTATAAATAATTCAAAATGTAAAAATAGAAATGTATGAAAATGACAGTTAGTTAGTCAAGAAAAAAATATGCAAGATAACCACTGAAGAAATAAACTTCCATATGTTAACCACTATACGGTAATATGCCAACTACTTATATGCTAACTACTAAAATAATTTTCATTATTTATTTTCCTCAATGTTCTCACCGAAGTTTTTAAGATTACTTATCCATTCTATCATTGGTAAATTGTAACAAAATATTAATAAAATGAAGTACATAAAGGCTGTTAAACTACTGAATGAAGATGATAATTTTTATACACATTGTTGTTTTCAGCTTAATTGCAAAGTTTACTGCTTTATTGTGATAACTGAACTTCTAAAAATGTTATTGTGGCCATTTTTCTTGAGTTACAAAGTTAATAAATTATTGAATATGAAAGTTGGTGCTAGAATTTCTGTAATATTTACTTAATTAATTATTCAAAAATTTTCACTATATATATTTCTATTAAATTTTTAAAATTATTAAATAATGGAGTCACATTTTTAAATTTTAATAAGCTATTTTTATCCCAAATATAAAATCTACGTATCCACATAATACAACGTATCCATAAACCATTTTAGTGAATCTATAATGAATAATTAATAATATATAATATATAATAATGAATCTATAATTAATATAATATCTAATAATCAAAATGATAAACTTCTATATTTATTTAAGTAACTTACCATAAAATAATTTCCCTTTTTTTGTGGTTTTCCTGTTGTACTTCTATACAATAAGGATTTTTTAGCGGATAATTCTTTTTAAATTAAAGTTTTGAAATCCAAAATAAAAAATTATAAATGTTGTTACATAAATTTAAATTGTTACAATTTAAAAACTAATTACAAGAATTTATTCCATAGTTTCCAAAAACTGCAGTTACTTTAAAATCAGAATTAAATTTATTTTGCAATTTAAAATTGTAAAAATTGTCGAAAAAAAATCAAACTTCGCATGAGAAGTTCTTCGACAGATGAAAACAAAACTAACCTAAAGTCTAATAATCACGACTCTGATATTTAGGGTAAATGTACCAATAGTCGGCCACCCCCCAATAGTCGGCCACATTGAGATAAAATGCCTTACGCATAGCTTATTTTTGGTTCTAAATGAAATATTACAATTTGGTTATATGCAGCCATCTTTCATAAGTCATAAACCATCACCAAAGAATTATGGGTATTTTTATTGAATTTGTAATCAGCCATTTTTTTCAAGATAGAGGTCAAATCATCATTTTCCTTATTTTTTTGTTAACAAATGGCAATTCTTTTAAAAAGCAAGTATTAATTAATTTTTTATTTTTTTCTAAAATTATAAGGCTACAATATTAGCAGGGTAAATAAACTAATGTTTTTGAGTATAAAAAGTAAATTAATTTGTTGCTTTTAATTAATTTTAATGTGGCCGACCATTGGATATTAATTTTGCTTACATGTCCAAAAGTCGGCCACCAGGAGCTGAATAATGAATACATTACTTATTGTACTTTTTTGAGTTTATTGAAGTGAAAACTTCTTTAGGCGCGTTGGACATTTTTTGAGATGGGAAAAAACCATTGAACTCGCGACACTGTTACTGTAACCGACACCTCTGTATATAAGTATGTACAAGTATTGTGTATAGTTAGGTATGAGGTAGGGCGGGACAGGCGCGCCGCAAGCTTGCTTGTGCGCTATTGCACCGCGGTATAGTAAGCGTTATAGTAAGCGCAGAAAAATGTAAGCGGTATAGTACATGGTATAGTACGCGGTATAATTAGCGGTATAGTAACGCAGAAAAATGTAAGCGCTATAGTAAGCACAGAAAAATGTAAGCTGTATAGTACGTGGTATAGTACGCGGTATATTTAGCGGTATAGTAACGCAGAAAAATGTAAGCGGTATAGTACGCGGCATAGTAAGCGGTATAATAACACAGAAAAATGTAAGCGGTATAGTAAGGTATAGGAAGCGCAGAAAAATGTAACCAGTATAGTAAGCGGTATAGTAGGCGCAGAAAAATCTAAGCGGTATAGTAAGTGGTATAGTAAGCTGTATAGTAAGTGGTATAGAAGCGGTATAGTAAGCGCAGAAAAGTATAAGCGGTATAGTAACACAGAAAAAATGTAAGCGGTATAGTAAACGCAGAAAAATATAAGTGGTATAGTAAGCGGTATGGTAAAAGCAGAAAAATGTAAGCTGTATAGTAAACGCAGAAAAATGTAAGTGGTATAGTAAGCGCAGAAAATGTAAGCGGTATAGTACGCGGTATAGTAAGCGGTATAGTAGCGCAGAAAAATGTAAGAGGCATAGTAAACGGTATAGTAACGCAGAAAAATGTAAGCGGTATAGTAAGCTGTATAGTATGCGGTATAGAAACGGTATAGTAAGTGCAGAAAAATGTAAGCGGTATAGTACGTATTATAGTACGCGGTATAATTAGCGGTATAGTAACGCAGAAAAATGTAAGCGGTATAGTACGCGGCATAGTAAGCGGTATAATAACACAGAAAAATGTAAGCGGTATAGTAAGGTATAGGAAGCACAGAAAAATGTAAGCAGTATTGTAAGCGGTATAGTAGGCGCAGAAAAGTGTAAGCGGTATAGTAAGTGGTATAGTAAGCTGTATAGTAAGTGGTATAGAAGCGGTATAGTAAGCGCAGAAAAATGTAAGCGGTATAGTAAACGCAGAAAAATGTAAGTGGTATAGTAAGCGCAGAAAATGTAAGCGGTATAGTAACGCAGAAAAATGTAAGCGATATAGAAGCTGTATAGTAAGCGGTATTGTAAGCACAGAAAAATGTAAGCGGTATAGTAAGCGGTATAGATGCGATATAGTAAGCGCAGAAAAATGTAAGCGGTATAGTACGTATTATAGTACGTGGTATAATTAGCGGTATAGTAACGCAGAAAAATGTAAGCGGTATAGTACGCGGCATAGTAAGTGGTATAATAACGCAGAAAAATGTAAGCGGTATAGTAAGGTATGGGAAGCGCAGAAAAATGTAAGCAGTATAGTAAGCGGTATAGTAGGCGCAGAAAAATGTAAGCGGTATAGTAACACAGAAAAAATGTTAGCGGTATAGTAAACGCAGAAAAATGTAAGTGGTATAGTAAGCGGTATGGTAAAAGCAGAAAAATGTAAGTGGTATAGTAAGCGCAGAAAATGTAAGCGGTATAGTAACGCAGACAAATGTAAGAGGCATAGTAAGCGGTATAGTAACGCAGAAAAATGTAAGTGGTATAGTAAGCTGTATAGTAAGCGGTATAGAAGCAGTATAGTAAGTGCAGAAAAATGTAAGCGGTATAGTAAGCGCAGAAAAATGTAAGCGGTATAGTACGTATTATAGTACGCGGTATAAATAGCGGTATAGTAACGCAGAAAAATGTAAGCGGTATAATACGCGCCATAGTAAGTGGTATAATAACGCAGAAAAATGTAAGCGGTATAGTAAGGTATGGGAAGCGCAGAAAAATATAAGCAGTATAGTAAGCGGTATAGTAGGCGCAGAAAAATGTAAGCGGTATAGTACGCGGAATAGTAACGCAGAAAAATGTAAGCGGTATAGTACGCGGAATAGTAACGCAGAGAAATGTAAGCGGTATAGTAAGCGTTATAGTAAGTGGTATAGTAAGCTGTATAGTAAGTGATATAGAAGCGGTATAGTAAGCGGTATAGTAAACGCAGAAAAATGTAAGCGGTATAGTAAACGCAGAAAAATGTAAGCGGTATAGTAAGCGCAGAAAAATGTACGCGGCATAGTAAGCGGTATAATAACGCAGAAAAATGTAAGCGGTATAGTAAGGTATAGGAAGCGCAGAAAAATTAAGCAGTATAGTAAGCGGTATAGCAAGTGCAGAAAAATGTAAGCGGTATAGTACGCGGTATAGTAACGCAGAAAAATGTAAGCGGTATAGTAAGCGTTATAGTAAGCGGTATAGTAAGCTGTATAGTAAGTGGTATAGAAGCGGTATAGTAAGCGCAGCAAAATGTAAGTGGTATAGTAAGCGGTATAGTAGACGCAGAAAAATGTAAGCGGTTTAGTAAGCGGTATAGTAAGCGCAAAAAATGTAAGCGGTATAGTAAGCGCAAAAAATGTAAGCGGTATAGTAACGCAGAAAAATGTAAGCGGCATAGTAACGCAGAAAAATGTAAGCGGCATAGTAAGTGGTATAGTAAGCTGTATAGTAAGCGGTATAGGAGCGGTATAGTAAGTGCAGAAAAATGTAAGCGGTATAGTGACACAGAAAAAATGTAAGTGGTATAGTAAGCGGTATAGTAAACGCAGAAAAATGTAAGCGATATAGTAAGTGGTATATTAACGCAGAAAAATGTAAGCGGTATAGTAAGCGGTATAATAACGCAGAAGAATGTAAGCGGTATAGTGCGACTGAAGTCTGGTTCCCGAAATTTTTGTATGTAAAATAATATGCATGATTTTTCATGTACAATAGCGTATTAAATGAAAATTGTTATATAATTTTTGTAGTAGTAGTTTATAATAATGAATAAAAAAACACTTGATTTAAAAGTATTTTCTGCACAATAAAACATTTCCCGACAATTCAAGAAATACACAGGTAATTGTTCAAGTTTTCACTTCTGCGGCACTCCCGGAGTGCTACATTTTTTAAAAAATTGTTTGGTAGATATAACTTTATCTCTACATCTATAATAATATTATGTAAAAAAAAATCTTTTTTTACGTGCTTGTTTGTTTGTTTGTACGGGAAACTACTAGAACTACCGAAAGAATTTCAAAAGTAAAGGTGGCAGTCTCTGCTCCGACATAGACTATATTTAACGCAAGGGCCACTTTTCGCAAGTAGATGGATGAGCAAAAAACATTCCAAACTTGCCCTTTTTGTGATATTGAAGGAGGTAGTAACTTGAAATTTGGCATGGTTGTTGTTTTCTAAAAAATTCGAAATTTAAAAGTGTGAAATGAGTGGAAAAATTTCTAAATTACAATTCATGTAGAATTGTTAGGAATATAAACTTGAAATTTAACATGTCTGTTACGTTGTAAAGTTTCAAAATCTGTGATAGTTTTGTTGCTGGAAACTTAAAATTTGGCATTGTGGTTAATTTTAAGACATAAACGACCGGCTAAGAAAGGCTTCTAAAAATTTGGAAATTTAGAATGCCTAAATGAGAGGAAAGTGTTCTGAATTATGTTTTTTTTTTATAAATTTTAAAATAGAAACTTGAAATTAGACATGGATAACCTTTTCCGTACGTAAGTGGTCTGACCGTAGCCGAACAGTTTCTAAAAAATTTGAAATTTAAAAGGAACTAAAAATTTTCTAAAACTGCAATTAGTTTGGCTTTGAAACTTCAAATTTTGCATGGGGGTTTCTTTTAAGATGTAAACTGTCGCAAAGAATGCTTTCTATAAAATTCGAAATTTAAAAAATTGAAATTATAGTAATTGTTATTTATCATTCTAAATTATGATTTATTTAGAATTAATAGGGATAGAAAACTGATATTCGATATCGGGGTTACTTTTAAGTCGCAAATGCTCGTACACAGTAGCTTTTTCTTAAACTAGATTAGATGCGGCAGTTGGTACCCCCATTATTTGCTTCTCAATTCTGTTGAAAAATGTTAAAACAACTAGATTTGAATGCGGCAGTTGGGACCGCCCCTCCCTACGCTTTTCCACTGCGGATTCAAAATGATGTCGTATATCAATAAACTACATACTAAATATATTTCATGTTCAAAATGCATAAAAGTGTTAAAACAACTAGATCGGAATGCCGTGTGCAGCAGTTGGGACCGCCCCTTCGCTGATGCACGAATGTATGCATATTTGCTTTTCAACTATGTTGAAAAGTGTTAAAAGCAACTCGATTAGATGCGACAGTTGGAACACCCATTATTTGGTTTTCAATGAAAAGTGTTAAAACAACTAGATTGGAATGCGACAGTTGGGACCGCCCCTCCCTACGCTTTTCCACTGCGGATTCAAAATGAACTCGTATACTAAAAAACTACATACTAAATATATTTCATGTTCAAAATGCATAAAAGTGTTAAAACAACTAGATCGGAATGCCGTGATGCGGCTGTTGGGACCGCCCTTCGCTGATGCACGAGTGTATGCATTTTTGCTTTTCAACTATGTTGAAAAGTGTTAAAGCAACTCGATTAGATGCGGCATTTGGAACCCCCATTATTTGCTTTTCAATTCTGTTAAAAAGTGTTAAAACAACTAGATTGGAATGCGGCAGTTGGGACCGCCCCTCCCTACGCTTTTCCACTGCGGATTCAAAATGAACTCGTATACTAATAAACTACATACTAAATATATTTCATGTTTAAATGCATAAAAGTGTTAAAACAACTAGATCGGAATGCCGTGATGCGGCAGTTGAGACCGCCCCTTCGCTGATGCACGAATGTATGCATATTTGCTTTTCAACTATGTTGAAAATTGTGTTAAAAGCAACTCGATTAGATGCAACAGTTGGTACCCCCATTATTTGCTTTTCAATTCTGTTAAAAAGTGTTAAAACAACTAGATTGGAATGCGGCAGTTGGGACCGCCCCTCCCTACGCTTTTCCACTGCGGATTCAAAATGAACTCGTATACTAATAAACTACATACTAAATATATTTCATGTTCAAATGCATAAAAGTGTTAAAACAACTAGATCGGAATGCCGTGATGCGGCAGTTGAGACCGCCCCTTCGCTGATGCACGGATGTATGCATATTTGCTTTTCAACTATGTTGAAAAGTGTTAAAAGCAACTCGATTAGATGCGACAGTTGGAACACCCATTATTTGCTTTTCAATGAAAAGTGTTAAAACAACTAGATTGGAATGCGGCAGTTGGGACCGCCCCTCCCTACGCTTTTCCACTGCGGATTCAAAATGAACTCGTATACTAATAACTACATACTAAATATATTTCATGTTCAAAATGCATAAAAGTGTTAAAACAACTAGATCAGAATGCCGTGATGCGACAGTTGGGACCGCCCCTTTCTTTATGTTTCTAGAACATGTGAGATAGCTCAATCATCTTCTTATAACCGAAAATGGTAGAATGCAAAATTTAGTCAAATTTGTTAGAGTCGTTTTTCAGGTAAAACAAAATTCTGAAGTGGCCGACTATTGGTGCAGTGATGGCCGAACATCAGACTTAAAGTGGCCGACTATTGGAGAACTTGCCCTTTTTGAACTTAACTTTGTCTAAAAAAAAACTATTACCGTGTTTTTTAAAAAGAATTGCTGAAACATAATAAGAAACGTATGTTTTAACATATATCACTGTTAAAAATGTTGTGTCGTTTTTTTTAAATTCTACGTTAAGATTTATATACAAAAAAACAGTTAAGTGGCCGACTATTGGTACATTTACCCTACTATGAATTCGAAATTTTAACTTGCGGTTAGATTTCCCAACTCAGAGTTTCTGAACTGGAAATAGAACCAGCTACAGGTTAAGTTGATGAAGTTGACGGAGAATTGGCCGGCAAAGGACTTAAGAAACTGACCAAGTACTAACAGAATCAAAGGTAATTATGTATGATATCTGTTATTAACAAAGAGGGGCTAAGTACCACATATATATAATACCTAATCTAGGAAATTCCCGTATATATAATTTTCATTTTATTTATTTATTATTATTAAGTTTGTGAAAAAATGCGCATTTTTTCCCTTCTTTATACAGAAGATAAAGTAAAGAACAACCATTGCTTATTTTTCGAAATTTTCCCTCCTAATGCTTCAAATTAAAAGAAAGTATCGTAGATTCTGCGGAGTTGAAATAAAATACTCAAAATATCCCTTACCACTTTCTCCCGGATGTAGATTATATTACAGGTGGCTAGAATATGGATGTGCATTCTTTAACTGATTTGATGTTGGCATTTAGCCAGTTAGCATTGTTCTGATTGATTAATCCTTCATATTCAGGGGATCTCGCTGTATACCATACACAAAAATGCATGAAATTCGTTATAGCTGCTATCACTAACGCTTGTATAAGCGCTGACAACATCCCCATGACAATACCATGACAACAACAAAGAAAAAACATCACTGAAGGCAACAACCTTGTTGTGTAGTAATCTAAAAAATGCATGAAATTCCTTAAAGCCGCTATCGCGTAAGCAATTCGCGCCCATATTAAAACAAGTGAACTCGGCTAAATTGTTGTATTTGTATCTCTAAAAACAGGAAAGTCATTAAAACCTAAATCCCTATAACGAATATTATAAAATTCACATTATATGAATTGTTAATATTGTTTCAAATTAATTTAATTATCTAATTAAAAAGGGGAAAAAAGAAATTAATTGAAATTGTTTTTCATAACTTAACTAATTACTGAAAAATGAAAATTTTTCAAACTTTCCATTCCTTGGATACGAACTGGATTCTTCAGAACTGGAGACAAACGACACACCACATAGCTACCACTCACTCATTTGAAAACAGCTTAGAACAAAATTTAAATTGTTGCGTGATGAAACCAATCACCGCTTCCAACACATTAAAAGACATTATGGTCTAAATATCTGAATCTGAAGAGCCAATCGGAACAATACTAACCAGCTAGATACAAACATCCGATCACAGAACAAATGGATATCCATATTTTAACCGTCTGTATTGTCGTTGTCTTATTGAGTGAAATATGGGGAATTTTAAACTTTCGTAGCTTAGGGGAGCAAAATTACAATATGCCCGTCATTTGGGCGATCTCGCTTCAACGTTCATGGGAAGTTTGAAAACACAAAAATGATAGGATCAATTCCACAGCATTTAGAAGCAGCAATTCAAACGAAAGAACTGTACATAAAGTTCTTAAATGGTTAATATTTATAATTCTTATTTTTCTGTTTCTTGAAGTTTGAAACTTTAACAATGGCAAGTGGTAATTTTTTGAAAAAGCAGAATTGTCTCAGCTCTTTTAATGAAATTGTCTCAGCTATATGCACTAGGATGCCTTAATGTGAGATTAGTGACTTACAGGATATAAAATTTGGTCTCTTGGTATGACTCTGTACAAAAGCGAATCGCCTAGCATCTTGACGAGCTTGCCATTAGTGCCAAGCTAATATTTCTTAACTTGTCTCACTCATATAATCGAACTCGTCTAGGTGAGTATTGCAAATTCTGAAATGAAGGTTTGCAATAGTTCGGGCAAAAACATCGCTCTAACAACAGTCTGAGCATGCGTCTTGTGCGTATGCCTGCACTGTAAAAATGACATTTTCAAAATTGAGCAAAAAATACTCAAATCTGAGTATATCGCACAGTCAAAATGGCTCCGAATCAAAATTACTCAAGTTTAAAACATGTATATACTCATTTCTGAAAGCATGCGCACATTCAAGAATAAAACATCCTGTTCTCATATCTGAGTATGTCCATGTTTCGAAAATGAGTATAAACTGACTTCTATGCGCTCATTTTTGAGTATGTCCATGTTTAAAAAATGAGTTTGAACTGATTCTAATCATTTTTGAGTATGTCCATGTTTCAAAAATGAGTATGAACTGACCTCTATGTGATCAGTATTGAATATGTCCATGTTTCAAAAATTAGTATGAACTGACCTCTATGTGCTCAGTATTGAGTATTTCTATGTGTCAAAAATGAGTAAGAACTGACCTCTATGTGCACCGTTTTGAGTATGTCCATGTTTCAATATTCTGAGTTTTTCTGGTGTTTCAGAATTGAATGCATTGTGTCGTCCTATTTGAAAGAAAAAGTTTCATAACAAATTCATACAGAAGCACCCTGCTATACACCACTCTGCTAGGATTTTTACACGCAGATTATGCGCTTACGATAGGAATTGACACTCCGTGGCTGAGTGGTAACTCCAATGCCTTGTCTTTGTGGAGTTCCGTTCAGTAATTCTTCAGTGTTGTAATTTCCTTGTGTCTATCCAGTCCTCATCTTGACGAAGTTTTATAAGCGGATATTTGTATGAAGCACACAAGTATAAACCAATAAACAAACAAGAACTCACTCACCTCAATTACCTTATACATTTATTTATAAGTTTCCCAAAAGTTGAGCCAATTCAGGTAATTACACTCGGATGTAAAGGAAATTAATAAGAAATCTTTTTTTTTTAATATAAAATTTCGAACAAAACAGAAAACAAAATAAAAATTTAATTTAAAGCGATCACACCGGTTACGCCTACAACTCAAGTCTAATTATTTCACTCGGACACTAATTTGAATTTAGCACTTTATCTGGTTGTTAATCACATAGAAGAGGTTTATACGGTGCCATTCATAACTCTACGTACAAGGAAGTAGAATAGCTCTAAATATGAATTTTTTTTCTTCTACAGTACATAGTTGAAGCATCAAGGAATTAGGGGTTGTATTTCAAATAAAGAGAAATTCTTAATTCAGATGTATTACTAGGATTTATTTTGAGAGGAAATACTCTTTGATTTATTTTGGATGTATGACTTTAACGTTATAAATAACACACAAAAAAAGACAGGCATAAGAATGTCTAATACAATAAAAGATCTTAAAAAATAAATATTACACTTTATTTTTCATTTGCATTTTTTATACCTTTTAGCGTTTCAAAAATTTCATTGTTGATATTTCACAGCCAGTTGGCTCGCTTTCGCGAGCACAATTAACTCCATTGTTGTTGTAACTCTTATACACACTGTAAAAAAAAAAGGAAGAAAAAACTGCAAAATATACTGTTAATATTTCACCTAGCATTTAAATACAGCACTTTCGTTAATTTACAGCGATAACAGCTGTATAGAAAGCGACATCTGTTAGCGTTGTTGACAATATCTCTCAAATGAGGAGGAAAGGGCAGTGGTGACGCTGTGTATGAGAAATGGCCGCCATTACATGCGAGCGTATAGTGTTGTGATAATTACATCAGTTATTGGATTATTTCAAACATATTTTAAAGAATAAAGTAAGTTTTATCTTTGTTTCCTTATATTATTGTTTTAATAATATCATGTAATTTCTGTTATACATTTAAAAGATGCGAATTTTGTTTTTAAACCACGTGTATATCACGGCTTTCAAGTAATTTGTCTAGAATAAATATTTTGTTTTAAATCATAAAAATAGATGATTTTGCTTGATTATACGGTTTTTTACTTTACCTCTACTTACGTTTTTAGCTCACAGGCTATAAAAGCATGAGAGCTTATGTGCCCGCCGGTTCTGTATGTACGTACGTACGTACGTATATATGTATGTACGTAACGAGATAACTCTTGATAGAACTAACCGTTTTACTTTAAATTTTGTTTATAGGTTCCTTGTGATAAGGCGCTTCCCTGATTAGTTTTGGAGGTTCATTGGTTAAGCATAAAGTGGAGAAATGGGGGGCTAACCCCCCATAATTTAGATAAATAGGTTTTTCATGCAGAATTATCCCATTTTCTTCAAATTTTGTATATAGGTTCATTTTGATAATGCGCTTCTGTCAATAGTTTTGGGGGTTCATTGGTTAAGTATAAAGGGGGATAGGGAGGATAACCCCCCCTAATTTAGATAAATGAGTTTTTATGCAGAATTATTCGATTTTCTTCAAATTTTGTATATAGGTTCATTGTGATAATGCGCTTCTCCGAAGAGTTTTGGGGGTTCATTCGTTAAGTATAAAGGGGGAAAGGGGGGGGCTAATCCCCCCTTAATTTAGATAAATGGGTTTTTCATGTAGAATTATCCGATTTTTTTCAAATTTTGTATACAGGTTAATGGTGATAAAGCGTTTTTCTGATTGGTTTTGGGGATTCATTGTTTAACTATAAAGGGGGTAACGGAGGGCTGCCCCCCCTTAATTTAGATAACTGCGATTTTCATGCAGAATTATGCGATTTTCTTAAAATTTTGTATATATTTTCTTTGTGATAAGGCGCTTTCTTGATTAGTTTAGGTGGTTCTTTGGTTAAGTATAAAGAGGGTAAAGGGGGAGCTTATCCTCCCCCCTTAATTTAGATGAATGTGTTTTTCATGGAGAATTATCCGATTTTCTTCAAATTTTGTATATAGGCTCATTGTGGTAAGGAGCTTCCCTGGTTAGTCTTGGGGTTCATTGGTTAAGTATAAAGGGGGATGCGGGGGGTAATCCCCCTTAATTTAGATAAATGGGTTTTTCATGCAGAATTATCCGATTTGCTTCGAATTTATTATATATGTTCATTGTAATAAAGGGCTTCCCTGATTAGGTTTGGGGGTTCAATTGTTAACTATAAGGGGGTGGAGGAACGGGGGGATGATCCCCCCTTAATATATTGTCGATTTCTTTATTTTTCGATGGGCTTATTTCAAATTCTTTGAAATAAGAGTATAATATACAATTAGTGTGAATAGCCTGTGAGCTCAATGCCCTCAGTTTAACTGGGCAGTTTTCTTTTTTCTTTTACTTTTTATCCCAGGACTTTGTTATTATTACGTATAATTTCTGTCTAAGTATCACAGGCAAACTTTATGCAAGCAGTTTTCTTTCCCCTTTAAGAAGATCCCTGTTGTTATAAATATTAATTTGGAGCTTGGTGCGATATAATTAAAGTAAAAATAAAATACAACGTTAAAACACCAGTGTAATTGAATCTGCAGCATACCGGTATCGGTAGCATATCAAAGCAATTGCAGTTGATAGAGGTTACAACCCTTCTATGGTTGATACTGCGCTTTTTAAACTGCAGAATCCTCGTTCCTCAAACTCATCTCAGTCTTCTACTCGTTCAAATATCAATATTGTGTTACCCTTCTTTCCTAAATCAAGCTTTTCCGTTACTAAAATTCTTAGACAATTTGACTTTAAAATAATTTTTTCCCCTACCAACAAACTCACCCTTTCCAAACTCAAAGATCCTATTGAATTATCGAATTCATGGTGTATCTACAATATTAATTGTCAGTGCGGTCTTTCTTACATTGGAAAAACCAAACGTAGTCTTAAATTTCGTATTAAAGAACATAAACAATATATTGAAAAACAAGAAATCAAAAAATCCTCTATTGCAAAACATTGCTGGGAGATGAATCACGTTTCCGACTTCAGTTCGGTTAAAATAATATCTAAACCTACTTCTGTACACGAACTTAATTTCCTTGAAGCATTCCATATTCATAAAAATCTTGGAAATCTTGTTAATTGTGAATTTGCTATTCCTCCATTATCAGACTGCTGGAAATATTACATTAAAACCAATTTTTCTTAATTCTTTAAACTATTTCTCACCATAGCGTTTCCATTTCCTATCGAATTTCCTATTGGATGTTGCCTAGAACCCTCCGTTTTCCTATTGGTTAATAAATCTGTCACTTGAACCCTCTATTTTCCTATTGGCTGTTTGCCTGGAACTCTCTGTTTTCCTATTGGTTAATAAACTTGTCACTTGAATCCTCTATCATTTCTATATATATGAGCAAATTTCCATTTTCTTCAGCACTGAGGAGGGTATGCTATATACTACTGAAACCGGTATGCTGTAGATTCAATTACACTGGTGTTTTAACGTTGTATTTTATTTTTACTTTAATCCCTGTTGTTAGCTACGCCTTATTACGCTATTATACATATATTTCAAAACTCCAGTTCATGCATTGGCATTTGAATATACTTTTTAAATCCTATAAATATTTTACTCGTTAACAGTTTTCGGTTCACTTTCGATGGTAATTTAAATATTTTTATTTATTTAATATATTATTATAGTTTACTAAGTTTTCAAGTCTTATTACCACTGAGCTGATATTTCGGTCTGTGATTTATTTTCAATTTTCAAATCATTTATTATGAGTAATCTGGATGCACTATTTTATCAATTCCTAAAATATTCCTTGAGTTTGTTTACTGTCGCAGCAATAATTTGCAGCAACTCGTTTAATGCTTTTGTCCATTATCTATTTATTTTTACGCTTAATTTTAAAGTTTTTATGAGAACAGACTTTTTCACTATTATTTTATTTTAAGTTGCTTGAGCTCATAAGTGTTTTTTTCCCCCTTGTGTTAATTTTTTAATCGGACCTGATATTTATGGAATTAAATGTAGACTTAAATAAATCTTAGCGTAAACAAGTTTTTTATCAATATAAAGTTCCCATATCAGCAAGTTGCGTGCAATAATGTCTTGTTATTAATTATTTATGTATAATAGTTTAAATATCAGAAAGTTTTGTATATCCGTGTGGCGGGTTGTGGGAAATAATGGCTACATTGAGTAAACAAAAATATTTAAATAGATTATTTCTTAAAAAACTAAATTTGTTGGAGAAAAGAATATATATATATATATATATATATATATATATATGATTTAAATTAGTAGGTATTTTCAAATACAAACAAACGGATAAACAAAGTCCTGTAAGGAAATACTGCATAATTAATTAAAAACTAGATAAAGCAAAATCTTCCTTTATTATGATTTATTGATTATAATACATTTTATCTCTATAGGCAAATGACTCAAATATTTGTCGGTGATATACCTGACGAAAAATCGAAATTTGTATCTTACACATGTATATTAGAATCGATTGTATAATAATGATATTAAAACAATGATATGAGTAAACAAAAAGATAATACTTAGTACCCAAAGACTTTAAAATATGTCTCAGGTTAAAATAAGAAAAAAAGGAAACAATACACGGAGAGGGAAGGGGGGGGGGGTAAAAATATCAACAACAAATGCTAAAAGCTTTACAGTTACGCTGTTAAAATTTCTGTAAAAATAACAGCAAAAATTGCTGTAAAATAAAAAACTGAACTGCTGTAAAAATAATATATTTATATACATATATATATTATCTCACGCACAACCGGAAAAAAACCGAGTTAAATTTAAAATAAATAAATAAATAAAAAATAAATAAATTCTATCGCACGCACAACCGGAGAAGAAGCAAAGCGTATTGTTTTATTTTTAATTATTAATATATTTAGTAATAAAATGTGTATATCTCGTACAAATTATATTACAGGAAATGACCAATTTTATTAACCTTTCTTTCAATGTGGTTTAGTGGTGTAGTGTAGTGTTCTTTTTAGTGTAATATCCAAACCTCATAATATGAAAAAAAAATCCTTACTTTACATTTTTTTGTAAAATGGTAGAAACGGTCATAATGGTTTCTTTACGTTAAAAAGTTAAACATGTTTTAAGCAAAAATATATACTAAATTTATTTTAAAAAACAAAGCGCGAATATACGCCTATAAATAAACTTTTAAGACTTCTCTTACGTTTCTAGAAGTGTTAAAAATGTCTTTGACTTAATTTATTTAACAAAAAAGAATATAATATACATATACAAATAGTTTTATATACTAGAATTGTTTAAATAAATGCTAATATAAACCGAAGAAAATAGAAAATATCAGGTTGGGACTAAATAAATTTTAATCAAATTTTTTAAAAGATTTAAAACATACTCAATACTTTCTGATTTACAGTCAAAATCAAAACTCATACTGTTTGCTGCAGTTTTAAACAATTTCTATGACAGTAAATTCAAGTTTTGCACGAATTATTTTGATGAAAATCTTCAAAATCTTCAAATTAGAAAATCTGTGCGAAAATAAGTGCACCCTTCCAGAGATGACTTTTTAAAAATTAAAATTAAAGTTAAGTTTGTTAAAATCTCCAAATATTTAACTAATAATTAAGAGGAGAAATTCAATATTTACATTAAACCAATATTGAATTAAAAGAAAGTTTTAATTTAATGCTGTGGGCAACTAAAGTTGCTTTTGTTCTTTGAAAATTATTGTACTGTAAAATGTATGCAAATTCTTTATTTTTTTTTTTACCTTAAAATTTGTTTTTATTTAAACATTTCTATAATTTTATTTTACATACAGAATTCTATATGTACACTACAAACAACACGACACACAAACAAGAAGAGTATTCATATATAACCGCTAAAAGACAGCACAGAAACATCATACACGAGTGGGGAATTGAAATGGGGCTGTAAAATGCACCAAGTCTCAATGCTAAGTTTTTCTAAGTCTTCTAAGTTCCAAGTCTTCACCAAAAGTGGTTCCCTTAAAAGTCGTAAATATTTTTTAAACCTACTGAATCATGCAAGAATCCAAATACCCGATAACACCCGAGATTTACAGAAATTGGAGTAAATAAATTTAATATAATTCAAATATTTATGATATTTTGGAAAAGGTAAATAATTTTAAGCTATATTTCGCTTATGTATATATTTTTAAATATTGCAAAAAATATATATTACTGTTTATAGATCGAATTTATATTGTAGTATTATGTACCTTATTACATTAAACGGTTTTACTACTACACTGATATATGCAAATAAGCGAGAAATACAAATTTACAAAAAATTAATTCGTTAGTGACATTTTGGAATATATATTTCTCATTTAAAAATATATTAATTGAGAGAAATATTTCTTAAAACGATTACAAATTTCTGAGAAACAATAAAATTGGACATATTCGAATTATTATCTTATATAATAACTAACATTGTATAAACTAACATTGATATAGTAATTAATATAACAATTAATATAACATTGATGTAAACTAACATTATATATAGCAATTATGATACATACTTTTTAATTATTTTTTTGAGACAGGAATATTTTACAGCATTTATTAAAAGAAGTTGAGGATGGAATTGGGAAATAAAAATGAAATAATTTCCAAAGTATTAGAAATTCTTGTGGGATTTTAAAGCAAAATGCCATTTTCTTTCTTGTTTTTAATTGAGGGTTTCGTTCAAATACTTCGAGTTCTTTAGTGGCGTTCAAACATTTTTTCGAAGAAAATATTCAATGTCGCATCTCATTAAAGATTTAAACTCTAAATTGCTATTGTAATGGAAAAGAAGCTTTAAAGATTCACAAAAATTCGCTTTAAAAAGTAGAAAGAAAAACAATGCCAACATTTTCTACCTTAATAATAGGAAATCCTATTATCTTCCGCATTTGTATGAAAGAAAATAAAACACTTTTTTCAGGAAAATAATTCTATTTATATACATAGAGCAATCATTAGTATTAACAAACGGGAATTTTGACTCATAGAGAATTTAAGAAATTACTTTAAAAGACTCTAGCAATTACCTCAGATAGTGTAGTATAGTAACATTATAAACTATAGAAAATTACGCAGAAAAAAGAATACCGTAAAAAATTGTAGAAACATGTTTTGATCTTGGAGAAATTCTTATATAAAGTATGTGTAGCCTAGAAGCTACTCGAGATTCTGAAAACCTTTTCCTTACCTTCAGCTATTATTAGGAGAGGGAAGAATAAAAATACTTCGCAACATTCCAAAATTAAAAGAACTATATTTTCCAAAATTTATTGACATGGAGGTAACTCTTTTATTTGGAAAATGGTTCCGTGAACCTCAGAATATCTTTTTTTCCCGAGATTTCTGATTGGCCCATTTCGAAACAGTTTCTGATGACAAAACAGAAATTTTCATAATTTTGTGTATGTACGGAGAATAAAGCTGGAAACCCACATCCGATTTTATTTTGGAATATAATAACAATTCTCTAATGTGTCTTTGTTTTCTGTGGTGATACGTGGTTAAGTGGAGTGGTTAAGTTAATAAGTGGATAAGTGGTTAAGTGGTTATTCTGTGGTTAAATGGAGATAATCATCGCTTTCCCAACCGTATCAACACGAAAGACTTTAAGTCCCGATTAATTCCTTTCAAACTCTTGCAAATGGTAATAAAATGACTTTTTGGTTTGTCATAATAAAAGCATATTTACAGCTCACCGTGTTCATCTAGCATGATACCTGCGAAATATTAGGAGATCAGAACAGAGAATGGAAGTCCTCAGCATTTTTACAACATCAATTTTTATATATGCAAAATGTGAAATTATTCTACTGCAACATGTGAACTTGTACTGCAACAATTGTTCACGTGCTCTTCTTTCAACATGCGATGTTGTTCTTCAACAACATACGAATTTGTCCTGCTCGCCCTTCTTGCAACATATGAAGTTGTCCTGCAACATGTGTTTATGTGACATCATTCCATCATGTGAAGTTGTCTTGCTGAATTATTCCTTCTCGAGTACAGAAGGAAAAGTTATGAATGAATGTGCGTGATAAGTAATTATACATTTATAGACGGCGGCTTTTATAGCGTGCTTTGCAAAATCAAAGGTACCAGACTCTTCATCGAGAAAACAATTAAGTAAACTATCTTAATCATTGCTCTGTGCACGATTCGTGGTACATGAGTGGATCAAATGTACGAATAGAAGACAGCTCTGCCACATCTATCGCTGATAAGTAAAGGAAACAAAGGAACCATACAATTATTTTTTATTTTTAATATAGAAGATATGCTCACTCAGCGGGTAAATGTTGATAATACAGGGTTAGGATTTTTTCCTATCCTTTTTTCCTTACGTTTTTACATAAGAAGAAACAGTTTCAGATCTTATATAGTCTGATACAGTGTACTCTACTATATTTTGTATTTTAGGCCTGTATTGCATTCAGCTGTGAATTCAACCACCGCCGTGAATCAGATTATGTCTTTTTTTAAGGCAATTTAAATTTGTAGCTTTTCCCATTATACACAAGTTTGTTTGGCAAAATGGTGGTCCACAATCTTCGCGGTTTTTTAAATGTTTTTCCACTTTGCTACGTCGCCAGTCAAACACAATTTCCCAAGGAATGTGAAGTTATATTGTTTTGGTTCATGATTGCATATCATTTTAAAATATATGTGCCTGCAAATTTATTAAACACCTGTTGTTTTATGGGCATCATTCTGTTAAGTATGAACAGGTTTCGAAAGTGAAAGTATCCTCATAAAAAAACAGCAAACAAAATCGAAAAAGTAAAAAGCGGCCTCAGCAATGCACAGAAAAAAAATACATCCGATGCAATAAATATCGTTTAAAAATATTGAAATGCAAACGAGATTTTAAAAAAAACAGTTCGATAGATTAAAATTATAGCGAGCGGGTGTTTTCGCATGAGTGAAGTAAGCTCCCCTCAACATTGGATTTTAAAAATCGTACCAAAAAGTGTGCAGTAGATAACTAAAACCTTGCCAATAAATATTTACAATGAAGATATTAAATATAAAAGCAATTATAACTAAAGTTAAAAAATCTTATTTATTCCATAAGTTTTCAAGTAGCAGATTTTGTTGACCCATCGTTGGCAGTTTATGGAAATCATTGGAAAATGGTAGGTGCGAAGATTCCTTTGATTTGAAGCGTATCTGAGCATGATTCTGAGCAGCGAATAGTTGGACCCATGAACGTAGAACTAGATCAGGACATTTAACGAAACAGCCTTTCCAAGAAGAAAGTCTTCATTCCTCGAAAAATGTCTCAAATAGTGGCGCATGTGTAGGACAGCTTCTCCATACTTCACCAATTCGTCTGCTTCATCAAATCGTCTATTTGGCAGCCATCGTCTGGTGGGTATCCAATATAGAGAAGTTGCAATCAGCTGATCAACCATTGTACTTCACTTGGAGGTCAGGGTACTTCCACCAATCTGAACTGCCTATTTGTAGTATGTGACCTCCAACCTGACGTCAATTGCAACTGCCCTATACGGTTCCCGTTTATTGTTGCAGGTGGCGCTGACTTAGCAGGGATTCTCGCAGGCTGCGCAGAACCGTGCGCGTATCTGTGCAGCTGCCATTTAGCTCCACGATATTAACACTATTGTGTTAGAAGTCCTTCTCTAGTTCTATGTTTATGTGAGGTATAATCTTCCTAACTGGGCAGTCCAGGCCAAGATTCGAATGTTATTATGTTCATGGTTGGACCCCTGTTGGGCCTTTTTTGACAAATGGTTTGTTAGCTAATGGTACGGCAAGACGAACATTTCTTAATGTGGTCAACCTTGAATGACAATTAGCCAAGAATGCGTTGGCACAAACATGTTTATGCTAGTTATGTTTGAAGTCAAAGGAAATATGGAAACTTTTGTAGACAGTTCGCCCTTGAAAATGCAGCTTTATGAATAATATACCTTTATGCAGACCTGCCAAGTCTCCGACTTTTTGGATACCAGTAATTTAGTACAGGAAATGTTGTTTTATTTTATCGGAGCATTTTTGCGATTTAAAAGAACAACATTTTCTCTAAAAAATTACTGGTGTGCAAAAAGCCGGAGACTTGGCAACTCTGCTTTATGAAAGGTAAACTTTCTAGAATTTTATGTGATATTTTAAAAAACTGTTGTATGTATAAGATAAATTTATCTGTTATTTATTATTCTAAATGTAACATCTTAATTTAATACATGAAAAAAATTATAAAATATACACTAGTACCACAGGATAACAATGGAAAAACGATTAGGCATAAATACAGCAATAACAAAATTACGCATATAAAGACAATTACTACAAATAAAAGAATAATTTGTCAATTTTTGAGTA
This sequence comes from Maratus michaelseni, assembly GCA_963931845.1. Taxonomy (NCBI): domain Eukaryota; kingdom Metazoa; phylum Arthropoda; class Arachnida; order Araneae; family Salticidae; genus Maratus; species Maratus michaelseni. Next base: position 287,800,210 of record OZ007596.1, read on the forward strand.
GTACAACATCTACTTGCTCCTTTTCCTTAAAACATATTATATTCAATACATCTTATTACAGAAGGCTAACTTTTGTTAATAATAACATTTCTTTACCTTTATTTGTAACATTTTCAAAAAAGAAGCCCTTCGAAAATAATTTCTTTATTGTACTAATTGCAAACTCTTCACGGGAAGGAAGAAAATATATAAATACTGTAGCTAAGATATAAATTTCTGTAAATTTATTGTGAAATAACTCATTTACTTGCGACGTATTTGAAGTGAATGTGCATTCTTTTCATCTTTTTATTCTTTTCATCGTCTTTCCTAGATCCTATTTAAAAATCGAATTCAATGAACTACGTTTTAACAGCGTTAAAATTCGCGAACACACTTCTTCTGTAAGTACCAACGTAATAATAAAAAAAAGAAGGGCCAAACCAAACAACAAATAAATGTGAAAAGGGCGAAAAACTTGAAAAGAGCTGATTGAAAATGCAATTAGCAATAGGAGTAAATGCAATTAGGGTTTGCCCCACGCTGCAGGCAATGCTTACACTTGAGAAATAGGGTGGAGAGAATTGGGGATAGATCCATCCTTAACAGTGTTAGGAAGATTATGAGAAAAACATGGAAAGCGAGAAATACTTTAAGTACATAGTATATTTTATTGGACAAAAAGAATTTAGATGGGAATGAGTTATTTTCACGAAAGTTTTGAAGCACATTAAGACAAAACAAAATTTTCTAAAACTGAATGAGGAAGGAAAAAAAATATTAATTTAATTTTGTATTGCGAATATTTATTTGGGAATATGTATTTATTTAGGAATATATATATTGTTGAGCATATACATTTATTCTACTTATTTCGGGATTCTTTTGTTTTTATGTCAAGCATCAAGCATTAAATTGCGAAATTCTAGTTCTAAAATCCCCCCCCCCCTCCCAAAAAAAATACTTTTGACATTTAAAATTTAAAATATAATCGCCAAGTTAAAAGAAATTGCAAGAGGCTATTAGTATTATTTTGGAAATATTAGAAATAAATCAAAATGTGCATAATTATGCAATAAAATTTAAATCTTTGAAATGTCTATTATATATTTATAGTGAATAGTAAGACAATAAAAAAGTCGACATTTTAACACTATTTTGTATATTTTTCCCCCGTAAAATTAATGGATTTTAGAAATGATTCTGTGAATCGCTTATATGTCTGTATATTTTCTGACGTAATTAAATTGTTTTAAATGTGCATATCTTATAAGAAAACTTTATAAATTGGCTACACGTGATGCATATTACAAATGTTACATTTACTTAACAACTAACGTTAATTATTTTATGGATGTACTGCCAACTTATAGTAGCAAGCCTACCCATCATACGTACGTATATCTACAGTTTAAGTCAATGCATAGATGGAATCCCTAAATGCAAATTCTGCAAATTTGAAAAATTCTGCAAAATTGAAAATATAATCGCCAAGTTAAAAGAAATTGCAAGAGGCTATTAATATTATTTTGGAAATATTAGAAATAAATCAAAATGTGCATAATTATACAATAAAATTTAAATCTTTGAAATTTATATTATACATTTATAGTGAATAGTAAGCCAATAACAAAAGTCGACATTTTAACACTATTTTATATATTGTTCCCCCATAAAACTAATGGATTTTAGAAATGATTCTGTGCTTAACTTAGATGTCTGTATATTTTCTGACGTAATTAAATTGTTTTAAATGTCCATATCTTATAAGAAAACTTTATAAATTGGCTACACGTGATGCATATTACAAGTGTTACATTTACTTAACAATTAACGTTAATTATTTTATGGATGTACTACCAACTTATAGTAGCAAGCCTACCCACACTGTAAAAAATGACCAATGTTTCTTATTTTATAAAAATATGCTATAACCACGAACGAAAATATAATATAATCTTCTGAGTGATCCGAAATTTCAAATAGCATGTTACATTGTCTTTTGAATCCCCAGAAACGAATACATTTTCAAAATTTAATGAATAATTTATAAAAACAAATTATTTTTAACTGCCCGAATTTTTCAGAAACGTTTCCGAAGGGTTTTTATAGTGTATTAATTAGTGTCCTCAGCCTGGAATAGCTGTTTTTCGAATGCTATCAGTTCTGAAGTAAACATTTTCATGCTCCAAAAAAAATGTTTAACAGACAAACATGCAAAATTAACAGCGTTAACAATAACATTAAAATTAAGATTATTTCTTTACTCTTTCATGTATAAATTAACTTATGCGGCTGAAAACGTGTACTTGATAATGGATAACATTCGAAAAACAGGTATTCCAGCCTGAGGACACTCATTAATACACTATAAAAACTCTTCGGAAACGTTTCTGAAAAATTCGGGCAGCTAAAAATAATTTGTTTTTATAAATTATTCTTTAAATTTTGAAAATGTATTCGTTTCTGGGGATTCAAAAGACAATGTAACATGCTATTTGAATTTTCGGATAACTCAGAAGATTATATTATAGTTTCGGCCGTGATTACAGCATATTTTCATAAAATAAGAAACATTGGTTATTTTTTACAGTGCATCATATGTACGTATATCTAGAGTTTATGTCAGTGCAAAGCAATCCCTTCATACAAATTTTAGAAATTTTCCCAATCTTTGAATGGAACCTGTAAAATTTTGCAAACGGACAAAAAAAACTTCATTTTATTATTATAGATTAAAAATAAATTAGTGAATTTACTTTATTGAAATAGGGAATTATTAATCCTTTATTTTATGGATTTTAGAAATGATTCTATGAATGACTTAGATGTCTGTATATTTTCTGTCAATAATTAAATTGTTTTAAATGTGCATATCTTATAGGAAAACTTTATAAATTGGCTAAACGGGATGCATATTATCTATGTTATTACATTTACTTAACAATTAACTTTAATTATTTTATTGGATGTACTACCAACTTATAGTTGCAAGCCTGCCTATCATACGTACGTATATCTAGAGTTTATGTCAATGCATAGCAATCCCTTCATACAAATTCTCCAAATTTTCGCAATCCTTGAATAGAACCTGTAAAATTACGCAATTGAACGGAAAATCTTCATTTTATTATTATAGATTTAAAATGAATTAGGGAATTTACTTTAACATATGACTCTAAGAATAAAAGTTTGTTGAATAAAAAATTCAAAATACTTCAAAATATTTTTTTTTCGAATTCCAAATATTTTATAAACTTTAAAATTGTTTATTCAAACTAAATACCAAAATCTAACTTATGTGGCGTCATGGTCCCAAAATTTGCGAGTACGATTCTAGCGCTATTTAGACGGGTTGGGCAAGGTTTTCAGAGATTTTCATGTACGGAAACGATAATTTGCATCAGTTTTCTTTTAAAAAGTCCTCCATGAATGTATTCCTCTTATATCAACCTGGCCAAAGCTGGCCGATGCTATCCCTAACTTCCATTAAAGTTGAAAGAGAATCGCGTGTTTTTCTTATGAAATACGTACAATTTTTATCATTTGCTGCAAATGATTTTCTTCCAGCCGAATATCTACTTAATTAAAAGAAACAAAGATATCCACCTCGAAGAAAATACTTTACAGTATATTGATTAAATTGCAGTTATTTTCATCATCCTAAAGGATCACATTATAAAGAATAATAATAAAAAAATCAGATAAAATCTTTCTGCTACATAAAAAAAAAAAAAAAAACTCATTGTCTAAATAAATGCAAAATCTTACATAAATGTGGCTTATTTATCCTATAGAATGTTCTTTTTGATCAAAATGCTCATTAACTGAAATTTAAAGAAAAGACTTATTCAATGGAATTTTTTCTATTATTATTATTTTTTATAATATTTTAAATCTTAAGACGTTTAATTTCCAATGATATTGAGCACAATTAATAAGTGAAATGCTGTAATTTGTAATTTTTTAAAGGAAAATATCATTTGCACATACAGTGGAAAAAGAAAAGAAAAGCAAGCTATAAATTTTATAAAACGTATAGTTCGAAAATTATAAAAAGCTAAATTCAAGTATATCTGAGATGATTTAAAATGTATATATATTTGAATTCTAATTATTCCGGATGATCCGAAAGTCGTAGAAAAGAAACAACGAAAAGGAGAAAAGTATAGACGTGAGCAGGATGAGATTTTCAGAGAAATATACAGAAACACATGGGATTGTTAGGTGTGCTCGTAATTATTACAACCTGTGGCCAGAAAGTTCGGTAAATGAATTTTTATTTCAAATACAGTATTGTATAGCATCAAATACAATTTACTATCCTTCAAAATAATCTCCATGGATGGTAATGCACTGTTGAGAACGAATATTTAAGTCCTGGAAACTACTGTAAAACAGTTCTTTCGGAATGGCGTTCAGCTCGGCCGTCACGTTGCGTTGAATGTCGGTGATGTCTGTAAATTTCTTTCCCTTCAGGGCTGACTTCAATCTGGGGAAAAGGAAGAAGTCTGCAGGTGCCAAATCAGGTGAATAAGAGAGTGATCAAGGGTCACAACTCCATTCGTGGCCAGGAACTTCCGTACAACCAAGGCGGTGTGTGGCCGGGCATTATCACGGAGAAGAGTCCAGGAGCCTTGCGTGGCGTACTCAGGGCGAACGCAACAGATACGTTGCAGTAAACGCTTCAGAATATCGGCGTAGGCAACAGCATTCTATGTGGTACTCTCAGGGAGGAATTCTTTGTGAATGAGACCCTTAGAGTCGAAGAATGCGACAAGCATTGTCTTTATGCACGATTTTTCTGACCGTACCTTGGTTTTTTAGGCGAGCACGGACTCCGCCACTCCAAACTTTGTCGTACAAAACTCCGAACTTTGCACTGAAGGGAATGAGATTTACGGACATCACCGACATTCAACGCAACGTGACGGCCGAGCAGAACGACATTCCGAAAGAACTGTTTTACGCGAGTTTCCAGGACTTATATACTCGTTCTTAACAGTGCATTACCATCCATGGAGTTTATTTTGAAGGACAGTAAATTGTATTTGATGCTGTACAATACTGTATTTGAAATAAAAATTCATTCACCGAACTTTCTGGCCGCAGGTTGTATAAATACGTAGCAACTATTGTCGTCGTCTGGTCCGTCTGTCCGCATACAACAACGCAAAAACTACCCAAACGAATGGTTTGAAATTTAAGATACATTATCTTTGCAGAATTTTGTCGAGACATTTAAAATTTTATGAAAATCGAATCAAAACTTTAGTCGATATTAATAAAAATATTTATTAAGAAATTTGAATTTTTTTTAAATCATTGCTTTCTTGTTATAGGAGCTTCCGAGGTTGAATCGTCAAGTGACCCAGATACTTATTTTATGACAGAAATGAATCTGCAGACGATATAATTCATTTCGCAGAAAAATCATCAAGATCTGAATATTTATATAACTAGCTATAGTACGAACGCATTTCATTTGTCACGTTTGACGTACAATTTCCAACTTGTTTTAATATGGAAAATTTTATTGTCAGAAAAATTAGATATGACATCGACAAGTGGCATTTAAGTTGTTTCAACTGTTTGCACAGTGGTGCAGCGCAATTTGCAAAGTAATTAATATTATAATTGTTCAATTTGACTGATCACTTACGGAGGTAGTGGACTGATACCATTAATGAGAATAACTGTCGGACGAGTCAAGGTACTCTGCAGAGAATCGAAAAGGTACTACAGTAATTCTACTCACACAATACACTGTTTAAAAAAAAAAAAAAAAAAAATAAAATAAAATCCATTGAATGCCTGTACAATTTTCCTATTTTTCAGAGCTCTTTTCTCAGGTATAATGATGTCATAAATGTATCAGAAAGTAGTTATATGTTTAAGTGGGATGGATATAGTGAATTAAAAAATATGTTGAACAGACAATAGTGCTAAAAGTCTAGTTAATTTGTCATTTCCTCTAAATCTTTGGATTTTTATTTATTTATTTATTTATTTATTTTTACATTTTAAGAAATTTCAATAATTTGCCAGTACAATTTCCTCATTTTTACGGGGATCTTTGTCTTTTGCAGTGTAATAATATAGGATCAGGGCGTGTAATTCGGAATTAAATGAAGTAACACTTGAATGAATTAATTATATGTATTATACGTTAAACTCAAATATTTACAAATATATATACATTCCGTTAAATAAACGGCTTAAAACATAATTTGTCATTCTACGTCGTTTGTCTGCGTCTTAAAAATAACATATTTTTTCACTGATCTCCTCTGTAGTTCTTCGCGCCAAAACATGATAGACTTTCTCTTTTCAATCATATCACTTCATTTCGGCCACTGGCTCTTTAGCCACGCCTACAACATTCAGGTGGTCTGTAGAGAGTCTTTATCTAAGAGTAGTTTTCGCAAGTCGTAAACAAACTACGCATGACCTAGTGGAAAATAATTAGTCTTCTGTGTGGTGTCAGAAGTGGGATTCGAACCCACGCCCACAATAATACTAAAAAATTTTACAGCTTTAGAGAGTATAAAAGTTTAGTATTAAGGATACTGTCAAGGATACTCTAAAATTGATGTTCGTAATACTTTTTTACATTTCACGCGAAATCACTTTCGTCGAAAAAAACATTTTAGTTTAAAAATACGTAAATTCTACTGCCATTCAATGGATTTTTTTTTCTTTTTACAGTATGGCTTTCTTTCTAACCGCTGACCAGGACCCTTCCTGCCGGGCTATAACCCAGTTTTACGGGTTTGACTGCCTGGAAATGGGGCGAAATCGCCTGATCGCCACATAGTGGTGGTATTCTGGACTAACACTTATGTCATCTTAATAGCAGCTCTGTTTTATTTTACTTGGTTCTATGTTTGGCCAATTACTTAAAGTGGGTTTGCTTGTTCAATTTCACGGCCATCACTACGCTAGTTTGTCTCGTAACTTAGAACCTTGTTCAGGTGACGAGACCTTCACCTGACTAGGCACCTCCAAAGGTATCATTCATAAGGAGCTTGGAGGACTTTTCACCCATGGATTTTACATGCACCGGGCGCCATTAGCGCACATGGCAGAATTTTAGCTCGTGGCGAATTGCGAAATGCTCTACTAAATGGGCCTCCGCTGCCACCACTGCATTGGATGTAAAACTGTGTTTCGCAACTTTTTTCCCTTATATATATATATATATATATATATATAGAAGCACACTCAAATACACGGTTAAGTTTCCGCGGCACACTAAAATACCGACAGAAGATAGCTTTGGTACTAGTACAGTGGTAACTGTTGGAGGAAATGCAGCAACTCTGACAATAAATTTTTTGCTATCAAAACTCTCCAAATTTTTCTATGTATTTATGTAAAAACCTAATCGTCCTACTGCCTATATATTTCCAATTGTTGAATATGACTTTTGTATCGTCCTGTACTTTTAATATAACGTGAAATCATAATCTTAAAACATTACTATATTTTATATTTCAAAAACGCATATGTGTTGATAAAAAAAGAATAATATGATAAAGTTGTATTAGGTCGTTATTAGAACACAGTTCATGTATTCCGAAATATAATTTTACTAGTTATTGATTTCTCTGAAAATACACTTAAGTTAATATATGCTTATCTTACATGTTCTAAATATATCTATTCTCAAACACAGTAAAATAATAAACATGTGCTCAGTTCATATCAAAGTATCTTAATATTCCACAGTTAAATTAATATTCTAGCATATTTGAAAAAACATTAATACACTCCAGAAAGCATCTTGTGAATTTATACATTAGATTCTTATCAAAAATTGTTCTCCAGATACTAATAACCTTCTTCACTTTTTATTGATATTAAGTAACTTTTATCTTGAAACAGCTGCTTTTTCCTCTAATATGCAATATGTAAGTGTAATATCGCTTTTTTCGAATTATATACATTAGGATATCCAAATCTAATTTACCACGTCTCACTTTTTCCCCACTTCCTCTAAATCCAAGCCTTCTGGGTAATTATCGATCGCATATGTAATTATCTGCCAGTTTGAGGAATGCATAGAACTCGTCTAAATTCGGTTATAAATATGACGATTGCAGCTTGTTTCCTGTTATCCGTTTAATATTTTATATTTTTTTCGTTGGTAGTTGTTACGTTTCGTTTTTTTTAAATATGAATATTTCAGAATAACATGAAAAATACCTTTGGAATAATTTCGTTATCATAAAATTCAAAGTTGCATGAGGAATAAAAACTAACTAAATAAAAAAAAATATGGAAATAGAGATGTTGAACAATATAAAATACTTATATATGAAATATTTTTTACACATTTTCATGATCAATACATAATTATTATTTTTTTAGTTAATCAATGGAAAATTGTCGCTAAAGTATCAGGTGTGATTTCGTGCTGAGACATTGCGAGATTTTTTACATAAATTAGGATTTCCAAATTTAATTTATCATGTCTCCCTTTTTTATTACTTCTTTTTGATACAGGATTTTTGGATAAATGAACTTAATGGAAGACGAAGTTATGTAACAAAAATTACATTTTGGGGAAATTTCGTTGTTAATTTTTATAGTTCTTGTATCATTTCGTTGTAAATTTTATTATTTTTTTTTACTTTCTTCTATCTTTACAAGAAGAAAGTATTGGATTCATGAAAAAAATCGACTTCCGGTTTTCGGCGGATTTATACGTTTTGAAGGGTCCTGCACATCATTTGACTGTTTTTAGAAAATGTCTGTCTGTGACAAAAATATTGTGTGCTCCCTATCTCAAGAAATAATGCTCGAAATTTAATAAACTATAGATTCAGTTAGTACCTGATATAAATTGGTGCTGATTAGTTTTGGTGTAAATCGCCCAACAGGTGGCGCTGCTATGCTAATTTTTTTACGATTTTCATGATAGCTATATCTCAAAATCTAATGTACAGGATTTCATCAAACTTCAGATTCTGTTAGACCTTGACATAAATAGACGGTGATTACGTTTTTGTGTAAATAACCTAACAGGTAGCGCTACTATACTTCTTTATCAGGTTTTTCCCGATAGCCATATCTCAAGAACTAATGCACAAAATTTCAGCAAACTTTGGATTCTGTTAGACTTTGACATAAATAGATGCTGATTACGTTTTGGTGTAAACATACCAACAGGTGGCACTACTATGCTACATTTTTCATAATTTTCACGGTAGTTGTAACTCAAGAACTAATGCACAGAATTTCGTAAAACTTCAGATTCAGTTATAGGTTGACAAAAGTTCTTGTTGATTAGATTTTGGTGTAAATCTATGCTGTAGTTTTCATGATTTACATGATTTTAGCTATAATCATATCTCAAGAACATGTGCACGGAATTTAATAAAACTTTATATATTTAGGTAGATCTTGACATAAAGTGGTGCTGATTCGTTTTTAGTGTATGTGACAGTTGTATGAGATAGAAGAAAGTTTTGGGATTGGCACATCCGACAAATTCATGCTTGGTAGCATATAGTTGAAATTCTAACAGGGAGTACACAAATCTTATATGAAAATTTATTAATATTATTTAAAAACTTAAATAACAGACTATTAAATATTAAAGAAATAGTTTCATATTTTCAAGACTAATTAGAATCTTAAGACTTTAGTTTTACCATTGGATACATATCTTATGTCACTTTCATCTAAAAACTAAAACAATCTATGCAAAATATTTAACACAGCATCCTACTCCGTTTTTTTACTCAAGCATGTACCTCAATAATCTATGCGATGCATAATTGTCTGGCATTAGCAGAATTGATGGAAATCGTATAAATTTGGTTATAAATGTAACGGTTGCAGATTGTTTCTGTTTAATAATATTTTCTTTATTTATGTGTTTTCTCTTTTCATTTTTAATGAATATATCATAATATAATGAAATATATCTTCGAAAGAAATGTGTACTCAATGATAAAAGTAAAGTAGGAAGGATCAGTAAATAACTAAGAAAAAAAAATAGATAACTACTTTTTAAAGATTTAAAATATTATTATTAATTCAAATACTTTCCATGATTCGCAGATTGTTTCTATTGAACAGTTAGTGGAGAATTAATAAATTATCAGTACTAATTGGTACTAACATATTACGAAACTTTTAATTTATATTAAGCTTTTTGTTGTATAACATTTCCTTTTTTAGGTGCGTTCGTAATTATATAAATACGTAGCACCTATAGTCGTCGCTTGGTCCGTCCGTCTGTCCGTCCGTCTGTCTGTCTGTCTGTCTGTCCGTCTGTCTGTCCGTCCGTCTGTCTGTCTGTCTGCATATAACAACGCAAAAACTACCCAACCAAATGGTTTGCAATTTAAAATATATTATCTTTGCAGAATTTTGTCGAGACATTTCAAATTTTATTAAAATCGAATCAAAACTTTAGGAGATATTAATAAAAATATTTATTAAGAAATTTGAATTTTTTTTTTTTAAATCGGTGCTTTTTTGTTATAGGAGCTTCCCAAGTTTAATCGCCAAGCGACCGAGATACTTATTTTATGACAGAAATTATTCTGCAGACGATATAATTCATTTCACAGAATTAAAAATCATCAAGATCTGAATATTTATATAACTAGCTGATACATATATATCTGAATATTTATATAACTAGTTAAGATATTTGTATGAACAGTGTCATAAAATATATACTTAACTAGCTGTTTAACCCGTTCTAGGCACGGGATATCATGAATTTAATTCTAAAACGTGCGTACGAACGCATCTAGTTTGTAACGTTTGACGTACAATTTCCAACTTGTTACTTCCTATTTTCTATTTACCATTTAGAAGGAAAATCCACCCTAACAAAATTTAATATTCGATGCACATTAATATGACTTATATTTTCCTATAATGTTTTTTTTTTTAGGGTTTCGTTCATCTCACGAAACCCTATTGCTCCCGCTGCGTTGTCTGTCTGTCACAGAGCCATTCTCGAAAACTGTGTAACTTACAGAGTTGAAACTTTGTGTATCAATCAGAATATCAGCTGCGAAGAGCTGAAAATATTAAAATTTGAAAAATTCGTGTTATTTTAATAAATAGAGATAAAAAACCAAAATTCTAACAGCCTTTTCTTATTAAATTTGAACATTTTCCCTTATAGCAGACGCCAAAAATTAAAAATCCATGATGAAATTCTATCTACAATAATTAATTTTCTATCAGACGATTTCCACGTGAAAAATAAAAAGGAAATAAAAAGTTTCACCAATTGAAAAAAAAAGATTAATATGAAATAAAAAAGATTGACGTCATAGTGGTAATAAAACAGAAAGATTTCTCAATAATACAAGGAGTATGAGTATGTGTGCATGTACACAAAGCAGATTAATTACACGTCATTAGAGAATTAAAAAGAAAATCTGACGTCATATCGCAAGTTTAACGGATTTTTCAAATGTTTCAGTATAATACAAAGCGAGTATGAGTATGAGTAATAGAGAATAGTAAATATATGAGTCTGAGGAACGTATTGAATCATGATAAAAACCAGATTATGGAAATATTCGCATATTTTAACATTTTGAAGGTGTACAACATATTTAATTTTGAAATTAATTTTTTTTAAATATCGCATTTAGTCCACATGACAGATATTATTATGAGAGAATATAATAGTGGGCTTCACCCGCTATCGGGCCGGTTCAAATATTCGAAAAACCGAGAAAAATAGACAGTTTTTTTTTTTTTTTTTTTTTTTTTTTTTTTTTTTTTTAAACGAAACCCTTTGTGCGAACTTGGATCACACTTACCCACTTGTTTCAAAGCTTCTCTTTATTGCTAAAATATATTATTATTTTTCTTTATTAATTTTTTTTTAATGGAAAATTTTTCTTTTGAAAAAAATATTTTTTTTCTAAAATTTTTCCATATCTTTGAAAAAGAGATTATGAATTTTATCTTTCTCACATTTTATATCTTAAGTGCTTTAAAAAATTACTTAGAATTGCTTAAGATCCCATCTAACTAAGCATTTTATAAAGTTGTAAGCGATAATAACAGAATCAGATATTACAAAAACACTTTCTTCGTTCCTAATGTTTGTACGTGTGAGTAAACACGATAATACCCTAACGATACTTTTGATTGAGCTTCTCTTTGATGAATATGTTATAGATCACAGTGGTAGTAATTGTATAGATTTTTGTAAAAATCGACCGTAGTATTAGGTATTTATTTAATCCATTTTTAGGGTTTCGTTCATCTCACGAAACCCTATTACTCCCGCTCCGTTGTCTGTCCATCACAGAGCCATTCGAAGAAACTATGTAACTTATACAGAGTTGAAACTTTGCGTATATATAGCTGAATACCAGCTATGAACCTCAAAATATTAAAATTTTAAAAAAATGGTATTATTTTAATAAATAGAGATAAAAAGACAAAATTCTAACAGTCTTTTCCTAATAAATTTAAACATGTTTCGTTATAGCAGTTGCCAAAAATTAAAAATCCACGATGAAATTTTTTCTACAATAATTAATTTTCTTAATTAATAAGAACTTTACGTTGCACATATAAATACTAACATCAAACATTTCCTACCAACGTATATTTCGTTTAATTTAAATTAAATTAATATTAAATTAAACGAAATATACGTTGGAAGCAAATGTTTGATGTTAGTAATTAATTTTCTATTGAACGATTTCCACGTGTAAAATGAAAATGAAATAGAAAGTTTCATCAATTGAAAAATAGATAAATATGAAATAAAATTGATTGACGTCATAGTGGTAATAAAACAAATTTTTTTTTAAGATTTCTCAATAATACAAGGAGTATGAGTATGTGTATGTACACAAAGCAGATTAATATCACGTCATTAGAGAAGTAAAAAGAAAATCTGACGTCATATTGGAAGTTTAACGAATTTTTCAAATGTTTCAGAATAATACAAAGAGAGTATCAATATCAGTAATAGAGAATAGTAAATATATGAGTTTGAGAAACATATTGAATCGTGATAAAAATCCGATTAGGAAAAAAGTCGCATATTTTAACATTTTGAAAGTGTACAACATGTTTAATTTTGAAATTAGTTTTTTAAATATCGCATTTAGTCCACATGACAGATATTATTATGACGGAATATAATAGCGGGCTTAGCCCGCTATCGGGCTGGTTTAGATATTTGAAAAAACGAAAAAAATAGACCGGTAAATGTTTACTTTGCAAAAAACATGACCTTTTTTTTGGTGCTAAATGAAATTTATTTGGATTTATTAAAGAAAGGATAAAGTGTTTTGAAAGGAATATTAAACGAAACCCTTTGAGCGATTTCGATCACACTTACCCCCTTGTTTTAATTACATTTAAACCATTTTGCGACTGATTCTATAGGAAAAGTAACCAAGAAATTGTGACACAGTATAAGTTATAAAAATTGAGGCGTTTTAATCAAGCTTTAGTAGCGATGAGGCAATGTCTCCAGCTTCCAAAGGAGAAGTCCAGCAATCAAATACAGCTTATTTCATTAAAAAAAAATTAACTTTCTGGACTCATACATAAGTGTTCGGAAATTCAAGTAAATTCACTCAAGATTTTAAAAATATATATTTACGGTTCACTATTGCTCAAATATTACTCCAATTTAAAGTAATTTGGCTAGAAAATTTATTTTGTTTTAAGGAAAAAAATCTTCGTTGTAGCTTTTGAAAACTTTCAACATCTTTTCAAAAAATTTCTGATTTTTTTTTCTTTTTTCTTATTCTTTTTTCCGTCCTTTAAAAAGCATTTGGTATTGCAGGAGAAATCAAAAAAGAAAACTATCACTAGAGTTAACTTATGAATGCCGGAATAATTTATAAAACAGGGGAATTAATTATTAAAATATTTCTATTGCTCTTATTTCGACACAAAAAATTATTTTAAATTCCGTATTTTGTTACTTTTTTGTGAAGCTGAATATTATAAACATGTTTCTAATTTGTTTTCAGTGACATGTTATTAGTTTTTTATAACATTCATCATTTGTAATTTTTTTTAAATTCAATTACACATACAAGTATACATTTTGTATTCAGGAAATTCATCTTTTAGGTTTTTTCCGAAACTGTTGAATGAAAAGTTAAAGTTTTATTTTATTTTGCTCTGTCTTGTTTTATAGAATCATTTAATGTAGCTACCAGTTTTACGAAAACGTCTTGAAGTATGACAAAGGTTCAATAATTATTATAAAATTAAATATTTGTTTGTTTTCTCAGCCTTTACATGAGTAAAATGAACAAAACGGTTAATCAAAATTATGTTAAAAATTAAAGGAAAAATATTCAGCTAAAATTATGCGAATCTAGAGAATGGATTCAATTAACCAATTCAAAGAATATGTATTTTTACTTTCCGAACACATAATGTAAGGGAAGTATTGCAATCATGATGTATGTGTGTGTGATTCTGAGTTAATGCGACACCTTTTAAATATGTACTTGCGATTGAGCTTCCATTTGGCGAATATGTTATATAGACCACTGTCCCAAGAACTGTATAGTTTTTCGCACAAATCGGACGCATTATGTGTTTAAACCATTTTAAATCTTTAAAATTAAAAACAGGTGTTCATTTGTTAATGTCTGTAAATTTACTATTTATTGCCCATTTTAACAATTTTTATTCAGACATTATTTAAAAAACATGGTCAAAAATCTTCACTAAAACGTCCCCCATTTAAAAAATGTAAAAACAGTTTCAAATAAAAATTTTCACCACTCCACAAAAGCGCTTTCACTCCAGCTAGGGCATCATCAGTTGTGATCTTCAACTCTCTGCCTCTCCGTTATATATATGACTGCTGGTTGAAGAGCTCCCCCTATAGGCATTCAATACTCTCTCCCCCTCTTCTAAAATTTTTTTCCAGCGGCAATCAAGCAATGAACGAATCATGTCATTGCATGCGTCTTTGGATGCATTAATTTTTATTGATTCTCTTATTAAAGCGTTATGTAAATTTTCGTAGCTCGCTATTTTCTGTATTTGTAGGGTTTCAAGTTTTATTGGGGTTTTGGTGTTTAATCTTGCGAGAGCTGTTGACTGTTTATATAGTTTTATATCTCTGATATGTTCTTTCAATCTTTCTTCTATTTTTCTCTTCGTCATTCCTATGTAAGTAACCTTTCCATTTCTGCTGTTTAGACAATTGCAGACTATTTTAAATCTATTTTCAAACCATTTTGCTATCGATACTATAGGCAAATTCGCCACTGAAATGAGACAGAATATAAGTAATAAATATTGTGGGGATAAAAATCAAGCATTAGTTGTTCAGAGGTAATGTCACCAGTTTCGAAACGAGAGGACCAGTGTTCGAATCCAGCTGAGTACACTTGTGCCAGAAATTTATCTGAATCCACGGTAAAATAAAATCTTCGAAAAGTCTAGTAGAGTCGCTTCAAATTATTTTGTGATTATTGCGTTGCAGTTATATCCCACTTCTTTACATCCCAAAAGATACTTCCGATTAAACTCGCTTTTGGCGAATATGTTATACACCACTGTCTCAATAACTGAATATATTTTCGTAAATATCGGCCTTACGGAATATGTTTTTAATATATTTCTAAACCATTTTCAAACCATTTTGGGACGGATTCTATAGGGAAAATCACCATTGAAATGTAGCAGACTGTAATAATATTGCGACGATGTGATCAAGCAGTAATGGCACGTAGGTAACGCCTCAGGTTTCAAAACGGGAGGTCTTGCATTCGATTCCAGCCGACTCCATCTTTCTTTTTTTCTTCCATTTTTTTAACTCTCTGTACACATACTTCAATGTTCGAAAGGACGAGTGGTGCCATTCCAAATTTTTTAAAAATATTTACGGCGCATAAAATTTTCAATCCACAATATTCATCACTCACAACCTCCAATCTACAATGAGTCCTTGAAGGATGCATTGTGGATTGGAGGGATTGCAATGTATCGGATACTATTGTCTTGAAATTTAGATAAAAAAATTTTTGAACAAATATATTACATTTAAGATGCGCAGGAAAATGAAATTATCGTTCAGGATTTTCAGCATTTAATTTTAATAAATTCTGTTGTTTTAATTTACATGTCGTATAGGTATAATATACGCATCCAATGTTGATAATTTTCTGCTAGGTTGAACCAACATTTGGTGTAGCAGTAGCCGCAACCGTAATATTGTAAATTTTCGTTCCAACATTTGAAGCTTCGGTTAAACCGCAGTTCCAAATGCTGGAGCAAGATTTCACGTCTTATTGTTCCAGCTAATTTTAAAAAATAAAATATTTATTTAAAGCGTATTATTTTCCGTAGAAATATCAATTTTGATATTTGAATCAAGTTAATACATTTTTTTGTGAATATATAATCCATAAATTGTTTTAATCACTATTCAAATATCTAAAATTATAATTTTATCAGGAGTCACTCTTTCTAATAATTTATTACAGTGACCTTTTTTTTTAGGTAGATTTCGTAAGAAATACTACCTATTACATTCTCTCCTCTGTTGAAATTTCTGGAAAATTTTTGCAGATCTACGCGGAACACGACTCCCCGAACCAAAACCACCCCGTAGTTCAAACTCTATTTATCTATCTATATATCTATGTCACTTTTTTATGGACACGATAACTTCAATAATTCTCCACAAATCTCTTCCAAACTGATACATAAAATGAAGGGGCAGTAAATCTCGGTCAAATTTATTAATGGACAAAAATCGAACCAGGGGGAGGGGTGGCTTTTTATGAAAACAGAAAAATTCTACAACTTCTTAATTATGATACGTATTGAATCCGATTAAAGTTATTATTACTTCTAGGAAAAGGGCCGAAAATTAATGTATGACAGACTTTTTATATCAGTAAAAATGGCCTCGAGGGTGGTGGGGGAGGGGTTTAAGAAGAAAAACATTCATAACTTTGTCAATTCAGAACATATCAAATCCGCATAAATTTATTATAAATCCTCTTAATATCATCTACAACTTTTATACTGACAAGTTTTTTATAGGTCCTTTACATCAGAAATAATAATAATAATAATAATAATAATAAAACAAAACAATCCCTGCCGGCTCCACCTACAGACACAGGTAGATTTCGAAGTGGGCGGTCCCAACAGCCGCATCATGGTGAAAAATTTATTTCTTCTACAATTCCCAATAAACAGGCACCCCACGGTCTGCAGCTTCGAAATCTACCTGTGCCTGTAGGCCTAGCCGTCAGGGATTTTTAAATTTGTAATTTCTTACACAAGATAACTTTATTGCCTCTTTGAAAATTTAAAAAAATAAGACATTAAATGTTCTCATTGCTTTGTAATTTTGGAAAATGAGAAGTGTTTAAAAACAGATAATATTTTCATTATTATTATTATTATTATTATTATTATTATTTTGCAAACAATTTTAAACTTTATTACAATTTTTAAAAAACAGTATATGAACTGTAAAAAAAATAATAATATGAAAATTTTATTTTACTGTAAAGTTCTATTTAGATGTTTATAGAAAGAATAAATATTCATGACACCCTGCATCATAAAACTATTTATTACAAATTGCTTCCCTCAAACAATCCTAATAAAAACATAGAAAAAAAAAGCAAAACGTTATTTTGACCCAGAAAGCGAAAATTCTTATATATGTTTCTCCGCCAGAAAATGTTTAAAAAAGTTAAAAGGAAGATGAAAGGAAATGAAATATGCAATAAAGTTTTATAGGGAAATGGAAAATAAACGGGTAAAAAAAGAGTTTTACAAGGGAGAAAATATTAAATTTAAACTACAAATGCTTGGATAATGAAAATTTACTTTCATACAAGTATATGATTTTGTGCGTTAAGTTTTGTATGACTAGAGTTTTACAACATTTACTTTTTTTATTGCTTTTTATTGTTCAACATATTGTTTCTGCACTTTTTTGGTTGTATTATTTATTTTTTTTAATATAAGTTACTTTCTAAAACATATATATTTTTTTAAAAATAAGTTCATAGAAAAATTAAACAATAAATAAATGTATTTAATTATAAGGTAAAAGAAGAAGAGTACAAAATTACGACCCTTTTTGTAATTACTTTACGAAATCTTAAAGGACTCCATTTGTTTGGGAATCAGATCAGATTCAAGGACTTCTTTGTTTCTATTAAAAATATAAATTTTAATAAGTCGAGTATAATTTTGAACTCTGTTAGTACGAGAAGCAAAGCGATTAAAAAAGTTTCTCGTATTAACCGTAATTCGTAAATATTCTTGAAGAGAAATCTTAAAAAGACATACATTGTTAAACTAATTACTACTATTAATTTTTATAAACTCAACTAATTACTATAGTACATTTAACATAAGTATTCAGTGATTCTATGTGAGTGTCATTTTCTTTAAACGGGTCTTTTTTTTTTTTTTTTTTTTTTGGCAAAGTCACTGTACTGAAGTTAAAGTCTGTACAGAATTAGTAATTCTAAAGGACATGAACGAGGTACAATAATGCAACTGATCACTTCCCTTTTACCGGAAAAACTCCGCTAAAACTGCAACAGTCACTGTAACTTTCAAGTTATTTATTTTACATATGCAACAGTACCTGTAAACTTCAAGTTATTTGTTTCACACATGCTTTTTACATTAAAAAACAGTGCAATTTAAAAGGCTGGTTAGTATGTCCCAGAGCCAGGATCTAGATAAAGAAACAAATAAAGATTTCCTTCTTTGCTCCTTGCTTTATATGGTTTAGATGTAAATGTTACAAAAGAGCGGTACTTGAAATGTTCTGCTATCTCTCTTCTTTCTTTCATTCTTTCAAGACCCCAGGACATCCTTCCTTTGCATTTTCTTGGGTGCTTGGGGGGGGGGGGGGAAGTCTTCTTGAAAGTAGAAATTGTGTCTCGTAAAACTGATAATTTTGAACATTTTGACAGACAGTTGTAATGTTAAAATATTATCGCTGAACAGTGTTCGATAAGAAAGAATATATTATCTAATCCTACCCTATTTTTTGCCGAAAATCACATTGAAATGAGCAAGTGTTTTGATAGTATTATCCATAAAAATGCTTTTGTAGCCCGGAAAAAAGAGTGAAAACCTTAACTTAGTTTAAATGATGAACAATTCTTAATGAGCAAATTGCTCGCTTTGTTCTCCTTTTAGCTGTGCTCGTATTAAGCGAATTAGACTGTATTTCTATGTCAAAAACACATGTGTATATAAAACATTAGTCATCTTAAATATGCTTATGTAGTGCCTTATTTAACGTATTTATTTAAAATCTCCTAAATTCACTTATTTTGCAGAGAAAAAGAATGTTTAGAATGTTTTATTTTGTACAATGCTAACTTTTAAAGAAAATAAATATGTCAATTAATTGCAACTTTTATTGACATGTGAACGTATTATATATATGTAATATTAACATATGGGTAAAGGAAACACTTCATTCAAATTATAATGTTTTTTTCAAACAGCTTCAATTTTAATATATGAATCGAAAGAACATATTTTAGTTACTATATAATTTACATCCCAATTTAATTAGTATTCGTAAATCTAAAATTAACAAATCATGATTCCTCACTGTTTCTAAAAATTATAATATAAAATTTACTTATAAATCCTTACGTTCAAAAAATAACATTGCCACTTTAAAAAGCGTAAGGTATTCGTTGTAAGATATTCATTGCGCCACTACTTTGAAATAATAAAAATAATAATAAGGGTGTTTAAAAGAAGCAGAATTTTATTATTTTTAAGAGATTAATTATTTGTAGCTAACAAGTTGAAAGTTTCAAGTTTTTAAAACAGACTCTAAACTAAACTAGTCGTTGGTGGCCACCGTAATAGTTACCTATCATGGATATGCATAATATAAAATATGAAAATAAAACATGTGTAAACGACTTATAAAATGCATTGCTATTCGAATAAAATCGTGGCTTGATGACGTCATACACTTTAAATGTTTTATTACTAAATTGCGTAAAAGAAATATCCTTATAACTTCAAAAATATTAATCATATTAACTAACGGTTTATTGCGTCGGATTAAGCGTCTGATTTTGGATGAAATACAGGGTCATGAAAAATCGAAGAGTGTTGAAAATATAATTACAAATACTTGGCAACTCATTATCCGATCGACTTCATTCTTTATGCAAAATTTATGTTCTTTTATTGTCTTTTCTATTTACTCCTTAAAATAAACAATTTCGAAAATTTTTATATACCTTTTATCAGAACGAATCTTTCGAGAGTCCGAAAAAAATAGTTCCGGATAATCGAGGTTACTGAAATTCAATAATCTTCTTCTCCTTATTACATACTAAATACATACCAAATTTCAAGTATCTATCTCAATTTGTTCGGGAGATAGAGCGTTTACAGACACACACACAGACAGACGGACGGCAATTTTTTTTCCTAAAAATATGTTTTTGAAACATATGTGTCATATGTGTCCTATATGTGTCAACATACAAAGTGTCTAAAACGTGTAAATCCGTCAATTTTTTTTTTCGATTTTCAAAACGATTACAAGGCTTACCCTATACTACGTATGATGGGTAAGAAAAATATGTATAAAAATTAAATTTCATCGTAAAATTCTATTTTATTGTTTTTAAAATGAAAGAACATGTTCACATCCTGCATCATAAAACTTTTTATTACAAATTCCTTCCCGGGAAAAATATTAACGAAATATTAAAAAAAAATGCAATGCGTTATTTTGGAACAAAGTTGAAATATATTGAATACGCGTTTATGCCAGAAAAATATTTAAAATATTTATAAAGAAGATGAAGGGAAATAAAAAATGCAATAAACTTTTCCAGGGAAAATAAAATATAAAGTGGTTAAAAAGTCCCTTTATAGAAAAAATATTAATTTTTTTAAAATAAAAACGCTTGCATAATGAAAATTTACCTACATACAAATTTACGATTTTACACATTATTTTTTATTCTTAAAAAATATTACATGAGGACAAGTGTTTTACGTCTTTCAAATTTATAGTTTTTCATTATTCAACATATTGTTTATTTTTTTATTTCTTATATTATTTTCGTTTTAAGATTCGTAAAGTTATAAAATTTATAGGTATAGAAAAAAATGTAAATGAGTATGGTTATAAATTGATAGGTGGAAAACATAAAATCACGAATAATTCGTATATCAAGTATTTTAGCAATTATCATGTCTGAAGACTGGATTCAAATGTCCCTTTATTTAAATTTTAAATTAACTTTTTAATATTCCTTCTCTACATTTATTATGAAAACATATGGTAAAAGTTTTAAAAAAATCATCTTAAACGTAATTATAGTAAATACAGTATGGGATATATTAATAAAGGATTTACTTTAAATTTCCTAAATTCATTAAAAAGAAAATTAATTTCTTTAAATTTGTTGCATCCTGTTATTGCTTAAAAATGTCAATATTTTACTTTAATAACAACTGTTGTTTTTGGATATGTATGATACAGATACAAAATATCATATCTCGGTAAGATTTGGTCGTACAAAATTTTTATTTATTTTATAATTGATTTACATGCGAAAGCACGGATAATGTTTTATTTTAAAAAAGACCTTATAAGTTTCTATAAAAAAATAATTTGGTGATTTTTTAAAGAAAGTAACTGTTTTTAAGTAAATGCATATGCTGAATATGCATTTGTTAACCATTTAGAACATTTTTTCATCCGGAACTATACCTCTAAAACAAACGATTTAGGAATTAGCTATTCAAGAATCTGCGTTCATGAATCAAAAATTAAAAAAAATAGATTATTATACATTAAATTATATTATACATTAAATTTTTAAAATTATTATACAAGAATATTCTTATTCGTGAATATATGAATTTATAGGTCATATCAAATTCAGATATCGAATGCTGTCGCAATTTTGAAATTGAAAAAAACAGTATTTAGAAGAAGCTAATGTTTTTTTAAGGTGATTATTACTTTTTATTTTTTTAAATTTGTTTAACTTTTCAAGTTTTTCATAATCTGAATCATGTAGCATATGCCATCATATGCAAATCATATTATCACCAACTTCTTACCTCCACCATTTTTTCTAATAATTTTTTTTTAAAAAAACCAATGATACCACACTGATAAAAAATCGTAAAATTCATAATTATCAGAAACTACTAAATATTAACTCTACTAATTTTAACTATCCATATTTGAGTCTTATACCAAATTTCTTGAAACAGCCATTAAATTCAGAACTGTTAGTATTGGACGCAATACATACAATAATAAAGCTAACAAAATTCTATTAAAAATACTCAATCAAATATACACACATACTACTATGATAGATAACATACATTGTATAAAAAACAGCTTTTAATTGGTCTATTTTCAATTATCTTAAATGTGTAAAAAAAAAAAAAAAAAAAAAAAAAAAAACATATGATTTAAAAGATCTTTTTGATAACATAAACTTATTATATCTTCATAATATAATAAATGCATTATTTTAAATTTTCAAAATTAGTTGGCTCTTCCTGTACATGTGGAAGCAGCATACTTTCATACACTTACTAATTTCATTACATATAATAGCATCAGTTTGCAAGATAAAACCATTTATTTACAGAAATTCGGCATTCCACAATATGGATGCACTTCAAGTGTACTTACAGACTTATATTTATATCACTATGAACATACATTTTCTTAGAGTAGTATTCATTTATATCGTTGTAATGGTGGCATAATTTTAATTAATACTGACCAATCAAACGTTTTCCAATTTCCAGTAAATCATCCTACTAATTTAGAAATTGCGGAAAACCTTTTATCTAATAATGCTAACTTAAAAGTTAGACAAAACTATTACAGGCATTTGTGACAAACGTAAAGATTTTAAATTCAAAGTTAATACTTTTAACCATGTCATGTCTTCATATTTCTATTTACCGAAATATACTTCTTAATCATATGTTTAGAATAAAACGACTATGCTCTTCTGATCTTATAATTAAAAATATTAAACAAGTAATTTATGATGCAATACAACATGGTTTTTCAAAAAAAAAAAAAAAAAAAAAAAGTCATATTTTCTCTGATATATTAATTAGTCCATGATGCTGTGATACAGGTCGGTTGGGTGATTAGATATTAGAATATGGAGGAGAGAGGTGTTGTTTGGATAAATTTAACCGTTTAACTTATTGAGTAGTTTTATATGACAATATATATATATATATATATATATATATATATATAAAATAAATTAAATTAAATTAAATTAAATTAAATTAAATTAAATTAAATTAAATTAAAATTTAAATTCAAATTAAACACATACTATGCATGTGTGTGGGTGAAATTTAATGGTAAAAAATGTGTTTAATATTTATAACGACATACCTTCATCATGAAACTATTAAAAATTCCTTTCCGTAAACAATATTAATAATAAAAAAAAATTAAGTGCAATGCGTTATTTTGGACCTAAGTTTAAATTTTTTGAATATGCTTCTTCCCCAGAGAAATGTTTTTAAAAATGTATAAAGTAGAAGAAGTGAAATGAAAAATGAAATACACGTTTATAGGGAAGTAGAAAATAAACCGGAAAAGGGGGTCTTGTAACAGGAAAAATATTACATTTACACTAGAAATGCTTGGATAATGAAAATTTGCATAGGTATAAGATTATGATTTTACGCTGCATTATTCTCAGTAAGTATTGTATCACAAGTGTTTTACGACATGCAAATTTTACATAGTTTTTTTATTTTTCAACAAATAGTTTCTAATTCTATTTGTTATATTATTTTTCCTTAATATTCAAAATTTAGGACAACCTTCTTTATAAGTTCATAGTGAACAAAATGTGTGGTAACACGCATAGTTATAAGTTGAAACAATATATAAAGAAAATGTGAAATTACAAATCATTTTAAAATTCACTTATGAATTATTCTGCAATCGTTGTATTTCACGCACTGTAAAAAATTTGGTGTAACGTTTCTGAGAAAACATGTGGCACCTTTCTGCCACAGATTTTCCCAAGAATTTCACCAAAGAAATGCCAGGAAACTTACACAAGTCAGTTACACACAAAACATATGGAACTTTACACAGATCACCGATCACTCTTTTACAATAATCCCGAAAAGTTACACAAAAGTTCAAAAGTATACCTTAGAAAACTAAGGAATGTTTCACAGTTGATCAGTAAATTGCACTTTCTGAAGTATTCCGAAAAGTTACACAACACTGTGGAAGATGTTACACCAGATTTCTCGGTATTCTTGGATCAGCAGAAATAATCTGAGAAAACCCAGGAATGTTACACATTAAACGTCAGGAACATTGCGCAGATTTTTTACAGTGCGATAAGATTCAACGATACGATAAGATTCAACTGTTCCTTCATACAAAGTCGAAATTTTGCTTTTTTTAATAATTGTTATCTATTTTTATTTTTAATACGTACGTGAACAAAAAAAAAATGACCTCTAAAACTTGCTTATTGTACATACAATGTACTGTATTATTAATAAAAAACTTTACTTAAAATATCACCTACAGTAATTTAAATAGTGAAAAGAAAATGTTTAAACAATTTTGTACAATTTTATCGTTTAAGAAACTGACCACTACCATCCACCTTAACCCACTTTAACAACAACTGTTGTTTTATGTATATGTAATTTATGTTTAATATAAACAAATGTGTTACAGTAACACTATTGATTTAAATTGGATAGTTTTTTTTAAATGCTTCCAGCTTAATACAGGGTTATTCTAAATGATGGACCCACTTTAAAAAAGAATTGTATTTATTAAAGTACAAATCCAAAATTAACAATCTTTATACCAATGAAAAGAGGAAGTTTCAAAGTTTTTTTTATGACATTATAAATGTTCAATGTGTCCAACGTTTGCTGCACGGCAAACATCTACGCCCCACACACCAGAAAGCGTATCTGCTGTCACTGAGTGCACGGCAGCAATGATACGGTTCCTCAGATCGTTCAGAGTTGTTGGTAGCGGCGGGACGTACACAGCTTCCTTAACATAACCCCAGAAGAAGTAGTCACATTTGCTTTCTCATTTGTGGGGCGAGTTTGGCTATCGCGTAGATGTTTGCTATGCAGCAAACGGTAGACACATTGAACATTTCTAATTTCTTAAAAAAAGCTTTGAAACTTCCTCATTTCATTGGTATAACGATTTTTCATTTTGGATTTGTACTTTAATAAATACAATTTTTTGAAAATAGGTCCATCATTTAGAATAACCCTGTATATGAATCAAAATATAATATTTTAGCATTTTTATTATAATAAATTTTATTCAGAATTTATAACCCTAAAATTAATAAGTATGACTCTTCACTCTTGATTAAAATTATTATAAAATCTGATACATAACTTTACATTGTCACTTCGAAATATCAAATTTGTCGAATTCTCGCGTATGTTGTTGTCATTTTGAAATAATAAAAAAATAATAACAGTGTATATAACGAATTGGATAAGTATAAGAATGGTATTATTATCGCCATGGTATTATCATATTTTATTGCTAATTACGTAGTATTTTTATTTTTTAAAGAATGTAAATGTTTGATGCAAACGAATTGAAACTTTACTAGGAATTTATAATAACTGTATCTGAATTGTGTTATAATACGTAAATTATAACTTAAAATTATCTTTATTTATATAAAAAAAAGGCTTAGTACCCTACATCTTAAAACCATTTATTACAAATACCTTTTCGCAAATATTAGTAATAAAGAATTAGATACACACTGAAATCATTGTGGCGGATCAGTCAGATTCTGCATTCTCCTTCCCCATGTTAAACCAATGACATTAAAGTTCCTCGGTTTCCTTCAAATATCTCATCAAATAATTAAGTCTTTTGAATTTTGTTTTTTGTGAGCGATGCCTTAGATGAATCATCGCGTAGTTACAAATTTAATTTTTCTTTTATTTCAATTTAAATATTTGTTTTAGCGTTTAAAAGACAGCGTATAATGATGTAAATGTAAATGCTAAAACAAATATTTAAATTTATGTAAGAAAAAAAGGAAATTTGTAACTACGCGATGATTCGTCTAAATTATCAGTCACAAAAAACAAAATTCGAAAGACCTAATTATTTAATGAGATATTTGAAGGAAACTAAGGAACTTTAATGCCATTGGTTTAACATGGGAAAGGAGAATGCAGAATCTGACTGATCCACCACCTTAATGGATATACTTCTTTACAAGAAGAAAAAATTAAATTATACGGAAAAAGAAAGGAAATGAACAATGAAACAAATTTTCATAAGGAATTGGAAAATACAGCGATAAAAAGATTCTCGTATAAGTAGAAATATTGAATTTAAACTAAAAACACTTGGATAATGAAATTTTGCCTTCATACAATTATAATTTTGTGTATTATTTTTCATTCTTAGTATGTATTTCATGACAAGTATTTTACAACATTTACATTTTATATTTTTTCATAACTGTTCAAATTATGCATTTTAATAAATGTATAAATTTCATATCAATTGGATGAGCATTTGTAAATCTAAAATAAATAATTTTCCATACTCTTTCCATTAATTGATTTCTATTACTGAAGTACTTTATACGGACTTTTAAATTCATAAAAATTAGATATTAAATGTTTCCAATACTTTAAAATTTTAAAACATTAAAGAGAGTTTAAAAATGGATATTTCAAACATTTATTATGTATTAAGACCTTACTGTTTAGTTGCAAAAAAGTTGAACTTTTATTTCAATTTTCCAAGAACACCATTTGAACTATGAAAAAGATGTTTGAAAATAAAATATCATCTTAAAATTCTATTTTAATACTTTAAAAAAAAGAAGAAACTA
The DNA here is from genome assembly GCA_963931845.1 of Maratus michaelseni. Taxonomy (NCBI): domain Eukaryota; kingdom Metazoa; phylum Arthropoda; class Arachnida; order Araneae; family Salticidae; genus Maratus; species Maratus michaelseni. The sequence continues at coordinate 287,827,089 of OZ007596.1, forward strand.
CTCGACACCTTGCATAATAAAGCTAGTTATTACAAAACTCTTCCCGCAAGCAATATTAATAAAAAATCATAAAAAATGCAATGCGTTATTTTTCACCAAAGTTGAAATTCATTCAATATGCTTTTAAGCCAAGAGAGATGTTTAAAAAATATATATAAGGAATATGAAGGGAAGTGAAAAATGAAATAAAGTTTTATAGGGAAGTAAATTTTAAACAGGAAGAGAGAGTGTCGTAAGAGGCAAAATATTAAATTTAAACGAAAAACGCTCAAATAATAAAAAAAATTCCCTACATATAAGTGTGCGCGTAATTTTATATTCTTAGTAAGTACTGTATGAAATTCGTTTTACGACATTCAAATTTTATAGCATTTTATTGTTCAACATATTGTTCCACTTTTATTTGTTGTAATATAAACTGTTTAAGAATCATAAAAAATGTATCTTTTTTTTTTTTTTTTTTTTTTTTAACAAATTAATAGCGAAAAAAAAACTATTTAAACGGTATAATTATAAGCTGGAACGAGAATAACATAAAATCACTAAACTTGTTTATAATTGATATACAAAATCTTGTAATACATTTTGTATTAGATGAGATTCAACTGCTTCTTTGTTCATATTCCAAATCTACCTTTAAATTTGTTCTGCAACTTTTTTTTTTGGCACATGAACAGGAATTGTCATCCTAAATAAGGAAATATAGTGTATTAGTAAAGAATATATTTAAAATCATTTAAATTATTGTTTTAAATAATCGTTAAAGTACTTTCTGCAGTGATATTGTTCAGGAATATATCATTTTAATAATAACAGTTTTTTTTACATGTAAAAAAGGCGTTCCATAAAAACTGAAAGTAAAAGTATACAAAAATCAAGAAATGTATTTAAAGCAAAAAAATACATAATTATTTTTCAAAATACATTCCCTAAAGATGATATGCAACGATCCCATCGTTCAACCCACTTTTCAAAACAAGTAGAGGTCTTTTTCTGGGAGCTGCTTCAAAGAACCCTGCATTGTTGAAATAACTTTAGAATCTGTATTAAATTTTCTGCCACGGAGCGTCTCTTTCAACGTCGGAAACAACCAGAAATCACATGGTGCGAGATCTGGATTGTAAGGGGAGGGTGTAGCATGATTTTAATATTATATTTACTAAGATATTGCTGAACAGAAGTAGCGACATGCGGGTGAGCATTATCGTGATATAATACCCAATTACCTACAAGTCCATGACTCTTTCTCGATATGTGTTGTCGCAAAATTTTCAAAACTGATACATAATATTCACCATTCACAGCAATTTTTGAAGGCACAGCATGCTGATAGATTACACCTTTATGATCAAAGAAAATAATCATCATGACCCTTCCAGCAGATTTAGTTTGCCGGATTTTTTTCGGAGGCAGAGAATCAGTGTGTTTCCATAAACTTGTTACGAACTTAGTAAGGTGATCAAAATGGTGCACTCCAGTTTCATCACCTGTTATCACAGCCTTTAAGAAATTCGGATCACTTTGAAGCATCTGTTTCCACTCACAATATTGGTGAAGTCTTGTTTGCATTTGTTCTTTAGTAAGGTGATGAGGGACCCATCTGAAACAAACATGGCGAAGCTGGAAATTATTGCGTAGAATGCAAAATAGCGACGTTTTCGAAATGTTAGTTGATGTCGGTATCTTCTCACATGTCATTCGCCGATTATCTTTCAAGGTTTCCCACACAATGTTAACATTTCGATCATTCACAACACTTTGTGGTCGGCCTTGCTTAGGAGCCAGTTCTGCAGACAAACGTCCTTTTTTTAAATCACCATGTCATTTAAAAATGGTAGACTTACCAAAACATTTGTCTTTGAGAGCTTTTTTTATTAACTTAACTGTTTCTGGAGCTGTTTTGCTCAAACGATAGCAACATTTTTTGGCACAACGCATTTCGTTTATTAACTCTGAATCACTAACCTCCATTTCTGTAGAGCAAATAAAAACAGTTCTTTAAACAAGCACGAAACTAGGAAAATAAAATCGACTGCTTCCTTTAGAATATTTAAAAACGTAGAGTTAATAGTTTGAAAAAATTCGTCTGCCGTTTTATTTTTTAGTTGCCACTACGTAAAAAATAACTCTCAGTTTTTTTGGAATATCTTTTGGGGAACCTTCATCACCTTCAACGGTTAAATGTGTATACTTTGCATATTACTAATTTTAAAAATTCCTCCCTATGTTAAAAGCATTCTGTAAAGTTTACTCACCTAATATAATATTCTAACACTAGTTTATTTATTTCTACCCTGTCTTTGAAAATATTTCAATAATTCATTTTACCAGTTCATCTAAATGTGAGCGTTGGCAAATGCCTTAACGTTTATTTCTTATTTTTAAAAACCTATGAAAGCAATTCACGTATTTTTTTTTTCAATACCAACTGCGGACATTCAAGTTCTTTCCATTTTTATTGCATTCTTAAACGCAATTTCAATCCAAACAGATTTTCATTCCCCTACTAGATTATTTGTTCTGCGAATCTCATTTTCTTGTCATATTTTTTTTTTATTATTATCCCCGTATTCTAAAAAAATCGCGCGTTTTCTCGTGTGTGACTTTCCACGCCTATATTTATTACACAGACGGAAATTTATAATCCTTCTTTTGAGCTTTCTCATTCCTCAATACATATTTGCGCATTGCAGTAAAAAATTATATGCTGGTAGTATTAATAGTGCTCCCTATTAAACGTTTATTCGAGTATACGCACAGTATGTATTATACGGGGTGCAGATTTTGGATACCTATAACACGACCAAGTCGGTTATACGTATTATACTAATCAGTATATGCGGTACAGCGTACATACAGAACTTATACCAACGGTTAAATGTGTAAACGTTTAAACGGTTTTTGTTCAATACGTGAAAAAAAAAATGTCTCTCTTCTGCTGGTCTGCGGATCAGAGACATTGAGAAACACACTCTGTGCATTCTCGCGATTTATAGGGGTCATTGTAGGATAGTGACTATTTGCCACTTTCCCTTCCTTGTTCAAACAACCATGATGGCCCCAAGTTTACCTGCCTTGCGGGTACAGGTATCTGGTATTTTAAAAAAATGGAATATTTTTTTACTCAGTTTAGATTTTGGTTGCTTTCTCCTCAAAACTAAACTATTAATTATGAAATGTTTTACTATAGTGTAGCGGTTAGCTTCGAAGCTGGTCGGAACCGACATGGTTACACTGTGTTTTATTATATGGAGATTCGATATGCTCTTATATGTATCCGGACACGTTTAAACGTATAATTTAAGATATATGTACTTGTTACATTCGTATCATACTTATATACGTATATCAATTAAACGTATAACGGAAATACGTATGGTATCGGGAGCACTTTATTGAGTAGCGCGAGCTTTGGAGACAGAATTTTGTGTTTTTAGGTGCGTTCGTAATTATATAAATACGCAGCACCTATAGTCGTCGTTTGGTCCGTCCGTCTGTCCGTCCGTCTGTCTGTCTGTCTGTCCGTCTGTCTGTCCGTCCGTCTGTCTGTCTGTCCGCATATAACAACGCAAAATCTACCCAACCAAATGGTTTGCAATTTAAAATATATTATCTTTGCAGAATTTTGTCGAGACATTTCAAATTTTATTAAAATCGAATCAAAACTTTAGGAGATATTAATAAAAATATTTATTAAGAAATTTGATTTTTTTTTTTTAAATCGGTGCTTTCTTGTTATAGGAGCTTCCGATGGATGTTAAATCGTCAAGCGACCGAGATACTTATTTTATTACAGAAATTAATCTGCAGACGATATAATTCATTTCACAGAATTAAAAATCATCAAGATCTGAATATTTATATAACTAGCTGATACATATATATCTGAATATTTATATAACTAGTTAAGATATTTGTATGAACAGTGTCATAAAATATATACTTAACTAGCTGTTTAACCCGTTCTACGCACGGGATATCAGGATATCGTGAATTTAATTCTAAAACGTGCGTACGAACGCACCTCGTTTGTAACGTTTGACGTACAATTTCCAACTTGTTTTGATTTGTTAAGGTCATTGGTATGACACTAGGAAGAAGAATGTCTGATTTAGTAACATGAATTAATCGTTTATTATCGTATAATTATGTAAAATCTAATGAATTGATGCTGTAAATTCTAAATGAATGAAAGCTCGTCGCTAATAATACCGCAACGTAAAATACTGTTAGTTATGGAATTGATCTATTTTTGTGAACCGCCAATGAGTTAATAAATAGATTTCTTAAATGGATACTGACTCTGAGTTCATTTTGGGGAAAATACATTTTTTTCTCTTCGAGCCAATGCCATGTTTTAACGTAGGGGACTGCAATTTCTTCAATATTAATTCAATATTTCGCAATTTCTTTAATAATATCAAACTTCACTCAATCACATAATAAGATCACTAATTATAATTAAATTATAAAAGCACCTGTTTTTTTACAAATATGATCTCGTGATTTATGTTTTCAAGTTTATTTTCAAAAATATGTGAGAATATTTTTGTTTATCGTTATATATCTTGAAAATGGCGCCCTATAATAGCGCTGAAACATATGTCGATCATTAAAAGGTTTAAGTTAAGTCTTTTGAGTTTCTATTTGTGTCACTTAAGCAATTTATCTATATTTTAAGATTAAACATATTTATAAATTCGAATATAAAAAATTACATTGTTTCTTTGGAATGTAAAAAGAACAGAAATTAAATGTTGCTACTATTTTGAAATTTATAAAAAGTAAGATTGTTAAAAAGCGATAAGTATATTTATTATTTTTTACGAGGCAATGTTTTAGTAAAAATTTGTTCCATTTTCCAAACACAGCATCCGAGCTGTAAAAAATAAAATAAAAAATAAATTTGATCTTAAAATTACTTTTTTTATATTTATAAATAAAAAGATATATTCTTGACACCTGAATCATAAAAATTTTTATTGCGATTTTTTTCCCGCAAGCAATATTAATAAAAAATTAGAAGCAAAATGCAATGCATTATTTTCTACAAAAGTTGAAATTTATTGAATATGCTTCGTCGCAAGAGAAATGTAAAAAAAAAAAAAAAAAAAAAAACTTTATAAGAAAGAAGAAGGAAGGTGAAAAATGCAATAAAGTTTTTGTAAACTGGTAAAAAGAATCTCGTAAGAGTAAAAATATTAAATTTAAATTAAAAATGCTCGGATAATGAAACGTGGACTATCTGCAGTTTTAGAAATTTTAACTTTTTTTTCCCTTTTCTTTTAATTTCTATTTCTAGTAAGTATTGCATGACAAGTTTGTAACGACGTTTAAATTTTACAGTTTTTTTTAATGCTTTTATTGGTATTATAAATACATCATGCATAATAATAATAATAATAATAATAATAATAATAATAATATATATAATTTTTTAAATGCTTTAATTATTTTTAAAAGACCCACAGTGGCTGGGAGGTTCTGCTCTCAAAGCTGGTAGACGGGAGGTGCTGGGTTCAAACCCCTGTCGCGCTCGTCGACCTAAACGTTCGGGGTTTTCCGTGGTTTTCTTTGAACTTTGCCATAAATTCGGGTTAGGATCCCTTAGAAAGACCCCCACGGAGGGCACTTCCCCACTCTCAAAAATATCCGTGAATTGAACAATTTTTTTCCGTTGCCTTTTTTCGTTAAAACACGAAAATTTCCGCTTTGATTTTGTTCGCTTCCCCCCAAAAATGGAAAACTCACCAATCTAACATAAAATATACCTGAAATTCTCCAATCTAAGTCTACAATTTCTTCAAACCACAGGGGTGTAGAGGCAACTGTGCTGCGTGTTACTTTTCCGTATTAGAAACGGAATTTTTACGTATGTTTTTTTCCTTCGAAACACGGAAAATTCAAGAAACGAAGGTCGAATTTTCCTGAAATTCCACAGTCACAAGACAGAAATTTATTTAAACAACAGAAAAATCTCTTCCAATCACAGGAGGTGTTCAGGCAACTTGCTGTCTGTATTTTTTACGGTTTTTGACGAAATTTATTTTGAGAGTGTATTATTTTTATACATGATGTATTATAACAATAAGCACCTCTTAACAAATCTGTCATTAATGATACTAAAATAAAACCAATTTTTTAATTGTTTACTCACAGAAAAACATTACATTGTGCTGCATTTTGAACGAGGTTTTGATTGTATTTTGCTAAGTGCGCAAAGTGATCCCCTGTAAAACCCTGAATTTAAAAAGATGAATTGAAACAGTAAAAGTATTTATTTTCTTTATAAGTAAATGTATTTTCTTACATTTTTGTTTTAAAAATTCATTAAGACAAAAAATAGTCTGTATATTTCTGTAAATCAATTTCTACAGAATATATGTGTGGCTTTATTTCAGATACGTTACAAATCGTCATTTTAGTAAACAAATACTGAAAAAGGGAATATCTATTATTGAAACATAGTGTAATTGATATGTAAAAAAGAACTGTGTTCTTATTAGGCAGAGATAGCTTAAAAATTCAGGCTGAAGAAAGAAGAAAATCCATCTACCAACAACTTTATATATTTTGGTGTTTATAATGTTATTTCATGAGATTTTCTCTTGATATCTACACATATTAAAGGCATAATTATGTTCCTAGAACTTCTATTGCTGGTGTGTATTAAACAATCATGTTGGTTATGAATTATGTCTTAAAAATAAAACGGTGAATTCAAATATTTCAGTAAATATAAGATGATATATAATTAAAAACCTTTATAGACAAATCATTCATTAATTTTTATACTGAATGTTGAAATCATTTTCTGGCAATTTGTTTATTTATTTATTTATTTTATTTCTTATATCCTTTTCAAAATTAATATATCTTATTAGAAATTCTAGATTTATAAATGTATATTCTTCATTTTTTATGCTACAGTTATATTTAAAACACTCTGAGCGTCTGAGGGCTTTCCCGCATTTTCATAAAAATATTTTTAAAACTTAAAATAATTTAAACTTTCCTCGTTTATTTCTAAAATACACTTCATATCTCTTTATTTCACATATATATTAAAAAAATATTTTGTTAAAAATATTTTTATCTCGAGCCGATTTAATTTGTTTTTGGAAAACTGAAAAAATACGGGCAAAACGCTTAGAGGATTAAATTATTATAATTTAACATTTCACGAAACTGTACAAGCGTCTAACAGAGTGAAATTATAATGCAGATTATGAATAAGTCTTAATTGCAGAGGCATTGGTAAAGAACATTTAAGATTTTGAAAGAATGACTTTAATATTTGCAAAAGTGTATTAAATTTGTCAAACTATAACAATCATATAGAATGTATATATTGTTTAGCAATTTTGTTTTAGTCTTTTGTGTTTTTCATTCTTAATTCTTTTTATTCGTAGATCTTATTTTCTGTGTAATTACATATGCACTTAAATCTAATTATCTATATAACGATAGATATTTATCCATCTATATATCTAGGTATATATTAGGCAATATTTCATATTAATAGGATTAGTATCTTATACAACAAATTTAAAAGAAATCACAATCATTTTTCAAAAATTAAATTTTCCTAATCTCATATTAATATTTCTTATGCACCCATAAATATGCATTAAGACTAATTTATTTCATTTATGCGGAAAAAATTAAACATAATCTTATGTACACATTTAATGCATACAACAAGTACGTTTAATGCATAATTCTGCCACTGAAAAGCAAACTATGCTGTTTTAGTAATGTTAGAGAAAAAAAAATTATGCAAACCTTTAAAAAAAATTCTAAGCATCTACGTGAAATTTATATTCATTTTTTATCTACACTCAGGGAAATTCCAAGCCAGTATATTTACACTGTAGCTCAAGCACACTCAAAAGAAAAACTTTTGGAACTTAGTAATATAAAATTTTGCAACTAACTTATATATAAATTTGTTTCTGGTTTTTAGTTGAAACGTATTTTTTCTTGACATGTTAATGTGACAAAATGAAATTAAAAAATGTTTTTTTTTTTTTTTCATTAAATGCAGTGTTATTTTTTTTCATGTGACAATGAAGTTTAATATGTTTCCAATAACTTAAAAAATATACTAAATAGAAGATGTATGAGTTATATCATAATATTATGTGTCAGCGTACTAATAATTTGTTAGCAAACATCATTACAATAGATTCATTAATTTTGTAGTCATCACAAGATTTATCTTTTTGATAAAGCTGGAAACATGTTTGTCCCATTGAAATTCAGTCTTATAATGTCTTATTGTTAAATTGTAACCAATATCTACACTACAATTCACATTGTGTAAAATAATACACTGTTAAATACCTGTGATGTTTTTGCGTCCTTTGTAATGATGTTTGCTGGCATATTCTTAGCACGCGGATACATGATACTATTATGTAACTCATGCATTTTCCTGTTTGGTATATTTTTAAGCATATTACTATTTGGTTTCTCATTATTTTTCTCAAAATTATGCAAAATTTCGTTCGCATTTCACTAAACTATTGTCCTAAAAAAGATGGTCCGTAAGACTGAGAAACCTTTTTCCAACATTTGGCGCTCCCGTTGAACTAAAAGCTTTTGTAGGTTGAAGCATAAACAATTTTGATTCAGGATCTGAAAAAATGCTGAATAATAAAATGGTAAAATGTGGAACCATAAAGCAGCTACAGTTCTCATTTGCAATATAGGGCTAATCAAGCAGTAATCAGGGTTTAAAACACAGAAAAAAATTACACTTTCAAATCTGACAAGGGGACCGCCAAACATGATGCGCACAGATTTTGATGATTTTAAAGTATGTTGTAGGGGTCATACCCCTACTATTCAGGTCAAAGATTTCTTTCAAATGGGCTTTAGTTTTCGAGAAATTTCGGGTTAAAGTTCAGTATGCATTTCAAATACCCATTAGTTCGCAGTCTTGAACGAGAACACCGTGGTGCAGAGCTAGCGCTCACGATTTGAGAACGGGAGATGACGGTTCTGTCCTCTCTAGTGAGTTTTTGAATAAATTTTATATATTTGTCGCGTTATAAGTTTTATGCAGAATTATGAATTCTGCATCTTTGAACTTTTTCATATTTTCCTAATAAATTCCATTTACATTTTCAAATTTTTGGTAAAAATTTTCATTTTTGAAATTAATATTTCTATTGACGAAATTCCAAACTAATTTATGTCTAGATTTTGTTTATATTTTTTTATTATTTACCCTTTATATTTTAATAACCGTTCTAAAATAATACTTTTTTTAACTTTATGAAAGTTTAAATGAAAATTTATCATTTTTTATAATTTATACAAAATATTTTTTATCTCAAATCTTCTAAAGGTATGTATGATTAGGTAATTCGAACAGCATATCTTGAAAGGAGTAATAAAATATTAAAGAGTAACGCTTCCCAGCAAAAAGAAAAATGGTGGGCCATCAGCTGGAAAACAGATGGCAGCCAGCACTGCCATCAGCGATAAAGTGCAATGGTGCCATTACTTAAACCTGTCGAAAAGTGTCCGCGCGGAATGCAGCTGGCCCATCAGTGATGACCAGCAGCAGGCCAGTATTGGTATGCCATCATATTACTTCAATCCAGCACTTTTCCTGCAGTGCTAGCACCTATCCTACTGCTATTACTTTGCTGGGCCAGCACTTTTAATCCATCACCATCACTTATCCTGCAATGTTTATACAGTGGTAAACCACCAGGCAGCTTTTTTACAGGGTTCGTACATCTCCTGCAATTTTGTGAACAGGAAATTCTTCTGAACCAGTATTTTCTTACAGAAAATCTCCCCTTAAAAGAAGGCGAAGCTTCGCGAGTTTAACCTAGATTTCCTTTTCTATAAAGAAAATTCCTTGATTCGTACAAACCCTGTTTCATTACGAGCAGACATCCCCCCAGCGGTTTTTGTAAAGCCGCCATCATCCATCGGGGTATGACGGCTACATCGGGCATCCGACACATCATACATCGGGCCATCATCCAGTGCATGGAGAATATTCATCATATCACATTGGTATAACAACATAAGAAAATAACTTTTCTTTTTTTCCTATTTAAAACTTATTTTCCTTTTTAAAAATATTTTATTCTTATCAGCAAACATATATACATAAAGACTGCCAAACATATATAACATCATAAAAAATTATGCAAGCACAATATTCCTGTTTTATAATACTTTTCACACAAGTTCATTGCATTTATTTGATATATGATTGTACAATGTACAAACAGTTGCATACCAGGGATCAATCTAGGATAAATTAACAATGTTTTTTGTGAATATTTAAATATTTTGGGAAAAAAATTGTAACTTTAATTTTAAGCATAAAACTTATTTATTTAAACATGAAAAATAATTGATAATATAGGATGAATTCTATTGGATTCTAAAATTATATGATAAATACAAGAAGAGTGAGAAATCTCAGTAACCCATCCATCTACTTCACAAGTGTGCTTCAATTCTGTTTTATGATTAATTTATACTTTTTTTTTCAAAAGATGTTTGGCTTCAGAAAAAACTTTTTTAGTCAAAAGTACAAACTATAACGTTTCTATATGACCTCTTACAATATACAGTAAAAAGAAAATAGCATTGTGACCGATCTTAAATACACTTCAAATTAAGATTTTAAAAGAGTTAAAATGTTTCATTTCTGACAAAAATCGTTACATTAATACATAGAAATTTTATAAAGAAAAATAAAATGAAATAAATTTGCCAAGATAACAATTAATACAATATTTTTATAATAAGCAAAATCAAAATGATTGAAAACCAAAATCAAATATTAATTTTACCATTAAATTTATCCTTTGATAAATATTTGATAGTTTACTATTATGCAAATATTAAAATATAAACTATTTTGTCGTGTTTCTTAGCAAAAGACGACGTAATCTATCGGCGTTATAATTAAGTAGTTGTTGTTATAATTAATATCAATCAGCTTTTTCTATCAATCAGCTATGAAAATACATACCAGTTAAAATTAATCTGGAAAATTCGCTAATAACTGAAAGAAAAAATATTTTGGATATCATGGTTTTCGAAGTGTAAAATAAATGTAAAATAAAATATTGCAATAACGAAATTACAAAATGTTCACGTTAAGATTTATAAAAGTTTATATACTTACTTTTCTTTGTCATTCATTGTTAATATTTCTTATTGTTCTTGATCACAATCACAATGTTCATAATGGTCGCTAATAAAAGAATAAAAATTCCAGAATGAAATTCCTAATAGTCAGATTGTTGCCAAACGATGAATTCCGAAATACTCAATGTCTTCGATGTCAACGCCACCTAGCGTAAGGGTTCCCAGCAATAATACTGCAAAAGTTCGTGCACTTCCATCGTGTGGTGGGCCAGTGCATGAGATAAAACAGAGGCCGATCACAATTTTATCTGGTGATTTCCAACAGCAAAGTAGACTGAAGGTGTCCAGCAGTGGTCATGCAGTGGTAGACCATTAGCCAGCACTTCTCCATCATTGCCAGCACCTATCTTGATGCTGGCCAGCAATTTCCTCTTTTCTGGGTTACATCCAAATTTTAGCCTGTTATATATATTTTTTATGCTATTTAAATACATTTAACTGTAGAAAACTGAACATAATTTTTTATTTGCACAAATAAAAAATAATATATTAGAATTATTTTTTTTTTCATTCTAACAAGTCGATGGCATACAGAAAAATTCAACTAGAAATGAATAATCGTTTGTAAATTACAATATATATATAAAATATCAGAAAAAGAAAATCGTCTGCAATGACTTTTACGGTAATATCAGAATAAATAAAATTTTCTTTTTATTCATTTCGTTTAGCTTCCTTTGCAGACAATTATAACGTTTAAAATAATTTATTTTTCAATTTTTAATGCATTTTTAAATATATTTTTCACAATTTAAGTATTTAAAGAAGATATAATATGCTAATTTACACATTTATCTTCCAATATTGTTAAAACAATTTACGTAAAAAATATATTTAAAGGCGATTTTTAATACGGAAATTGTTTAGAATCTTTTTGCGATTTGTATCACACAATTAGTTCCATATTTAATAAACGAAAAATGTCGATGTCGGTGATGATAAATATTTTAGTATTTCAGCAGTTAACATATTTCAATGTATTTAGAACAAATCAAATAATAAAAGGATATATTATTTTGTTATTTTTTCTTAATCATTAATTTTTTTAAAAATAGAAAATGCAAATAAAAATAAATGCATTATTTCATAAATACGATAAATATATAAGTAAATACATATATATATATATGTAAACAATAATCGTTTTGAAAAGATATAAATTAGTTTGGATTTTCGTCAACAGAAATATTAAAATAAAAATTGCGCATAAACTACATAAATTTTCACGAAAAATTCGAAAATGTAAATGGAATTTATTAGGAAAATATGAAAAAGTTCAACGCGACAAATATATAAAATTTATTAAAAAAGTCACTAGAGAGGACAGAACCCTCATCTCCCGTTTTCAAATCGCGAGCACTAGCTCTGCACCACGGAGTTCTTGTTCAATAATGCGAACTAATGGGTATTTGAAATGCATACTGAACTTTAACCCGAAATTTCTCGAAAACTAAAGCCCATTTGAAGGAAACCTTTGACCCGAATAGTTAGGGGTATGACCCCTACAACATACTTTTAAATCATCAAAATCTGTGCCCATCATGTTTGGCGGTCCCCTTGTGAGTAAATTTATGCTTTCATTTTGTTATGAAACTTTTTGTTTCGAATATGACAACCCGATGCTTTAAATTCTGAAATAGAAGAAATACTCAGAATATTGAAACATGGACATATTCAAAACTGAACATATAGAGGTCCATTCATACTCATTTTTGAAACATGGACATACTCAAAGCTGAACATATAGAGGTCATTTTTGAAACACGGACATACTCAAAACTGAACATATAGAGGTCAATTCATACTCATTTTTGAAACACGGACATACTAAAAAATGATTAGAATTAGTTCAAACTCATTTTTGAAACATGTAAATACTTCAAAAATGATTAGAATCAATTTACACACATTTTTAAAACATGGAAATATTCAAAAATGAGCACATAGAAGTCGGTTCAAACTCACACATCAGTTCAAATTTATTTTTGAAACATGGAAATACTCAAAAATGATTAGAATCAATTCAAACTGACTTTTGAAACATGGAAATACTCAAAATTGAGCACACAGACGTCGGTTCGTACTCATTTTTGACACATGGACATACTCAAATATAAGCACATGATGTTTTATTGTTGAGTGTGTGCATGTTTTCAGAAATGAGTATACACATATTTCAAACTTGAGTAATTTAGATTAGGAGCCATTTGGACTTTGCGACATACTCAGATTTCAGTATTTTTACTCAGTTTTGAAATTGTCATTTTAGAGTGAAGGGACTCCAACACACTACGATCATTCAAGCCTGAAACAAGATTCAAACCTTGGAATTTTTTGATTTAGAACTAGAGTTTTTAGTACCAGCCAAGCAGGTACATAGACAGGAACACCCGATATAATATTTATTTGGAATTGCCACATAATTTCTTCGTTTTTATTACTTTATTCCTCTCTTTTTATGAGCATGTTTTTTTAATCAAGTAAATTTTAGACGCTTTAAAAAGTTTATTAAGTGTATATTTGGCAAAAAAATATATATTGAATTTTCTGGAAGAAAAAGCATCGTTCTGTTTTAATTATAAATAGTCCAGTTATTGCGTAAGATATGTTTCTGCCCCTTAAGAAAGAAAATATTGAATTATTTGCAAGAATTGTAATTATTATATTTTTCCAATAGTGTTGGTTGAAATAGTAAAGCATTTTTTTTTAAATTCCTCTTATGTGCTTCAGAATATTATGTATTTAATCTGTTAATTATGAACGTCTATATATTTTTTTTTTCGGGAACCGCTACTGAAATATTATAATGGCAAACACTGAACTTTACTTTTCTGTTAATAATTGATAATCTATAAATACAGTTTGAATGTGACATACTTCTTATCATAGTAAACCTTATTTAACATGAAATGCGGAAACAGAAATGCGGTCTAAAACATGAATTTATACATGTGATGGACGAAAACCAGTGTAAAAATATGAAGGAAGATTTAGCATTTCAACTATATCTCACTTAATATTGAATTATGTGTATACTTAATCAACCATAACCAAACGCACACAGAAACATACATTTTCCAAGTATACGAATACGAAAATGTGTTCTCACTCTTAAATTTTTCGTGCCGTTATACATCCTGTCAAGCGAATTACACAACACCCCTTTTCTAAAAATAGATGGGGATCTAGAGCTTTTATGCATATAAACAAGTGAAACATATTAATGAATACATCCATACAAACACACTTACATTCAATAAACATTAACCTTATTTTGACTTTGTCACAGGTGATTACAACAGTTTCGCTAAACGAAACAAAAATCGTTATCTTTACGACATAAATCAATAGTTTACCTTTGCAATTTTCTCATCATTAGTGATGTTTTAGAATAAAATAAAAATGTAGTACTTGGTGTAAATACAAAAGAGGAAGAAAAAGTTTAAAAATTAAACAGATTAAATATCTCTATAAATATTTATAAATAGCAGTAAAAATCACCGAAAAGTAGTACAAGTAAAAATGAATGGATTTCAGAAATCTAAATTGACATAATAAAGGCATTTATGTTTTATTTTACACAGCACTTCTCGGATAGGCAAGTTTTAGAGAAAGGGAAACAAATTTATCTTCTAAAACAATTGAAACACTTGTTAAAGTTTTAGTATTAATAGAATATGATTTTAAATTTTATTTGGTATATGTCTAATTCTAAATTACTTTAAATTCCTTATGGATATTTTTCATCAATCACATTATTGCCTTGCAAAAGAATGAATTCGTTTTGAAGAAATATCAAAGTTTTTTCTTAAAACTTTTCAAAATAATACACTAAGTAAGGCACTTTAATTTCTTTTCTGCCAAATGTTATAACATGTATCGCAACGCAAGCATAATTCCAAAAAACTTATCTCATTATCACGAAAAATATCTCTGATCTAATTTAAATTTCCATTTCTTTTTCAATGACAAATTAAAAAAGAATTTTTGGTTGACTGATTAAGTATTAAGTTGGTGTAGCGTTCATAATTGGACAATATTAAACTGTTAGTTGGTGTAACTTTTTGTGAATTAACTTATTTAATTAGGGCTTTGAACATGTAAAATGTTTTGGAAAATTTTTACACCTCGATACTTTTTAAATGTTTAAATATATGATGCTTTCAGTGTACAATTCTAGTTTGCTGTGAAGAATTCATCGAGTCTGAAAATTGTCCCCTTTATTAAACCTCTTAAAAATTACCATTCTTTAAATTCTTAAAAGTATTTTTTTCCTGAAACCTATTACTGCATTACAAAAGAATGGATTCGTTTTATATTATTTTTTATTCTTAAAAGCATAAAAATATTTTTTAGAAAACAATTTAAACTGATAAAGTTTTATTTCTCTCTTATGATATGTTTCATTTTTCCAAGATTTAAAAAAAATGTTCTGGGTGTTTCATTAAAAAAAAAAAAAAACTACCATTTATTGTTTTATTTAATAAATAACTACTGCCACTAGAAATTGAGGTATGTCGATGTAAAATAATAGCTGCTAAATAGCTCAACAGATAAAAGTAAAAGTCTTTAGTGTGCTAAATAAGTCTCTTTGTTGTTTTAAACGAATCAATATGTTTATGTAAATTTTATCTGTGTAAAACAAAATTAATTTTTCTAAAAATAAGTGTGAAAAACCATGAAGATCATCAGTTTCGGGGTCAAGATAAAGACTGGTAAGGATTTTAAAATAGTAAAATCATACAGAATATGTTGAATATTATCTCCAATGGTCGGAGTATCACAGTTGAGATTTTTTCCAACAGAGCGAAAATATTTTGGGGCCAGGACTCGAACCTGGATACTTTGGCTTGCCGTGCCAACGCTCTTTCTACTGAGCTATCCCAACGATATCCTGGCTGGCATATTTCACTCTTATTTGTTGGACAAGGCTGCGAACTGCAGCGCTAATTTCATTCATCCGAGCTATAGCTATAGCACTTTACATGATGAATCTGAAATAGCACGGAAACTCCTGTATACCATGTAATTAGACCCTAATGAATTGAGGAAAGTATATTCAACTAGGTAAATTATATCCAATGGTTGGAGTATCACAGCTGAGATTTTTTTCCAACAAAGCGAAAATATGCCGGCACTTTGCCACGGCAAAGTAAAGTACCCAGGTTTGAGTCCTGGTCCCGGTATATTTTCGCTCAGCTGAAAAATACCTGAACTATGATACTTCAACCATTGGATATAATTTACCTTGTTGAACATACTTCCCTCTATTCATTAGGGCCTAAGGTTAATATTATTCACAAAAAACATAATCCAGCAACAATATTCAGTTCAGTATAATATTTAATGTGTTACAAAAAATTTATAAAAACAGTACCAGATGCATCATTTATGTGAATATCCCAGTTACAAACATAGCTTCATGGTTATGTAATAATGCAATTT
This sequence comes from Maratus michaelseni, assembly GCA_963931845.1. NCBI lineage: Eukaryota > Metazoa > Arthropoda > Arachnida > Araneae > Salticidae > Maratus > Maratus michaelseni. The sequence continues at coordinate 287,843,724 of OZ007596.1, forward strand.
TAAGAAAATCTTTTACACGATCTGCGAAAATCAGGAATTATGTTAGATACGTTTAAAGCAATATAATAACATTTTTATACTTTTAATTTTCAACTTTTTTATTCAGAAAATTTGTACTGAAAATGTATGTTTCTGGAAAAATGACTTATATTATAGAAAACAGTCTTGGTTATATTTTATTGAATTATAATATGTTTTTTTTTTACTTCTCTGATCTAGTATTGCAGTGCTGAATCGACCCAGCAAATCATCAATTAGAAACCGGCCAACATAGGAGAAGCAACGAAGGCAACAGGAAGCAGTGCAGCCACGACGACCTGAGGCTTGTCAAGTAGATCTCCGCCATGCTGTGATCAGGCGAATCTTTGCCCCGTTGCCAGGCATCAACCCGTTTAGCTAGACCAAAGCCTGGCAGGTGCCTGTTCAGTTGTATGAAAAAAAAATCATTCTGATTCTTTGCAATTTGCCACTTTTAAATAAATTGTCGATATGTTGATCACTCAGTCAAAATATGCATTCAACTACAAGTTCTGAATAATTCAAATCGAAAATTATTCTATAATTGTAAAACTCACGCAATTTGGAAATAACTAGTCCAATTAGAATCAAATTTTTTATGCCACTTAAAGAAGGAAATACTAAATATATTCATGAAATGTTATCACCAATTTGACGTTGAGATTAATCTTATTCTGAAATTTTAATGTACATGTAATTCAATTGTTAGTGAAAAATATTTTCTGAGAAACACATAGTTAGACTTAAATAATGTTCTAAATTACTATAATAATTAACTGGTCAAAGTAAAGTGTAAATAATAGGATTTATTTTCAAGTTTAGTTTCTATTAACTATTCATAAGATGTTTATAATTTATTATTTCAGAAGTGAAACAATTAATACTATTTTCTAACCTTAAAATGTATTTGTTTGTTAAATGTATTAATGAAGAAACTTATGTTTTTCCAAGGCACAAAAGTTTACTTTTATAGCTTTAATTATTAAAAATATTTCACCATACTATACTTGAAATATTATATTTACAATTTCTGCTATAGAAGCAAATATAAATAAATTAGAAATGTTCTGAAAGCTTATATATCAAAGATTTGATATACTCGGACTTCGTCTAACAAAAAAAATTCATTTTGTATTGCACTAATGTTTCTCTCATAAAAGTATAAACAAAAAAACATCAAATTTTACGAACATCTTATATTTCATAAAACGATTTATCAAACCATTTATTCTTTTTCAGAAGCTCAGGAGATATGCTGCATATGTTGTTTCTTTTATCAAACAAAATACTTTAAAGAGACATATATATCTGTGTAGTTTTTTCCTCGCCTTTTCATAAGCGTGGAAAGCTTCTTTTAAAGAATTTTATTGTAACACTTTCCCGTTTTAATTAAAATTACTCAGCTTTTCCTTTACTTTCGTCGTCTACATGAAAATTAGTTTTGTTAAATACTTTAAACAGTGTTATCGGCAACTTTTTCAGTAACAAAATGACATCTTTGTCTTTGAGAAACATCAAAGTGCCGACTTATAATTTTATAAGATTTTTCTCCACCAAATAATTTACTGAATCTTTTTCATTTTTTCTTAATATTATAATTATCATAAGAATAAAGACATCGAGTTTGCCTCATTATTACCTTAAAATTCTTTGACATAATTTTAATTTTACTCTTCTTTCAAGTTTTAAATTAAAAGACAAGGTAGGAGAATTTTCAATCGGTTGAATAAGTTAGAGAATAATTATGTAAGGGAAATTCTGAACTGCCTTTTTCTATAATCATATTCAAAATTAACTGCTTTAAAATTAACTTTAGTCAAATCGAAAAGTTAAAAATGTTCGACAAAATTATAAAGAAAAATCCAATTGTTTAGATATTTATTCATGTTAGTTATTTGACACATTTCCTTAAACGGCTTGAACTGACTCAGCATATTAGGAAACAAAGCATTTTAATAAGTAATTAAATAAAAATTCAAACTTTTTCTTTAATTTCGAAATAAAAGTGAAAGCTTCAAAATGAGAACTTTAAGAAATACTTTGTGTTGATCATTATTAAATCTTCAGAAAAACAATGACTTTCTGAATTCATGATTAGATAATATTTCAAAGAAGAGATTATTATGAGGTTCTTTAAGTCAGAATTTCCAACAAAATTTAAAGAAGTTTGTGTAAGTAGTGTACACTTATAATTGTGAAATAATATCATTATGAATACATGATTTGTTTATCATATTTTTATTAATATATGGTTTTTCTAGAAAAGTCAAATCATCCTTCTTTACCCCGCCAATGGGGTAAGATCACATGGATATAACATAATTTTGACTAATTTCTGTTATTTTATAATTTTGTAAAACATCTTTAACATCTTACATGGAAAGAAACAGATTAGACGTTTTTTGAAAAAAAAGCAAAATATTTAACTAAAGAACTCAATTAAGAATTAAACTAAAGAACTCAACTAAAGAATTAAACTAAAGAACGTAAATAAAAATATTTCTATTATGAGTCTAATGGTGAAATATTTAAATTTCAAAAGAATAATTATATTCATTGTAATTTGGAAAATTGTGGAAAAGGAGTTTAAATCTTTACGAGCGTTTAGAAAAATCGCAATCTGTCTTGCCCATGCAATTCTGACTGCCTTTCATTCAAGCATTACTTACTGGCAATTCAATTATTGTTTTCCTATATCCTGTTTTATCCCAGGTAGGACATCCGATTTTACGGCAAAAAGGTCTAAAGAGGGCGCTATTCTCAGCTGTTGGTACAGGAAAATTGTCTCTTTAACTAATGCTAAAGGGCCACATGATAATTTATTGTATATTCATTTGAAAGTGTTAGATATTCATATTCGGATGATTTTTACCTTGTCGTATAAACACGGAACAGTAATGTCACATAAAACTGGACTTTTACCACGAGTGGTAACAGCCACGCTTCTGCGGTTATATGCCCTCCGAAAAAAACTGGCTACTGGACGAAGGGGAAGCTGTGTTAAAATGTTCTTCACGCCTATTAGTGTTTTTCTTTTAAGGTAAAGCTAGGAGAGTCTGCGCACAATTCAAAAGAATAACAATAAAAAATATAAATATTATTTTCTTGCTAAACTATCCATGAATAATTTTACTTCATTTGTTTTTTATGCATTTCCATTGCTATTTTGTTGTTATGTTGTAATTTAATAGAACAGTTGTAATAAAACCAAGAAATTTATTTTGCGCAATCTGTCCTTACAGGGTTGGTGTGATTGCGCACATGGGTAGGAGAGATTGTTACTAATAATAACTACAATTAAATTGTTAACAATAATAATTACACTTAAATGACATTGTTGTAAGGTTTTTGTGAACAAATATTATTGTATTAGGGGTGAATATTTCAACCTAATGATTAAAGAATCAGAAAAAGAAAATAATTTTAAAAACAATTAAAAAATTTTAATTAAAGGAAAAGAAAATAAAGAATTAGAAAAAGCAACTCCAGATAAGATTACAAAATAAGATTAAGTTACTTGATAACACGTTTAACTTAAAATTAGTCAATTTAATTTTTCATTTTTTATGGAAATTTATCAATAAGCGGCGTAATCTCTCCTATCATGGAAACTAATGGAAACAATGCGCCTTCTCTCCTAAGTAGCAGATGCGCAAACTCTCCAATTTCGGTAGGAGAGATTGCGCGGCTTTTTATATAAACATGTCCGCTACTAAAACGAACCGTTGATGTTCACATTGTTAATCTGGATTAGTAGCTTATGAGAAATCGTTTAAGTTAAAAATATTTTGTACTACTGACTTTGTATAGAAATTCTGATGACTAGCTATGGAAATTCAAGCACTTATTTTGGGAAAACAAAACAAAATAGCAATGCTTTATCTTAGACGCTCAAAACAATCAACGTGCACTTTCAAGTAGACACTCCACTACTGCTGTTGTACAACTACCTGGAGTCGCTGCACGCTCACTGTACTCCTTCCCCCCCGAACCTTTATGTGCGCAATCTCTCCGACCGCGCCATCTCTCCTGGATTTACCTTATATAATCGCATATGACGTGACATGGGTAAAGGTTTGCATGGGATTTTCCCCAAGCGATATGTTATATCTTTTCTCCACCAGATGTCGTATTCGAGCGCCTGAATCGGCAATTAACTCTACTTTTCACAAAAACATGTGTCGGTATAAATCCGGAATGAAAAAGGGGAAAACGCATTTCAAATTATTTAAAGGCTTTAATATGCTTTTACAAATATTTTAAGAGCAGGTTCGCGTATTAACCGTTATTTATTTAATGAAACGTTCTAAGAGTCGTTCATGTGTTTCTGTATCTGGAGTTTGTGGTTCTAAATGGCAACATTCTTCGATTGTTTATATTTTTTAATCCGTTGTTTATAATAACTGGTTATGCGTTATTTTTTATTTAGAACTTAAAACATTATATTTGGATAGTTTTTGCAGATTTTAGAGAAAATAATGAAGAATAGATGTGATACAAAGCAGTTTACGTTTATATTTTCGTAAGGTAAACAATCGGCGTACCTACGGCATCGGAATACTTACGCCTAACATGGCCGTGATACTTTTGCCTTTTCTTTAGGATGTGTAAGACCCGGAATCGTCACCTCACTTGAGCATTATATAAATAGATTAATTGTCACAAAATTAAAATATCATAAGTATATAAAATATTTGGCTCTTTATTTTGTACATTATTGCGCTAAAGGCACTTATTAATATGGAGTTTCAGGGCAACAGAATTTTTACTAAGTTAATTGCCTCGAAGCATGAAAAAAATACTGTGTATACCATATACAGGGTCTGTTCTGAAATTAGTAGGACTGGTTTTTTCCTGCGAGAACGGGCGGAAGAGAGGCGGTCTGCGCGCACACGATCGGTGGAGGGTGATATTGGGAATGCTGGGAAAAATCGGCAGTCGGCTCACGGCTAATGAAGAGAGCAGGTCACTTATACTGTGAACCCCTGTCGAAACGTCTCGTCACGGAGAATCATGGAGCGTTTTCTGGAGCTGCGATACGCAAACAAATTTTGTATAAGCTTGGTAAAACGGGCAAAGAGACTCGCGACATGGTTAAGGAGGCCTACGGTGATGTTGCCATGGGTAGATCGGGTGTTTTTCAGTGGAACAAGCTGTTCTGAGAAGGTAGGGAAAGAGTGGAAGACGACGACCACTTCGGACGCCCTTCGACCAGCAAGACCAAAGAAAATGTGTCGCAAGTGAAAAATTTACTGAACAGTGATCGTAGGCTGAGTATCAGAATGATTGCTGATGAACTGAGCATTCCTCAAACCCAAGTTTTTGAGATCGTGACAACGCGCTGAGCAACACAGCGTTTCGCGTAGTGGGGTATCTTGCCCAGTACAATGTGAAAACGCTGCCTCATCCCCCCTACAGCCCCGACTTGGCCCCGCCAGACTCTTTTCTATTCCCTAGAATAAAATCGACGCTCAAAGAGGAGAATCACGGCTCGGTAGAGGCGGTTCAACAGCCCGTGACGAGGGAGCTAAACAGCATTCCGGTCCAGGCGTTCCTGGGGGCGTACGAAAACTGGAAAACTCGTTGGCAGCAGTGTGTAGATGCGGAAGGGTGCTACTTTGAAAAATTGTAATCGTTTGTACAATTCTCATGAATAAGTTTTTTTTTAAAATGAGTCCTACTAATTTCAGGGCAGATCCTGTATCATTTACGGAATTACTTCATAAGTACTTAAAAGAAATACCAAAAGCTATGTTTTGTCTTCATATTATCTAAAAAAATGTATGACATATTTCGTTTTCAACATTTGAATTTTCTTAAGGCCAGAATAACACAAAAGAAATATTCTCTGTAATATTTAATGATTCATTAATAATTTTCATATTCCTATACGAGAAGAAAAAGTGAACCGTACAAAAGACTAAAACCAGCTATTTCAAATTTGACTCAATTTGAGCAGCCCTTAAAGGGTAGTGCTTGAAATACTTAGCTTTAGAAAAGACGCAAAAGCTGACAATAAGTTATCTCAGTATTGGCAATTGTGTAGTTTCTGTGATAGAAAGTTTACTTTATCATTTTCTCTTGTTTTCTTGTTTTCGAAATTTTAAAATTTGAACGCATTTAAAGTTACTGAGAATTTTTACATTTTTGTGTGTAACATATTTCGTAAGAATTTATTTCCCTTTAACGGTTTAATTCTATCTCTATTCTCTAAGTCCAGCGCCATCTGGCAAGCGTAAAATAAAATATTTTAAGATGATATTTTTTCACAATTAGCATTTTTAAACTACTCTGAGGGGGGAAAAAGAAAGAAAAGAAAAGGACATACTTTATATACAAGAATTGATGCAAGTTTTTTCTTAATTTTGTGACAAATAAAATTTTACACTGAAAGATCGGATGCTGCAAATTATGAATTTATTATTAGCTTTTTTAAAACATTTTTCTAACATTTTTTCTTTCTTTGAGCAAATTATTGATTATAAAATATGCCTGTGAAAGTTTTAAAAGATAATTTTATGAAGAATTTATTTTTATGTAATTGAAATTTATATAAAGAATCCTTTTTGTGAAATAGAATTTTGAGAATGGTCCCTATTTATTAAATTATTTTTTTAAACCACCTTTTTATTAAATTGAATTTTTTTGAAGGGGCCCAAACTTTTGCCTGCATTGACCTCAGATGTGAGCTGTGTTAATAATTTAAATTGTATTTTCCTCTTTTTAGTGGTAATGGATGGATTTACGCGGTTTAGAGGTCAGAAGTTCCGATTTTTTTTTTTTTTTTTTTTTTTTTTTTTTTTTTTTTTACAAAATGTCTGTCTGACCGTGTGTCCGTCTGTGTGCCCTCTTTGCATCATTGAAAAGTGTATGAAGTTATACGTAGAATTGAACCAAATTTCATTTATATAATTTTGAATATGACCAGTAGGTCCAACTTGAATTTAGGGATATTTCACCGGAAGAGGGCGCTATGTTAGCGATTTTTGTTCCAATTTCATGATTGTATCATTGAAAAGTGTATGTGGTTATGCCTAGAATTGAACCAAATTTTATGTATAAGCTTTTGACTACGACCTGCAGGTACCAGTTGCATTTGGGGATATTCCTCCGGAACGGGGCGTTGTGATAGCCACTTAAAGATTTCAAATTCAAAACGATGTACTAAAAAATTAGAAATCCTGAAAGTTTTTTTCCGTTAAACGTTCCGCCTTGATCCAAGGATTCCGGAGCAATTTTTGTTTCGTATCTATCTTAAAAAATGGCTGAGATATAGCAGTCTGTAATTTTAGGGTGGCTGATATTTTTAAATAAGACAGTAGGATTTATACCTCTATAAACGGGTTTAATTTATGAGTTTCAATGGACATGGCTTCTTGCAAATTTTCATTCATTGTTGTATCCATTGTTCCAACTCTTATATGTTTAACACCATACATTCATATTTGCCAGAGTCAAACTTTCGCCAAGTTTGGAGACAATTGGTGAAAAATCGACAAATTTGGGGACAAAAATAGGTTGCCATAAATGAAGCCAACTTGGCAATAGTTGAATAATTTGTCAAAATTATCATTCAAATTCAATATTGAAGAGGACTCTGAAGGAATCTTCTGTAATAGGGTTTCACTTATTTCAGCTTCGTGATTCCAGTAAAATTAGCTAAAATCTTAAAACTAAGAAATAGAGAGGCTATCCTTTCCTGCCGGTACTGGACAGAAAGGCTTGTACATCATCTGCTCGTGCAACGAAGGATGCTTCGCATCCAGGTAACCAGAGTTGCAAAGTCTAGAAAGAACTAGGTTTAAACCTGGGAATACACCAGGTTTTTTGGGGAAAAACTTGGTTTTTTGGGAATAAACCAGGTCTTTTGGCAATAAACCTAGGAATAAACCGGGTTTCTTGTAAATAAACCTGGGAATAAACCGGTGTTTTGCAACTCTACAGGTAACCCAACGATTTGCAAGAAGCTACGGTACAACAGAATGTCGAAAAATGTTGATTTTATTGGCGATGTGATAGCAAATTTTGAAGTATTAACATGACTGAGATAGAAGAAAGTTTTGTGATTGGCACATCGGAATAGTTTTGTTTTATTTTTAACTTTCTATTTTAATCTATGCATATTTTTATGGCTACTTTAACAACACCTAGTTGCCAACTTACTCAAAAGAAATTCAGTAGCTTTCTAAAATAAATCAGTTGATTAAGCTAATTTCGAAAAAATCCCTTTTTACATATTTTAGAAATGAAAAATAGCATTAATAGAGAAAAAATACGTATTTTTTTAATTTCTAAAATTAACTATTTTTAAATTTTTACGTAGTTTACACTTTAAGAAAAAATTATTGTTCAAATTACAGTTAAAAGCAAAATAAGTACCATATATTCTTCCTCTCGAGGTTGCCTTTTCAAATACAGATTTTTGGGGGTGATACTACTGACTTGCCAGTATTGGAATGGTCGCGTATAGCACAAGATGACAGTAAGACAACATTATAGAAATCCTCATATTGAATCTCCTATTAAAACATACAAAATATTTCAATTTATATCATCTGTTTAAATGAAATAATGCGTCAATTAACGTTCTAAACTTCTACTAACGTTCTATTTAACTACTTTACGTACGTTCTACTTAACGTACTACGCTAAACTAAAGTTCTACTTAACGTTCTAAACTTAAAATAACACTTTTCCGTCATTTTTGGACGGGGCAATATGTTAGTATTAAATATAAGAATAAACATATCTGTAAAGCTTTCTATTAAAAAAAATAATTTTCTTTGAATAATCAATATTTCGACATTTATATTTTTCCTCATATACTCAGAAGGACCTGTTGTACAATTTGTCACCTTTATCAAACAAAAAAAAATTAAAAAATACAAATAAATCTAAAGTTCATTTTTTTCAATATTTTAAAATCTAATTTTAGAAATATTTCTGTTAACAGATTTTGGCCTTAAATTTTAATTGAAATTAGTCAAATTTTCCTTTACTTTTCTATCTTAAAATTAGTTTTGTAAACGATTTTATGCAGTAATATATGAAACTTTTTAGTGACAGAAAGATAACTTTGTCTTCCAAGTGCCGACTTACAAACTTGTAAAATTTTTCTCCAGAACATAATTCACAAAATATTTATAATTTTTCTTCTAATCTTTCATCATACTTCTATTATCTTGAGAATAAAGACATCAAGATTACCTCATTGTTACATAAAAATTCTTTCATGTAATATTAATTTCTCTTCTCTTAAAGTTTTAAATTGAAAAAGAAGGAGGGGAAAATTTCAGCTGACTGATTAAGTTATAAAGTTACTTTGTGAAGAAAAATTCTGAAATACATTTTTCAGCAATTAATTTGAAAATTAACTACTTTGAAATGAACTTTAGACAAATATAAGAGTTAAAACCTTTTGACAAAATGATAAAGAAAGCCCATTGTTTTAGATGTTATTTATGTTTGCTTATTGGAAACTCTTCAAAATGGGAACATTTTAAAAATACTTCAAGATCTTTCATTTTTTTTTAGGCTTTCTAAAGTTTAATATATCAGAGTAAAGAATACATATCTTAGAAGAAATTACAATTTACTTGTCTTTCAACGTACTTACAAAATCATTAAATATTTAAAAGAATATTTTATTTAAATTTCAGTTATTAAGGTCTTAAGAAAATTCAAATAATTAGTGACAAAATATGTTATTGTGAAATTTATTTATTGTTTTTAAATTTTGAAGACAATGCGTAACTTTTGGTATTTTGCTCTAAAATGTATTATTTATTTTATGATTTAATGCTAAAAACGCTGTTTGAAATACACAGCACTTCAATAAAAAGAAACATCACTTCTATCTTTGAAACTTTCTGCGTTATTATATTCTTTTTAATTTAATATCTTTTTTAAATATCAATTTTAAATGTTAAATATTTATAATTATTACTTTCCTTGAAAATCCAGAAATTATTCTTAAATAATTTTTCAATTATATATATATATGAATATATATATATAGATATAGATATATATTAAGAATAAATAGGCTGAAATGCTTGTGATATGCATTTTTTTATGCAAGAAAAAAATATAGTTTTAAAAACTACATGGTAATTTTTAATCGTTTGAATGAAAAAGTGTTAAATAGGCATAAAAAGTTATCATTGATAATAGCTACTGTTAAATTATATTTTAAAATATTCCTCATATTTGAAATGATGTTACTTTCCTTTGTAGTAAATAATAATTTTTATTTAAATCGCTCATTTGTATAAGAAGATCTGTCACTTTTAAATGTTTTCACGTGTAAAACATATTTTCCACTCTTCAATATCATGAAAATGGCAATACTACTAATTCCCTGTAAACACTGAAATAAGGGGAAAAGTCGGCTAAAATCGGATATTTTGTTATTAGTTGTTTCTTTAAGGTACAATTTCCAACAGAATTTCAAAAACTTTATGTAAATACACTGCACTTATTTGCTACAATAATATCATTATAAATATATGATACGCCCATCACATTTTTATTAATAAATGATTTTCTAGAAAAGTCAAATCATCTGGTATTATATCACCGTTGAGGTATGGACGCATGTTTATGTTAATGTGAATGAAAAACTATAAGTGAAAAAATTTCGACTTTCTTTTGAAAATCAAACGAAATATTTAACTTAACCCGGTAAGCCACAGTCAACATCAAGTCGTGAGTTAGAGCTTAACTCTCTGTTGAACCTGAAATCAAATTCACCACTACTCAATCAGCCGAAATGGTAAATCGAAACTCAAATCGACAAACACAACCTTGCTAGTGACGTTCCTGTTATTCGACCGTGCACGCGCAGTTGAAGCAAAGATTTTTGATTTGTGCTATAATGTTTATTTTATATCCAACGCTGTTTGTGATACAATAAACAAGCAAAATGTTAATTATAAAAAAAAATTATGAAATAATGTGTTAATTTTAATTTTTAGCCCTTTTTGGATATTTCAACGCTTTGAAAGCAAGATTATATTAATTTGTGAAGAAAGCTTTCAGCTTTCAAGGCGTAAGATATCTACCGAGTATTTTTGGCACAGTACCATTGTACTCACAGTGTGATTGTACTGTGATTGTCGGTATGTGGTAGCGCCATCTACCGAATGAGATTAGAAACAAATGTTCATACACAAAAAATTTTGGGTATATGCTTCAAATCATTTTTTTTTTTTTTTTTTTTTTTTTTAGAATAATAATTAAAAAGAAAAGCAGTTTCTCTTACATTTCAGTTTTACCACTACATTTCATATATGTTTAATGCATACGACCGAAGAAGCAGGAATTTTTTGTTAAGTATCGCGTATGTACAGTTCACCTCTTTGTAATAGATAAATAATAATCTGTTGAACAATAATATATTGTTGGTGTATGAGGCACGCAGAGTTTGCAGAATAGATAGACATAAGACATTTATTTACACGAAGACAAAATATATACAGCTCAAATGCGACTGAGCGCTGACATGTTTCTTAACGTAATAACAAACTCTCGCTTCCAGAGCGGACTCTATACATCGTAACTTTACGCGCATGCTCTATATGTGCGGAGAGGAGAAAATGAACGTTGTATTCCAACATATACCGTAAAAAATATTTTGAACTAATGTATACTTATTAGTATAAAGTTATTATTTTGTTTTTTAAAAAAATTTCAAAGGATTTCTTGAATATTTTTGCATTAGAAATTTTTCAAAAACCTTCTAAAATTATTATACAAAAAATTAAAAAAATCGATTATAATAATAGGGTGGAGCGAATTTCTTTTTTTCTTCAAATCAAAATTGGACGGAGTGGGAAAGTTGCTCTATCATATCCTCATTCTGAATATAAAATATCTTTTAAAAATATTAATATTAAATACTGCCCCAAGGTCACTGAATATTGAGTAAAAACGTAAAAGTTGTGCATTTCCTCATTTTTTTGCCAAACATATAAATGCACAAATAATATTAATATTAAATTAATTTTAAAGTGTACTTCTTAAATTCTTATTATTATACGCTTATAATAAAACTATGTAATATTTATATCAAATCCAGAGCAAGTGTTAATGTTTTGAGTCTTGTGACTGCGAGAAAACGAAAAAAATATCAGCAAGACAAGGAATTTTTTGCTTGATCAACGTAACAAATATGATATCGATATGAAGACGACCAAGCAAAATCTTGTTGTCTTAACAAGAAAGAGAAAAAGGAAAGTTTTTGAAGATAAAACAAAAGCTGAAATTATTCCATTAGCCATAGCCAGTACCAGTAAAAGCCAAATGACTCAAAAATGCTCTCTATCTGAACTATACATAAAAAATGAGCCATGTACTAGTACATCGTCAAAGAATGGTACTGTTTACGTTCAGGATAAGGTCCCATGGATAAGATCCCAAGGATAATCCCATGGTCACTAATGGGACAGATATGGTATTTCCGACAGAGCTAGAGCAGCGATTGTTTCTGCTACTCTCCAAGACATTGGCTTGATATCCGAAGCAACTTATCAAATGTTGTGCACGGAAGTAAAATTAGACGAGCACGGCAAAAAGAAAGATCATTTTTAATCAATACGTCTGTATATTTAGAAACCGATCAGTTTTTGTTTATATTTTAATGGCCGTAAGGATAAAACTCTTATCATGGAAGGCACACGGTGACACGTTGTATTAGAGGAACACGTAAGCTTAATAAAGGAACCAGGTTCTAAGTAATTGGAGTACCTTTCGTTACAATCTGAAAAAAAAAACTTTAATTTTAACTGAAGAAATAAAAAAAAATAACTACAAATAATATTGATACCAGTAAGCTTCTTGCAATTGGCTGTGACGGAACTACAGTTAACACGGGTTACAAAGGAGGTGTCAAAAGATTTCTAGAAGAAAAAGAAGGAAAGAGAATGAATTATTTACCAAATACATGGCAATGAGCTTATTTTGCGCCATTTGTTCGAGCATCTTGGTTGTACAACAAATGGGCCTCAAAGTTTTACAGGATGTATTGGCAAATCTCTAAAAGATCGTGAACTTCTTCCTCTTGTACATTATAAGAGAATAAGCTGTACTTTGCCAGAAATTACTAATAAAAAGCATTTAAGCATGGATCAACTCTAGTTGCTTGAGATATGTGGAGCAATTTCTTCTGGATTGTGTTCCGAAAAATTGTATAAAAGAAATCCAGGTAAAAGTGTGCATTCTAGGTGGCTTACAGTGGCAAATAGAATTCTTAGGCTGTACGTTTATTCAAGTGAACCGTCTGAAAATTTGTAAATTCTGACAAATTTTATACTAAGAGTTTATTCAACTATATGGTTTCAAAATAAAACTAAGCCTTCATGCATTTACGGTGCTAAGCATTTGCATCAAACAGTTATGTTATCACGATATTTACCAAATGAATTACAAACAATAATAAATTCCGTAATTCAACGAAATGGTTATTTTTGTCAACGGAAAATATTTTGCTTGTCATGTTGGCTGACTATAGGGACTATGTAAGAGTGTTGGCACTACGCAGAATAATAAAATCTCGAAAGTCAAGAAATTCCTTACGTACGTTCATGTTACCTGAGATCAATTTTGAAGCAAAAGACTATATCGATTTTATAATTTGGGCTGAAGTGACCGTGATGGAACCACCATTAATTAAATTCTTAGATCATAACATTCTTATAAAATTTATCCTAAATCCAAAGGCAATAGATGAAGACATCTTACCTAAGATTAAACTATTCAATTGTCACAATCAAGCCACTGAAAGACGTGTGAAACTTGTTACGCAGGCTTCTTCAGCTGTTTGTGGTCCTTTGAGACGCGATGGCTTCATTAAAATTTGTCTGGAGTCTCGGAAAAAAGTGCCAGTTTTTGAAACCAAAAGACAGTATGGATTACTATAAAATGGTAACTTCATTGCTTGTAAATTGTAATAGTAAATTATTTTTACCTTATTACTATAGCTCTTTAAGAATAATTTGTAATTATATTTTCTTGCATAGGTTAAGTAACAAATATAAAACAATTACAATTACCCAAATTTCATATATTTAAAAAAAAGTATAGTTGTTGAGTTAGTATAATAAAAGCGAATTTGATATAAATATTACATAATTTTACTATAAATATATAATAATAATAATAATAATAATTCGATGATCATCCTTTTAAATTAAATTAATATTAATAGTTTGTATATTTGAGGAAAAAAATGGAAAAATGCACAACTTTTACGTTTTTTTTTCAATATTCAATGACCTTGGGGTAGTATTTAATATTAATATTTTTCAAAGATATTTTATATTCAGAATGAGGATATGATAGAGCAACTTTCCCACACCGTCCCATTTTGATTTGAAGAAAAAAAAATTGCCATAGGCGAGCGCTCCACCCTATTATAATAATCTACACATGAAATAATAATAATAAAGAAACTTTCTTACGTCTCGTATAAGGGATAAAGGATACCGGGAATGTAATTTTATCCAAAATAATTTATTGAATCTGTAATCAATTGCTTTGTTTAAATATAAAAAAAATATACATTAGAAATAAATATATTAAAATGTCCTTTTATATAATACTCTGTGCAAAATGAATAAACCTAGCTCGTTATTTACTTTTATTCTGCTTACTACTGTTAGCCTGATTGTTAAATAATTATAAAATATTAGAATTATTGAACAAAATTCTTTTAGATAAAAAATATATGTGTATTATATTCGTTAAATAAGCAACTTTATTTTTAAAGACTTTTACTGAAATGCAAAATTTTGTAAAAATGAATGCCTTATGACTGTAGCAGTATTTCTAATTTTTGGGCCTAGTATTGTAAACGAACAAAGCCACCAAATCAAAATGGTAGTTCGAAATTTATTTGTAATGTTTATTTAGCTAAAAATTAAACACCACAAGTATGCATTTTCAATACTGCGTTCTAGGGCTAAGTGTTTCAAATATTCCTCGCTAAAAACGCTGCTCAAATTGACATATGGTTTAACCTAACTATGTGGTTTTACACTACTTTCCCCTGAATACTTTAAAGGCATAAACAAAGTTGAGATTTATCTTCATTAATTAATATTTAGAAAAGAGCATTAGCACGCAAATTCCTTTATTTTGTGCGACGGTTAAATAAAATTATTTTATATTCCGTTAAAAAATTAAAACATGTTTGTCTCCTGTTAAACGAAGCAATGATATAATCTACTGCGAAAACATTTGTACATTTTCAGAATAACTTATACACATTAAATATCTAAAGACAAGTTAAACTATTCGTTGGGGGCCACCGTAATACTTACCCATCATGGATATGCATAATGTAAAATATTAAAATAAAACATGTGTAAACTACTTATAAAGTGCATTGCAATTCAAATAAAATCGTGGCTTGATGACGTCACAAACTTTAAAGGCTCGATTACTGAATTGCTTGAAAGAAACATCCTTATAACTCCAAAAATAATAATCCTATTAACTAGCGGTTTATTGCATCTGATTAAGCGTCAAATTTCCAATTAGAATATATCTTTGAAGTGAAATTTGGATGAAATACAGGGTCATGAAAAATCGAAGAGTGTGGGAAATAGGATTCCAAATATCTCGGCAACTCATTATCCGATCGACTTCATGCTTTATGCAAAATTTATGTTTTTTTATTGTCTTTTATATTTATTTCTTAAATTAAACAATTTCGAAAATTTTTATATACCTTTCATCAGAACGAATATTTCGAGAGTCCGAAAAAAATTGTTCCGGTTAATCGAGGTTTTTGAAATGAAATAGGCTTCTTTCCATTATTACTTACTAAGTACATGCCCAATTGCAAGGCTCTATCTCAATTTCTTCGGGAGATAGAGCGTTTACAGACACACAGACGGACGGCAATTTTTTTTTTTCTAAAAATATGTTTTTCGGAATCTCCAGTGTCTGAAACGTGTAAATCCGTCAAAAAAAAATTTCGATTTTCAAAACGATTACAAGACTTACCCTATACTACGTATGATGGGTAAGTAAAACTATATATAAATTTTTATATCAAAAATAATTCCGTTCTGGTTTTAAAAACAATGTGTTAATTTCTGTCATTTAAATTAGGAATGTAAGTTAAATAGCATAAAATTTATTGATAAACGACGAAATACTTCCTTAAGTTTAACATGAAGATTATTACTCACCCATCATACGTAGTATAGGGTAAGTCTTGTGATCGTTTTGAAAATAGAAAAAAACATTTTGACATATTTACACGTTTCAGACACTGGAGATTCAAAAAAACATAATTTTTTTTTTTTTTAATGCCGTCCATCTGTCTCTGTGTCTGTAAACGCTCTATCTCCCAAACAAATTGAGATAGAAGCTTGAAAATTGGCATGTACTTAGTATGTAATAATGGGAAGAAGCCTATTGAATTTCAGTAACCTCGATTATCCGGAACTATTTTTTTCGGACTCTCGAAATATTCGTCCTGATAGAAGCTATGTAAAAATTTTCGAAATTTCTTATTTTAAGGAGTTAATATTAAAGAAAAAAAAAAAAAAAAAAAAAAAAAAAAAACATAAATTTCGCATAAGGAATGAAGTTGATCGGATAATGAGTTGCTGAAATATTTGTAATCCTATTTTCCGCTCTCTTAAATTTTTCATAACACTGTATTTCATTCAAATTTCAATTCAAAGATATATTTTAATTAAAAATGAGACGCTTAATCCGACGCCGTAAACTGTTAATTAATACGGATTATCATTTATGGAGTTATGAGGATATTTCTTTTACGCAATTCAGTAATAGAGCCTTTAAAGTTTATGAAGTCATCAAGCCACGATTTTATTCGAATTGCAATGCATTTTATAAGTAGTTTACACATGTTTTATTTTCATATTTTATATTATGCATATCCATGATGGGTAAGTATTACGGTGCTTAATAATAATATTTCAGGAAAAATATCCTTTTGATGGTTACAACTTTTCACTCAGAAACGTACAACTTAAATTTAGATTTGACACTTTTAAATCTATGTTATACTTATCTTGCGTATATACAACATCATGAAAATGACATAGTGACTATCTCCTAAGTAAATTTAGAAAATGTCTACGTTAACGGCGAAACCTAAGTTTAAGTAAATTTTCGTTAATTGATATTTAGAAACAGTATTCGAACATAAATTCGTTTATTTTATATGACGCTTTAACAGAAT
Source organism: Maratus michaelseni (assembly GCA_963931845.1). Taxonomy (NCBI): domain Eukaryota; kingdom Metazoa; phylum Arthropoda; class Arachnida; order Araneae; family Salticidae; genus Maratus; species Maratus michaelseni. The sequence continues at coordinate 287,860,963 of OZ007596.1, forward strand.
GAAATATCTTAAAGTGTGCTAAAACATTAAAATTTTACGTATTACGTAAAATAAAGCAATGAAATTATCTCCTTTGAAAGCTTTATGTGCTTTTTACTAGAAATTCTAATAAAATGTGTGCAAGATTTCTCTGCTTAAGGTATTTTATTTAATTGTATAAAAGTCTAATGATTACTGAAATAAAAAAGTAATAATATTCAAATCATAAAAATTCTATCATTTGAATATTTCTCTGATAGCTTATTTAATATATGTATGTGGGGGAAAAATGGAAGCTCGGAAGATCAGTGGTTGGCGCTTTGCACTGCCATGCAACAAAACCGATGTTCGCCTCTGGTTTTTGACAAGATTCAATCAAATATCGTCTTACACTGAGAAAAATGACACTTTCAAATCTGAGTAAATTGACGTTTTTATTTTGTTATGGAACTTTTTGTTTCAAATAACGCGACACAATGCTTTTAATTCTGAAATACCAGAAATACTCAGAATATTGAAACATAGACATACTCAAAACAGAGCACATAGAGGTCAGTTAATACTCACTTTTAAAACATGGACATATTCAAAAATGATTAGAATCAGTTCGAACTCATTTTTGAAACATATACATATTCAAAAATGAGCACATAGAAGTCAGTTCATATTCATTTTTGAAACATGGACATACTCAAATATGATCACATGATGTTTTATCCTTTAAGTGGGTGCATGTTTTCAGAAATGAGTATATGCATGTTTCAAACTTGAGTAATTTTGATTCGGAGCCATTTTGACTATGCGACATACTCAGGTTTGAGTATTTTTTGCTCAATTTTGAAAATGTCGTTTTGAGAGTGTACCTTCGCACAATATGAAATTTTGTAAAGTGTATCTGAACATAATTATTTCGGATGGATGGGTAACGTATTAGTTATGTTACTCGAAACGTATACGATAAAATTTTTATTCCTACAAGAAACACCAATGAATAATCATCGGGGTAAGTTTCTTTAACAATTTCAAAAACATTATAAGAAATATTTGGTTTCAAAATTGTGGTACGGTCAATAAATTTTCTCCTAAACACTATAAAAAAAATATCGTCAAAAAGCGTAAAAACTACAGGCAACAACTTCTCGGAACATCACTGTGATTAGAAATTTTCTGTATATATATATATTTTTAATCCGTCTTTTGACTGTGAAATTTCAGGAAAATTTGAGCTTCGTTTCGTGAATTTTTCATTCTTTCTGAGGGAAAGAACATACGTAAAGATTCCGTTCCTAATACGAAAAAGTAACACCCGGTACATATGCAGAAAACTCTCGTAATTTGACAAAAATGCAGCTTTTTATTGGAGAATTTCAGGTAATTTTTACGCTTGATTGGTAAAATTTGTATTTTTGTGAAAATTGAAAATCTTGAAAGTGTACGCTTCGAGCCCTACATGTGCAAGCCCTACTTCACTGCGCATTGTTGGATTAAGCATTTTATTTAGTTACACCAGCGTTCCCAACCTGGGGTACGTGGTGGAACAGTTGGGTGTACGTGAAAATTACATTGGTAATGGCGGATAATGCAAAAATTCGAACTTAAAATGAGAACAGAAAAACAAAGCTCTAAATTTTTTGTTTGCAAAGATAGACTTCTGTAAAAGTGTATTCGCGTAAAAGGAAAAGAAAATATCTAAACTTAGTAATTGGTTGACAATTTGTCTCCATTTTCTCCCCCTACGCCTAATAACATCTTGCGATTTCACATGTGTCCCTCCGTTTATTTTGTTGTTCTTTTCTTTTTAGTGATTCTAGAAATATCTAAAAAAAACTTGAATCTCATGATCGGGACTTCTGGTTTCATTTAAAACCCATTTGGAAACATATCATCATTTTAGTGTTCGACTGCTCAGCATTAGCATAAACTCATTTACGTGGATTATTGAATGTAGCTACATCCCTTTTTTGTGAGTGCATAATTTGAAATCTTTAGCAAAAATTTAGTGGTTCGAGTGGCTTTATGTGCATTGTATTGTGGTTCAAAATGGATAAGTGTTTTAAAATTGGGATTCTGAAGAGAACTGCGTCTAACATTGGTAACTAGCATAAGAAAATTTCTAATGAACGAAAAAAAGAGTATTGGGAACGGATTTATGTGGGAAGGAGTACGCATAAATGAGAAATCTTAACAATGGGTACGTGAGAGAAAAAAGGTTGGGAACCGCTGAGTTAGACGATTAAAAAAATATGATAAAAAATTTAAAATTATAGTGATATACCTATATATATATACATATATATATATATATTGATAGATTTGCAGGGATTTAAAAACTACGCGGCAATCTTTTAATGAAAATTGAAAGCTGAACAGACTTAAGTATCGAAAGATAACAGTAATAACGGCTCCTGTTAAATGACATATAAAAGATTCTTCGCGGTAGAAATGCTTTCCATTTTCAGTAAATAACAATATTTCATGAAAATGTTCTTTTCTTAGTTATTATTTTTCACTAAACAAAGCGCAATCTAAATATATATCTGTCATTATTAATTGTATTCATGTGTAATATATTATTTTTAGTACTTCAACATCATGAAAATTACCCAATAACAATTTCCTGTAAACTCAAAAAATATCTCTTTAATATCAGGACCTAAGTTTAAAGTTATTTTCATTAATAATTGTTTACATAACAGCATTAGCGCGTACATATTTTTTTAAAAATCTTATACGACGATTTAATAGAAAGCAGTGGACGCGTGCGAAGATTTCACACTGCAATCTAATATTGTTTAGCAATTTCTAATCTTTTTAGATGCAGGTTTAAACTTCTAAAAAAACAATTAAGGACTAAAAGTATCTCCTAAACAACATTAGTCAAGCCAGAATATCTCATTTATTCCAACAAAGTTACAGTAAAAACTGACCGAAGATAGCAAACGGAAAAAAAAAAAAAAATCATCAATCGTACTTTAACTGCATTAAAGGGTAACATCATCTGTTTCGGAAAAACGGATGGGATAAAGAAATATAAATTGAACATTTGAATTTAAATTTTGCTTTTAAATCATACATTTTAATAAACCCGTGCAGCAACTATGTCCCACTTTATATTTATTGAACTTTTTTTTTTTTTTTTTTTTTTTTATCATTGTTGCGGTATTTTCTTTTTGTGGCAACAATAATCTGAGGAAAATCTTTAATTTCCTTTATGAAAACAACGCCGAATTAATTTTTAATTTATTGCACTTTTTCATCAAAATACATATTTTAATGAAATGTGAGTGTACTATGTCAGAAGTCGCTTCAAAATCCTTTCATATAGTATCTCATTTATTGTTCTGCGTTTTTTATTTGCTTAGAAAAAGGGATGTTGGCAGCAGAAGTAATATATAGGATAATTCGACTTGTAATACATTAAAATGGTAAAATCTTTACGTGTCTCTCTATATTAAAAAAAAGTAACCACCGCTGCCGCCGCTGTCAATTAAGATTTTGTGCCTTGAAGTCTTTCTGGACTAATATCTAGAAAACTATTGCCATGTAAAATTTTAAAAATTGGTAGTTTTATAAAGAAATGTTCGATAAACACGCTGAAGCAAACAGTTTTTAAATCGAAGAATTATTTTAAGAGATATTTAAAATCAAAGTTCGTCAAAACAGTTTTTTGAAAAAAGTTTTATAGGAACGAAAACTATCCGCAGGAATTTAACCATAATTTGTAAGGATATAGTTGACAAGTTTGCGGAGTGCAGACTGCAATCACTTTTTTAATTTGAGTAATTTTTTCAGGTTATATTTCAATTTTTTATTCAAAATTTTCATTATTTTAACGAAGATTTATTTCATATTTCATAAATTCCATTATTTGAACCGTTGCCAATTTTTTATTCAAAATTTTCATTATTTTGACGAAGATTTATTTCATATTTCATAAATTCCATTATTTGAACCGTTGCCAATTTGTAAAATAGCGCACGTAATAAGATTCCCTTTCAATTAAGAAATGTATTTACACGAGACTATTAAAATCAGAAATAAAACTTTAAAATAATATTTAAATGATCACGTGTTAAAAGCAATAAATGTAGAAAATGACGTAATAAAAATATACTTGCGCGTGAATATTACAAAGAGAAATACGAGTAACTAGGGAAATTCACGTCACATTTAAAATGATAAAAAAAACAATATTTCCAAACAATTTCAATTAATTATTATATTTTCATGAGAGATCAATTTATTTCGACATATCTTTTACCCATTATTGCAAATTTTAAAACAGCGTAAATAATAATATTTCCTTTCCAATGTCAAAATTCTTCTATTTGTTTATTTGGTGTTACAGTTTAACGATAGTTTTTTTTTTTTTTTTTTTTTTTTTTTTTAAATGAAAATTGATTGACGGGGTAATGGAGAAGTATCAAAAGACAAATAAGCGTTGAATTAAAAATTCCCCGATGAAAAAACTAACTCGTGTAACGCATCTGATGTCAACTGAAAGTGACGCGACGCCACGATTATGCACGTTTGGCGCTAAATCATATATTTTGGTGACAGTTACAGTTGTAATCTGTTTCAACAGCAGTTGATTCGACCTTAAAATCCCTCAGTCAAAGGAAAATGAATGGAAACCCTGTTACAGCAGATCGCCACTGGTTGTTTAATTATAATACAATCTTCCGTAATCGTTTTAGAGATGATCAAATCAGAGTGTTTTTAAATCATGCGGTGTCAGAACGGGGGTTGGCGAGCGCAGCTCGTAGGGGGCAGAGCCCCCTAGTAAATAAAAAAAAATAAAAATAAAAAAAAAACGATGAAATTATCGTCTGTGTAAATATTGTATGTTTTTAACTAGAAATACTGCTACAGTGTGAGGAAGACTTCTAATCTTAAAGCATTTTATCTAATTGTAAAAATAATAACACTCACTAAATGTTGAATATTTAATCATACTGATTACGAAATAAATTGTCTGACACCCTAAGCGTACAAAATAACACTTGATAATAATAAGACATTTTATAGACACTTTTAAAGGACTTCTTGTGCAATATTTATTTTGTTAACATTAACATTATGAAATAACACACAATTAATTCATTGTAAATCAAATATAATATATACATAAATAATAAAACTTCTTGCAAATAATAACTATTCAATCACAGGAAAATCGACCTATACATCTTCTTTAACGGAATAACCTTAGTTTAAATTTATTTTAATTATTTAATATTTACATAAGAGCATTAGCATGGAAATTCGTTTATGTCATACAACAATTTTACATGAGTAATTCTGTTACAGTGCGTTAAAATATTGACATTTTCATGTGTTAGTAAAACGAAGCAATGAAATTATCTACTGCGTAAACATTATGTGTTTTTAGTTAGAAATACTAACAAAATGTGAACGCGATTATTAAGTTTATTGCATTTTACCTGGTCGTAAGAAGATGTAATAATTATTGAAAGAAAAAAAAATTAATAAAATTCACTGAATATGGAATTTTCATCATTTGAATAATTCTGAGGTAAATGATTGCAGTGTATGTACGGGACAAAATATACTTATGCAAATTCCAGCAAAGTAATTTATTATATTATACGTATATGATACGCTTTCAAATTGATATATGATAGAGATAATTATATTAATTATACTAAATTAACGAGACTTTTTTTTATAATACCTAAGAAAATATTCCTAAATATCTTCTTCGATATATCTTAATTTTTTTTATGATAAATAACTTGAAATTATAGTGGCATGTAACTTTTATACCAGATAATTTTAAAAACTGCATTGTAAATTTAGCCTTTTAAAGAAAAATATATGCTAAATAGGCTTAAGTGGACAAGAAAGGTTTGAAATTAGGAAAAAATATATCTTACTATTATTATTTTTATATATTTTTTAATATTTAAAATTTTCGTACAGTTAGTCTGATAGGAAAATTCCTAAATTTACGGTCGTATGAGCCGAAAACATTGATCCTCGTAGACCTGAGCAGCGGTACCTGCAAAAGAAAAACTTTAATCTCAATTATCTCAAAACACCGTTTTTTAGCGGTTTCATTACAACAACTTTTGAACAATTTAACGAATTTACATGTGTCTTTTTTTTTCTTTAAAAAAATTAATTAAATTCACTACGAAATATACCTGAAAAAGAAGACAAAATTTTTTTTTTCAAAGTCTAACAAAAAATATAATATTTTTTGTTTTTACATTTTTATTTATTTAATTATTATTATTATTATTATTATTATTATTATTATTACTATTATTTTGGTTCAGGTATAAACGTGAGACAACGTAATAAGCAATATAAAGGAGGACTGGCGAATGAAAAATATGGAATCTGGGTTTCAGTATCGTGGTAAACTCGTTTTGCCAGATCATTTTTGTCTTACACTATTAAAACTTTTGTTGTTTTTTCTTACAAGTCTAACAAAAAAATATAATTATTTTTTATTTTTACATGTTTATTTATTTAATTATTATTATTATTATTATTATTGTTATTATTATTTTGGTTCAGATATAAACGTGAGACAACATAATAAGCAATATAAAGGAGGACTGGCGACTGAAAAATATGGAATCTGGGTTTCAATATCGTGGTAAACTCGTTTTGCCAGATCATTTTTGTTTTACAGTATTAAAACTTTTGTTGTTTTTTCTTACAATTTTTCGTACAAGTCTAACAAAAAATCTAATTATTTTTTGTTTTTACATTTTTATTTATTTAATTATTATTATTATTATTATTATTATTATTATTATTTTGGTTCAGGTATAAACGTGAGACAACGTAATGAGCAATATAAAGGAGGACTGGCGACTGAAATATATGGAATCTGGGCTTTAGTATCGTAGTAAACTCGTTTTGCCATATCATTTTTGTTTTACAGTATTAAAACTTTTGTTGTTTTTTCTTACAATTTTTCTTACAAGTCTAACAAAAAATATAAGTATTTTTAGTTTTTACATTTTTATTTATTTAATTATTATTATTATTATTATTATTATTATTATTATTATTATTATTATTATTATTATTATTATTATTATTATTATTATTTTGGTTCAGGTATAAACGTGAGACAACATAATAAGCAATATAAAGGAGGACTGGCGACTGAAAAATATGGAATCTGGGCTTCAGTATCGTGGTAAATTCGTTTTGCCAGATCATTTTTGTCGTACAATATTAAAACTTTTGTTGTTTTTTCTTACAATCTAACAAATATTTTGTTACTTCTATTGAACATAACTAAATAAATGCAAAAAAGTAATAGTCTAAATTAATTACAGGTTTCTCAATCCACAATCAATTTCCGTGATTCAAACCTTTCTGGTTCCGTAAAATTTTATGATTGATAAGATCTCCTGTTTAATGATATAAAAAATCTTCCTCCTTTTTCAAATGAAAATCATTTAACAGTTGTAGAAAATGTTAAGAACTCATGAAAAAATCCTTTGGATGGTTACTGTGATTGGCAAGAGTTAGTTCGAACTCTGTTAATGCGAACATTCAGTTAATTCGAACTAAACATAAAGTTACTAAAAAAATGTACATTAAAACAAACGTTGAAAATAGTACGTTAACTCGAACATACTTTCGTCACATTGGATAGTTTGAACTAAAACTTTTAATGGGTCAAAAAGCTTTCAACATAAAAAAAAAGAAACATGTACGTGCTAAAAGAGATTACAGTACATATAAAGTGTCTTAAAACCTTTTAAAAACAAGCCGACTAGCTTCGTACACTCCAATGGTGAAATTCTCAAGGTCTGTAAATGATAAATAAGTTATTTTAGCGTAAACTTTGGAGTTTATATATGATACAACAGGTACCAAGAGATAGCAATAGATGCTATTTTTTTGTCATTTCTCCTTAACAACCATAATCATGCTTAAACATAATTTCTTTTATACTAATTTTTTTATGATTAGGCAGCATCTCACGCCAAATTCCAGATCATTGAAAAGAGACTGATTCATTGCATATTTTCTCATTATGCACATAATTTTCTATTGACTGTCGGAAAAAGGCTGGTAAGTAAATATGATTATTCTGAAGGACCCACTGGTATCTGGTGGTACCTGTTTATTATGTACAAAGTTGAAATGTTATGCACAAACAGTTTATTTATCATTTGCAGTCCTTTAGAATGTCCTTGTTTGAGTGCACGAAATAAGTCGGTATGTTTTAAAAGTTTTTCGAACTTTTTATATATTCTGAAATCATTTTTAGCGTGTATATGTGTAATTTATTTTAGTGATATAATAAGTGTGTTTTTCCTGATATATTTTTAAACAAAAGAAAACAAAACTAAAAACGCGATACTATTATAGAATTTTAAATCGCTGTTTTTCTTATTTTTTTTACTTAGAAAAACTACTGCATTTCCTCGGTATCATATGAGAAAATATTGCAAAATTCTAAAATTAGCGAATGATTAGTACATAAGAACCAAAACTCTTAGAGACCAAAGACTAAAACTGGTCTTTGGTCTTTAACAGTTTTCACTATGGTCATCGCTAATTCAACACATTCTAACACCACCACGCCAAGACAGTAACTCAGGTTCGTGCCTCCCCTCTCCTCTCCAATTCCCGAAAAATAAGTTGGAAAGTATATATTTTTAGCCAAGAGATCCCGGGTTTGAATCTTGGCTCGGACATTTTTTGTGCAGTTGGGAAATTACAACTCATATATTTATATACAGGGTGATTATATAAAAAAAAAACTATCCTGATATATTAACCCCTAACTATCATACCGTTCACAGAAACTGGGTGAAATTTAGATTTGAAGTATTTTGAGGTATGCGCTCAAGAATCACATAAAAAACAACAGTTAAACTCTAACAATTACGGGTACATTAACAAAATTTCAAAAATTTCAAATGCAACAACTTCTTTTTTTATTATTGGAATGTGATCTGCATAGTGAAAAACCCTAAAAAGCGTTGGGAAGGTACCTGTAGCATGAAAATCGCCGTCGCTAGACAGACTAAGAAGAAAGTGAAAACAAACAATAAGGACAGAGAATCAACAGAAAGCAAAACTTTTTATCGTTCAGTGCTATCCACCATCTGCCGCATGCAAAGTGTCATCGTGTGTGAAAGATATCACGTGGAAAATTTGTGAAACACGATAAAATGTTTTGTTTTCTGATGTTTCTCTGTCCTTATTCGCTTTTCTTCTTAGTCTGTGTAGCGCCGACGATTCTCGTGCTACAGGTAACTTTCTGACGCTCTATATGGCTTTTCACTATGAAGATCACATTTTAATAAAAAAACGGTGTTGCCATTTGAAATTTTCGAAATTTTGTCACTGTAACCGTAACCATTAGAGTTTAACTGTCGTTTTTCACATGATTCTTGAGCGCATACTTCAAAATACTTCAAACTAAAATTTCACTGTGATACTGTGAACGGTATGATAGCTAGGAGCTGATATATCGTGATAGTTTTTTTTTATATATAATCACCCTGTACTTACATTTAAAAAAAGATATTATACTTGAAAATCAAGTGTGCTGTTTTCTGCTAGATATATATAACAAAAAGGGAAAACAAGTTATGAAACACGGTTCTACAATCAATGCAGCGGTTTCGGCTGTGGCCCAGTTGGCAGAGCATCTCGAAACACTCCGCCAGCAAAAATTCCGCCATGTGCGCTAATGGCGTGCAGTTCATGTAAAATCCGTCATGGGTGCAACGGCCTTCAATTTACCTCTGAATTATACCCCTGGAGGTGCCTTAGTTCGGTGAGGGTCTCATCACCTGAACACTATTCTAAATTACGGAACCAACTAGCCATGGCCGTGAAATTAAACAAGCAAACCCACTGTAAGTAACTGGCCAACATAGAACCAAGAAAAGTAAAACAGAGCTGATATTATGACGACATAAGTGAGAATTCAGTAGACCGCCGCCATGTGGCGACCAAGCGATTTCGCCCCAATTCCAGGCACTCAAACCCGTAAAACAGGGCATAGCTCGTTAGGTAGGGGCCTGGTCAGCGGTTTCAAAGAAAGCGACAATGAAAAAAGAAAAAAAATGAAGGTTCCATCCCGAAGCCGAGCAAAACATCTCGTTATTTATGGGTTTTCGTTAGAAATTTCTCAGATTTCATCTAAAGAAATATATATTTATTCTCGTCCGAACGTTTCGAAATTGTTGAAGGTGATGTAAATCTGGTCTACCGAGGTGATCTAAAAAGATTGTATTGAAATCCGAAAGCTTAGTAACTTTTAGCGTAAGAAAAAAAATTCATCTCGTGAGGCTCGAAATGACCTGCGTTTGAAAAGATTAAAATTCGTATTTTTTAAAATTAAAAATTTTCAATAATTTTTTTCGAATTGAATGCGGCATTTGAGGCGAAATAGTACGATCTTTCAGAATACGTGTTTCATTTTTTAATTAACCAAACGGTTTAGTCGATACAAGTTAAAATAGAATTGCGAAATAAATGCATTTTTCATTTAAATGGTTCGTCATTCTCGTTCGCTGCCATAAATTGGATTCTGGGCTTGTGCGAGTGTTGAAAGCTGGCTCGCAACGAAAGAAATGAGTTATTAATCAGTTTTAAATAATATTTTGGTTAATTATTAAAATATTAGAATTATGAGACTCAGATGCTCGCTTTCAAATGCTTTAAATGTAATATTTCGTACAACATGAAAATTAAAACAACATGAAAAGGCATACTTCTAATTCCTTGTAAACTCTGAAAATGTTTATTTTAAAGGCAGAAAACAAAGTTTAAATTTATTTTCATTTATATACTTTAACAAAAGTACATTAAAAGTAATTTCATTTATTTTCTACGACAATTTAATAGTAATAATTTAATAATTTTTCATATTGCGTTAAAATGTTAACCCTACCGATAAAACTTTTTTTTTCATTTTTTATCTGTAAACGAGGGATATAATTGACCTTGCGCTTTAAAAATTTAGTAAGACTCATTTAAAAATCTTTAAAGTAATAATACATCAAGTTTAGACATTGCATTTTATAATAAAATTATAATCTATCTACTATATATATAAAACACAAACGGAAATTTCGTTCCGTTCCTTTATAACTCGAGTTCCGCTGAAGGGATTTTGATGGAACTTGCACTGTTTCATAGATAATTTTTCAGGGAAGGTTTTAGTATATAACATATTGTTCTACGTACATTAGTTATAGAATTATGATAGAAAGTTCTGTTATTTTTGCCGAAAAGGTTGCCATTGCTAATTTTTTGGCGACCATTATTATTACAGAAAGAATTGAAAAGGCTATACATCTCGAAAAATAAAAGAAAAAACTGTGCTAATTTTATTAAAAAAAGATTTTAAAAAAAAAGAAAAAAAAAGAGAAAGAAAGAAAAAAAAGAAGAAAAACAGTTTTGATGAGAGATAATATTATAAAACGAAAATATTTAATTTAAACATGATTGGGAATATTCGTAATGCTTAAAAAATTATTCGATAGGCAAGATTGCTATTGAAAAAATATTTGGCGGTTTATCTTTTGTTTTAATCGATTTTAATTTCACTTTTGACCCCAAAAATTTTTATTTTACGCCGAAAGGTTATTTTTTTGTTGCAGAAAGAATTAAAATGGCTATACATCACGAAAAATAAAATAAAACTGTTACTAATTTTACTTTAAAAAAAAGAAAGAAAGAGAAAGAAAAGAAAAAAAAAGAAAAACAGTTTTGATGAGAGATTTTAAGCCAAAAGATGTTTTTTCAAGTGTACGACATCATTTTTCAAGGTTTTTTTTTTTTTTTGGTACTTTTAGGTTAGCCGGGCACCAGTGTACATGTACGTGCTATTGAAAAAATATAAGGCAATTTATCTTTTGTTTTTGGTGATTTTGATTTTACTTTTGACCGTAAATAATTTTATTTTAATCCAAAAGGTGTTTTTTTGTGTATTTGAATAGGTAGGTGAAAACACACACAAACACATACATACACGATAACTGTAATAATTCTGCACAGATCTATTCCAAACTGATACATAAAATCAAGGGGCACAAAATCTCGGTCAAGTTCGCACCAGGGGGTAGGGGAAATGGGGGGATTTTTGGGAAAATAGAAAACCCCCATAATTTCTTAATTATGATACGTATCGAATCCGTTTTATACTACTTATAATTTTATGTGTATGAATATATATATACATATGTGTATACATAGATATATACATGTACATATATCACTGGTGCCCGGCTAACCATAAAGTACCTTTTAGGTAGATTTTGTAAGAAATACTACCTATTACATTCTCCCCTAAGTTGGAATTTTTGAAAAAAAATTGCAGATCTACGCCGATCATGACTCCCAGAATCCAAAACCAGCCCCAGTTCAAAACTTTATATATATATATATATATATATATATATGTCACTTTTTTATGGACACGATAACTGCAATAATTCTGCACAGATCTATTCCAACTGATACATAAAATCAAGGGGCATAAAATCTCGGTCAAGTTCGTTAATGGGCAAAATCGAACCAAGGGGGGAAATGGGGGGGCTTTTTGTGAAAACAGAAAACCCTCATAATTTCTTAATTATGATACGTATGGAATCCGTTTAAAGTTATTATTACTTCTAGGAAAAGGGCCGAAAACTTATGTATGACAGATTTTGTATACAATTAAAAATAGCCCCGAGGGGGGGGGGAGGGGTGTTTCAGAAGAAAAAAAATTATAACTTCGTCAATTCCCAAGATATCAAATCCACTTAAATTTATTGTAAATCTACTTAAAATTATCTATAAGTTTTATATTGACAAGTTTTTTATAGGACCAACTCTTAAGGTAAAAAAAAAAAAAAAAAAAAAAAAAAAAAAAAAATCCCTGCTGGATCCGCCTATAAGCAAACGTGAAAACAGAAAAAAAAACCATAACCTCTTAATTTTTATGCATATCGAATCCGTTTAAAGTTATTATTACTTCTAGGAAAAGGGCCAAAAATTTATGTATGACAGATTTTTGATTTCATTAAAAATACTCCCAAGGAAGGGGGGGGGGAAATAGGGGTTTCAGAAGAAAAAAATTCATAATTTCTTAAATTCCCAAGATATCCAATCCTGTTAAATTTATTATAAATATTTTTAATATTATCTACATCTTTTATATTGAAAAGTTTTTTATAGGAGCATCTCTTACGGTAAAAAAAATTAAAAACAAAAAATCCTTGCTGACTCCGCCTACAGGCAGAGGTATATTTCGAAGTGGGTGGTCCCAACTGCCACATCATGGCAAATAGGTCTTTCTTCTGCAATTCCCAATAAACAGGTGCCCCACGGTCTGAGTCTTCGAAATCTACCTATGCCTGCAGGCCGAGCCGTCAGGGATTGTTTTCATTCAAATGTAAACTATATTAATAGCAGTATACTTCTATTTACTTCTACCTTATATATGAAATTTCGTTCCGGCTGCTTATAACTCGAATTCTGCTGAATGGATTTTCGTAGAACTTAAACTGTAAGATAGATAATTTTTTAGGGAAGGTTTAATTGTATAACATATCGTTCTACGTAGTTTAATTATAGAATTATTATGGGAAGTTCTATAATCAGATCAATCCGACTATGAAAGATTAGCCTTTTTTAAAGATTCTGTCGAATGGATTTCGATGAAACCTACACCATTAGTTAGATAATTTTGTAGGAAAAGTTTTATTATATAACATATCATTCTACGTTGCTTAGTTCTAGAATTATAGAGGGGGAAATTCGAAAATCGGGTAACTTTTTTTTTTAATTTAATATTTGATTCCGATTATGAAAGATTAGCCTTCTGAAAAAGTTCTACTCGACGGATTTTGATGGTAATTGTATTGTTAGTTAGAGGCTATTTCAGGAATGGTTTTAGTGTACTACATATTGTTTTAACGTTGCTTAGTCAAACTGTTATGTGTGAAGGTTATATAGTCAGATGAACCCTATTCCGAAAGACTAGATTTTTTGAAAGTTTTTGCTGGGCGTATTTTTTGTGACTTGCATTGTTAAGTAGATAATTTTTAAGGATGGTTTTAGTATATTTCATATCATTCTATGTTAGTTTTAGAATTATGTGGAAAAGTTCTATAATCAGATGAACCCGATTATCAAAGATTAGCCTTTATAAAAACTTCTACTGGATGGCTTTTGTTAGTTAATTTGTTTGCATTGTTAGTTCGATAATTTTTAGGGATTGCATTAATATATTGCATATAATTTTAACGTTCTTTAGCAAACCCTAACTGTAAATTACCAAATAAATCCTTAACAGTTAAAATTTTGACTGCACATTAGAAAATATAATAGCGGAATAACGTCATTTTTCAGTAATGTGGAAGGATATTCCAGGAAAATATACAGATTGCTTTCAACTACAAGGTCAAATTATATTTCGTTTGGTTCAAGGTTCATTTGTAGAAACCGACCTGTGCAGCAGGCGTAGCTTGCTTGTATATTATATAATGAAATTTTTGTAAAAAAACTTTGAGAAAAAAAAAAATCTCGCAAAAATCTCTGAATAAAAAAATTGGCTTTGTGCAGAATTATCCCCTTTTCAGGATTAGATTAAAAACCTTATATCTTATTAAAACAAAGCAGTGAAATCTGCTGTGTAAACATTATGCGTTTAAACTAGAGATTCTAGTAGAGTGTGCACAAGATTTCTGTACACATTGCATTTTATATGACTGTCTAGCGATCTAATGATTACAGAAAATACGGAACATTTAATATCGCGAATTACGAAATGAATTCTTTTACATTCTATTAATTTCATTTAAACCTGACAATTAGAACGAAGAAATAAACTTTTATTTACTCAACTGATTAAATTTTAATAAATTTAAGTCTTTAATTTATCAAGCCGAGATTTACCTAAAAAAACATGAAATGTATAATGGCGACATGTTTAATATTTCTCATGAAATATCTAATGTCTCTTTCACTTATATGTAGAAGCACATACCTTACAATTCAATTTATTTTTCGTTTAAAGGAAAGCTAACTTTAGATAAATCTGACGTATTTTATCCATAAAATTTAAGTTAAATGTCTAAAGCTAATTTAATGCGTACACAAAATTTCATTTCAAAACAGTTCACTTTCAGAATTTTAAAACTATGTGTCGAATTTTATAATTTTAATAAAAAATAGGCTAATGCATCAATATTATCACTAATAATTGCTGCTGGTATAAATGATATTTAAAAAGTTTCCACTTGTTGGAAATGAAGCTTTTTTATCAATTGCAGTAAATAACCATAACTCTTGAACGATATCTCTTCTCTTGATATTTCCCTAACACACGTGCAATTTAAATTTGGTTGATTTATGACAGCCCATTATCTACTCGAGGGATATAGGCCCTAGGGGGGTGCCCTCTGTGGGGGTCTTTCTAAGGGATCCTAACCCGTATTTACGGCAAGGTTCGAAGAAAACCACGGAAAACTCCGAGCGGTTAGGTCGACGAGCGCGACAGGGTTTTGAACTCAGCACCTCCCGTCTACCAGCTTTGAGAGCAGAGCCTCAGCCACCGGTGGGGCCAATTTAAATTTGTATCTGTTACTTTTGAATGTCGTCACATGTAACACTTTTTTGTGCATCAATGTTAGAAAAATATATGTGACACAGGAGGGGGGGGGGGGGTCAAGAGATGGACGGCACGAAGAGTGAGGCAACACTAATTTTGCTCAAATAAAATGATGTTATTTATACTAGATTAATTATGGCACAATTATTCAAATTATTAAAGAAATCATATGAAATGTAATCTAGCCAATTGGGCTAAAAATTCCGGGCCAGGATTCGAACCCGTGATCCCTTGGCTGAAGCTCCCAATGCTCTACCAACTGAGCAGAACCCGGGATCCCTTGGGTGAAACTGCCAATGCTCTACCAACTGAGCAATATTGCTCAGTTGGTAGAGCATTAGCAGATTCAACCAAAGCTTTCCGGGTTCGAATCCTGGAGCCGAACGTTTTCTACCAGTTGGGAACATTATATCTCAAATGTTATTTATTCCCATTTCTACGAAAATGGTCAATAAACTCATTTATATAAACTACAAAATGTACAGCTGTAAGATTATAAACATTTGTAGTAGAATAGTGTATTATTTTTACAAATCAAAAGTGAATATTGAATTCTTAACTTAAATTGACCTCGTCACTTATGGAATTTGTAAAATAAAAATAATTAATTGCTACCACAGTACTTTATATCCTGTATTTACAAGTCACTAATTCAGCTAATGCACTAATGTGTAGCATGATAAACGCCATAAGCAATACAGCATATATACTACCTCAAAGGACAAATAGGACACTGGGTGAGGGGAACTATGGGACTTTTCTTTTATTTCTTCTCTGTTCCAAATCAGCTACAAATACATAATTTCATAATTTTAAATAACTTTTGTAATATTGAACATTTTTTGTAACATTTATGTTGCATAATAAATGTCCCAATAAACTTCGAAATAGAGTATGCTATTTAAGTTTTACCTATGAAAGATAGATTTTTCTACGATAAATATATTTAATACGTGGACATTTAAATTCACACCTCGGTTCAGCACCATCGCACTCCTCACTAGTGCTATTTAGAATTTTAAGTAACTTCAACTGTGTATAAATTGAATTGGCAATACAGTGATAATGAAATATAACACAAGATTCCTATAAAAATTTAATGGATAATCGGACTGTGATATTTATTTTTATCACATACTGAGAAAAATGACACTTTCAAATCTGAGTAAATCGATGTTTTCATTCTGTTATAAATTTTTTTGTTTCAAATAGGGAGACCTAATGCTTTCAATTCTGAAATACCAGAAATACTCAGAATATTGAAACATGGACATACTCAAAACTGAGAACATAGAGGTCAGTCCATACTCATCTTTGAAACATGGACATACTCAAAAATGATTAGTATCAGTTCAAACTCATTTTTGAAACATGACATACTCAAAAATGAACACAAGTCAGTACATACTCGTTTTAGGTAGCTTTCAATACAAAAAAGTATAAAGCTACCTATTGCAGCCGTTCGGAGGAAAGCAGTTCCGGAAAATTTCGATATATTTTCACCGATCATGACCCCCAGACCCCTAAACCACCCTCCGTCCAAATGTTGATTTATATATATATATATATATATATATATCTGACCTATGTCATACGATAACGCTCGTATTTATAAATCACTTTCGATGAAACCAATTGTGTGTATTAAGCTCACCAATGTCTCGGCCGAGTTCGTTGGCCAGCTTGGTCCGCCATTTTGTTTCAAGATGGCGGCCATTTAAAAATTTAAAACTAAAATAAATATACAAAAAAGTTAAAAATTCAAATTTATTTTTTAATTACGTGTTAGACCTTGATACAAGGATTCCAGAGCATTTTTTGGTTTACCTCTATCTTAAAAAATGGCTGAGATAGAGCAGTTTGAAATTCTAGGGTGGCTGACATTTTGAAACAAAACAGCACATTAACGCGATTACTCGCAAATTATTTTCTTTCATTGTTGTAATAATTTTCCCAATCATACGCATAAAACTATATATTCGTATCCGTTAGCGCCAAATTCGCGCCAAAATTGGCGACGTTTGGCAAAATATCGCCAAATTTGGCGACCAAAATAAGTCTTCATAAATGAAGCCAATTTGGCTATTGCTCAATAATTTGGCGAATTTCTTATTCAAATTCAGTATTAACGAATCTTTTGTAACCGTTTCTTTGCATTTTAACTTGCTGTTTTCGTGTAACATTAGCTAAAATTTTAAAACGAAGATATAGGAAAGCTACCTTTTCCTCCCGGTACAGGCCGGAAGGACTTTTTGAAATATGGACATACTCAAATAGGAGCACATGATGTTTTATTCTTGAGTGTGTGCATGTTTTCAGAAATGAGTATATGCATGTTTCAAACTTGAGAGTAATTTTGATTAGGAACCATTTTGACTATGAGACATACTCCGATTTGAGTATCTTTTGTTCAGTTTTTAAAATGTCGTTTTTAGAGTGCAAATGTCATTTTGTTCATAAAAATACAAATTAATGTTAGAGAGTTTTCAAATGACGCTGGTGATTTAAAATTTTAGTCAGTGCGAATTCGCACTTGTGTGAGATCATGGATTAATTTTGCAGCTATAAATTGTGCAGAAAACATAAGAATTTTTTTAAAAAAAATATGCTTTATATTTACTTAGAAAGCTGAAAGTACAATTTTCGTTAAAATGTAAATTCCGCATATTTTTTACTCAGCGTTTCCTCTATATCCTGTTTCATCCTCACATGAAAGAGGAATGCAACAAAGTTTTCTCAATTTTTAAATATTTTCAATTATCTTATATATTTTTTGTTTTAGTTTCGAATAACACTGAACATTTGTATAGCATAATAGTATCTAAGAGTATATTCAGTAAGAATTGTTTTAATGAAAATTGTCCAATTCTGTCTCCTCTCCTCTAACTACTGATTTCTTTTAAAGTCAGATAATTAATGATTTTAATGCAAGAACTTTAGGTTATTTTTTGTTTATTTATAAGTCTTTAAAAAACAGCATTATCATATAAAATATTTTAACTTACACCAAGATTTAATAGAAATAATAATAGAAATAATAGCACAGCAAAAAATGAAAATCATTGTGTCACAGTTAGTCAAAGCAATAAAATTATCTACTGCATAATAATTATTCTTTTTAACTATGAATACTAATAAATTATGAAGAAAAATATTTCTCTTCTTAATTCATCTTAACTTATGGATATCTGATGATTACTGAGGTAAAAAATTAATAACGTTTACTAAATATGGAACATTTAATCGAGTGAAATGTGTAATAAAATGTTTGACACTCTAATAATTTCATTTAAACTTGGGGATTACAACGATGAAAGAATGTTTCATATATTTAAGGGATTAAATTTTAATAAATGTTAGCCTCTCATTTTTTAATCGAAGATTTTTAACTATACTGAGAAAAATGACACTTTGAAATCTGAGTAAATCGATGTTTTCATTTTGTTATGAAACTTTTTGTTTCAAATAGGACGTCTCAATACTTTCAATTCTGAAATACCAAAAATACTCAAATGTCCATATTGAAACATGGACATACTCAAAGCAGAGCACATAGAGGTCAGTTAATATTCACTTTTAAAACATGGACATATTCAAAAATGATTAGAATCAGTTCAAACTCATTTTTGAAACATATACATATTCAAAAATGAGCACATAGAAGTCAGTTCATATTCATTTTTGAAACATGGACATGCTCAAGTATGATCACATGATGTTTTATCCTTTAAGTGTGTGCATGTTTTCAGAAATGAGTATATGCATGTTTCAAACTTGAGTAATTTTGATTCGGAGCCATTTTGACTATGCGACATACTCAGGTTTGAGTATTTTTTGCTCAGTTTTGAAAATGTCGTTTTGAGAATGTAAAGAAACATAAAATATCTAATTCCTAATATCTCTCACATTTAAATGTCTTCACATATAACACTTATTATATGATAAAATATAATAATTTAGTTAATTTGTCTTTTAAAAAAATAACTGTATAAATTATATCTATTTAACTTTAACGTTTATATGTTAAATGTCTAAAGATAATTTCAGTATACATATATACAAGATTTTGGTAAAGAAATGCTGATTTTCTCGTTTTTTAAGTCTCTTTTTCATTATTTTTGGTTTTAATGTTAAATGTAATCTAAATAGGCGTAACTATAAAAAACCTACCATTTGTAACTGCTCCTGTTAAATAATATTTGAAAACCTTCGTCATGTTTGAAGTGAAGCATTTTTCCATTTTCATTAAATAATGATATTTAATACAAATATCCCTTTGATAGGTAACACATTTTACGGAGAATCGTAAACTTAAATTCCTAATATCTCTCACATTTAAATGTCTTCACATATAATACTTATTTTGCGTGAATTAATGTCATGAAAATGACATATTAAAAGTTCCGTGTGACTGGGAAATTGTTTGCTTTAACAGCAGATCCAAGTTTATATTTATTTTCATTAATTAACATTTAGAAAAGAGCATTAGCACATAATTTCGTTTATTTTATATGACAATTTAATAGAAATAATTCAGTTGTAATGCGTTAAAATATTAAAATCATTATGTATTTGTTTAACCAAGCAATGAAATAATTTACTGCGTAAATGTTATATGTGATTTTAACTTACAAATACTAATAAAGTGTGAAGAAGATTTCTAATCTTAATGCATTTTATCTGACTGCATGAAGATGTAATGATTACTGAAATGAAAAAGTAATAACATTAATTAAATATGGGATATTTAATCACGCAAATTACGAAATAAATTGTCTGACGTTTTATTAATTTCATTTAAGCTTGATAATTACAACGACGGAACGAAATTTCATTTATTCAAGTGATTAAATTTTAATAAATTTTAGTCTTTAATTTCTCAAGTGACGATTTAAATAAAAGACATGAAATGCCTTGCGTACTTATACAGAAAATGATAGAAATTATATATATATATATATATATATATTTTTCCTTCTAAAATATTTTTCGTTGTATTTAAATCTAATGCAATTTGACAAAAGTGGTAAATGCATCTTAAATGTTTTTAAAGATAAATGAAACTAAGTATAAAACATTAAAATTTTGAAATATTAAATTACAGCAAGTTCTCTCGTTTACGAAGTCGTCGTTCCATTTAAATAAGTTGTTTTGCTCTGTTTTATTTAAGTGAATAAATTTTAATAAAATTTAATTCTTAACTTATAACAGAAAAAAATTAAAAACATGAAATGTACATATTTATACAAAAAAGGATATAGATTATAATTAAATTTATTTTTCTATTAAATGAATTTTCACTCTAAGTTATTTTTTATTAACAACTAAGCTGACCCGTCCGATGTTGCTCGAGCCCGTGCAAAAATCACACAAAATACGAAAAAACTCTAAAAATTGCAATAAAAAATCGTGAATTATTTAAAAACCACGGCACCAATTCCGAATAAACTGCATTGAAAGAGAACAAATTTTACTATATTCGGTTAGAAGTTATAAAGTGGATTCCCTTCACTAAAGTGAGAAAATCGAAGCGAATCGTGCAGAAAAACAATGAAAATCGCATAAAAAATTGCTAACATTTCAGAAATCGGAGAGGACTAAATTACTGGCTTAAAAGATTAAAAAACGATTCCTTTTACAAATGTCGAAAAAATGCCGCAAACACGAAAAATCTCTAAAAATCGCATAAACAAATTCATGAAAAATTCAAAAGTCTATGTATGAATTTCGAATAAACTTTATTGATAGAAGGACAAACATTTCTCTATTGTATTAAAGAAGAAAAACCGGTTTTATTTTTACTAATTTAGAAAAAAAAAAAAAACTCTGCAAAACGAAAAACGGAAAAAAAAGCGCAGAGCGTAAAATTTAGTACAGTGTGTTAAAATATTTTAACAAGAATTCTTTCACGAATTTGAAAAAATCGGTGCGAAACAAAAAAAAAAAAAAAAAATGCTAAAGATTTGCATGAAAAATCGTTAAAAATTTAAAAGCCCCGGAAGACAAAATATACTGTATTAACATAACAGTTTAAAACCAAATCGCTTTTACTGATTGCCGCGGAACATAAATAAACACAAAAAGCTGCATTGAAAATCGATATAAAAATCGCAAAACTTCACAAATCCCGAAGGATAAAATTTATTATACACTCATAAGTATTCTATAATAAAAATAGAAAAATAGTTAAAAGTTATCGGCTAAATGTTTCAAACCGAATTCCTTTTACGAATGTCAAAAAATCACCGTAGAACGTAAAAAAAAAAAAAAAAAAAAAAAAAAACGCTAAAAATCGCATTAAAAAATCCCTAAAAATTAAAAATCGTGAAGAACAAAATTTACTATATTAGGGTAAACGTTAGAAACCAAATTCCTTTTCAAACAAAAAAAAAACCGCCGCAGAACGTGAAACAACGACAGAATTTACTATATTGGGCAGGGAGATTGAAAGAGGATTTCTTTTACTAATGTGCAAAATCAAAGCGAAATGTGAGAAAACGCAAAAAATTACACACAAAATCGCTAATTTTTCAAAAATCGCAGTGAATAAAATTTACTATAGAGCGATTAAACATTTAATTGGAATTATTTCACGAATGTCAATAATCTCTGAAAACACGAAATATCGTTAAAAATCGCCTCAGAAATCGCTAAACATTCAAAAATTGCTGAGGACAAAATTTACTATGTTAAGCTACAAGTTTCAAAGTAATTTTTTTTTTTTTTTTTTTTACCGATGTCACAAAATTACAGCGGAATGAAAAAAAACTTAAAAAATCGCATTGAAAAGTTATCGAAAAATTAAAAAATCTCTGTACGAATTCAGAATTAACTTCATAGAATTGAAAACACAATTCACTATATTGCACTTACAGTTTGTAATTGGATTCATTTTAATTATGTAAAAAAAATAGCCGCAAAATGTGAAAAAACGCAAAAAATCGCATAAAAATTTAAATCAAAAATTTAATTCAAAAAATCCAAAATCGGGCTTCGATGTGCATAACTATAGCTATAGAGATACCTTCCTGCCAAATTTTGTAGCTTAAACCTTAAGAACATTAGTTTAAATTAATATTTATCTAATTAATATTTAGAAAAGCATTGGTACAGAAATTCGTTAATATTTTACCACATTTTAAATGGAATGATTCTGTTAGACTTCGTCTAAGTATAAAAATATTTATGTAATAGTTAAATCAATAAAATTATCTATTGCGTAAACAGTATGTGCTTTTATCTAGAAATACGTATAAAGTGTTAATGAGATTTCACTGCATTTTGTCTGATTGAATGAAGATCTAATGATTACTGGAGTAAAAAAAGTAATAACATTAACTAAATATGGAATGTTTAGTCACTCGAATTACAAAATAAATTATTTAACACTCTAATAATTTCATTTAAGCTTGACATTTACAACGAAGAAGCTCAGTTTATTCAAGTTACTACATTTTAATAAAATTTAGTCTTTAATTTATTATGCAAATATTTAACTATAGAGACATGAAATGTCTAACGTATTTTTGTAGAAAATGATATAGATTATAATATTGTGTATCCTACTTTTAAATAATTTTTTTGACTAATGTGCATTTTAACCATAACGTGATATCCATGTTAGAATTTAAAAAATAAATTCACTCTGCATGCAAGATACCATTTCAAAAGTGCTGACATTCCGCGTTTTAAAAAAGTTTTGATTTTTAATGTTTAATATAAAATGTAAGATAAATACGTGCAAGCATGAAATATTACCATTAATAACTTCTTCAGCTAACGGACATATGTGATAACTTGTTTGTATACATAAACATCATGAAATGACATAACATTAATTTCTTGTAAACTCAGAAAATATCAATTTAACGGCAGAAACAAAGTTAAGAGTTATTTTCAAAAATTAATATTTAGAAAAGAAAAGTAACACGTAAATCTATGGTTCAACAGAAATAATTCGGCTGTAGTGCGTTAAAATATTGAAATTTTTATGTATTAGCTAAACAAAGCAGTTAAATTATCGATTGCTAAACTATTATATGTTTTTAATTAGAAATACTAGTAAAGTGTGAACCAGACTTCTCAGCTTAAAACATTTTATGTAATTCTAAAAATAATAACATTCCGTATATATTGAATATTTAATAATGCGGATTACGAAATAAATTATGTGACACTCTAAATGCAGTAAGTTACACTGGATAATAATACGGCATTGAATAGTCGCTTTTAAATGCTTTTGTATGTACTACTGTTATTGGGTGTAGCCAGGGCTTTACAAATGCGATCGCCAGGTCGCCACTGGCGACCAAGTTTTTTTCATATGACGACCAAGTTATTTAATCTAGCGTTTTGTTGTTATTGTTGTATGTTCTATGTTTCTTTATTCTGTACTTTGTTTGTGCAAAAATTGACCTAAGAAATAAGCACATTCGTCATTTTTTCTCTTCTCCGCCCCTACGCGTGCGGGGATAAACAGCGATCTTCCTCTTCTCTCATACTTTTAACGGAAGAACCAAGCTTAAAAGGCATTTTCCATTTCATGCATAGAAAACGCCTTCTTTTCCGCTCTAGCCAGCAAATATGTCACTCGATTAGAATGTGGGAGTGAAGGGATAGTTTTCAATAATGTAGTAAGAAATAGTGTCAATCCAGACTCTGTGGTGTCTAAAATTGGATACAATGCTAAAAAATGCTAAAGTTTTTTTTTTTTTTTTTTGTAAGTTTCAAATCAGATTTTTGTGCTCAGAATTAAAACTGATTAATCTATCACATTCATTTTAAAGAATAATATATAAGTAATTATAAGTAATTCATTTTAAATAAATCTATAAAACTTCATTAAAATTTCAAGAATAATAATGAATTTTAATAAATTAAAGAATAATACGTATTTTTAAAATATATATTTCCCGCTTAAAATGTTTGACACATTTATTATCACGGGGCCTGTGTGCAACGCGCAAATTGCACAATAGATCCGCGCCACCCTGGTTTAGAGTGTGGTTCTGGGTTGTTTACAAATGTTTTTGGCGAGAGGATTCGGTTTTCAATTTTCTTAGAATTTCGGTTGGAGGGATGTGTGAGAGAGCATTTTTAATTGCGTGACCACTTTATTTGCATAAGAATGTTTTATAATTATATGCGTTTGGATTATCATCAACTTTCATTGGAAAACTATCTTTCTAAATTATGTACTATTTTAAACTATGTACTATTTTAAACTATGTACTATTCTAAACTATGTAACTGATAATTCTAAACTATGCTTGTCATTTTTTTTCAATTAATGTTACTATGTCTCAATTAATTCATAAAAAGGTTTTCTGCTTTTTGAAAATCAATGACGAGGGAGAGGGTGGGGGGTTAATGACTTTTAATGACGACTAGAATAGTTTGCTGGCGACCAGATTTGATCGAATTTGTAAAGTCCTGGGTGTATGAACATTATGAATAAACTTAATTAATTTTAAACCAAACAGGAAAAAAAAACATATATCTACATTACCGGCGGAACCAAAGTTTAAATTTATTTCCATTAATTATTATTTAGAAAAGAGCATTAGCACGTAAATTCATTTATGTTATACGACTATTTATTAGAAATAATTATGTTATAGTGCGTTAAAATATTAAAATCTGCATGTGTTAGTTAAACAAAGAGATTAAATAATGTTTTTCGTAATTATTATGTAGTTTTTAGTTAGAAATACTAGTAAAGTGGGAGTTAGACTTCTCAGCTAATTTTATCTAATTCTAAAAATAATAACATTTACTATATATTAAGTATTTAATCATGCGGATTACGAAATAAATTCTCTGACATTCTAAGTGTAGAAAATTACACTCGATAATAATATGACATTTAATAGTCACTTTTAAATGCTTTCATTATGTATTACTTATTTTGCGTACATCAACATTATGATATGACATATTACTAATTCCTTGTAAACAATATATCTATAAATATATATCTACTTTACCGGTGTGTGTTTTAATAAATTTAAATTTATATTCATTAATTATTATTTAGATAAAAGCATTAGCAGGTGAATTCGTTTATGTTATTTGACAATTTATTAGAAATAATTCTGTTATAGTGCGTTAAAATATTAAAATATTTATGCCTTAGCTAAACAAGGCAGTAAAATTATCGATTGTGTAAACATATGTTTTTAATTAGAAACACTAGTAAAGTGTGAACAAGACTTCTCAGTTTAATGCATTTTACCAAACTTCATGAAGATATCGTGATTACTGAATGAAAAATTAGTAATATTCACTAAATATTGAATATTTAATCATGCGAATTACGAAATAAAATGTTTGACACTCTAATTGAAGTAAATAATACTCGATAATTACATTCGGTAAGAGATTTAATAGTTACTTTTAACTGACTTCGTATGTAATACTTATTTTTCGTATATCAACATTATGAAATGAATAACTACTAATTCATAAATGAAGTTTGAAATTTAACGGCATAATCTTAGTTTAAATTTATTTTCATTAATTAATATTTAGAAGAGATTATTAGAACGTATATTCGCTTATGGTATACCACATTTTAATAGAAATAATTCTATTTTATGCGTTAAAATATTAAAATATTTATGGCTTAGTTAATCAAAGCTATGAAATTATCCATTTCGTCAGTTTTATGCGTTTTTTAATTAGAATTACTAATAAAGTGTGAAGAAGATTTCTCTGTTGAAAGTATTTTAGTTGATTGCGAAAAGATTTAATGATTACTGAAAGAAAAATGTAATAACATTCAATAAATTATATGGAATGATTAATCATGTGAATTATGAAATATATTATTTGACACTAAGATTAGTAAACAACACTGGATACTAACAAGACATTTTTGAATGTCTTATTATAATAATACTTATTTAACCTGCATCGACATTATGAAATGAGATACAACCAATACCTTGTAAACTGAAATGTGAAATTTAACAGCATAATCTTATAAATAATATAATAAAATCACTTGTTAACTTTAAATTAAAGTGTAATTATTGCTTAAAGTGATTAAAAATAATAATACAAAAGGTTTAAAAATACCTTTTAATAAAGATGACATATGTGCCCTTCGCTCAAACTGCTACAGCTGCAGATCAAAATGATAAATAAAATATTCTCACAAAGTTTTTGAAACTGATAAATATAAATCACGAGATCACATGTCCAATGTTAGCAGGTGTTTAAATTGGTCGAACTAGGAAACGTGAAAATTATTAATTTATTTTTATTGCTTTTTTAATGTGTAAAACATCGCGTGCCAAATTTTAGGTAATTCAAAAGAAGCTGATTCATTTCAAATGTTATCTTTTCGCAAATACATTTCTATTGATTCACGGATAATGGATGGGAAATAAACACTTGATGGAAAAATTATTTTGCTATTCTTGAAATCAATTTGCAACGGCTCTATTCTATGTAGTCTAGTTATTGGCACGCTATGTTTTACAAATTAAAAAATCAATACAAATAAAATAATAATTTTCACGTTTTCCAGTTTGACCCATTTAAGCACCTGCTTACATTGGAAATGTGATCTCGTGATTTATGTTTATCATTTTCAAAAACTTTGTGAGAATATTTTATTTATCATTGCGATCTGAAGATGTCGCCGTTTGAGTGAAGGAAACATATGTCATCTATATTATAAGGTATTTTTAAACCTTTTTTTGTCACTTTAAGAAATAATTACACTTTAATTTAAGGCATAATCTTAGTTTAAATTTATTTTCATTAATTAATATTTATAAACGAGTATTATCAAGTAAATTCGTTTATGTCAGACGACAATTTAATAGAAATAATTCTGTTAAGCTGCGTTATGCTATTAAAACATTTATGACTTAGTTAAACAAAGCGATTAAATTATCCGATGCGGAAACTTTGTGTTTTTATTAAAAGTAGTAATAAAGTGTGAACAAGATTTTTCTGTTGAAAGTATTTTATCTAATTTCATAAAGATCTAATGATTACTGAAAAAAAGTAATAACACTTAATAAATATGGAATATTTAACTATGCGAATTGCGAAATAAATTGTTAGACACATTAACAATTTCATTTAGGCTTGACAATTACAATGAAGAAACTATGTTTCATTTATTCTAACTCAGGGATCTAAGCCGGGCTACTCTGGTTACAGAACATTCTTATCAATGCACATAACACAGCTAACAATAATTTATTGTTGAATTCGCCAATAGATTTTTTTTATATTTAATATCTAGATTTTAAATTACCCACCAACTATACAAAAAAGAAATTCTGCATAAAAAATGTAAATTATGCACTTTAATAAAATATATTTTTTTAAATTTTAAAACGGCATTACTTCTATATTAACCACAAGCCAGTCGGATGGA
The DNA here is from genome assembly GCA_963931845.1 of Maratus michaelseni. Lineage (NCBI taxonomy): Eukaryota > Metazoa > Arthropoda > Arachnida > Araneae > Salticidae > Maratus > Maratus michaelseni. Next base: position 287,888,958 of record OZ007596.1, read on the forward strand.
AATATTGCTCCTCCTACCGCACCATTAAGGAAGCCCTCATAAATGTTAGTGAGATACTGATAATTTCGTACTGTAAGAAATATGATGAATTGATTCATAGTGAAATTTTTATTTTGTTACACCTGTTATTTCAGATATATTGCATCGTCCCGGAGAAGATGAACATTTGCATCGAAATTTACTCTTTCAGGGACCAAGGTGCAGGTTTTAGCTTCATTTACAAATGAGGGGGTCGGGGCAAGAGAGTGCTAAGCCACATTTTTGAACTTCTGAGATATTTAAATTTGAAAATTTGATTCAATACTAAAATCAAGATATATAACATAAAGTTTTTTCGCCAATGTCTTAGTAACATTTGAGATATTCTGAGTAACAATATGACATTACTTTAATGATATTACTATTACGTTCTTTGTAAATTAGCTATCTTCATTGGGGACATAAACGTCCGGAACAAAAACGAAACCTGGTACATATGCTGCCACCAAGTGGCCTTAGAAAAAAATTATATGTAGGATATTATAATTTACAATATTAAGCAACAAACTGCAGTGTTAGCTTTATTTCACCAAAAATGTGGTTTGGCACTTTCTTGCCTTAACCCCTCAAATAACATTACTTTGCTGCATTATCTGAAAATCGTACATAAAAGAAATTTCCATAGAAAATACTCCGCAAATCCCAAAAATTATTATTCAGAACTTTCTCATTTTCTGCTTTAGTTAGATCAGTTTCAATTTTGTGCAGAATTCGATACTGCATTGGCCTTGTTTCGGCTTCTTTGTGGCCATTTTTAAATACCTTTTACCATTTGCGTACGTGCGCCATCGACAGGGTTTCATTTCCAAATTGCCCATTCAATATGGGCAGAATTTCAATACATTTACCTTTTTTAGGTGAGTTCGTAAAATACGTACGTACTTATAAATAAGTATCGCCTATAGTCGTCGTCTCGTCTGTCCGTCTGTCCGTCTGTCCGCATAACTCTGCGCAAAAACTACCAAATCGGTTTAAAATTTAATATCCATTATCGTTGCAGAAATTTTGTCGAGTTATTTCAAATTTTATGAAAATCGAATTAAAACTTAAATAAAAGTTTTCTTCATTCTACTAAATACTATCATACGTAATTAATTCAATGGTATCCCTGATAGGTAATGATTCTAGGTTGCCATGGTGATTACGTTTTATTTAAGATGGCATCATATTATTTCCATATTAATGAATTTAAAAACCTAATTTGTATACTAAAATTGTGTAATTATAGCAATCCTATAATCTACCGACAGTTTTTTTGGATAGATGTTTCCGGAGAAACAGATATTAAATGCAAAAAGAGTCTAAATATGGATTTCAAGTTTTGAAATTTTCGAAACTAGGCTTAAGTTTTCCATTGGAATTTTCAGTAAATATCAACAAAAGATAAAATGTTACAATCTTATCCATCATAAAATGTATTTATTTTATTACGGAAAGTAATCATATCATAATAACAGACGATATAATTCATTTCACTGACATAATAACAATGATTTTGTTTTACATTGTCTTGTCTTGGATATTTGCGCATAGTATAATTTTAATGTAACAGAATTGTAATTAAATCTTTGTAAAAGTGTATTGAAACTTAATTTCATAAAATAAAATTAATATCAATAATATGAAAATCTGTACAAAAAATAAATTTTGTATTTATGCGTTTTTCCCTAAGAGTGCAACAGCTATTGAACCAAGATCTGAATATTTATAAATATGTCCAACATGTTATTTTTTTAATGTTTTATAATTTAAATATGTGCAACTGTACTACACGGTCGTTAAAATTAAACTGACGGTACTCAAAGGCTCATAACTCTGGTTCTACTGAACAGATTCGAAGGAAACTTCAGATATATGGTATGTAGATCATGCGGCCGAGATTTTCGTAAAAAAAAAGAAAAAAAAATGTTTGAAAATTTGTTATCAGGTGGCGCTGTACTCTAAAACCATATGCAAATGAGTAGTTAGGGAAATTTCGCTATAAAAGCGGAACGTATTGTTCAAAAAAATCATTTTTCTGCAGTGAACATGCCGCTGAACAAGAGGGAATGCGTCTTGATCGTACAACTTTTTTATCAAAATGAGAGCAATGCTTTGGCAGTCCTCCGTGCTTATTGACGAATGAAAAAATTAAGGAGAGGACCCATGTCGATAAATGTAGTTAAATGCAGGATTCGCAAGTTTGAAAAACTGGTTCTCTGGATGTTGCACTGGGAAGAGGAAGACATGCAACTGAGCGGGCGATTGCGGTGGAAGTTGAGATTGCAACGGCTGAGGCATCTGCAAATTCTTCAAATGCTACTGTAAGTGGCCACTCAATAGCACGAGCATTGGCCACTCCATGGGCAACCGTGCGCATGACTTTACGCAAAATTCTGAAGCCCTACCCTTACAAGATGCAAATCGTGCAACAGTTGAAACCGCAGGATCACTCTGTGCTTCTTGATTTTGCGTTGTGTTTTCTGGCGAGGATGCAAGTGGATGAGTACTGGCCATCGCACATCTTATGGAGAGACGAGGGTCATTTTCACTTAGATAGTAATGTGAACACCCAGAACTGTCGCATACGGGGTTCCACCAATCCTCATGCTGTGAAACAACAGCCACTACATTCCCCATACGTCACGGCTTCGTGTGGATTCGCGGCGAATTTTATTTTGGGCCCGTATTTTTTCGAGGAAGTCACAATGAACGGGTTTTTTAGGCGTACAGTAACAGGTGACCGATACAGCAGACTCCTGGAGAATCATGCGTTAAGTCAAAGAGGCTGTTGTACTACCACAATATTCATGCAAAATGGAGCAACTGCTCATACGGCGAGATGTGTAAAGAATGTAATTCAAGCCAACTTCTCTGATGAACGTGTCATCTCGTGTACTTTCCCGATTTCCTGGCCAGCAAGGTCACCAGATCTGAACCCATGCGACTTCTGGCTGTGGGTTTTCTTAAAGATCATATTTATCAAGGACGTGTAACTAAATTAGCGAACTTGAAAACTAGCATCGTACGCCATGTCTCCCTCATTCCTACTGATATGGTGCGTGCGGCCGTTGATAACGCGGTAGTACTCCCTCAGCATGTTGTTGACCGCCAAGGGATGCACATAGAGCACTCAGATGTGTAAATAAATAAAATATTCCGTTATTCTTTGATTTTTGAATCATTATCTTTCATTTTACATTGTTAAAACGCCACCTGGTGGCAAAATTTGAAACTTTTTTTCTACGAAAACCTTGACTGCATGATCTACATAACATTAATCTGAAGTTTCATTCGGATCCGTTCAGTAGAACCGGAGTTATGGGCCTCTTAGTACCGTCAGTTTAATTTTAACCACAATGTATGTACTAGTTGTATAATATTTATGTTAAAATCATTAAAATTACATACATTACATTACACTTTTATAAAACATTAAAAACATATTAAAATTGGACGTTTCGGATTTACATGAAAATCCCTCTTCAACAAACATTTTTCTTAACGTAAGTCACAGTTCAAAAATATCAAGAAATAGAAAATGCAACGTATCAAAATGTCGATGCCAAAGTTACAGTTATAATAACAGGCAGTATTCATTCGGGATTGCACCTGCTTCCTTAAGAGGTAGATCTGTAATTTTCGTATCCCATGCTTCTAAGAAAGTACGAGTTCTGTAGTCGCTGCACTTCGATCTGATTACAAAAGATTTAGCAAAATCTGGAAAATGGTCAGTTTTTATTGCATGATCCACTATTTTGGAATTTAAATTTTTATTTTTAAATGCACATCTGTGCTCCTTTAGCCTTATCTCAAGTGTTCGACTTTTCTTCCCGATATAGATCGCATTGCATTGTTGGCATGGAATACCATAAACTACATCTTTAAACTGAGAACTGGGATATTTATGTTTGAAGTTGCTTAAAAAACTATTTAAAGGTTTCTGTGAGATGAAGTTGTTTTTATGTATACTGAATTAACAATGGTTTGAGACTCGGATCCTTCGCATCTCTCGATAAGGATATCGAGGAATGGTAGTCGGATATCTGTTTCATATTCTATAGTAAATTGTATTGACGAACATATTGAGTTTGCATGGTTTAAAATAATAAGAACAATAAAAACATCGTCTACATATATCCGCCAAAATTTAATTGAATGACCTGTATTTTGGAAAACATTTACTTTGATATATTGCATAACAATTTCGGCAATGATCACCGATAATGGTGACCCCATCGGAGTACCATTTATCTGTTTAAAATATTTTCCATTGAATATAAAACAATTAGATGACATGCAGAAATGAAAGAGGGCTAAAAAAGTTGATTTATCCACGACCAAACTTGAGCTGTCAACAGGCCAGATTTCATTAATAACTGAACAGGCATAATCTATTGGAATGGATGTAAAGAGGCTAACGACATCCAGTGAAGCCATCACACAATAAAGGGAAAATTTAAAGCTTCTAATGTCCTCAAGAAAAGTAAGTGGGGAGTTTAACCTGTAAGAAGAGGCTGACGACAATGGTTTTAATAAGGACGCAAGATATTTAGAGAGGTTATAAGTAGGTGAACGGGTAAAATCAATAATAGGTCTCAAAGGTATGCCATTCTTATGTATTTTAGGAAGGCCGTAAAAATTACTAACAGTACCTGTATAACAGCGAAGAGATTTCACAGTAGATTCAGAAAGTTTACTTGACTTGGCCAATTTTCCAACTAAACTATTAAGGTTCCTTTGTATTGAAGGCGATTTCTTTTTCAATTGAGATATAAGTAGATGTGTCATTCAAAAGGTCCATTGATTTATTAATATAATCCTCTTTATTGCGTACCACTGTAACACGGCCCTTATTAGCTCTTGTGATGACTGTTAACTTATCAGTAGATAGATTTTTAATTAGTCTAATGTGATGTGCGTAATATGTATGTTTTAATATGTTTTTAATGTTTTATGAAAGTGTAATGTAATGTCGGTAATTTTAATGATTTGAAAAATATGTTCAGACGTAATATTTTTGTTTACTTAAAAAAAATAGTTGTATAATAGTTGTATGTACTAGTTGTATAATAACTAGTTGTATATTCTTAATGCTAGCGACTAAATAAATGAATGTGTAAGGCATAAAATATATTTTTAATCACATTTTTTTAGATCATAAACAACTTATTATAATTGCCAAGGCTAAAAGTATAAAACATTTCTATAAATATTTAAAAAAATCTCCTTTTATTTGTACTCTCTCGTATTTTAAGAATCTAAGGACGACCATTAAAATGAAAGATAAATTAATTTTTGTAGTGGCTATGGCAACATAACTAAGATGAAATAATGATTTGCTATGTTCCGTTATAAGAATGTTGTAACCACATATACTGCAATGGTATTCCGACATCTAAAAAGAGACGTTATTTTCAGATGGATAAGCAAATCGTCTTGTTTAACGAACTTATCCAAGACTTTTGCAAAATCAATGCACCATCCCAATTAATCTCAAATTGGTTCAATATTTTAGAGGTTATCGCGATGTCAAGTTTTGCATTATGTACAGGATGCACACTAAAGTCCTATTCACCCCCAATAGTTTCTGAAAGGCGGCAGCTGTAATCATGAGCGTGATATCTAGGTATAGTAAAGTGGTTATGCGCTACGTGAAGAAATTACTTATAGTGTCATCTAGCGGCAAACTGTGGAGTTATCTTTTCGGCCTCGAAAGCGATGCGCAATTCGAGACAATAGTCAATCATAAAGTTGTAAAGCGTCTTCGATTTAGTATGGAATAATGTCTTATATGTAAAAATAACTTTATTAGAAGCCCGGAAATGTAAATATTTTTCATCCATTCACCAGCTTAAATATGCCACTAACTGCATGCAGACGTATGACATCGTAAGCCAGATGCAGTTATATTATCAAAACTAACACACGTAAATAAGGTGAAGGTTTTGTAAATAAAAAAATAAGTTAAATACGCTCAATTTGTTCAAAATCAGAATTGTTGCCGATGGTGAAAACATTGGGCATACTTTACCTAGCTGTGAGTATATATAGCTGTGACCAATCTGCAACTAATGGGGGTGGGCAAGACTTTAGTTGCCCCCTGTATAGATAAATGCATATATAAATGAAGTGATTGTAATAGATCTATTTCAAAACAAATCAACTTAAATATATAACACACTAATTAATGACTGTAAACAAAGAAAATGCGAAATACATCCTGTAAGTCAATATGATATTATTCCACCTTTCGCTCTCAAAGTATCGATGATCTAATGGAATGTAGCTATTTGGAATCAAAATAGAGAGCACGAAAAAAGTTTTGGTGCATCATAAAAACTTCCTTATTTCTATTTATATATTTTGTTTCTCAAGTGTTCTTTGATTTTTTCTCATTTGTAAGACAAAAAAATGTTAAAGAATGAATCGAAAAACTCAAAGGCCAAAAACTGGTCCATGGCATAAACATAAATGCTTTTGGAAATATGACAAGTCGACTACACATGAATAATCATTTTAACCAACAAAATGATAGGATATTATCTACTGTTGAGGGTCTGCATATTCCTCTTCTGTGATGATTTTGAGTGGGGTAAAGTCATATGCAAAATTTCCTACCCATTTTTTCCAAAATTGTTTTCAAAATTCATTAATGTATTATGACGAAGAAATATTCGAACAAACTGCAAAGCTGTGAGCCCTAAAGTACATCAATAATTTTATTTTTGAACAGGACTTCTCCATCGCATTGGCTCATCGGGCTAGAAACTAGACACATAAAAAACTTTTTCTTACCATGTATATAAATTTTTTCAAATAATTGACTAAAAAATAGCATGAAAGAGCTGCTGTATTTGCTGAGCTATTGCGCTGACTTTTCGTGTAAGTCGTAAAAATTCCCCTTGTGAGACTGATACATCAGATATTGAAGTGTCGGCAATGGAACTGGTAGTTCGTGTTTGCCACTTTGTAAAATGTTGCAAAATGTTAATAACACATTAGCAGCAGCATTCTCAAAAATAAACAAAAATGATTTTCCTCATATGCTAAACGTTGAGTATATGAACGCAACTTTACAGAGCTGCGTCATTCTGCGTACTCTGTAAAACACACGTTTTTACAGAGCTGATAATGCCATTAGTCAGTTTCTGTTAGTCCATTAAATCGTCGATATATTTAAATAAGAACTAAAACAAGATCTGCTGAAACATAGAATTGTTAGAAAAGTAAGCACATGAATAGAGATGAATATAAGTTATCTTGTCAGCACCACGCAATGAACAAAGAGGAGAGTTTAACAGTTCAATACGGTAAAGCTATATTTAGTTCATTTTACAAACTTTTTAAACAAGGATGTTATAAACATCTGAAATATGCATTAACATAATTTTCACATGCAAAACTTTTAAATTTAGACTTTTCTTTAATATCATGCAGTTATTGCATAAATATGCACTCTACAATATATTAGAATACCAATTTTGTTAGTAGAAAATACACAGAAGTCATTAAAAATAGCATTGTTATTATTGAAAGGATTTTTTAAAAAGATATTTGTTTAACTTTTCTATCATCTGATTATGAACAAAATAAAAAATTTAGCTTAGCCATATTATTCTAATCATTTATCAACCATATAAATAAAAATATTTAGCTTCATACATTATGTTGTTTATATATATATTAGTAGTAGTACTATAGAATTTTTATAGTATATTAAGATTATTTTAATTATTGATTATTATTGATATTATAAATATATCGCAATTTTAAAAATTTATAGCTTTCATTCAAACTAATCACTGCTAAACATTTTTTATCATTTAATTATGAACACAATAAAAATTTAGCTCAATCATATTTCTCTGACAGTTTATCAATATATAAATAGAAACATCACCCTTTATTAGACTTTCCTCTTAGATCATTTATAATCAGAAACTAATTAAATAAAACTGATTATATGTGATAAAGTTATAGAAAAAGAAATATTTCCTTCTTTAATGACGAACTTATTTTGAGAAGGAAAAGAGTTCGACAGTTTTCTATCTGAAAAACTAAGAATTCGACTCCAAGAAACTTTTAGTCTTAAAATAAATGCTACTTCGGAAAAGTTATTTTTAGAAATTGCAAATGGAAGCCTTATTTCAACTTCGCTGGTAATAATCGTAAAAGAAGTTGAAAAGAAAGTATAAAGAGTATGAAATACATAAAGTCTGGTGAAAAATTTTCTTTTTCCTAAAAAAAAAGTTTTAGGCTATTTTTCTTTTATCTCAAAGTACATGAATGGCATATCTGTCTACTAGACAATGGGATTGTTAATGCTATCCTAATAATTTTGTTTTGTGGTATATGAAATGTTACTGATTATAAATCAGCAAACGAAATATTTTTTTATTAAACATTTTGATAATTTATATCTTTTATAAATGAAATATAGTAATTGTATATAGTATTATTTTTAAAAACGAGTAATGCATTTATTACTGCATTTTTTACATTCATACAACAAAATACCTTTAGCTTATGTATTGTAACAAATAGTAATAACAAAAAAAGCAAAAATCGAGTTTAAAATCGAGAAATACCATATTTGAAACCACTTCGAATGTTAAAGTTTTGTCAGAAAAAAAATGAAATAAAATAAAATAAAAATAAAAATAAAGTTAAAGTTTTGTCAAAAAAATTTTAAAATTAAAAAAAATATATATATATAATAAAATAAAATGAAATAAATAAAATGAAATAAAATAAAATAAAAATAAAATAAAAAAATAAAATACAATAAAAAAAATAAAATAATAAAAAATAAAATACAATTAAAAAAAAAAAAATAATAAAAAATAAAATAGGTAAATGCAAACGTGTGATTTGAAAAGAGTGCTGCCTTTGATTTAATATTAGCTTACGAGTGTATTTGTACTAACATCGTGGGCTCCTAACATAGGAGTTCCTTACTTTAAACTTATATAATGCCTAAACTACTTGACAGAATGACTTCCTTTTTAATATCCCAAAGAAAATTTTACCAGAAAATTCAAATAGGACGTCAAAATTAGGTGTTAGTTTTAAAAGTGTTACAGTTTGGTACAGTATCTATATGTAGGCGACCCCCGAAGCAAAACTTAGATATAGTTCTTATTATTTTACATTATTACTAATCGATTGGTACCAGTCACATTTTTATACTATAATTTGTGACAGAGTTAGTACGAGGGTATCATTTTTTCACGACCCTAATTTTGCAGAAACAATATTCTACTGTGCTCACATAATATTTAAGCAGATGAAACAACCTTTTAAGCACGAGAACTTTAGTTTCGGTAAGCATTCAGTGTACCCTCATCAGTGAAAAAATTGATGTAATTTTACAATATATATAATGGGGAAGGCGGCTTCGAGGTATGGGTTTACTTACAAACAGAATTACAGGAAATTACAGAAACAGACAATGGAAAATTAATTGAGGAAAGGAACTGGTTATGTGACAAAATGCTAGACGAGTTTAAATAAAGGATGTTTTAAAACAATATTTGGAAGAATTTGAAAAATAGAAAAGTCAAAATTAACAATATTTGCCTGATTTTTACGGATACAGAATGCTTCACATACATACGGGCAATATTCCACCATTCTTTGCACTGACGATGGTACGCTGCATGCTATCGAAACTAGTCTACAATTGGTTAAAAAGTTGTTTCCAATTCCTTAATTTTCAGATTGTTAGAAATGTTATACAAAATATCAATTACTTAAACTGGTCTATCATAATTTCACATTACCAGTTTCTTTCCCTAATCATCTTGCCATTGACTTCCCCGTAATTTCTTCTAATTCTATTGGCCAATAAACCTATCCCTCGAATCCGCTTCTCCTCCAAGTATATGGGAATAATTCCATCATGCTTTGCACTCGTCTCAAAATTAATCCTACTAAATCTCAGGCAGTCATCTTCACTCGTAACCGCTCTACCCCGCACCCACTTTATCTTGGTGATTCTTTTGTGAGTTTTGGATGGGAGTTTAAATATCTGTGTGTTTCCCTGGACAGCACTTTCCCTTGGCGCAAGCATATCGATAGAAATTTAACAATGTGAAACGTGATCTCGTCCATCTCCTGCATAGTAATGAGATGTGTATGGGAAATAATATACAGATATATAAGATGGTGCTCAGTACCATATTTCTCTATTGTGCTCAGATCTGCTGTTCTGCGACTAAAACCAATCTACAGAAGATTCAATTGGTACAAACCAAAATTTTAAGAGGTGTTGTTCATGTTCATTCCCCCTGGTATAGTATAAATATGACTTTTCACCATGATCTAAATATACCTACTATCAGATCTGTTAACGTCTGCAATAATATCTCGTCTATACCTAATCATGCTCTCCAAAATATGTCTATCTACAACTAGAGGGTCCACTGGAGATGACGTCGGGCAAATCTTTATCTTCCAGAAAATATCGACTCTAATTTTTTCCCATCTGATGCTTTGATAGGCTTTCATTTCCAGGTTCTTCATATTCTTATTCTCTTAATTTTGTATATATATATATATATATTTATATTGCTCTATTATCTAATTTTAAATTTTAAATTTATTTCTTTTTAATTTGTATTGTAACTTTATGTACTTAACTTATGGCACCTTTAAATGAACTTTTTTTCGCGGCGGGGGGGGGGGGGGATGGGATTTTCCTCTTTAGTCGTGTTTCTAGAGTTATGATTTTCTTGAAATTGGCTATGGATCGAATAGTTCTACTTCACAGGTCTCTATCAGAGTTGTGGAATTTAGGACTTCGGAAACTCTTCACAGCATTTCACCCAAGTCCAAGTCCTTTGCACTGATGGTGCTCCGCTGAATTCTACCGAAGCTATAGGATCACCCAAATGAAAGTAGCATTACAGTCGGTTTGAGAAGTGGTTTAATGGTATTAATATAAATTAGTATACAAAAGAAAAAAATAATACAGATGTAACAAATAGGCTAGACAAAGTCAACTTGTACGTTGAAACAGGTGGCCCAGCGATCAACGAAACGATGGATACCCTGGGTGAAGAAGCTCCGGCGTTGGTTGTGGAACCAATTTTCAACGGAAGCTTGGAGCTCATTATCGTCGGCAAATCGCTGTCCCTTCAGAGCTTTCTTGAGTGGACCGAAGATGTGGTAATCACACGGCGAGAGGTCGGAGCTGTAAGGGGGATAACCACATGCGCTTGACCAGATTGTGATATGTCGTCAGTACTGCTTCTTCCACGACGAAAATCCTTACAATTACCATCGGAATACCGATCTGCGTGACATGCACTCCGTGCCATACACATTTTGTATTCGACGATAGATTTTACTAGCACTCGCAATTTCCGCTGTTAAAAATCACACGACCTCACGTTGGCACCGTTTGGGGGCATCTATGATGCGAACGATGCCTTTTAACCTGCTCTCACGCTATCCCACACGCATCTAGCGGGATCTGACGATATCGCATGTATTCCCAGCACTCTGCGCCTTCTATAGGAGCATGCGCAGTCATCTTTCTCTTCAAATGGTGGAGTTATTACAGCAATGCCACTTTCATTTGGGTGGCCCTCATAGTATGCAGTTAGTTAATGAGTTCTGGTGCTTAAAACGTTCTCTTCCATTCTACTGCGCCAATTATCATCTTAATTGTCAGTCACGTAATATGTTTGTAATCTCATGTAATAAATATTTATTGATTTTGTTCTGTAATTAGAAAAATATCACGATTTTTTTTAGTAGTTTGTTATGAAAAATGGACATTTTAGTTGTAATGCAAACATTCACCTTATTTAATAGCAGACTTCTGTGATTGCATTTTTTCAGTACTTTACGTAACTACAGCTGTACTTTCTTAAGCTTAACGTAATCTATCTATTTTATTAGTGAATTATTGAAGAAGAATTTTTATTTCTCCTTAAACTTAATTTTTAGATATCATTAAAATTTTTTACTGTTTTATATTTCAATTATTTCAATATACTTAAATATTACTTTAACTTCTATATGTAGTCTTATAACTACAACTATACTATTTCTCAATAGCTCATTTAATAGCAAGACATTCAATCCAAAGACTGCGCGTGCATTTGGGCGCAACTAGGAAGCCCCTTAAATCTGCTGCACTGTTCAGCACAGTTCAGCAATGAGATTAGATAAGGCGAATATTTTTATTTAATTACAGTGTTTTCTAGCAACTGAATTTATTTATTAAAAGCTCAGTTTTAGTCGATTCATATATGCGTCAATATACAGTAAAGATTTAAACCTGTTCAACATAAATAAATGAAATACAAATAATGTTTAATTTCTTAATTATTTTTAAACATAAGGAGCATTTTCTTTCGGTCATGCTTCAGGGTATTTATTTTAATCTTCAAACTATTAAGATATCTCATTCGTAAAAATAATTTAATTATTAAATAATAATAAAATAATTTAATTAAATAATTAACTATTACTCAATGGCTCATTTAATAGCAAGACATTCAATCCATAGACTGCGCGTGTAGTTGGGCGCAACTACGAAGCCCCTTAAATCTGCTGCACCGTTCAGCACAGTTCAGCAATGTGATTACATAAGGTGAATATTTTTATTTAAATACAGTGTTTGGTTGCAACTGTATTTATTTATAAAAAGTTCAATTTTAGTCGATTCCTATCTGCATCAAGATGCATAAAAAGTTAAATCTGTTCAACATAAAGAAATGAAATACAAATAATGATTAATTTCTTACTTATTTTTAAACATAAGGAGCATTTGCTTTCGGTCATGATTCAAGGGTATTTATTTTAATCTTCTAATTATTAAGATATCTCATTCGTAAAAATAATTTATTATCTGTTTAATCAAAGTGTATGTATTATTCTTCGTTACAGTATTCATTCTACGTCATTGAAAAATAAAAACTCTGTTTTTTCTAAATAACAGAAGTTATACATTTTTCTGCTTTTTTAATTTCGAGGACATTCTTAACGCGTAGAATTTTAAGTTGATATTGTACCCTCATATTTTTTTTCTTAACAGAAAGAAGGAATATTTCTATATTAATATATATATATATATAATATTACTTCTTAGAAATTTTTTCTATGTACTGCAATTTTATGAGATATTACAATTTTCTACATTATCTTCCTTTTTCAAATTTCCAAAAAATAATAAAGCACATTTAGACACACAATAATTTTTAAAACTTATTGTCATATGAAGCATTTTTTTTTAATTATTATTATTAAGAAATGTTAAGAATGTTACAGGTATCATGGAAAATATATTAAAAAAAATAAAAGTTATACTTAGTTTGAAAATGTTAGAGGCTTATTTAGAATCTTTTAACAGACAGTTTTTTTTTTCTGAAACAATTTATGTCATTTTTTTTTCATCTGTCATAATGTTTATGAAACTTACGGTACATTGTTCTCTATTCTTTGATATTCGTACATGAAATAAAAAAATATCAAAGACAGACAACAAAAAATATGATTCGCAGTAAAAATGAATAGTTAGACAGTGTATTTTTAAAATTAAAATAATTATTTCAATTCAATATAAAGAAAAGAAAAACAAACATTGTTTGATTACTTCACTTTTAAAAATAACGTATATTTGATTTCAGTCATGCTTTAAGGAATTTATTTTTCTCTTTTAATTGAGATAAAACATGCGTAAAAACTGATCCGTTATCTTTTTTTCCAAGATGCTTGTATTATTTTTCGTTAAAATATACATTCTATTTGATTAGTTCTTTGAAAAATCAAAAAATGTATTGTGTTAATAAAATTTTTCGAGATATACTTAACGCGTACTACTTTTATTTTCATATTGTACTTCTTTCTTATTGAAATTAATTATATTTGCAAACAAAAGAGAAGACACTTCAGTATTATTTCAGAGAAAAATATTTTTTTGGCATACCGCAATTTTATTGGTTATTTCAACTTGCTACAATATCTCTATTTTTCACAATATTTCAAAAAATGAATAACGCTTCCAAGTTCAAACATTAAAAAACATAATAATTTTCAAAAAGTTATAGATATATAAAGCATTTTTAAAATTAAGAATTTGTGGAAATGTATTTATCATGAAGAACACTTTGTAACAAAATTAAAATACATATTTAGAAAGTTATTAAATATATTTATAAACTAGCTGTTACCCGTGACTTCGTTCACGTATCATTAAAAGAAGAATAAATGCATTAATTAAGCAAAATATTTCATTCCCGATAATTAGAAACGTAAATAATTAACTAACTCTTTATCACATTCCATAGGACACAATACAGTATTTCTATGTTCTAGAGGCCTTGACATAACTAAGTTTTAAAAAAGTGAAATTTTGTGACAAATAATCAAGAAAAGGAAACTGCAACCAATGAAAAAAGACAGGCCAAATAAAATCGAGGAAATCGGCGAATTGTGTAAAAACATAGTCAAGTTTACCTGGTAAACCATTTTACTCTTAACGCCTTTGTGAAACGTTTTAACCCTTTGGGGACGAGCGACACGTATACGTGACGCAATAGATGCTCAGGATCCTCGATTATTTCCACCAGTTACTTTTTATTGCAAACTTTCCCTTATTTAATGACAGCTTTTCTGTAATTCCATTAGGCGAAAATTTCTGTTTTGAAAAACCGGTGGTAAAAGATTAAAAAATCTGTAAAGGACGCTCGTCGCGAAGGGGTTAATAGCCATCCTTCAAAGATAATGGAAATAGTATATTCTTTTTCATTAAATTCAATTCTTGTGAATAGGGAGCACTAATTGTAGACCTAAATGCAAGGAGCTTAAATTTGACTCCTTGATTTAATGTATAACTGAAAAAAAAAAATCTTTATTTCTAAATGAAAATATGTTGACAGCCGATTTTTGTTCTCCAGAATAAATTGATTCATGAAGTTTGAATATGTGAAAATACGTTTTTATTTTTCAAAAATTTTACTGTAATCAAGATTTTTTTTTCTTTTCACCATCTATTCAAATTGAAACTAAATTCTTTTTTTTTTTCAGTTTTAATGAGAAAAAATATATTAATCCGTTTTATTTCTTCTTTTTATCTACAAAATTGGAATAATTTAGTTGCCATTTTTAGAGAAACTTCGTTAAAATTTACAAAAAAAAAAAAAAAAATCTCTGAATTTAAATTATTTTTTTAAATTCTGAGAGTTTATGACATCCTCGGATCAATGATAAGTAAATCGCGTTGCGTTCGACAATTTGAAAGAATTAATTGCGAAATACAAACAGGCGGTCAGATTTTAATATAATATATTCGTATTTCTTTTTCTTTTCCTAATAATCATGGTGTGGTTTTGGCAAAAAACTCTCATCTGTATGTAACTGATATTCATGATTAATAATCGGTATAGATTTTTTAAAAAAATTAAATTTTTCGTTTTAATTATGGCGTGAAACTCATCTACTTTCTGAACTTACCGATCCTTGTATTATTAATGTAAGGAATTGATTCACGCTCCTTGTAAAACACATTTGAAAATTTCCGTTTTATTTCAAGTATGACGTCACTTTTTCCTCAGAGAAATCTCTTTTTAATGGCATAATTCTTGTTAATTTTCTTTTTCTGGCAATCAGGACGTAAATTTTAGCGGAAAACTCACATTTGTATGTAACTGGTATTTAAGCTAATTATTAATCAGTATCGATAAAAAATATTTCAGTTTTTATCTTAAATATTACGTCCATTATCTATCTACTTTCATTATGCATTGATATTCAATATTCATGCTCCTTGTATTATTACGAATATTTGAAAATACATGTTTTATTTATGACGTCATATTTGTCCAAGCTGAGGAGAATCCTTTTCATAGTTCCATGGTCCAAGCGAAATCTATTTTTAATAATATAATTATTGTTCATTTTTCCTTCTAATTATAACGCAATTTTTGACAGAAAAAGATCTTTTTAATGTAACCGATATTCATACTTCATGTATAATAACAAATACTCCTTTTTTTTTTTCAAATATCACGGAAATTCATCTTCTTTTGAATTTTTTTTTAATTTTCAGTTTTCACGTGAAAATCTTTCAATTGAAAATTAATTGTTGAGGAAAAGTTATTTTTCCATTTTTTTATTTTTTGGCAACGATCAAAGCCCTAGCAACGATAAAGTAAAATGGTTAAATTGCATGGAAAATTGTCCATTTATTTTCTATGAAAATAACGAAATTTGGAATTATTAAGAAATATATTTGAATAAAATAAACAAAAACCAGCCTATGTTCAAATGAGTGTTATAATAATCCTATATGCAAAAATACAGGATCATTAAATGCTCCACTTTGACGTTGGCTTCAGCCTAATATTTGCACCAAATGGGATTTATAATATTATTAGGATTAGGATAACTACTTAATTTTATTTTCAGATTTTTGTTTTGTAAATATTTAAAATAAAATGGAATGAAATCATTAAGTAAACGCAGGAGGATATGAAAAAATAAAATTTAAAATCGTAAATTAGCAATAAAACTTCCATTTTCTTTATTTTTTATTTATTTATTTATTTTTTGCTTATAATAAAAAGAGAGTGTCAACTGAACCTATAAAATTAAAGCTAAAATGGTAAGCGCTTTATTTGATTTAATGGTACTTACATATTATCCATGCCTTATAGATATATTGCCAAAAATGGTTTGTCAATTGCCAATCTTGTTTACCCTTACCAATCATGTTCAAAACAGTAATTTAACATTATTAAATATGTAAATTTTTTAAAAATTTTAAATATGATAAAAAATAACTAAAACAAAACATATAAACTATAAAAAATAAATAATGGAAAAGTATAAACTATAAACTATAATAAATAAATTATATGGTTGTCAAAGAATGAAGGTTACTGTAATTAGTATTTTTGGCGTCATTGTTGGTGCCATTTTCCTTCTTGGCGCCTTTGCCGCCATTTCAGGGCACATATCATACATGTCTGTACGGAGTTATTTGTAGTATAATTTTCGTCACAAATTCTTGCCAAGCTAGGAGACACTTTGCGAAATATCCCCAAATTAGAAGAACAAAAATAAACAGCTTCAAATGAAGCCAGGTTGTGTATAGCTGACTAATTTGGCGAAATGCTCAATCAAATTCAGTAATAACCAAAATTGGGAATGGATCTTCTATGATCTGGTTCCATACGTTTTAGCATGGTGTGTTTGAGTATAATTAGCTGAATTGTTAAAAACAGGGAATAGAGAAGCTACTTTTTCCTCCCGGTACATGCCAGAAGAAGTTTTATGCATGTATTTTCTCTAGAAATATTGTTAGAATTTGTATTTATTTTTTCACAATTTTTGTGATTTATCAGATATTCAACGATATTAGTATATAAAATAAAGAAGATAAGGAATCAGACGACGAAAAATGCTTTCTTGAATAGAAAGAAATAGTTAGACAGTGTATTTTTAAAATTAGCTAAAATAAATAACTCTAATCAATATAAAGAAAAAAAATGCAAATATATTTCAATTTCTTAACTTTTGAAAAATAAAGTCTATTTGCTTCCAGGTCATGCTTTAAGATTTTTATTTTACTTTTCTAATTGGGAGAACTCATATATAAAAACTATTTAATTATATTTTTATTCAATGTGCTTGTATCATGTTTCGTTAAAGTTTCCAGTCTACTGGACCAGTTTTTAAAAAAATAAAAACTATATTTTTGTAACCAACATCTTTTTATCTGGCTTTATAAATTAGAAAATGTACTTAACGCGCATACTACCTTTATTTTATACTGTACTGCTTTTATTAAAAGAAAGTGATGATATTTCATGCAAATAAAAAAGTACAATGCTTATCCTTGAATAAACCTTTCAACATACTTCAATTAAAGAGGCTGTCATCTTTTTAGATTGCCTCCATTTTTTGCAAATTGTGATTTACAAAAATCAATAATGCCTTTGAATTCAAGAATATAGCACCGAAATAATAATGATATATATAAATATATTTATATATTAAGGAAAGAGACATTTTTCCGTGTAAGGGAACTGGGGTATAAATGGGACCAGGGATGGATGGGACATTCTCAATATTTCCGGCAATAAACATTTTTTTTTATTTGCTTCCTAGCCTCAAAGATGACGTGCTTCAGAACCAAAAGCAAGACCACATGGCTGTTTTCAATTTCCTTCAAAGTTGCATTTCCTGAAAACTTTGCTTAAAAGTAATTTTATTTATATTTGAAGTTGTTTACATATTTTATGTATTATAAACCACTAAGATATGTTATGGTTATTTATTTCAAGGCTCAATATTGGTAATTAAAAATAATGAATATTAACCATTGTGACAAAATAGTTTCTGAGACAAAATGGCTGACAATTGAATATATGTATCATGGGGATGATTGGGACATTTCAAATGGACTCAATTTTCATTGGGACTGCTTCATTCATCCCTAGAGGATACTGAATTTGTTTTTATTAACTACATAATATTATATAAGTTGATAAATTAATAATTTATGTTAATTATTTTTTTAACATTTCCTCCTTATTGTAGCCATCGTCGTCTTCAGCCATTGGATGTTCCTGTATATGGGCCTTTAAAGGCAAAGCTGAGACGAGTCCAAGATGACTGGCTGACAAGTAATCCTGGAGAGCATATTACAATTTATAACCTCTCAACTTTTGCCAAGGAGGCATTTTTGTCAGCTTTTAGTTCTGGCAACATAAACATAACCTGTGGTTTTAGGAAAACTGCCATTTTCCTTTTTAACAGCAATACATTGACTGAAACTAATTTTATACCAGCTTATGCGATTGACAGGCCACATTTAAAACATTTTAGACATACCACATTTATTGTGTTATTGATATTTGCACATCCGTGCATTTAATTTTGTAATTCATTAAAATTTCAGTTAAAATATATAATACAAGTTACCGTTTTTTAATGCATAATTAACTGTGTTTTCACTTCTTAGATTAGAAATATGATACATAACAGCCATATAAGATCATATATTACAAATATAATTACATATAAGTTTATAATTATAAATTTTAATTTGGTATCATTGAATACAGAGGGGAAAATATTTTTGTCTCATCCATCCCTTGTGTGGGGATGATTGGGAGAGAGAGGAACTTTTTTTAAATTTCATTATATATTTCTGTATAATAATAATCGTGGATAAATATTGTGCATAAGATGTAGATAAACACCTAATGTATGAAATGCGATATATAATATTAATAATAACTTAAATAAAATATTTAAAATAAATGTTTTTGTGAAAATGTCCCATTCATCCCCTATCTTCCCTATTTGTCTGTTTGTTGGCGACGTATACGAAAATCTATACCGCACATAGAGGTTTGTAAACTTTGATCAGGATAGACGATGACAAGTCCGAATGTACATAAAGGCTCATATTTTTAACTTTTTTTTTTGGTAATTAGCAGATATAGTAATTAAAAAAATTCATCGAACGCTAATGAACGGGTTTGCATTATTCTGGTGGTTACTTCTGCATGTTCGAGGAATGTGAGCTTTTTAAGTGCAGGCGTAATAAATGTTCCACTTTTCCCAATTGCTGCATCCCCTATGGATTTACAAAAAGTGAAAAATAA
The DNA here is from genome assembly GCA_963931845.1 of Maratus michaelseni. Lineage (NCBI taxonomy): Eukaryota > Metazoa > Arthropoda > Arachnida > Araneae > Salticidae > Maratus > Maratus michaelseni. Next base: position 287,908,607 of record OZ007596.1, read on the forward strand.
TAAAATTTTTACGGTGTCTTCCCTGTTGTAACGGTACCATATGTTTAAAACAATATTAGTATTTACTATTTCAAAAAAAAAAAAAATTATCTAAAAAACGATTTCATATTCGATTTAATGTTTTCCATTTAAGTGCAGTTATAAACTGCTATCGTCATGTCCAGAATGAAAAAACACACACACAAAAGAAAGTACCATTTAACCCCGATGCCTACTCAGTTATAATGGTTTCTTTTGTTTAAAATAATATTAATATTTACTATTTCAAAATATGTATTTTGATATGTGAATCGATTTCATATTCATTTTCATGTTTTTCCGTTTTATACGCCTACCATCACCGTGTGCCGCATGAAAAATAAATAAATAAATAAATATATAAATAAATAAATATATAAATACTAAGGTATAGTAAATTTTTCTTCTGCTTTCGACGGTTTTTCTCTAGAGAGATTGGTAGAGTGTTTATTTCTTTTTCACAATTTTTGTGATTCATCCGATATTCCACGATATTAGTATATGAAATAAAAAAGAAAAAGAGTCAGGTGACAAAAAAAAAATGAATACAAGAATTAGTTAGACATTGCATTTTTAAAATTAGTTAAAATAATTAACTCTATTCAATATAAAGAAAAAGATATATAAATATTTTTCGATTCCTTAACTTTTGAAAAATAAAGTGTATTTGCTTCCGGGTCATGCTTTAAGATATTTATTTTACTTATCTAATTGGGAGAACTCATACATAAAAAAATATTTAATTATATTTTTATTTGATGTGCTTGTATTATGTTTAGTTAAAGTAGCCATTCTACTGGACCAGTTCTTTTAAGAGTAAAAACTCTATTTTTGTAACCGAACATCTTTTTATCTTGCTTTATAAATAGGAAAATGTACTTAACGCATACTAATTTTATTTGATACTGTATACTGCTTTCATTAAAAGAATGAAATGATATTTCATACAAATAAGAAAAATATAATGCTTGTCCTTAAATAAACTTTTCAACGTACTTCAATTTCAGAGGCTGTCATATATATATATATATATATATATATATATATATATATATATATATATATATATATATATATATATATATATATATTAATAAAAGAGAAATTCCGTTTATTTGTCTGTTTGTTGGCAATGTATTCGAAAATCTGTCTCACATAGAGGTTTGCAAATTTTGATCAGGATAGGCGATGACAAGTCCGAATGTACCTACGGCACACATTTTTTTTTGTTTGGTAATTAGAAGAGATATTAATTTAAAACATTCATCAAACGTTAATGAGCGAGTTTGCATTGTTCTGGTGATCATTTCTGTGCACGTTCTGGAAATGTAAGCTTTTTAAGCGCCAGCGTAGTAAATGTTCCGTTTTTTATGCATTTTGGAGCCCCAATCGCCGGTTTCCGTATGGAGTTACAAAAAGTGAAAAATAATAAAGTTTTTACGGTACCTTCCCGATTGTAACGGTACAAATTGTATAAAACAATATTAGTATTTACTATTTCAAAAAACATTTTTCTGAAAATCGATATCATATTCGATTTCATGTTTTCCGTTTATGTGCAGCTATAAACTGCTATCGCCATGTCCAGAATGGAAACACACACACAAACACAAATAAAATACCATTTATTACCGGTACCTACCCAGTTGTAGCTGATTTTTTTGTTCAGTATTTAATATTTACTATTACATATTACAAATCAATATTTACTATTTGAAAATACGTAATTTCATAAATAAGTCGATTTCATATTCGTTTTCATATTTTATGTTTTATCCGACATCCCATCACCGTGTGCATCACCTTATGCCGGAAGGAAACAAAAAAAAAAATCAATAAATACCCAGTTATAATAAATTTTTCTCTGCTTTCGGCAGTTTTTTTCATTAAAAAATATACGAATAATTACTATTTGGAAAAGATATATATATATTAAGTCGTTCACAGCAATCGTAGGGGGCGTTTTTTTCCCTCGGTGTTTTCGGAAATATCATTTCGAGCTTTAAGATAATGTTTTTTTGTTTAGTTTTGCATCGGAAGTGTTTATATATTACTAGCTGTTTAACCCGTTCTACGCAAGGGAGTTCATGAATTTAATTCTAAAACCAAAATTAAAAATAAAAATCAGTACAACCAAACTAAATTTTATGAACATAAAAATTTGTTATGTCTTTATTTCAGTCTTTATGTCAGTATTTACGCAATCTAAAAATCCGTGGTAAAAAGTAGCAGTACGTAAAAAATTCACATCAAATAGACATAATTATGATCGAATATGAAATGAAACTTAGCATAAAAACGCAATGACAACAAACAATTTTAAATTATCTAAATAAGAAATAAGAATTCCCCTGTTAAAATGTTGAGTTGTTCAATAACTATTCGAATTAGAAAAGTATTTTTCTACTACTGTGCCTTTTTTTAATGAAATTTGATTTATCATGTTGCTTTTGCAGCAGACGATAAAATGATATTTTTAGAATAAGGGAATAAATAGACTAAAAAGTTTTGTTGATGTTTGTGATAAAATGTTTTTGTTTATTTTTTTTAAAAGGTAATAATTAAGCTCAATAAAATAATTACCCGTGAGGAGGCGTGGAGTAAAGTGCTCCACAATAAATAACTAACTTTAACTGTTGGTATTTATCAACTGAATACGGGCTCTGTACTTTTATTAGGAACATAAATTTAATTTTTACGAAAACTGTAATTCTAAAATAGCGGTATTATCTATATAAAATAGCGATTAAACGTTACGGGTGAAGCTAAACACGTTAAATTTGTTAAATGTAATTAGTTCTGTTGAAATCAGAGCAGTAGATTTGGATTTATTAATAAGGAGGAAATTAATGAAAAAGCCGCCACCAGGTGGCGAGTGTTCAAGTAAAATAAATGTGATATTAAATAAAAAGTAGTTTATCCACATCCCTCCCCATTCCCTCAATTTCAACAAATAACCTGTTAAATTAAGTTTTCTGTATTAATAATCTCTATCATACTAATTTATGCCATGTAAAAAAAACCTTAAACCCAGCTAATTATCATTCATTAAATCGATAAAATCCTTTTAAATTAAGTTTTTAGCATTTGGCAATGGTTAATAATTAAGATGATTGTCTACATATCATATAATCTCTGATCCATCAATTTTAAACACTCGACTCGCAATCTCAATTGTCCCTATACCTTGATCTATTTAATGACTTCTGCGGAGATTTTATACAACCAACCAACCGAAGATAAAAAAGCGTATTTTTGAAGATATCTCTTTGTGGATGGATTTTAATTAATATTTAATCTATCAAAAATCTATTTAAAATTTTCTAATTTTTTGCCCCAATCGTCCATGGGCCCTCTACCAGCTACCCGACTGCAGGATTTCGTATCCCTGAGCCCTGTGGTTTTCGAGTTTTTGAGGTTACATAGATACGCGCACGGATTTTAATAGTATAGATTCTTGTTAATTATTTTTCCAGGCAATTAATTTCAATACTGGCATAGGGGAAATTATGATACTTTAACGAAATAATATTAAATCTTATGTTTTATCAACAAAAATGGAACTATTAACATTTGTCATTTTTTTTAGGTAATCGAGTTATTTCTTTTAGTTTTAAGAATGAAAATAGCTATTTCTCGCTATCCATGACATCATTTTCGACATAGATAATTTTGAGGAGCATATTATTGACATTTGCTAACCATTTTCTTTTGAAACTCCTTTTTACTTTTTTAAAATTTAAATAAATACGGTATAGTTATATTAGCCGTGCGCAGACGGTAAAACGCCAAGTATTTTACCATACAAAAGAAAAAAAACCCAAGATCATTTTATTTCACCAATCAAAGGCTGTCCGTTTTATTTACGATGTATGACGTCATATTCACCTGTTTCCTATGGTTACGCATATTGAAACTTGTATTATTATCAAAAACTAAAAAAAGTATGTTTTACTTCTAATAATATTATTTAATCTTCTTTTTAATTCTTTAATATTTTTATTTTATTTTTATTTTTCACTTGAAAAGTTTCAATTGAAACTAAATTGTTGAGTAAAAATTATTATTCCGGGTTTTAAATTAGTTTTGGCAACGATAAAGTATTAGCAACGGTAAAGTAAATTTAACCATTTTAAAATATTATACGAAAAAGTGTCCATTTATTCTCTATGAAAATAACGAAATTTTGAATTATTAAGAAAAATATTTGAATAAAATGAACAAAAACCAGCCTATGTTCATTTGAGGGTTATAATCATTCTATATGCAAAAATGCAGGATCATTAAATGCTCCATTTTGACGCTGGCTTCAGCCTAACATTTGCACACAATCAGATTTATAATATTATTAGGATAATTTAATTCTCGAGAATTATTTCTCTCGGTAGCATTTCTCGGATACTCGGATATTTCTAATAGTGTTTCAAAAGAAGGCGAGGGATTTGGAAAGATTTTCTTTTAAAAATACAAAATCATACAATTTCTAGGTTCTTTATAAAATCAGACTATATGACTAATTGATATATATATATATTTATTTATACATATTTATATATTATATAAATATAAAGAAATAAAAAATACAAAAATAAGAAAACTATATGGAGAAGTATAATGCAGTAGTCACATAAGTGTACAGAAAGACGTGGAATGTTTTTCTAATAACAAAAATTTTATTGCCCAACTAATTACAATTATTTACTTTTAGAAATATAAAATCATGCAAACTCAAAGTTAGTTTTCCGAAGCAGACCGAAGTGTACGTAACACGCCCGGTTGTACGTTGCCGAGGGCAAAGTGGCATGCAACTCAATATTCGGCAATAAGAAATGTTATTGTACTAATGCCAGCAGTTGTGGAACGGTTCAGTCCAATTTGCAACACAATTATAATCACAAATGTTCAATTTGATCAATGTCAGGGATAGAAGAACACATGCCAGACATGAAAAAGCTCAGAACAGAGAAAATGATCAACATAGCGTGAAATAAAGATTTCTGCTTCTTTATTTGTCACATGGTGGCTTCAGGGTCAGATTAATGCAGGGGTATGCGGAACAACAGCCCCGGGGCACCCATTTAAAGATGCCTCCATGGGCGTGCGCAGGATTTTCGTTAAAAGGGAGCCAAATGTAAAATTTTGCTAAAAATTTACCAATATTCTAACTTTTTCAAAGAATTGAGGGGTGAGGGATTCTCCCCTGCTTCCGTACCCCATGCTCCCCTCCCCTTCTCTCCCCCTCCAAAAAAAACAACTACATCATCAGAAAACTAATGATTAAAATTTTATTGTAACCTCTTAGTAGTTCATTGTTTTCAAGAGAAATTTTTTATTGACGTTATCCTTGTAAAAAGGCAAATTAAAACCATTAATGATGACTAATTTGGTCAGTTTTCTTTTAGACATCTTGTGACATACGTGTGATAGTATGACAAATAACCAAGAAAGACTGAAATAATTGTATTGGCATTTCAACGCCACGTATGAGCCCTTATATTCCTATACGAAAAGAAGTGTATTCTATCATCTCTTAAAGTTTTAATCATCATTCTTATAATACCATGTATACAGATTAGAATAGTATCTAGTACAAAATTTATATACTATGGAATTTAGTTACTTTGGTATAATTCAATAAAACTTTCTATGGATAGATAGAAAAGCTCCCCCTAAAAATAATGCTTGCCCCAGGGATCGTCCCTGGGTGGCTTAATTCTGGAACCCCTACAGTGCTAACTGACGATGACAAATTCAGCTAATCTGGCTTTTTTTCGTCGATCAAATTATCCCTTGTCTTTCTGTTTATCTGTTTGATACAACGTGCTTACGTCTACAATTTTAGAATTATTGAATTATTATTATTATTATTATTATTATTATTATTATTATTTTGTTCACTCTACATATATCATGAAGGACATCTTTTAACAAAATAACAAAATTTATTCATTTCGAAAGAACAGAGCTACCTGTCATTCGAATTTCTGAGCAGAAAAATATACCTTTAGTTACCACAAAAATTCTGCAAATATACAAAAAAAAAAAAAAAAAAAAAAAAAAAAAGATTTTTCTTAGAAATTACCGGTAATTAAAATCCGCAGAATTGGTACCTCAAACAGTGCTTCCTAAATATATTTTCTCTCTGACATTTTTCTGTGTATTTTCTAAAAAAGTGGGATGAACATATTAGGTTAACACAAGTAGATTATAAAAATAAAATGAAAAATCCTAAATTATATAAAAAAAAGTTTTATTTGCTTAAAATGACAAGACTGTTTAAATTGAACGGAAGAAAATAAAAAAAAAATTAAACATGCTATCATACATATTGAATTTTGTATTAAATTGTTCGCACTTTTCTAATAAATTAATAACAAAGATTAATTTACTTTTAATTTGATAGTTTTTATTAAACCATATTAAAATATAATTTCTTTAAAGCGTTTTAAAATACAATTTCTTATTTATACATTAAAATATCAGTTTTCATTATCGACAGAAAAAGAGTTACCTTGTTAATTTTTAAATTGTAAAATAGTAATTTTTCTTTAACAAAAATTTTTCTGAAACAAGATTTTTAAGTTTTATTGTTTATAGTGTAACAAATAGATAATAACAATTGTTTTATGAAAACAAAAGTAATAAAAATAGTTCGATTGTAATTATCTAAATATCATTAACTTAAATTTTATAATTTATTTAATTAAAAAAAGGTGAGGAATAATTAAATTAAACATTCTAACACTTTCATTTTTCTTTGTGTTAAAGAGTAGAAGTGAAAGTGCTATGAGTTTCATATTTCATTTATTTTTTAATTTTATTTTGCAAAAGCTGAAAATAATTTAGTTTTATTTCTGTAACACATTTTCTTCTGAATAATATATTTGATTAAAAATTTAATTGGATACGCATGTATATTTGTGCTAGGAACTTAATTTAGTCGAGTGATTGCTAAAAATTATTTTAAGCAATAAATATATAAAAATCTTAATTATATTAAAAATATCAAAACCTTCCAAACATCTGAAATGTTTCTTCAAATTTCATTGTGTTTTCTAAAAAGATTATCGAATATATAAGATATATAGGACTTCTTATCTTAAAAAAAAAAAAAGAAAAAAAAATTAGTCACAATATAGTAGAAGCTGAAAATTGATATGTAATATTTATTATTTTAGAAGTAGTATTTATTCTGATCGACGCTTTGGCGTTGTTCTATAATATTTGCAGAGTGTTTAATAGCTATGTTATAAATACGAGCTGAATTGATATGCATTGATTTTGCGTCCTCATCTCCTCCAACAAATAGCGTTAAAAAATATATATATAGATTTTTTCATTTTCTTTCAATGTAATTTATGATCTACATTTGTTTCTTCTCCGATTAATTTTGTTTGAAGATTGTTTAAATATACAGAGTGATTTTTTTTTTAAGTTGTGAAAGTAAAACCCTATAACAACAAAAAAAAAACACTGATCCAGATGACCTGAAATTTCACTAGTGTGCTCCCATAGCAATGGGATTTTTTAGACGTGGTAAAAAAAAAAAAAAAAAAAAAAAAAAAAAAAAACTTAAAATCCCACTGACAGGTGGCGTTGTATATGCAGTTACTTCGGGAGACGACCTTACGCACGACACACGTACCGTGGCATAAAAACGTGAAGCAAGCGCACTTCGTTTTCATTACTCTACGGATATCCTCGCAATGACTGTGCCATTGACAGACCGTGTGTTGTTAGTGAAATTGTATTATCAGAATGATGACAGCATAGCAATTGCTCTTAGGAGACTTGGACACTTAAAAATTTAAGTGTCTGTAAGTAAGACTGGTGTACTGAACCTAAAACCTGGTAGAAGATGGAAACCAGTTGAAGTTAACATACAGAGCCATCTGTCGGTGCAATTTTAAGTTTTTTCTTAACTACGCCTAAAAAAATTTCATTCCTTTGGTTGCATACGGGTGAAACTTCAGGTTATTTAGTTCAATAGTTCTTTTGTTATAAGGTTTTACTTTCACAATAAAAAAAAAATCAACCTGCATTATACAACATTATACATTAACGAAATCCTTACAATATGCTTACAATTCATACAAAGATGAGTCTGTTGCGAACTTTGTTCAAATATCTTCACTACTGTTAAAGTTATGAGCGAAAACGCGACTTCGGATTGGAATAAGACGCCCTGTAATATCGATTAAATAAATGAATTTTTGACCCTAGTTTCTTATAAAATAAATTATTTTTAGAGTGTTCTGTACTAGTTCTCTGTAAAAATCATTTATTGTGCAGGAATCCAGGGTCAAAAATTGATTTATTTAGTCAAAATTACAAGACACTTCAATCTGAAGTCGCGTTTTCGTTCATAACGTTAACAGTAGTGAAGATATTTTAACAAAATTCTCAACAGACTCATCTTTGTATGAATTGTAAGTGTATTGTAATGATTTCGTTAAAGTATCTTCACTACTACAGGGTGATTATAAAAAAACTATCCCGATATATGAGTCCTTAACTATTACACCGTTCACAGAAACTGACTGAAATTTTGGTTTTAAGTATTTTGAGGTATGCGCTCAAGAATCGTATGAAAAACAACAGTTAAACACTAACAGTTACGGTTACAGTGACAAAATTTTGAAAATTTCAAATGGCAACACTTATTTTTTTATTGGAATGTGATCTTCATAGTGAAAAACCATAAAAAGCGTTGGAACGGTACCTGTAGCACGAAAATTGCCGGTGCTAGACAGACTAAGAAGAAAAGTGAAAACAACCAATAAGGACAGAGAATCAACAGAAAACAAAACATTTTATTGTGTTTCACAAATTTCCACGTCACACACGAAGACACGATGCATGCGGCAGATGATGGGTAGCACTAAATAATAAAATGTTTTACTTTCTCTTGCTTCTCTGTCCTTTATTGGTTGTTTTCACTTTTCTTCTTAGTCTCTCTAGCGCCGGCAATTTTTGTGTTACAGGTACCGTTTCAACGCTTTTTATGGTTTTTCACTATGAAGATTACATTCCAATAAAAAAAATAGGTGTTGCCATTTGAAATTTTCAAAATTTTGTCACTGTAACCGTAACTGTTAGAGTTTAACTGTTGTTTTTCATACGATTCTTGAGCGCATACCTCAAAATACTTAAAACCAAAATTTCAGTCAGTTTCTGTGAACGGTGTGATAGTTAAGGACTCATATATCGGGATAGTTTTTTTATAATCACCCTGTATTAAAGTTATGAATGAAAACGCGACTTCAGATTGGGGTGAGAAGCCCTATATTTTTGACTATATAAATTGATTTATGAACCTGGTTTCCTATACAAAAGTTGTTTGTTACAGTGTCGTGTACCAACCCGTAAAGTTTGTACCATGAATTCGGGATCACCCGAATGTATAAGTTTGTAGGTAGGTGGCATGGTGTGTTTCCCTGTTTGCAATAGTATGGGACATGTTTGATTTCTCTTTTCTGAGTTTTGGAATAAGGTGGTTGGTGTAGAAGTGTGCATGATGGACTCCTATATATCAGTGCAAAGAACTGTTATCCAAATTCTTCATGATACTGCAACACCTTGCTGCAGCTTAAACAGGACATCAAAAACTAGCATAGGAAGAAACTCTTGAAAGCTTTTTCCTATGCTATTCCTATCTTCTTATGCTATCCTAGCCCTCCACGAGGAAAACGCTAGGCTACTGAGAGGACCCTTGCTGAAAATATTTCGATGGGAGGTCGACGAACGTCCTTAGTACAGGCTCAAAATCACACCATGTGACTCCTAAATCTTTGGACCCTTAAAAAAATCCAGAAATGTATAAGTTTGTAGATAGGTCGCATGGTGCGTGTCCCAGTTTGCAATACTAAGGGATATGTTTGCTTTCAATTTAATGAGTTGTGAGATAAGGTGGCTGCTGCAGAAAGGTGCGTGATGGATAGATTAGTGCAAAGAACTGTTATACAATTTCTGCCTGATACTGCAACACGTTGCAGAAGCTTAAGAGCCTACATCAATTATGCGAAAAAACGCGCAAGCTAATGCTAAGTCTATGGAAAGATTCTTGGCAGATTTCTCGCTCGTGTTTTGATATTTTTAAATGATGTTTTTTGCATAGGATAGCTGAGGTCGATCTCTAACGTTGTTACTTTTTACTTTTTTGATTTTGGCTCCAGTTTTTTTATATAAGGGTACTTCCAGTTTCAGAACCGCTTCCAACCGGTTCCAAAATTGAAAATGTTCGCTTAAGGTTCGAGTCCTGGTCCCGGCATATTTTCACTCTGTTGGAAAAATCTCAACTATGATACTCCAAACATTGAATATTAAAATATTCTTTAGATATATTTATATTATATTTTTCATTTGGGTAAATCATATAAAAATGCTGTTTAGTATTGCTAATGAGCAATCTAAAGATACATATATTAAATGTAAAAATTCTGTTAAAATTTTTATTTAGAATGTTTTTCACCTAGCACACGGAAATTTTCAGAAATTTGTTCTAGCCAGTATATCCAGTAAACGTAAAAGCTCGGACCACCTGATTCATAGAATTAAAATACATATTACATACGCGTTAAAATACATACATATTAAAATACATATATATTAAAATACATACACATAGAATAATATTTCTGATCTCGTATATCACACTTATAGAATGATGAAAACAAAATTTAGTCAGGGTGTCTGTACATATAGAGAATAATTTATAGTAAAACAATTAAAAATCTTAGAAAGAAAACAAAATTCATCACTAGGAAAATTTTGAAAATCATTAATTATCTATCTTTTTTTGGCATTTTTTTATTGACAACAAATTAACTGTGATAGTACAATTTTAGAAATATGATTTGTATTTCTTTACTTCTTTGTACTTCTGTTCTCTGAAATGCCCCCAAAAATGCTTTTCTCGTATCGCAATGTCAGTATAAGCATATGAGTTTCATCAATTTTAGTCCCTACATACGAAGACTGCAAAACCTTTTTCTAAACTTTTATATAAAAATAAGACTTTTTCATATACGAAAACTCTAAAGAACTGCCTAAAACCGTTACCAAAATAAGAAATGTTTTTTCGAAGATTGAAAAGATAGTTTCATTATTATTTTCATTTTTTTCTACCTTTGAAATTTATAAAAGAGGCATAACAAAAATAATAGTTCTCAGTATGTTTCTTGAATTCAGAAAATATACAAATATTTCTTATATAAGGCTTTCTTTGAAAGAGGTAAACATACTTTTCCAGTCAAAACTTTGTGTTTCATTTTTTTTTAATGGGATAGTAAAATTTATTCAAAAAGAGAAAGAAAAATATTTACAAACAGCTCATTAAAAACTTTCGAATGAGATATACGAATTTTTCGGAGAAATAAATATACGCCTAACGAAGGCGCTTTTACTGGATGATTATAAAATTCCTGGCAATAATGAAATAGCAAATTAGGCAACGGAAGCAAACAAAAACTATATATAGGGTGTCTTTAAAACAGACTGACGGTTTAAAATAGTACAGTGAGCAAACAATGGCAGTTTTTAAACTTATTTTTGCAGGAGATTATTTTGTGTTGTCGGGAATTTATTTGGATATCTACAATGTTTTAGTACAAAGTAAAACAAGTTGGAATTTGTACGTCAAACGTGACAAATGAGGTGCGTTCGTACAACAGCTAGTTATATAAATATTCAGATCTTGATGATTTTTAATTCTGTGAAATGAATTATATCGTCTGCAGATTAATTTATATCATAAAAAAAGTGCCTCGGTCGCTTGACGGTTAAACCTCGGAAGTTCCTATAACAAAAAACACCGATTAAAAAAAAAATCAAATTTCTTAATAAATATTTTTATTAATATCTTCTAAAGTATTGATTCGATTTTCATAAAATTTGAAATGTCTCGACGAAATTCTGCAAAAATAATATATCTTAAATTTCAAACCGTTTGGTTGGGTAGCTTTTGCGCTGTTATATGCGGACAGACGGACGGACGGATCAGACGACGACTATAGGTGCTACGTATTTATATAATTACGAGCGCACCTAAAATGACAAAAGTATCTTAATCTATGAAAACATACTATCTATATATATTGTAGAGCACAAACGTGTCCGTGCGTAAGGCTGATGTCATTTTGCGAATGGCAACACTTGACGATGAGATTTTGGTTTTGCAATTTTTCCTACTGCATTTTTTAAATTTATAAACACTGCATATTTTTAATTTTTACACCGCTATATAAGGAAAAATTCTACTTCCAAATACAACTTCTTTGAAAACTGTATCGCAATTTACTCATTTTTCTAGCATTTAAATTAAATTTCAAACGTGATTTTTTTTTTCAATCCATTTCTATCGCTTAGAGACGATTGCAAAATATTAATCCGTTAACACCTTAAATAATATATAAAGTTCAGCATTTGTTTCCAGTTAATCGTATATATTATTACATAACCGTAATTTAGCACTATTCTGCCATACTATTCCCCATACTATGGTCAGAATGGAGTTAAATTACGGTTATGTAACCGTTTTCTACAAAAACGAGCAAATGACTGGACAGTTTGCTGCAAATTTTTAACAGTGAGCTTACGCTATAAAATATTTCACCGTAAGAAAACGGTCATTTTAACGGCAAAAAACGTCACACTCATTCAACCATAGTTAGTTGTTAATTATTTAATCACGTTAGTATAACTGTAAGTAACTAAACTCTGTGGCACTACAATCCTTAGGCATCATGGCCTATAGTTCCCAATTGCGATTTCTTGGCTATGGGTCCTGTGGTGCTACACAGCATATGTCCCGGTCAGGGGATCACTACAGCTTAGAAACACAGTGGTTAGATCTCGAGAAAACATGGTACTCATTTTATTGACCACGAAGGGATGAAAGGTTAAATAAATCTTGCCCAGTCCGGAGTCGAACTCTCTACCTGTAGCGTGTTAGCGTGACGCTCTGACTACTAAGCTTCTTGGCTTCCCATATTATATAACCATGAAGAATTCTCATTGGTCAGGATAAAGATTAAATTACGCTTACGTTACTGATTCACGAAAAAATTCTAAACAATAATCTATATATTTAAAACGCAAGGCCGAAAATTTTGACAGTCCGTGAGAGATAACTGCTGCATCAATTCACTTCACTTTGGTCTTAAATGAAAGATTTTAGTCTACAGATGTCACAAGTTTAGTTATTGCGACCCTAATTACTATCATTTAGCGATAATATACAATTAAAGTTCGTGTTCCGCGCATGTGTAGTGATATGTTCCAAACTCGCATTAGATTCATCACTTAGTGCATGCGCAATATATTCAGATTTCTTCTTTAAAATAGGCCAAAGAAGTGTGTTTGTGTGTTTATTTCGAGATTTTGGTGAGTATCCAAGTAGCACAAAATGGTTGGGTTAACGTTGGAAAATTGTTGGCTAATTGTCGTTCCACGTTGGCCCACAGTAAGAAATGTTCACCTTACCGTACAATTAGCCAAAAAACTATTTACCAACAAAGGCCCAACAGTGGTCCAACTGTTCGCTGCTAAGAATCCTGCTTAGATATAAGGGTGGGCCGAAAAAAACTTTTTTTTATTCGCTATACCGCGGAAAACTTTGCTTTAGGGTTGCTTAGTAAAATAAAAGGAATATATATATATATATATATATATATATATATATATATATATATATATATATATATATATATATATATATATATATATATATATATATATATATATATATTAAATTTTAATTTTAGCGGCAGAGCTGCTCAAACAAATTTTTTGGAAAGCAATAGTTTTCTTTCTTTTTTAAAAGCTATAAAAGAAAAAAATACCACTATAGTGAAAAATCTTTAAAAGAAAGATATAAAAATACATTATAATAAAAAAAGAAGCAAAATTACTTCATTTGAGGTAGCGCAAAGCATTTAAAAAATCCTTAAGTTAACGCAATCAAGTTGTATTCACTCAGTGAATGTTGGCCGGGTTGTGGGCTGGTTCTTTTTTTTCTGTTTTGATTAGCTATACCGAAAAAACTTGTGTCTAGGGTAGCTAAGTAAAATGCAAAAACAAAATAAATAAAATTTTACTTCTGGTGGTAGCGCAAAAGGCCTAAAATTTGAGAAAAAAATGCGTTTTAGGCCAGAAGTTCGGAAGAGGTTTTTGTATATTTTCGTTTACTGTTATATTATATTTTCCTAGATTAAGAAACATCTGTCTTTTCTTACAGTGTACTTAAAGTGAGCTTAGCGTAAGCTCGACGTTAATCTGGGGGTCCACCTATTATTCTACCAATTACTTTGTTATTTACTAAATCCATTTTTTTCATGCTGCAATAATTTGAAATTTTACCGTCAAAATTTCGGGCAAACAACACTTTAGAAAGAGCGATGAGCTTCATAATTTAGAAAACAGTTTCATAAGTGAAAAAAAGCATTTTGGACCATGATTGAATTTTTTTTCTAAAAATTTATTTTAAAAAGTAAATTTGGGGGCCCCTTTGTATTTATTTGGGTAATTACGGCTTTTCGGTAAACAGGCACTGTAGCCAGCTACATTCTGCAATATGGAGACTCTGGTTCAGTATTTCTTGGACAACAGCGATATCCGATTCTTTACGCGTGATTTAGAAAAATAATAATAAAAAAAAAATTATAACCTACAATTTTATAACAGATATTGATTTCTAGATGCGTCAAATATGTGAATCCAAAATTACAGCACATTCCACCCACTAATTTTTGAGTTATGATTAAACAACACCACTACCCGATTGCAATGATTTCAAAAGTGTTTAACACTAGGAATTCTAAATTTTAAACCTGCATAGTTCCAGAATTACTTAAACGAAAAAGTTTATTAGGTAACATTTACCGAAAAAAACAAATATGATGTCGAAATTGTGTGTTCAGACATACAATTTCAGACTTTACAATTTTAATATGAAGATGACCTTTAAGTTAATTTTTTTCTCTACGGAAATTGAAAGAAGACGTATTTTACAGTTCAGTGGTTATTTTTCATTTCTCCTGGGATAATATTGAGATTGAGATGCACTGGGTTTTTTATTTCTTTATGTTTTGACCAACACTGTAAATATCGTTTCCAATATCTTCCAAAAATAAGGTTACTTCGTATTTAATTAAAATTTCCAATCTTCAGCTAAACTTATATCACTATATATTTGTTGACAAAAGTCTATAAAAACTATATACTAATTAATTTTACAGCAGAGCTGAAATTATAAGCAACAATTACTAAAATACAAAGGATCCTTTGTATTTCATCCTCTGTATTTCAGTAATTTACAGCGTAATTTCAGCTCTGCTGAAAAATTAATTACTATATAAATATTCAACGATACTGGGTTAAATTTGTCTCATGTATGCCATTAGGAGTTGTGCTCATGGTTGACGTTCTATTTTGTGCTGCAAAGTTGTAGCCTAGCCATACAAGAGCGAGAAAAATGCTAAACCAGATGTCGTCCGGATGGCTTAATTGGTAAAGCACTTGGTGCGCTATACCAAGGGATCCAGGATCGAACCTAGGTCTGGACATTTTTTCACTCTGCTGGTTGTTTAGTAAAGTGATTTTTCACATCCTTTGCATTGCTATAAAATCTTTTAAAAATTCCGCATAAAATAGTTTTTTTAAACGTTATTTTGATTTTTAGAATGGCCAATCGTTCGCAGATTAGCCAATTTCTGAAATTTAGAAATCCAGAAAATACCAAGACTCAGATTTAAAAATCCTGAGATTGGGAAGAAAAAAAATCCACCTGGATCCCCAAGAAGAGCTTTTCCTGAATCGAATTAAATGTGGATGGCAAATAATTATTCTACAATAATACTATGAGAGCTACTTGAATCATATTAATTTTCTCACGCATGAAAATTAATTATTTAAGATATAAACATTATTAAACTAATGCAAGAGAGTTTATTCATTTTGTTATAAACTTTCGGATTTGAAAGTACTGTATAAAAACTTTGTGCTACACAAAGCATAAAGCTTTTTGAATTTTAAATATTATACGTTTTTAATAGACACTATTATTTACATTAAAGCTCTCGGCTTTCGAATTGTAAAGGCATGAGTACTGATTGTATTGGCTGTAGTGACAATGTACACTGTGAAAAAAGCTGCGTCAAACTGTCCAGTAATTCTATCGTTTTCATGGATAACTGTTATTTTACCATATTAGGAATTGTTCTCATTGCTCAGAATAGAGATAAATTACGGTTATTTAACCATTTATATATTTAAAACACAAGACTATTTTTTTATTCATATACTTAGAGCTTTCTACTGAACCAATTTTACTATTATTTTTTTAAGGGTGTATTCAAATCCAAACTGCTTATTTTGAGACACATTTGTAAATTCATTTTTGCTCTAAAATGCATCCAATTGGCAGGTTCTCTTATTCAGAAACTTTATAATGTCCCCACTGTATCGATTTTTGATAAAGGCAGAATACATTTCAAAAAATGCTGTCAAAGTGGACATTTTGAACCGAATTTCCCGAAGCGATAGCGCTGGAAACAAAAACAAAATGATCGTACTCTGAAAATAATTGTCTGTAAATCAATTTCTAATTAATTGAACGAAAAACAAAAACAAGGGGCCCTTATAAATGTCTTTATAAATCACGCCGCCAAGTTTCCTCTTGTTACTTTTAAAAATGAGTCTGAGAATGTGTCTCAAAATTTTGAGTTGTTGAGCGTGGAAAAATATTGTTTTTGAATACCGCCTTAAACGAAAGCTGTTCATGCTCGCACTAGCTATTTTTTTTTAATATTCCCATTTGTTAATTTTATTTTTAATTTTGAATGTTTTTAAGGATATTTCTTGAAAATTGTGGCAATCGGTTTATTTCGATTGTTGTAGAGAAAATAGAAATAATGAAAAATATTTAGACACGTGGGTTTTTTAAATTTATTTTTTAATTTGGACGATAAATTTCGGTAAAAATATTTAAACACGTGTACTTAATCTGTATAAGGCAATAAAAATTCTTATTTGTGCTTACTGTGACGTCACGAGAATATTGTAATACGAAATTATTTTATCTTTATTCATTAAACATTTATTGATGCTCTTTTCATATTACAAAATAATCATGATTTTAATTTAATAGACCGTGACCATCAGAGAGGCTCGAAGTCCCTACAAATTAATTGACATCATTTTTAGAAGAAAGCATCCTTTTAAAATCACGAAACTGCTCTGTTTTCCAATAACTGCGTAAAATGACATCATTTTCAAAGATTTTTCATCCATCAGCTCTGAAATTAGAGATTAAACTCTCAAGAAGATAACGTCTTCAACTGTCAAAATCACGTAATTTTAAAAAGGCATTCAACTGAAAACGTATATTTTAACTCAGACAGCTGAAACTTTTTCTAAATTTATGTCTAAATGACGTAATTTACATTGGATTTTTATTCATACTACAGAAATTTACAAAAATTTTCAGAAATTTGCTGAAATCACCCACTCGTAGACAGTCAATGGTGAGGTATAGGCTCAAAAAGTCCACGAGGGGAAAAATAAATTCTGCCACTTACCGGACCACAGCCCTGGGATTAGAAGGATTTATGAGGAATTTTCACTGCGGACTTTTCTGTCCTCGTCAAAAAATTGTAGTGCACTTTTGGTGGCCCGCCAATACCCAGTTGCTATTGATAAACATATATAATAATGGTGGCAACAATTAGCGCAATCACTTTCGGTTTTATCGCTCTTACATCACTTCTAAATATAGCACAATTTCAATTTGCACATCACTAATAAGAAAAAAAAAACATATATATACACTGGCCTCCAAAAGCTAAGGTACAACCGTTTTTTTGCGCCTAATTTGCAAATGAATGGATATAGAAACAACAAATTTGGAGGAAATGTGCGCTAAACTGTTATTTATTAAATGCGACATAGAAATTTACTTAAGTTAAACGTATAAATGAAATTACAACAAAAAAGCACTCATGGTGGAAAATTCCATTCTTGGAGAAATCAGTACATCGCAGTATTATGCAGTAAAATGTGACAGAAGCATTAAAAAACTGGTTCTAATACGGAATATGTCCACCCCGGACTTGAATGCATTGGCGGCATCGACTTTCCATGCTCTCAATTAAATTGTCGGACACCGAAATAGGTAACGCTGACCAGACTTAGAGTAAGCCTTGTTCCAGCTCATTTAATGACCTTGGAGGAGGACTCAAAGCCGCAACCTGTCTTCCAAGATAGTCCCAAAGATGTTCTATCGGATTCAAGTCTGGAGAGTGAGCTGGCCATTCCATTTTCTCCAAACCGTGATCCTCAAGATAATCCTCAACAACCACAGCTCGGTGTGGTCTCACATTATCATCCATTAGAATGAAACCATTGCCAACAGCACCAGCATATGGGCGCACATATGAATCAAAGATCTCAACCCGATATCTCGCACCAGTCACAGTTCCTCCATGGAACACATGCAGGTCAGTGTGGCCGCCGAGTGAGATACCTGCCCAAACCATGATTCCAACGGTTCTGTACCTGTGTGTCTCGACAGTCTTTGATTGATGGTATTGAGTGCATTGTTCTCTCCAGATCAGAAGACGTCCTGAATCGCTCTCCAGTGTGAATCTGGACTCGTCTTTGAAGAATACAGAAGCCCACTGTTGTCTGGTACAGAAAACATGTTCTTTTGCCCAACATAAGCGGGCCCTCCTCTGTCGTCTGTTGAGGGGGATACACACAACTGGTCGCCTTGCAGAGAGACCTGAGTGCTGCGACACAGTAGTGCGTCTTCTCCTTCGGCCGAAAGAGCTAGAAACTGGTCTTCTGCAAGTGTTGTAACACGTGGGCGGCCTGGAACATGTCTTCTAGACACAGAATCTTCGGATTCATTCTGATCCCAGAGTCGTTGGACTACACTGCGAGACACATTGAGCCGTCTAGCAGTATCGGCCTGTGACAACCCCATTTCCATCCATCCTACCGCCCGCCACCTTAATAAATCGGGAAAAACACTTCTTCTAGACATTTCTAGACTCTACTGGCTGTTGTGGACAAAACCGACTAGAATAGTTCGAATGCAACAAAACTTACACGCGAAATTACGAAAGCTTCGTAATTGCATATTTTACTCTCATTCACAAATACCTATTATTTTCTATAAAATAAAAGTGGTAGCTGTAATTTTGGCGTAAGTTTTTTTAAAGCTTATTATTGTCATTCATATAAACTATGAAGTTTAATCTGAGTGCCATTTTTTTGTCTGGTGAGCTTCGAAAAACATGTTGTACCTTAACTTTTGGAGGCCAGTGTATACTAGTGAATGGAATTTATTTGATAACTGTGGCTCAATTTAGAGATTTTTAAATAATTTTAAGAATGGAATAGTTAATATAACTGAACACTGAGCATCTGTTTGCTTCAATAACGTAAAGTAGCTACTGGCAAAAGTTAGTACAAATAAGATACACACATAAGACCACTTGGGTGTTAAAATTTGTTAACGAAAAGGCAAATTTTCATTTTATGTTGAACTTAAAATTAATATGAAGTTAAATTGAATTGGTTGAAATAGATGTTGCATCAGTATATGCTGGGAATTATATTATTGTTTTTTTATACATAAATAGAATTGTGTGTGTTTTTTATAAGAGGAAAAGGATCCCAGATCAAAGATCAGAGCCTCAAATTGATAACTTAATCATAATTTCTTATCTTTATTACATGTTACTGATTACTTAAGCAAGAAAGTTTTAATTTTTCGCTAAATTGAAAAGTTGGAGTTAATGGAAAGAGTATTTTGGTAACTTTGGTTAAAAATAATATTTCTTTTAAGAGTGATTTTATTTAATTGTAATTTTTTTTTTTTTGTAAGTTTATTATAAATTCATTCTAACAGTTTCCTTTTAAGCATTTTCTTTCGTCAAATTTCAACGGGATCCACCTTCTTTTCTGTAAAAATGTTTGAATGATTGGATAGTTTGTTGCAGATTTTTAACTGTATACAGTCAATATAAGAAATAAACTTTTTATATTCCACTTTTTACGTTAACTTTAAAAATGGAGATATACATAATTAGATGTATTTTTTGGCAAAAGGCACATTGAATAAACTTTTTATTCAGAAATCTGCAAGAAATGAATTTCAGAACGAAAGAAATTGTAAAACTTATGCGTTCTTTCTAAGTCCCTTTTTTTTCCTGCTGCTGCTAACTTTAATAAAGAAACTGTCGGAATTAAAATTCAAAAGTATCATTATTTCTTTGAAAAGTAGCTTTCCCTTCACTGCGTTATTCAATTTTTTAAAAATCCATCTTGTTATCTTTTACTATTGATTTTTGAAGGAAAACTGCGAAGTAATCGATGCATTAAAAGCGAACAAAGTAACTTTCTTCATGAAATTATTAATGGTTTATTTTCCTTAATTATTTAAATGTGCTGTTGTATATTTAATAAATTTCTGAAAATTGTTTAAATATTTATTTAACATTCAATAGAATTTCTTACTCGCTTTTATGATGTTGAAATTAAAAGAAGAAAGTTATTCTTTATATTGTATTTCAAAAATTATGATTTCAAAAATTTAACTTTTCCTGCGATTTTTGAAATTATGTATACTAATAATTTATAATAAAAACATTTAAAAATATTTCTTTCTTTTTAATTTTTCTTTTGATTTTGTCTTTCATTATTCTATATTTTTTATTAATTTAGCCCTGGATCAACAGTTTTAGATTTAATTTTAATACGTCTTTAAGGTATCCACACACCTTCAGAGGTGATTTTTAAAAAAATTTTAAATTATCTCTTTACACCATTTTTTTCAAATAACATTTAAGTTAAAACTTTGAAAAATATATAAACATTTTAGTAATTGCAATTTAGTTAGGCGATGATTAATAGTTCTTTTTTTACATCGCCTTTCTGGGTAACCAGTCAACATTTGTGACATTTCTTTAATTTTCTTATGTTTTACAGCCAACTCTAATATCAATCACATAAAGCACTGACAAATCTACTAACAGCTCCAAATCATGACAACAACAGTTGAATCCAACTGTTACCTAATTGACTCACTGTAAAAAAAAAAATGATATCTGATTTGCTCTCTAAACTCATGCTCATTGACTACGTTCAAATAAAAGAAAGCCACTTCATATTAACCTAAGAAAGTTGTGTTTCATTTTTTTTTTGTTAATTACACTCTCAAAATAAATTTCGTCACAAAAACGTAAAAAATACAGACAGCAAGTTGCCGGAACACCCCTGTGATTGGAAAATATTTTTCTGCTATTTGAAGAAATTTCTGTCTTGTGACTGGGGAATTTCAGGAGAATTTGACCTTGGTTTCTTCAAGTTTACGTGTTTTGAAGGGAAAAAACATACGTAAAAATTCAGTTTTTAATACGGAAAAATAACACGCAGTACAGTTGCCAGTATACCACTGCGATTTGAAGAAATTGCAGACTTAGATTGGAGAATTCCAGGTATATTTTATATTAAATTGGTGAGTTTTCCGTATTTTTTGGGGAAGTGAAGCGAATCAAAGCGGAAATTTTCGTGTTTTAACGGAAAAAGGAAACGGAAAAATTTGTTCAGTTCATGGATTTTTTTGAGAGTGTATTTTATTGTAACTTTTGATTAAATACTAATATTTGAATAAAGTTTATTTCATTGCATTCGTGATTAAATTATATTTCCACTCATGTATAATTTATAATTTTATGGTATTACTTAAACAGAAAGTGGTATTATGAGTCATAAATACATTTTTCCCAAATACATTTTTACCACCAGGTGTGCACAATTTTGTTCACTACTGTAATTTAACTCAACCACTTACTGAACAAGAGTCTCTGAAATCCCAAATAGCTCATTGCAAATATCTTAACCTATACAGTCATTTTAAGACTACCATTTTTCAGTTGTAACTGCTAAGAGTATTATCAAATAATTTTACAACAAGACCTCGCAAATTTGTACCAGATATGAAGTATCGAATAAAGTAAACTTTTTAAAATTTGCTATAAATCGCAACGTGTTGTAAGGAAACCTGTAATAAATCCAAATAAATTTCATTTTGCAAAAAAAAATCATGTTTTTTATAAAGTAAAAATTTACCGGTCTATTTTTCTCTTTTTTTTTTTTTTTTTTTTTTTTTTTTTTTTTTAAATCTGAACCGGTCAGGTCCCGCTATTATACTCTGTCATAATAATATCTCTCATATGGACTAAATGCGTTATATAAAAAAAAAAATCAAAATTAACATGTTGTATAGAAACCTTCAAAATTTTAGGCGTCAGATTAATTTTCTTTTTAATTCCCTAATGACGTCATATTAAGCTGTTTTCTGTATTTACACATACTCATACGCATTGTATTATTGAGAAATGTTTGAAAATTTCCGTTTTATTACCAATATGACGTCATATTAGTCTTTTTTCCAAATGGTGAAACTTTTTATTTCATTTTCATTTTTCACGTGGAAATCTTTCAATAGAAAATTAATTATTGTAGAAATAATTTTATTGTTGATTTTTAATTGCTGGTAACTGCTATAACGAAAAATGTTTAAATTTAATACGAAAAGGCTGTTAGATTTTTGGTTTTTTATCTCTATATAATAAAATAATACGATTTTTTCAAATTTTATGATTTTGAGCTTCATAGTAGGCATTCAGCTATAAGTACACAAAATTTCATGACTGTAAGTTATATAGTTTCTGAGAACTGGCTCTGTGACAGACAGACAACGAAGCGGGACTAATAGAGTTTCGTGAGATGAACGAAACACTAAAAAAGCGCTTTCACTGTCGTGTGAAAGAAATAACAATCCGTCGCTAATGGATACATGTTTGTACTGGGAAATTTTCAACAATCCGAATCTTAAAACCTCAACGTAACAATGACTGGTATATAATTTTTTGTAACGAAAAACTTTCAGAAAATAGTGGCACTGAAAATCCTATCCGAATGCTTCAATCTAGCCTACTGTATCTGTGGCAGGAAAAAAATATATAACGCTAAACACATTGATAATAGAAAACACATTAAAAAATATACAAAATATACCCAACTGAAAAGGGTGTTAAACAAATTGCGGAAGCAGAAATAGAATCTTGGCTTCAAATATGTCTTTTCATTAACAAATTTCTCTTCAGCGTTACAGTTCAATACGATTCAAATACAGGATGTTTCACGAAAGACCCCTAACTTTGAAAATAAATAACTCGGAAACGGTGATAGATAGAAGCATAAAACAGTTGTATGTTTATTAAATAAACCTAAGAATCTGATATAGAAACCTCATAATTTTAGTTAAAAACAGCGCCGATAGATGGCGCTGCTAGCAACAATATGGTAGAGATCCTACATTAGAGAGATATTGGAGAGTAACGAAATGTCCGCCATGTAAGTTCTAAAGTAGGTGGAACGCAATGTATTTTCATGACCTTGTGAACGCATATAAAACGCATATAATTTTCACCTGAACGCATATAATTTTCAATTATTTTAATAAAATATAAAATGTTGGACAGTGATGAAAATGCATTGCGTTCTACTTGCTTAGGAACTTACATGGTGGACATTTCGTCAATGTCCAATCTCTCTAATGTAGGATCTCCACAATATGGATCCCTAAGAGAGCTGAGACACCAAGAACGACAGTCGTCGATGATTTCGCCGTTTTAACGTGATTGTTTTTAGCATATAGTGAAAGAAATTCCAGAAGTGACACTGAAGGACATTTTTAACCCAATAATCCTTTAACACTCGACGAGCTGGAGGAGGCTATTTGTCAAGATTGTGTGTTGATTTCTGGTGACATACTACAGAGAGTCACTGACAATTTCATTCTTCGTTTGCGACATGTGTGTTTTGTGAATGGTGAACATTTTGAATCTGTTTTGATGTTGATACAGCCTACTTATGGTTATGCCATCTGAAGCGCCATCTATCGGCGCATAAACATAGAAGCATGATTGTTGAAGTGATTTGTAATCTAACAGTGTTTTTAATTTTCCGATACATTTATAGCATCTTGAGTTACAAGAGATTGTTGTCTTAGGACGGCAATTTTTACGTTTCCTTGCGCTGTCGGGTCCGGAAATTAGGTCAAAGCGCCAAATTTGACACATTTTTCTTAACGATCTTATACATACACACACACACACACACACACACACACACATATATATATATATATATATATATATGTGTGTGTGTGTGTGTGTGTAAAAGTAAAAAAATCTCGTCATTTTACCTTAATTAATTTATTCAAAATTCTTAGAATTCTACCCTTTTTCCCTGTCTTTTAATAATATCTAAAACATCATTTATATTTTAATTTCATTCCTTTTAATTCTCATTCTAAAAACCTTATTCTATTAAATGCAAGACTTCTTGTAAAAAACACCTGTTTTATTCCTTCATATTTTGAGACATTGAATTTTTATTTCTTTTGAACATTTTGTTTTTTATTAAAATTATCATTCCATATCCTAGGATTCATTTCGACTCGCGCGTCTTACTTTTTCACCTTTTAAAAATTCCGCTCTAAAAGAAAGAGGTACGATATGACGGTAATGGCACCTTTTTCTGGACCCCTTTTTAACCATTGGCGAGCACGTTTCGCCTCTTACTACCCCTTTTTTTCCTCCTAACACAGATTTCGTTGGCTCCGCTGAACGCGCCATGTAACTTTGAGATAAATCTTTTTTATACTTATACAGCATACACTAGCTTGGAAGGCTTTTTCTTACGCTGTTTTGAATGTCAAAATAACCTGGAAAGTTACTGGAGAAGTTCATTTTATTCGTCGAAAGATTTTCTTCAATAAATTTTAATAAATAGGTCTAATCGGGTCTCAAGCTTCTATTATGTATTAGTATGATTTGTATGGAATAAACTATTTATCTCAAATCCAGTCACCTAAATGCCTTAAAGAAACACCTTTGGAACTGTCATTTAGTTAAAGTTCTGTGACATAGTTAGCGCTTATCTTGAAATAATGTTTTATTGACTTCGGCGACTTCAACATTTACCTTCTCAACCAATGCTGCATTTAAACCAGGATTCAGGACCTGATCATACTAATAACGACCTACATATAATTTTACATTATATATATACATGCACACACACACACACATACATACACACACACATATATATATATATATATATATTACACAGGTTGGTTATAATATAAGTATCTCTATTTTGAGTTGTCTGTATCTCGCAGGAATAACCCGAATGAAACCAAAATCGGTACACTTACTATTCGAGAAAGGGGAAGAATTATGGAACAATAAAAAATAGCTGCAATAATCACCAACAGTGAAAATGTAATGACGGTGTGAAATGTAATGTGTAATACAAGAACAAAGAATTAAGACGTCAAACCTAATGGCTCACCTAATTTATTCGAAAATATCCCAGTGAATGAGGTTATGCTTTCGCATGGCGGTGCCGATCATGTTCAGGTTCACATGGCCATTGTGCTGGAGGATGCAATCCATTCGGTGCATGACGTGCCCAACTTCGGAATGTAACGCATCAGGAATGATGTTTCACACATGTCGTGGTATGCGGTACAGTCATTGAGGATTGCGACACCTACACGGTACACAATATTACACATTACATTTCACATTCAAAAGCGCCATCTGTCGCCAATTATTGCAATTATTTTTTATTGTTTCATTCTTCTTCCTCTTTCTCGAATAGTAAGTGTACCGATTTTGGTTTCATTCTAGTTATTCCATCCAGCAACAGACAGCTCCAAATAGAGATACTTATATTATAATCACCCGGTATATGTGTGTGTTTTACTTTGTTTAATTTTAATTTTAAATGTAATAAATTGAATGCTCTCAACAAGCATGTGCAATCAATTGTAGTATTGACCTGTAGCAAACGCCGTTACCCCCATCTTTATTATATCAGTGTACCGTACTACTAACGTACCATTCTGGGATTTTTTTAACCACTTACGGAAAAAAATAGAGTTTTATATTCACTGTTAAAAATAAATCCGTTAATTCACGGTAAAGCTACTGGCAGCAAAGTTGCCGGACTTTTTCCGTTCCGTTCCCTTAGTAGATTTTCCGTTTTGAAAGATAAAGAAAGAGAAAACTCCGTTTGAAGAATCGGTAAGTTTCCGTTACTAATAAACCCGGTTTTGAAAAATGTCATCTCTATTAGTGCTGCCACGTATTGATTATTACGGGATTATTTAATTTAATATTTGATATAATGCAAGAACATTTTCTGCCAGACCTGAGGATTGAACTGGGGACGTTAGTGGCTTGAGCCGAGTACTTTACCGTAAGACCAGCGGGTCCTTGCTAGAGTAAGAGTAGGAAACGATGATATGTCCTCAAATCGCAGTTTGGGACTTAAACAATTTGAGGTTAAGAAAACTGGTAATTTTGAAGTTAATTGCGGGGAAATTTGTAATGAAATGATGGTTGAAAACTATAGTATTAATAGAGGATAAAAACATGAATTATATATATTCTTAATTTGATTGTTAGATGTAAAATATAAATATTATATTTTGAATTAAATTCGATGATTTTCTTTTTTTGCTTTTTTGATCGATTTTTAATCAACTGTTATGTGTTTTTTAAATGTGTTCGTTTAGAATATATTTTCAGTGTGAGTGTCTTTTATAACTTTAAAAAATAAATTGCGAATAATTTTAAAGGAATGAGTTTAATTCGAAAGCATTATTTTTGTTTGTTGTTTTTTTAAATAGAATCGATTTTTTTTTCACTTAATTTAGCTATTTTATATAGATATTAATCTGTTTGTTTAGAATATATTTTAAGTGCGAATACTTTTTTATAACTTTAAAAAATGAATTGCAAATAATATGAAAAGAATGGAAAAAAATAATTTTTGCTTTTTTAAATTCGAAAGCACTATTTTGTTGTTGTTGTTTTAAATAAACTTGAAATTTTAATTTATTGAATTTTTAGTTTTTCTGTGCAGCAACATGTCAGTTTTTGGAACATTGAAAATAAACATGCAGCAGATTACGGAATATCTTCGTTGGCTGCTTTTTTTTTCCGTCCGCTCCGTTGTTTTCAGGAAATATGGAGAAATTTTTTGCTTTTAACTGAAAATGCCCTTTTGTCATGAAAAGGGACTTTTTCTGTGAAATTCAGGAAAAAAATACCCGTGAATTTCAGATTATTTTTAACAGTATACTGTAAAAAGAAAATTCCGTCAATTTACGGAAAAAGGACTGGCAGCAGAGTTGCCGGAATGTTTCCGTTTTTTGAGGAATGTTCCGTCTACATGGGACTACAGTCCATAAATGGCGCGATACAGACGCGAAGGAGTTGAAAAGCATGTGTGACGATCAAAAATACTGCAATCCCATTGAATGATAGATTTTTACATTAATAATTCCGTATTTGAAACTCTATAATCTTAAAAGTCTAAAAAGTGTACAATTTAGGGATACAGTTTATGCACTTTTTGTGCACAATTGAGTTTGCAGTTTTTATGCATAAGTTGAGGTGCCAAATACGCTCGGATTTTCTACACTTTTTTTTGCAAACTTTTTCTAGCTGGTTAGCAACTGATATACTGGATAGATTCCATTTTTCTAAGAAAACGGAAACTTTCTGATCAAAATTCACGGAAGACAACCTGTCAATAAACGAAAATTTTTAACAGTGTAGCTAAAAACGAAAAAAATTTGTCGTTTCATCAATGAAAATATTTCTCTCCTTAAATTACATTTTAATATTTCCAACATTAAATCTATGTAATTATATAATTAAATGTAACATTTCAATTAACTAACGGTGAAATTATTTGAATCATTTTTTTTTCTTTTTAAGGCAACAAAATAGTTTATAATTACATACAAAGAATGTCCTTCTTTAAAAATGAATACGAATAAAACTTCTCACATGGCTTCTAAATAACCGGTTTTTTGAATACCACTTTTTTCGAAGAAAATTCTTCGGTTTAGGCTTTTATTGCAATTTTTTTACAAACCAACCAACAAGTGAATTATTTTGCAATTGTTGTAGAAACCAACCATAGAAAATATTCTTAGAAAATACTGACATTAAAAATGCCGAATATTTAAGAGCCAGTTTTCTAATTAAATATTTCTTTCTAAATTGATTATTTAGAATATTTATTCATAAATAAGATAATTTCTTCTATGTTATGAAAGATAAAATAACAATTGAAAATTTCTTTACACACTGGAATTCTAATAAAATAAGGATTTTTGAAAATGTGCTTATTATGCATCAAATTATATGCCAGAAATAAGAGAAAAAGAAAAGAATAAATCTATTTGTTATGCCAATAATTAAATTGTTCCTTTAGCTTAATTAAATGATTAAAATTTTAATATTTTAGATATTAAATTGATTCTATTAAATAAAAATAATTTAATTCCATACTTTAATTAATAAATAATTAAAAACTCTGAATCAAAAATTATATGTTTTTTTAAAGCATTAAAGATTTATAATTACCTTGTTAAATTGTCCTTTCTTTGAAGACAATGAAGACAAAATCATTTCTAATAATAATTTAAAAAAATCCTACCCGGACGGTGATGGCGGAGCCTGACCTATCAGTTTTGCCGTTGAAATAGAAAGAAAAAAAGAAAGAAAAATGAACGAAGAAAAAAAAAATCATCGAGCATCGATTCATTTGTTATGTCAATGATTGATTTGTTTTTCTTCACTAATTATTTGAAATTTTAATATTTAAAACATTAAATATCGATACATCCAAAAATATTCGAATAATTAAATTCAATAATTCAATTTATTCACAATAAAAAGTTGGCGTAAAAAAACTTTTCGTCTTTTTAAAGAACAACATTTAATTAGATACTAATAGCTGCCAACCTTCCGTTTTTTTTCAATCAAATAAACATTTCAACCAGATATTTTATTTAATGAATGAAGAAATACAGCTATTAAATAGAAGGAAAGTAAAATTCCATTTAATATTTTTCTGTTTAGAAATATGCTACCCTGAATTTAAAAAAAAAAAAAAAAAGAAAAATAACGAAGCATCATGCATCAAGCATAGATAATGAAACACTTCCCTACAGTAACAGAGTATTATTAACAAATTCCATTTTTATTATGCAAATGAAATGAGATTTCTAAATAAGCAATATAAAAAGCACATAGAATTTTAACACACCACGTAAAATACTAAAATTTACACCGGAAAAATTAAAGGAACAATCATAAAAGGTTGCTTTATGTTAATTCTATTACAGATACTACAATGAAAGGTGATTGGTTGGTAGCTCAATGTCAACGTTATCACGTAGTCCAATGAGATTAACCTTTGCTACAGAAAAATATGCAAAATTTTGAGCACGTTTTTTCGTTACGTTTGAAAAGGAGTGTACGTGGGTGATTTGAAGTCCTAATTTAACAGATATTACGTGTAGTTACATAAAAGTTACGCTTGTATTAGAGGGAATGTGTCGTTTGGAAGACAGAGGCAGTGATTTAACCGATGGTGTGAAATGGCGTGAGATTAGGGGAATGGAAGCAGCACAGGCACTGACAGGAGTCTGTAAAGACTTAAAAATAGCCAAAAGCACCATGTCAGGATTCTCGAAACGGTTTAAAGACACTGGTATAGCGGAGAGAAAACCAGGTCAAGGTCGAAAACATGCTAGAACAGACTCTCAGGACCGTTATTTGGCAACGAATGCTAAAAAAAGCAGGCAACTGACGTCAGCTCAGATTGCAAGGGAGTTCGTTGAAGCTAGAGCTCCTATAAGCTAGAGCTCCTATTATAGGAGTCTTAGTTGAAGCAACAGGAACTCGACTATCCAGATTTACCGTGAATGACAGACACGATGAAAGAGGACTGCATGCAAGGAAACTCATGATTTGCATTCCACTAACTCCGGCGGCGATATGCGTCCTGTTAAAGTGGTGCAGAAATCATCGTCATTGGAGTACCGCGGACTGAAGCCGAGTTCTCTTTACCGATGAATCCCGATATTGTTTGGAGAGTGATTCCAGACTTATTACCGTATGGAGGGAGAAAAACACACGCAATAAGGCTGCAAATTATCTTGTGGGCGAAGGAATACAGCGAATGGTTTGGCCTGCATATTCTCCGGATTTAAATCTGATAGAACATGTGTGGGATGCATTAGGATGTCGACTTGCATCTCGGCCACCCCCAATTAGCACTCTCCTGAAGCTTTGAAGCGCTATTCATCTTGAATACACTTTGTTACCTCAAGCACTTCTGTATAATCTAATCCACTGTATGGAAAATCAGAGTAAAACTTGCACTTCGGTCAGGGGTGATCACAAACCTTATTGATTTCCCTGTGTATCTTTAAAATGTTGTAACAGTATAATTTCTTTATCCCCTCTTGCATCACACATTCCTATGTTTTTATGTTTTTTTTTTTTTTTTTTTCAGAGATAGGCTGTTTTGTATTTTGAATATATCTCAGGCATGACAAAATAAAGATCTTGTGCAAGTTTCTGAAAATTTTGTCGCAAATTGCGTCGAATTTTCAGCCGCAAGTATCTGCAAAATTATTCAAGTTTGATGAGTTTTTATAGTTGTTCCTTTAATTTTTCTCGCCAGTGTATGTAATTTTAAAAATGAATACCACACGAAAAACGTACTTTTAGCAATTACCGATCGCAATCTGAACTGTAACATAGTTCATTTGTGCCTCTAGTGGTATCGTGGTCACATACATATAATTAAAACATATCAGTTCGTATTAAACAAAAAAGTTTTATTAAAAAACAACAATTGTAAAAGACATTATAGTCAAATTTTAGATAATATTACAAGACATTCCCGTACATCCAAGAAACTCTTACTTTTCTTATCTCTAAAACGAAGATCCGTCTACTCAGAACACCAAAACATGTCTGCCTCCCAATGTAGAAAAACTCCATCCCTTCCCGTCTGCATAATCTCTCAGATCCTACATGATTGACTGACCTTTCTTCCTTTCTCCTCCCTTTTCTAATATCTGGGTTCTCCGAAATCGATTTCTTCTGTCATACTATTCATACGAATACCTTCCTGGCACATTTTAAACGCCTTCAAATGCTCTTCTTGTAGAAAAAGTCCACACACATTTAGTAAGGTTATACAATGCATGAAAAGTATTTCATTCTTACTTGAAATTAAGAAAGGAGAGCTTTTCGCTAGGATAATCCTCTTACAATAGGTACCAGTCAAGATCTATCACTTCTCTTATTCTGGGGTTACTTTAATCCTATCATACTGAATTATGCTGATGGTCCCAAACCATCACAGTCTCATTAAACGAACGATATATGCTACGCATTTCATTATTTATAGAAAACATGATGTAGTGCTTCTTAATGCTCCTTATTAATTTCATTTTTGAACTATCATAATATCATTAAAATTAACTGCAACCGATTTTTCATCACAGATCAACGTAATGGAATTATTCTGTGCATCCCACTCAAATAACTATAAATGTTACTTTTCCTAAACTCCTGAGAAAGCATTTTTTGCTTCACCTCAATGATCCATATGAATCTCAAAATGTTTCAAAGAACGCAAAATCTAAAAAAATTCTCCGAAAACGATTTTCCCCCATAAGACCATAATGTAATGAAATTACATAATGTTCTCTATCAGCTAAATAAAAATGTTAAACTCTTCATTTTATATAGCGAACATTTTATACTAAATCTCAATAACATATAAAAATCATATGGCAATCCGAGTATATTTGTCAGAGTTAGATTACGGACACACAGCCAGATAGACATACTCACAAACCGAATTCATAAATACTTACATCTTTGCTGAAAAGTAATAAAAGCGTAAGGTTAGAAGTTATGTAGTAAGATTTTACATCTTTTAAAAAACAAGACGAATATTAAACCTTTTAATTCAAATGTATTCATAGAAATTCATTATTTGTTATAAGTATTCACAAAGAAGATAATATATTTCTTGTTATGAAAAAATAAAAAGATAACAATTGAAATTTTGCATACAAAAAGGAATGCTAGCAAAATGAAGATGCGTTTATGAAGCGTGAAAATATACACAAAGAAAAGAACATCGAATTATTTCTTATACTAATGTTTAAATTGTTTTTCTTAAATAAACTAATTATTTTATCTTTTAATATTTTAAAAAGTAAATAAGTATTTTTTATAAGTACATTTATATAATTAAATACATATAACTAAGTTCTATACTTCTATTGATTATTTCCATCAAAATCATTTTATGTTTTCAAGGCATGAAATAATTTGTTAATTATTTACTAAGATCGTTTTTTTTTTTAAAGAATTTAGAGAGATAAAAATCGTTTCTAATTAAAAAATAAATTTAAAAATTCATATTTATTATATTTATTCATAAACAAGATATTGTATTCTTTTTTAAGAAAAATGAAATCACAATTGAATTTTTGTTTACACAAGGGAATTCTAATAAAATAAAGATAGCTAAAAAAATATGTTTGTGATACGAGAAAATAAATATAAATTTCATTCATTTTTAATTAAAAAATGATTTTTTTTTCTTTTTGCCAATTCAAAGTAAATATTTCAAGTTTATAAAAATAAATTATGAGCTACTGATACATTTATTCATCAGTAAGTAAGTGTCACCTTTTTTTATTTAATATCATGTAATATATTAATAAAAAAATTAAATATCTTTATTATTAAATAAATTACATCTTACACTTATATAAATAAAGAAATGCGGTTTGAGTTATTTTGTTTTAATAAAAGTAAATTGTTTTATTTCTGTGATTATTATTTAATGTAAGGTTTATTCCACATAACTGTAATAAGGTATGTAGGTACTATGGCAACCCCAAGGTTAGAAGTTTTAAATGGTAGTAGTAACTGATTAAATAAATAATAATAATAATTTAATAACAAATTAGACACTTTTTAGTGCTAGAAAAACAATTACAATTTAAATTAGCCAAAATTTTTACCTATACTAGATTTATTTATTTATTTATTTATTTATTTTAAGAATGCGAGTTTATGAATGTAATATGGCCATGCAAGTAATATGCTCTGTAACGTATTGAGCTCATGGCGTAAAGATGGTATAGTTTCATGCGTGTACTCGAATACAGATATTTAAAGTAAATGATTTTATTCACGTAAAACACAAATGTTAGCATTCACCAATTCAATAAAAAAATATCAAGAACTTGGATTCGGAAGTAAATTGTAGATACAACACAAGATAGATCTAACCAACAGTCAAGGTTTCGTAGCAAGACTACTGCTAAAGTCCTAATTAAAAGATAGTTCGAGGAAACGCTGAGTAAGTTCTCAGAGGGGCGGGTGTCCCTCTGTTTCCCTATGGAATATAAGGCATTAATAAACAAAGGGCTGGTCTTCACTGTATTTCTCTATGTCAGAGAATCACTATCGAAAATCATAACTCAGGACACGGCAAAACTTGATCTTTGGCCGTGCTCAGGGCTCCCGGAGTTTCGTTCCACACCTGATTCGAGCCAACTTTTCTGTCTGATATTTTTCTCCCTGAATAACCTTTCCTCCTTCTCTTCGCCTCTGACTTGGAGAGGAAGGGGAGGGAGGCGGAGTCCGGAAGAAATGCAAGTGCAGCTTTTCTTTTCTTTTCTATCCTGCACAATATTCGCAACTGTAAACTGTAACTGAATTGTTTTTTTTTTCAAGCATTCATTTCCCAGTTTTTCAATATTTATTTTTATTGCACTGATTTCTCTATTTCAGAGAATCACTATCAAAAATCATAACTCAGGACACGGCCGAACTTGATCTTTGGCCGTGCTCAGGGCTCCCGTAGTTTCGTTCCACACCTGATTCAAGCCAACTTTTCTCTCTGATATTTTTCTCCCTGAATAACCTTTGCTCCTTCTCTTCACCTCTGACTTGGAGAGGAAGGGCAGGGAGGCGGGGTCCGGAAGAAATGCAAGTGCACTTTTCCTTTTCTTCTCTACTATCTGTCCGGAGAGCTGCTTCTCTGTTTGGTCCCTTAATGGCTAATCGTTCTGGTCTTAGAAGCAATATAGTGTTACCAGAGGAAGTCTGGAGACTTTGTCCGGCACTGTCAATCCATATATGTATTACAGATGGTGATTTTTTAAATCATTTTCCAAATGTACAGATATTTTTAATTATGCATTTCTATTGAAAACTAATTTTATAATTTTTAAAATATAGATAAATATTTCCACAAACTTTTATTTGAATTTTATTTTTAGCTGCTTTCTCATCCGTATATTCTATTTCTGCTTTAAATGCATAATTATTATTGATGCTATACCAGTTTTTTCAAAATATTGCAATATTTGAACACTATTTTTCATAATTAAACAATAAATATCCTTTAAAATAGGTGGATTGAACTTTGTGCCGTTATATTAAAATAAAAGTTAACGTAAAATTAGCACAACTAAAAATATATAAAATAGCAAACAGCAGTTTTGTAGCCTGTAAAGCTCCATCATAAGTGAGAAATTTAAAAGACTAAAAACTGTTCCAAAAGTTTAAGTCATGCTGGTATACTTGCGTTTCCGCGTGACCAAGATAGAGTTGTGCTGAGATTTTTAAAAACAACAGTGGAGTCAGGAATCACATATGACATAGGGGACCAATAGAAGGGCTCGGCCAGACTAGACGAGTTTAATTACGGAGGAGAAAAAAAAAAGGTGGGGGGGTCGAAGAGAATGATTTAAATGAAAGGTAGCCAGACATATTTGAAAAATTTGGTATACTGGACATATCATTAACTAAGTTGCCTGAATTGTTCCATATATGATAAGCTTCCCAAAAATCAAGGTCGTAAATTGACGACTACATTCTATACTAAGCCTCTTTTGGTGAACCTGAGTGATAGATATCAATTTAAATATGCTTGAAATATCTAAAATAGGTGGATTGAACTTTGTGCCGTTACATTAAAATAAATGATCAACGTAAAAATTGCAGAAATAAAATATATATAAAATAGAAAACAGCCTATTCGGAGTCTCTAAAGCTCCATCATGAGTGCCAAAGTTAAAAAGATTAAAAACTGATTTAAAAGTTTAGGCCATGAAAGTATGCTTGTGTCTCCGCTAGCGACCAAGATGGAATGGCGGTAAGTGTGTAAAAACAACAGTGGAGTCAGGATTCCCATGTACCGGAGGAGACCAATCAGAAGCGCTCCGCCAGTCGGGACGAATTTAAGTACTTTTTAATCTTTTTTAACATGAGCACTGATCATGGAGCTTTAGAGACTCCGAAACAGCTGTTTGATACTTTATATATATTTTATGTGTGCTATTTTTATGTTGATCATTTATTTTAATGCTTGAAATAGTATAAAATCATTAAAATACACACAAACGATTTCCCCCCATAAATTGTAATGTAACGGAATTCTTTTGAGTGTATCTGTAAATGAAGTATAAACGCTACATACTTCATTTTCAATACGATACATGTCATACTAAGCATCATTAACACATATCAATTGCATGGGGCTCCGACTATATTTACGCGAGATAGAGCATGGACAGATGGCAGACAGACAAACCGAATTCCTAAACACTTTTCAACTATGTTGGCAAGTGTTTAAAAAATGTTTAAAATATACGAATTTTAATTGTTTTGGGCTGTTTGATATAATTTGAGTAAAATGATTTTTAACTTTTATTTACTACTTTGTAACAACATTTTTGTGAAAAATTTGTCATTATTGACTATATACAAATTTTTGTGCAAAAGGAGTAGGCCAGATTACGTTTAATACCTGATCCCTGCATATTCCACGCTACAAATAAGAATTCTCTACAAAAAAAGAAGAGAAAAAAAAACTGTCCTTGTGGTAATAATCATCAAATATCCAGAAAAATGTTATGTCTATTGTTCAGTGGTCCGACATTTCAAAGGTCAGTTCAATTCCCTAGAAAGAATATGACCCCCTACCATTTGCTGTCGAGGCAGGAGCGTTATAATTATG
The DNA here is from genome assembly GCA_963931845.1 of Maratus michaelseni. Taxonomy (NCBI): domain Eukaryota; kingdom Metazoa; phylum Arthropoda; class Arachnida; order Araneae; family Salticidae; genus Maratus; species Maratus michaelseni. Next base: position 287,944,640 of record OZ007596.1, read on the forward strand.
CCTAAACAACAAAATTCCCAGATAGATAAGACTGAGGAAGAAAATTGCTGCAGAACATTAAAAACAAGAACAAACTATTCCAAGAGTAAGTACCGTCGAAATATATCTTTACAGTTCAATATCCCAACTGTTCAATATATGGAATTTCGATAGAATAGACTTAATGTTCAGTTTTCGGCTGGAATTCAAATGTTCCAAAGGTCTGCTTTGATGATTTCCTTAGTTTAGCATTAACTTTCTTTATTGCTTAACTATCGAATTTATGGAAGTATATATTATGTAAACAGAAGCAAACAGTAAGTTGTGTAGAATTAAGCAGCTATCTTATGAGGAGCAACACACCAGTGACGTAGCGTCAAGTGTTGCTGAATAACTTTATTACCAGTATAATTATATACTAAATTTTACTTTATTTAGTGGTATATAACCTTGAAAGATTAAATGAGGCTTAATTTAGTATATAATAACAGTGATAATAAAGTGATACTGCATTCACTGAAGTTACCCCACTGCTACACACACGCACATATATATATATATATATATATATATATATATATATATATATATATATATATATATATATATGCATATAACTATGAATTGTGCTTATGTAGCTCCTCTGAAGATTCCATAACACATTCATAGATTTGTATTTTTTATTTTCTTTTTCATTGTGTAATATTTTTTCATTTATATTTCCATTTATTTTCATACATGTAATTTCATTTTAATTATATGCATATATATATATATATATATATATATATATATATATATATATATATATGTATGTATACTACTTTGTTTAAAATTTATTTATTTTCATTCCATCTTCTCCTAATTCGTAATAGAGGGCAAGCACGAGATTTATCATTTAGCTAGTATATAATTTCAGCTTTTCCTTTTATTTTTATGAGATAGATAGCATTGCACCAAACAATTTTAATTTCCTCTCATCGTTTCTTTCAATGCAATAACTGTGTTTTTAGAAGCCATTTTGAGCTTAATGAAGACATGGTCTTTGTAAAGTACTTTGCATCTTGTTCAATCTTCATTAATACTAGTTTTTTTTGTGAGTTTTGCACATTGTTTTATGATTTTATTTCTATTTATGTTGAATAATAGTTTATTCATTTATTTTGTTATTTGAAATCTTGTACGTTTTTTTATTATCCTGTTTTCTATATATGTTATTAGGGGTTTAATATTGCCGATTTTAGGCATAATGCTGAAAATATTTGATGAAATAACATATATTTACTTTGAATATTCTTGTTTAGCTCCTCTGAGAATTCCATAAGATATTCATAGTTTTCCAATTTTTGCTTTTTCGATTTATTAAGTTTAATTCCTGCGGTATACTTTCCATTGTATTTTATAATATCTCATCCTTTGTTTGTCACATGTGTTTTCATATATATATATATATATATATACTGTTAAAAATAAATCCGTTAATTCACGGTAAAACTACTGGCAGCAAAGTTGCCGGACTTTTTCCGTTCCGTTAGTAGATTTTCCGTTTTGAAAGATAACAGAAGGAAAATCTCCGTTTGAAGAAACGGTAATTTTTTTATGAATGACCTCGGTTTTAAAAATATTACCTCTCTGTTTGTGCTGCCATCTGTTGACTATAACGTGAGTAGTTAATATTTGATATACTTCAAGAATATTTTCTGGCTGACCTTGGGGTTCGAACCAGAGACGATAGCGCCTTGAGCCAAGTGTTTTACCGCAAGACCAGTGGACCCTTGCTAGAATATGAGTTTGAAACGAGGATGGAAGAATTCTTCAAATCGCGGCTTGGAACTTAAACAATCTGGAATTTAGAAACCTGGTAATTTTGAAATTAATTGGAGGGATATTTTGTTATAAGATTATGACTGAAAACTTTAGTATTAATAGAGGATTAAAACGTGAATTATATATATTCTTAATTTGATTGTTAGATGCAAAATATGAATATTATATTTTGAATTAAATTCGATAAAGTATGTTTGCTTTTTTAAGAAAATCGATTTTTTTCAACTATTACATATTTTTTAAATGTGTTCGGTTAGAATATATTTTCAGTGAGAGTGTTTTTTATAACTTTAAAAGATAAATGGCGAATAATTTCAGAGGAATGAGAAAAGTATTTGTTATTTTTTTTTTTAATTAGAAAGTATTATTTTTGTTTGTTGCTTTTTTGAGTAAAATCAAATTTTTTTCACTTAATGTAACTGTTATATACATATATATATTTATATATATATATATTAAGCTATTTGTTTAGAATATATTTTAAGAGTGGAATTTTTTTTATAACTTTAAAAAATAAATTGCTAATAATTTTAAAAGCATGGGAAAATTAATTGTTGCTTTTTTAAATTCGAAATAACTATTTTGTTCTTTTAAATAATCTCGAAATTTTAATTTATTGAATTTTTAGTTTTTCTGTGCTGCAACATGTCAGTTTTTTAAACATTGAAAATAAATATGCAGCAGATAACAGAATATCTCCGTTGGCCACTTTCTTCTCCGTCTGTTCCGTTGTTTTCTCTGGAAATATAGGAAATTTTCTGTTTTTAACGGAAAAACCATTTTGTCGTGAAAAGGGACTTTTTCTGTGAAATTCGGGAAAAAAATACCCGTGAATTTCAGATTATTTTTAACAGTGTATACATATATAAGGTATGTATGTATATTAATGTGGGTGTGGATTTTAAAATGTATGTGTATATATGTGTATACTTGTGTATTTGGAATTACAATTATTGGAAAACAGAAGAATTTTTAATATTTATCTTGTTTTTCTATACTTATAAAAAAATCAAGCGATCACATAATTTGCTGAAAAATATAGCATGAATGCAAACTGAAATTAAAGAAATAAAAATAAGGTCTTCCAGAAAAAAAAAATGTTGTTTTAATTTTTTAGAGTAATTAAAAATATCAAAATTAAATATATTTATGAAAATAAAATCGGCTGACTTCTTTTAGTTTATTTAGATCAAATTATCGTGTAGGGGAGATGGGGGATGAATGGGACAAGGAATGGATGGGACGCTCTCAATATTTCAGGCAATACACATTTATTTAGTTGCTTCCTATCCTCATAGATTTCACTACCATAGTGTGCTTCAGAACCAAAAGCAAGAGCACATGGCTGTTTTCAGTTTTCTTCAAATTTGCATTTCCTGAAAACTCTGCTTAAAAGTAATTTTTTTTTCATTTGAAGTTACTTAAATATCTTATGCAATATAAACAATTAAGATATGTTCTAGCTTTTTATTTCAAGGCTCAATATTGGTAATTAAAATGAATGCATATTAACCATTGTGACAAAATAATTTCTGAGACAAAATAGCTGACAATTGAATATATGCATCATGGGGATGATTGGGACATTTCAAATGGGGCTGAATGGGACTGCTTCATTCGTCCCTAGAGGATACTGAATTTTTTTTATTAACTAAATAATATTATATAGATTGATAAATTAATACTTTATGGTAATTATTCTTTTAACATTTCATCCTCTTTGTAACCATCATCTTCAGTCCACCGTTTATGGGCCTTTTAAGGCAAAGCTGAGATGAGTCCAAGATCATTGACTAACAAATAATCCTGGGGATCATATTACAATTTATAATCTCTCAGCTTTTGCCAAGGCGGCATTTTTGTCAGCTTTTAGTCCTTAACATTGAATACGGGGAGGAAAATGTTTGTGTCCCATTCATCCCTGCTGTGGGAATGATTGGGACATAGAAGATTTTTTTTAATTTAATTTATATATATATATAATAATAATCTTGAACAAATATTGTGCATAAGATGTAGTCAAACACTTAAAGTTTGACATGTGATATATAATATTGATAATAACTTATATAAAATATTTAAAATAAATATTTTTGTGAAAATGTCCCATTCATCACCCATCTCCCCTATAACTGTATTTCACAAATATGAAAAATCAAAACAAATATATATAACCTTTACGTCAAGAGTTATTGATAAGAAAATATACAATTGACTTTATCTGTGTCATATCACATAGTATTCGTGATCTATTTTCAGAAATGCATTTCAGCAACCAGAAGACAAAAGAATTTCTGCATTTTAGTCTTTGAGCAATCATTGCATCACTTCAACAGAAAGCTGCTTAAGGATCAATTCCTACAGTAGCCGATATGGCACGAATTCCAGGAAAGATTCTAGACAAATTTAATTTCAAAATCTTTTATCTAAAGATTTTAAGTTTATTAGTTTTGTAAATTTTATATTTTAAGTTTTGCAAAGAATTTCTGAAACTTTATTAACTAAGCTGTAAATAAATAAGAGAATAATTTTCATGCATAATATATATATATATATATATATCTGTAAAATTCTATTCTTTCATAGCATATATAGATCTAAAATTAATAAATTAAAGGGATAAAAAAATCTGTATTTGAAATTAAAAAATTATGTAACATAACAGTTTCTCTGTATATGCGTTTCTTGAAAATAAGAAATATAAACAAATGTACATGACGTTTAAAATTAGGTAAAATCTGTAAGTATATACAGTGTGTACAGTCGGGTTATCAGCAAAGGTTACAATGATGCAGTTATTTCCGGTGAAAAAGAAATTGTGAATTATTTTTCCTAATTCTATGTTACACAAAATTGAAACCAATATATATAACCTTTAAGGTCGAGTTGTTGATAAGAATATGTAGTATTGACATTATCTTTGTCATATAATCATAGTTTCCGTAATCTATTTTCAGAAATGCATTTCAGCAACTAGAAGACAAAAGAATTTCTGAATTTTAGTCTTTGAGCAATCAATGCATCACTTCAACACAGAAAGCTGCTTAACGATCAATTCCTACAGTAGCCGATATGGCACGAATTCCAGGAAAGGTTTTAGACAAATTTAAGTTCAAAATAGTTATCTAAAACAACTTTTGTAAAGTGTTTCTGAAGCTTTATTAACTAAGCTGTAAATAAATAATAGTATAATTTTCGCGCATAATACATAAATGTGTAAAATTATATTTTTTCATAGCCTATATATATATCTAAAATTAATAAATTAAAGGGGTAAAAAACATCTGTATTTGATAATTAAAAAAATATAACGTAACAATTTCTCTGTAACATGCGTATCTCGAAAATTAGAAATATAAACAAATTTATTTAACATTTAAAATCAGGCACAATCTGTAAGTATATACAGTGTATACAGTCGGATTATCAGCAAAGGTTACAATGATGCAGTTATTTGCGGTGAAAAAAATTGTGAATTATTTTTCCTAATTCTGTGTTACAAAATTGAAACCAATATACATAACCTTTAAGGTCGAGTTGATGATAAGAATATGTACTATTGACATTATCTTTATCATAAAATCATGATTTCCGTGATCTATTTTCAGAAATGCATTTCAGCAACTAGAAGACAAAAGAATTTCTGCATTTTGTGCTTCGAGCAATCAATGCATCACTTCAACAGAAAGCTGCTTAACGATCATTTTCTCTGGTGGCAGATATGGCACGGAATCCAATGCAAGCTCTTGACAAATTAAATTCGAAATCTTTCATCTATAAAAGTTTTGTAAAGTGTTCCTGAACATTTATTAATTAAACTGTTAACGTATAATGAGATGTATAGTTTACAAGCATTATATACAAATGTTGGAAAATGCGATGCTTGATAAGTATATATGAATTACAAATAAATAAATTCGCAATCTTGTATCCAAAACAGTTTTGCGAAGTATTTCTGAAGCTTTATTAATTAAGTTGTTAATATTTAATGGTATTGAAATTAACCCGCATAATTTATAAATCTGAAAAAGATATTTTTTCGTTAAAATATTTAGAATACAAATAAACCTATAAATAAATAAATCTATATTATACTAGTGCAAGTCATGTGATTGTCATAAACAGTTACGGGCTGAGTGCTTCGCTTTTCATCTGCCAGGCGGTATTTTTACTCAAAATTATTTTCTCGAATAAAACGGCATAAAAGTTACATTTTTGGAAAGATCTTTCAAAGAAAAATAATTAATGTTTGAGAGATGTGCTACATTGAATCATGTATATATTCTGAGATAACTTCAGTTGAAATTAGGTTGATAGCCTAATATCTCATTCCATCAAAGTAAACAGACACAAGAGATTCGTTCATCGTGAGGGATAAAAATATTAAACCATGAAGGTAATAATTCGCAAAACAAGTTCTTCAGAAATGAATGTTGCAGCACTGTCTGGTCTCAAAAAAAAATAATTTGTGCCTGTAAGCCAATGAAAGTTTATCATAATTCTGTTAGGTGAAGTGCTACACAATTCAACTTTCTTCATGATCTTTTCTTGACAAAAGTAAACATAAACAATTACTACTCATGTAATACTATTAGTGTGTATCAAAAGTACTTTCGTTTTCTGACTTTTTTGACTTCCTGCAAGTATGTTTGAGGTTATGTGTTACTTGTTATATGACGTGCTTGGTGTGCCCTAGTTCCTTCGATAGTTTTCGTTGAATTCTTCTCTACTTTCGTCTTCAAATGGTCAAAATTCAGGTCTGATGGCCTGTCAATTCTGGGTTTGATTTCAAGACTGAGGTCTCCTTCCTTAAAACGTTAGAATCCGCTTTGAGCTGTCCAAATACTAATCCTGTCCTGGTCTCCAACGTCAGGAATTTTTCGAACAGCGTCAATAGTTTTAAGGCCTAGTTTGAAATAATGCCTTAAGATGTATAAAATCTCAACATTATTATCATGCATTATGGGATCTGAAAAATAAAACAAAGATTGCTACATGATTATAGAATATAGAAGGACATGTATCATCTTAAAAAACATTTTATGTTCAGCAATAGTGGAAAGTACGTACCAGCTACAAGCTTTCGTATATGAGCATTCAAAAAACGAAAATTTTTATTACACATCCTGATATTTAATGAATAAAATTTAAAAGATTATCGGCCGTTAATTTCGTATTCGCGTATTATCTCTTCCCGGATAATAGAACAAAGAAAATTATTGTTAATCGCTAATCATATTACCGCATCATTACCGCGGGAAGTGTAGGGCTCGAGGCTCTGAGGGCCATTGTTAATGGCCAATCGCGTTCAAAATAATAATTTAACATACATTTATTAAATACATAACTTTATTAATAACGGTAAATAATATGGAAGGAAAATAAAATAATGCAAAACAATAATTTGGTATACATTTATTAAAAATATAACATCAGACCGATGGCTTTTAGCTAATATATTTATGATGGTAGTTTTATTTTAGGTTGTATGTTATATCCTCCGGAATGAATATGATATATATTGTATATAGTTTAATCATGTACTATATCTATTAATATAATATGTATATCTGTATCTATATCTATATTCTATTAAGTACAGGTATCACAGACGCACTAGAGCTTATTTTTAGCTCGAAAATGGTGATTTTGTGCGATTTGGACCGGTAGACCAGATAGTGCGTATATATCAAGCGACAACCTACGGAAGATGAACTAGTCGTTTCGCTCTTCCAAGCGACTCGATGATCGGACGCCGTGGATAGCAAGGGCCGTCGAAAAGCTCGGCCTATGACCTAGGGACTGGTTCTCCTTATGGGGTTCCAGCGACTTCGTCGCTGGGTTGCTCGACGGTTCATCAAGTGTCTACGGGGAGGTTTCCTCTGAGATGTGGGATCCTCCGAGTAATCGCAATGACCTCTGTCGTCGCTCACTTGGGCAATGGGTTGGAGGGTCCGCAGGTGGCGGTCCTTTAGCCCGACTGAAGCGCACACGTAGAGACAAATCCGTAGTGTGCGCTAAAAGTCTCTCAGGACTTGTGTTCGGTGATCGAAGACGCTCCTGGTGGAGCAGCCTAGTTTTATATCAGAACTCTCTGGTATCTATAGCTGAGTCAGTTGTATTCCTGGCAATGTGTGTGTTTATAATAAAAATGTGTGTCTAACATAATAAAATAAATGTGTGTGTTCTACAATAAAATTGTGTGTATTTTATAGTAAAATAAAACTAACATGCTCATTTCGCAGACTAGGTTTAACACGGATTGGAAAACGAGGTTTTTTTCAAAAATCGCGCCAAGAACGGTGCGTCTGCAACATGTTTTCCATATTTTATGCTGTTGCACATAAATGGTTCTGTAATTGCTTTTAATATTTCTACTACGTAATATTAACTATAGAGTTACAATACAGAAAGAAAATTTTTTTACTGTAACTAGTATTATAGGCGCCCTTGTTGGCGTGGTGTATTTTCCCGGCACGGATCTTAAAAGTCAGATAACATTAAGTATAAATGCCGAAGTCAGTGATTTACGCTGATTTGAAAACTCCTGAACTGTATCAAGGAAGAAGAGCAAAGAGAAACAAAATTGGACAGATATCGGCATCTATAAGAAAGTTGGTGATATTTTAATCAGATTGCACGCCAAGGGTCGAAAATGAGAGATTTTTACAGCAAATATTGCTTAAAGGGAGTCATAAAGTGGCATAATAAGTGGCTTCAAAAAGTTCTCGCTAGAATATGCCAAATAGTATGCAGCCCGATTAATGACACATTATCCAAGACGATTAAATGAGAATAATGATACAGTTTATAATATTATGTAACCTAGTCTACAGCCAAGTTTAGCGTGAAAAAAATATTAGCAACAATATGTTTTAATGTAAATGTGTATAAAAATAAACGCTTTTCACAAAAAACGGTTCATTGCACCGAAAAAAATACGCCAATTGGCAGTGAACGCAATTACAGAGAACTATTTAATAGGCTTTAAAATCACAGCATTAGTGAACGTATTGCAATCGATAAGCAAATGGGCATGAAGCATTAAGCGGTTTTTGTGAAAAAATATGAAATACATAACTGTTAAAAAATATACGAAAAGCTGCCATGATCGCTATGAGTTCTTGATTTATCTATCGGAATCTTCCAATTTAACGAAAGGTTAAGCAAGTAAATTAAATTCTGAATAAAAGTGACATGTTGCAATGTTTAGCATACATTTAAGAGAGACCAAACTGGTCGCTAAAGGCTACTAGTAAATAAATAAAAAAATATATATAAATGAATTTTCATTATTTGAGATTTTTAAATTATAAAATTGCCTATTTATATTACAGTAATGCTTAAATCATGTATGTTAAAAATGTAATTTTATTGTTATTACTATGAGTTATTTTATACTTTGGCTACTTTAAAACATTTTTTAAACAAACGTTATTTCTTTTATGATAAGTCATTTATGTAACACAACTTATAGACAGAACAAACTTTTTCAACATTTTTGTTACTAATCGATTTTGTTTACTCGAATTACTTTATATTTTATAAACTTCCGTATTCATAGAAGATATTTCACAATCTTTTCGAGTAATTCTATATGTTTCTATTTATTTATTTGGTACAAATTTTTAATACAAACTATAACTCTCATTTATCTTGTTTTATAATAATGTTTATTTAAATAGAAATGTAAGTCTGATCATCACATAGTATTTTTGAGTAGTTAATTTTTTAAAATTTACACTTTTCCTAACTTTCTCTTTATTTGTTGTTTTTTTAATCATATCAAATAATTTGTAATCTCTCATAAATATTTTTTCTTCCTTTGTTTATGATGGAAAGTTTTAATAATTTTATGTTCGTGTAAATTATGGAAATAAGATTTGAATCTGCAATATTTTTATTAATTGCAGTATAATTAAAGTATTTTAATGTATTACTTTTATCGGGTATATATAATTTAACGAGCAATAATTACATAATTGTTCATTTCTATGTTTATCCTAAATTCCATGTCCTTCAACTAGCACATCATTTTTGATTTTACACAAATAATAAGAATAACAGTAAAAATAATTCTTTTTTGTATAGGGGAAGGTGGCTTAAAATGATCTTAACGGACAAAACGATCCGCATATATTTTCTTCCAGACACATCGTGCTGTCTACAGGGTAACACATAAACTGGTTGTGATAAGTGCAGAAGAAGCAATGGCGGTATTCAAGCGATCGCAGTATTACGCGTCTCAATAGAATTCTTTGAAAAATTGTGTTTCATAACATGTGTTATAAGGTAAGCACTAACTTTCATATTTATTTAGCTATACAGTCTTTCATATACAGAAATATGACTTGGTTTACTTAATGGAGTATGTTTTCAGATGTGAATTACACTTATGTATTGTCATAATTACTTTTATATCCTTTATTTTGCCGATAAAAAAAATACAATTATTTTTAAATGAAGGCTCATTTTGCCCTTGGGTGAGGGTAAAATGATCCTTTAGACACTTTTTAAAGAATCTATTTTTTTTCATTGCTCAATTTGGGTTTAAAATAGTATTAAAATATGTTTATAATACAAAATGTAGTGTAAAACATACTAGCAAAGGACTAAAATTTTATTTAAACAGTTATGTTATTTTACACAAATTTTACCCTTAAGGGAATCATTTTAGGCTACCTTCCCCTACTTTCTTTTAACTTACATTTCTGTTTGTATGTGGTAGTAAAATCTTGTGACATATTTTTCACCCACTTCCTGCTGACGCACAGTGGAGTATTTGACCCGAAATCCTAACCAAAAATATTTTTCTATGTAAATATAGTCCGATTGCCTTGAAATTGTTAGATGTTATTGGGTATCAATATGGCATGTTTGGTATTCTAAATGAAGTCTATAGCATTTACGGTTCATTTACAGAGACACCCGAAAGAATTCCCTTACATTATGTCTATGGGAAAAAATCGTTTGCTCTGTATTTTAATGATATCACACTATTTTGAACGCACTGAAATTTATATACATCACTGAGGTGTATTAAGGCACTTATTGTAGAATATGGTGTGCATAGAATATATCGTTCATTTACAGGGACACACAAAATAATTTGGCTGAAGAATAAATTTAACTATTGAAGTCTATGACCAATAATTGCTGGACGTGCGCTTGTAGTTGTGATATGCAGTTTTAATTTGAATTTTTTTTTTAATATTACTTGGTGTAGATACATTCTATATATCATATACAGGGGTGCACAAAAGTTCTCAAGCACATTTCCGTTTATTCCCTGAAATGGCTGAATGGAAATGTTTAACTTTGTTATGCATTACACTGAACTAACTTTTAGTATACTATGTAGTATACATACAAATCTATAGCTTAGTTTAATATTTTATATCTTAAAAGCTGACGAAGTGTTAGTAAAATTTTAACACTTCACATAATAATAAGTATACATTTTATAAATATTTTGACAACTAAGAAAAAAAAGAGACATCATTTAAGAAGAGCACAAAGAAAAAAGAAGTTAAAATATTAATTTACTAAGTAGATATTTAAAAATACGAATACATCACATGCCCATAGACTTAACATTACCGAAGGGAGTTTGGAAGTCGAGTGACTAGCAGCCTTAAATGTTTACTGTTTATAAGAGAAAAAAGTAAATGTTGATAGATATTTTTATTTACTAGTAATGTTTAATTAAATTATTTAATTGTACTATCTATAAAATGTATTATTTACATTTGATTTACTTTAATAATAATTACTACATTTAATTTACATTTAATAAAGATTATTTACATTTGATAATACATTTAATACAGTGGAGTTTCTACAGTATAGAGATGCTGGTTTTTCAGTGTATTTAATAGATTACCAGTTTCAATCTGATTCTTCAGAACTCTGTTTTTCATCTTCTTCATCACACTCTTCTTGTCTTTTATCAGGACTACCATCAGACCTAGCTGGAAGAAGAAGTTGTAGGGTCTCGCTACTGTATGGCTTGCTCTTGTCTAGAACAGTTTATAAAAGGATCACTGCTTAAAAGAAGCCAATTTGGAACATCTCTATAGCAAACTTCTCTATTGTGAACTTTTCTATTGCGCTTTCTTGAGTACTTTGTACGCTACTGTCTAAAGTGTTTGTTTCTGGACTCAGCAGCTTCTTCTGACCGTTGGCCAATGAGTACGACTGCTTTCTTAATTACAGTGCCACGATGAATCAAAACCTTGTGCATTGTTGGAATCATGGGGTACCATTTGTAAAGGTTCACATACAGTCTTGCTGTTTCATCAGCAGATGTTTGGAACTTTTTTTCGTCAATGCGATGTCCACTTTTTATGACTTCCAATAATACTTACAACCTTTTAATAATTTCTGCGTCTTCTCCAGACTTCTTTAATTCCCTCCTTTTTCCCCTTATTTTCTACCTCGCCCCCGAAACTAACTGCAGACACTTTTTTCAGTAAATAAGTATTTACAATTTGAAGCCGATCTGATATTTCTATCAAAAGGTAACGAGTTGCGTAGGTATGTACGTACTTACATAGGTACGTACATGCATACATACAGGATATGTAGGGGCAAAAGCTCTCAGTCAATATCCTGTAAGCTAAAAACCTGCAATACTAGAGTAAAAACAAAGTTTTTATCTTTTCAATTCCGTTGTCGCAAAAAATTGGATTTAAGTAGTCCACCCGAAAAAAATTATATAAGAAAATGGCAACAATATGCGGAAGATTTTTTTGTAGAAATTGGCACTCAAGACTATAACTAATACGATTATAATTCAAACATGGTCCGGCAAAGCCCGGCACATATTTAAAAAGCTTTCGATATGTTTAAAACAGAGCGAAAAAAGCTTTAAAAATGACCCTTTTACACATTTAATATTGTTTTATTACATTAAAAACTAAACTATTTACATTTACACATATTTTAACACTAAGCTCTGACCTTTGTTAAACACGCAAGACCTGTTTAGTTCCAATTCAACAATTCATTGAGACACAAAAAAATTATATTTAAACATAACAACAATGCCTAAAATCAACAAAAAACACGTCTTCTCACAAAAAAACTTCCTCTTCAACTGAGGCCAGGAGTCACTAGATATAACCCAGGTTCCAAAAATAGACATAGATCGACGCATCAATTAGTTAGCTATTAAGAAATATGATTTTTACAATTGTTGACGAAATTTTAATTTTTGCATTTTTGGCCAGGTTTTTGGGTCAAATACTTCACTGTGTGACGTAGAGCTTTGAAATTTGAAAATATATGTATTCCTGAGGGCAATACATGAATTGGATATTATTTTTTAAAAACTCGACCCCTAAGGGAAGTCAACGTCGACCTAAAACTTTATTGTTGCAACATTCATCCATTTTCACCACATTACTGCCCGCATTATTATGACATCATCATTGAGTGACGCGCACATTTGCTCTTTAAAATATAAGTTGACTTTTTTGTGAATTTTAATGAAATTATGCTTTTTTTTATTTATTTACATTTAATTTATTTAAATACACTCTTTTATAAGCATTCAATGCTTATCATGAAAAGTTAATGACGGCAATTCAGGATTTTTCCAAAAATTTAGCTATATACATAAATATACATAAATTTGGCATGGGCATCGAATCCTATTATGGAAAATTCGCTGCTTTTTCTTACTCTTGGCAGAGAATGCAAGCTAGTGAATTTATTAAATTGTTTATTTTTTATGATAGGGCAACAAGAAAGAAAAAAAATATTTTTTAAAGAATCATTTTAGGATTTCAAAATTGACTTCTCAACGTATAATCATAATTTAATTAATATGAAACTATTAATTGGTTAATGCCTATTTTATAAAAAATATATTCTTTTTCTTTATATTTTCAACTTTATAGTGTTTAAACTATTTGGTTAATCCAGCTTCACAGCCTGTTGGCTGTTTTTGGCGTGCGTGGTTTGGCGCATTATTAAATCCATTGTTATTGTAATTCGTATACAATTGATACAATTGTAAGTATAAAGAATATTTGACAATTTATTATCTGCCCCAGCTAACGGAAAAATACCTTAAACTTAAGTTATTAATTTATAATTAAGTTCTGCAAACATTAAAATGTTGTATTTTCATAGGAAACACACTTTTGTACATAATTGTTAAATTCTAGCATATGTGAAAGTGAGTTAAAAATCGATTACAAAATTCCATATATACTACAAAAACCAAGTTGAGTTCAATAAACAGTATAAAAAGTTGGAAATTTGTATTATTGTTAAGTAAAGAGAATCAAAAGAAAGAACATTGCACATAGCAATGTTTTGCATGTTACCTTGCATTTAAATTCCTTATTATGTCGATAATTACATTTGCTGTAATTGTTCTTCAAATATTGGGTTGCCCGGAAAGTTCGTGCCGGTTGGGAAAATCAATTCGTACCGGAAAATTCTGCCCGTTAATTATTAGACATTAGATATCGGAATCAACGTCCAATAATTAAATGATAGAATTTTCCGGTACGAATTGATTTTCCCAACCAGCACGAACTTTCCGGCTAACCCAATATTTTACATTAGAACTCATGTAGAATTTACACATGAGTATCATTAGTGTTAAAATGTTTTAATAAATCTCTGAATTTATTTACACACACAAATGATTTAACTTATTTGATAAATGTCCATATATTCAGAAATTCCCGTTAGCGTTGATTTATCAAATAATTTTTCGTAACAGAAATATTTTTAACATAAGGTAAAAGTCATATATGACATATACCGAAAAGTACATTGTTGCATTAAAATCATAAAAAAGCTCTCATAAATCACTAACGGTTAGAAGGAATAATTAGATAGATATTAATAATCAAGTGAATGAAATTAAAATTCTTAGCTCAAAACCAAATTACACAGATTATGCTTATAATGATTTATAAAGGTAAATTTTATGTTTCTTTTCATTTTATGTTAACATAATATTTATGCAAATAAGTAAACTGTTGGGATGTTAAAATTTCCTTTCTCCCTTAAGTCATAATTATGGTGAATAAAATGGAATTAAGATAACGAAGATTAATATCCAAAGAGTTAAAACAAGCATTGCTTAAGTAATAAATAATATATAGTTATTTGATTAGAAAATATTATTAACATATTTTAATGAAAATATCCATACAAAAGAATTTTCAGTTTCCCACTGGCATTCAGAGTATGGTTAACATCGTTTTAAATACACTTTTTTTAAAGTTTTAGTACTTAATTTAGTATATTTCTGTAGATTTGAATAAACTTTTCAGACCGGAAAAATGCTAAAACATGATGGAATATATTGATTTTGGGCTCTATGTGTTTTAACGTTTCTTTATATAAAACACCGATTAATTTTCTACCAGTTCCAAGTTCCAGATTTTATTCAGCTATAGAATGTATCGTAATGTAATGTAGTGCATGAAAAATTATTACATAATGCTGCCGTAACCACATTGCATACTATGCAATACCACATTAATTTCTAAAATGGGAGGATTGAACTTTGTGTCTTTATATTAAAAATAAATGAACAACGTAAAATAGCACAAATGAAATATATGTGGAAATGGCATACAGCTGTTTCAGAGCTTCTAAAGCTTCATCATCAGTACCAAGGTTAAAAACAGATGTAAGTGACTAGACCATATAAGTATGTAAGCGTCTCCGTTCGCTGTCATGGTGGAATGAGCTTCTAAAGCCCCATCATCAATGCCAAGGTTAAAAACAGTTGCAACTTGCAAGTGTCTAAAACCACATCAGTACACAAGCATCGTCGCTCGTTGCCAAGGTGGAATGAGCTTCTAAAGCTCCTTCATCAGTACCAAGGTTAAAAACAGATGTAAGTGATTAGGCCATATCAGTATGTAAGCGTCTTCGATCGCTGCCAAGGTGGAATGAGCTCCTAAAGCTCCATCATCCGTGCTAAGGTTAAAAATAGATGTGTCTAAACCATATCAGTATACAAGCGTCGCTACTCGCTGCCAAGGTGGAATGCCGAAACCAGCTGCATGCCATTTTTCCGTGTATTTCATTTGTGCTATTTTTACGTTGTTAATTTATTTTTAATTACCACATTAATAGTTCAAAACTGCATTTTCCTAAAAATTCTAAAACTGCACTCTGTTTGTGAATAACAAAAGATTTTTATCAAACAAATATCACTCAAGATATTTCTGACATTAGTTATAAGTGCTTCTCAAAACTAACTCACTCCCACGAGCTGTTTCTATAAAATACTATCGTGACTGTCAACAGCAGGATGGTGCGAATTGTTTTGAGGAAAATAGGTACAAGACTTATTGTGCTAGCTGCCAATAGTAATTCTGTCCGAATAATAATTTTGCCTTTAATGACAGAAATTCTGACATTAAATATCGTGAAGTATTACTATTCGTAAATAGTTTTTATCTCCTATGTTACAAAAATGCATGTAGCATGAGAGTTCTATGCCTATTTCCACCTCTGAAGTTGCATTGCCGAGACAGTCATAATATATTAAAAATATTTCATTTGTTTAGAAACCTTTTCAAACTACATTGACAAAATATTGACAAAAAATAAACGTTTATTTAGCTCTGTCTTAGTTCAAAAAGATCTTCCGAAAACTTCTATATTTTTAAACGTAGACACTCAATCAAGAAACTTATACCGTTAGTTAGAAGTACTACTCAAAATTATCTTACTCCTGCGACCTTGAATGTGTGTAGAGCTTTATTTCTTATGATTTAAAATACGCATAATGTGATAAATCACTTTGTAATTTGACAACTGAAAAATGGCGTGAATGTTGGAGATAGAAAGTTTGGATGCAGAGAAGAATAACTACACACTGTAGGGACTAACATTTAATGGGCTCACAGATCTTTTCAAATAATAATTCCAAAACTGCATTTTTCTCAAAATTGGAAAAATTTACTTTATTTTGGTACAAACCAAATTTACTCAAAATGTTCTCTATTTTTAAAATTATTTGTCAAATACTTACTTATAGGAAGAGCCCAGGTGCAATTCAAAGCTAAGCTACTCCTACTACTCGTTCTTACAGGTAGAATTTATATAACTTAATTTTCTCCAGTTGATTTGTTTGCATATAGTACAACATTTATCTTTGTGTGATTTAACATTAAAATTTACTATAAAAAGAGATTAAAATGGAAATTGAGACATTGGGCAATATTGCGAATTTTTTGTTAATTTTAGTGAAACTACAGGAATGGGATTTTATACATACATTATGTAAATTTTCTAGTAATAACAAATCGAGGCACAAATCTGAATGTATTTATAAAACAAGTTATATAATTCTAAATGTCCAGAACAAACATAACAATATTTTATCGTCAGAATAAATGACATCTGTAAATAAAGATTTTTGTTTATTTTATTATAGAGTTGATCATAAAAGTGAAGTGTATATTTATTTAACTCCATATCAAAAAGGATATTGACAAAAGCGCAAAGACTACTTTTGTGTTTACAGAGTAAACAAAAACATATTAACTGCCCAAAAGGTCAGTTTGTAACAAAAAGATAACAATATTTCATTACATATCTATTTTATTTCAGTTTAAAAACTCTAGTAATGTAATTATTGATGAAAAAATTGAGATTAATCTATACTAATGTAATAAAGAAGAAACAATTGTTTGTAACTTTGTTTGTTTGTTTGTAAAGTGCAATCTCTGGAACTACCGAAACAATTACTAAATTAATGGTGTAAAAATAATGGTCACAGTCGCTACTCCAACGTAGGATATATTTCACTAGTACCACTACCTTACAAGGGGTTGCGAGAGTAAAAAAATATTTAAAATTGCAATTTTTGGGATATTGCTGACCTAGAAAAGGAAAATTTGGCATTGTGGCTATTATTAAGATTATAAAATGTTCACTAAGAACATTTTATAAAACATTCGAAATTTATAAGAATGACGTAAGCGGAAAACTTTCTACTAAAAATGTTCTAAATTATGATTTATTTGAAATGGTTACGAATAGAAACTTTAAATTAAATATAGATAATTATTAAGACGTAAATACTCGCACTCGAAAAATTTCTAAAAATTGGAAATTTAAAAAGGTACAGAAACAAAAATATGTTTAAAATTGCGATCTTGGTGATACTGTTTGGTCTAGAAATATAAGTTTGGCGTGGTAGTTATTTTAAAGATGCAAATGCTCACTAAGAACGGTTTCTATCAAATTCGAAATTTTAAAGGATAAAACAAGCGAATCCTTTTCAAAAAGTACTAAATTACGATTTTTTTTTAATGTTTAGGGATAGAAACTGAAATTAGACCTTCATTAACGTCTAAAGATTAAGATACTCAAATGTAACAAATCTGAACCTATATTCTTGTTCTATTAAAAAAAATGGGGATGGGTATATTTTATAATTTGTTATATTTCGTTAAAATTAAATCTACCTCTTGCTGTTGACTACTTATTTTGTGAATTTTATCTATTTATACTTGTAAAACTGAAAGACAAGCAAGTGCAACAATGTGGAAAAACTGAACTGGAGTTTTTGTTTGTGCGTTTGGGATTTATTACAGATGTGTTCGTAGAATAATTGTAAATATGTCCGAGTTCCCCAAGAAAATCCCTTCTGAAGAGACAAGCAGAATAATTATCACCTTTTACGCTTTTTTCTTACTGCAAATTATTATAGTAATTTTTGCCTTATTAATAGCCAAAATTCTACAATTAAATAAAGCAAAAGTTAGAATTAAAAATTACTGATAACAAAAAAAAAACACAAAAGTTGGCAGCTATGAAGCAGTTGTTCCTCTGATTTTCTAAATTTCCAGCTTCAATTAGTGATAATGCAACGAGAGTGATATCCTCTAAATCATGCAGAGAAGCTGGCATTAGTGACGGTTTTATATGAATCTGAAGATGTAAATAATTAATGCATCTGTCATTTGCACTTATTGAACAAAAATTTACATGTCGAATAACCCTTTTCAAACTATAGTGGGCAGTGGAATATATAGCCATCAAACAACTGAAGTCAAATTTAGAAATACTAGGTCCAAGTTGAACATCAGGAGATGAACATATACCCCTTTGACGCTGCTTAATACTTCTTAGGTGAGATATGACGTCAGATTAGATTCGTGTCGTTACTAATGGTAATTAATGATTTGTAAGAAAAATCAATATTCTGTTTTGTTAAAGTTACTAGGTGTACCGGTTAATTCCCGCTGTTGTTTATTGATTTTTGAAGCTAAAA
Organism: Maratus michaelseni; assembly: GCA_963931845.1. Taxonomy (NCBI): domain Eukaryota; kingdom Metazoa; phylum Arthropoda; class Arachnida; order Araneae; family Salticidae; genus Maratus; species Maratus michaelseni. The sequence continues at coordinate 287,963,712 of OZ007596.1, forward strand.
ATACATAGGAAATAATAAAAATGGATTATTCAAACCAGCGGCCATCGCTAACTACACATTTTTCCCATTTTTTTGGCAATTTGTGGATGCCTCGCCAAAAAAATTTTCGTTTTTGAGCCAAACCAGTCATCGAGCCATTCTTTCACATTTTCGTACGAATCGAAGTGTTGCTCTGCCAATGCGTGCGACATTGATGAAAACAAATAGTAGTCGGACGGGGCCAGGTCCGGAGAGTACGGCGGGTGAGGCAGCAGTTCCCATCCCAGCGCTTTTACGGTGTCCGTGACCAAAGTTGGGGTATGAGCCGGAGCATTGTCATGCTGGAAAATCACTTTTCCATGTCTTCTAGTCCATTCTGGCCGTTTTAATCTGCTTTTAATCGATCGGAAATAGTTTGTTGTGAAACTTCTAAGCCCTCAGCCAACTGTTTTTGTGTTTGACACGCATCTTCGTCGAGAAAAGCTTCCGATTCGGGATCTTCAAACTTTTTTGGCTGACCTGGACGTTCTTTGTCTTCAACGCTGTAATCACCACTTTTAAATCGTCGAAACCAATCTCTGCATGTTGTTTCTGATAATGCATTGTCACAATGAACTTTCACAAGAGTTCTATGACTTTCAGCAGCCGATTTCTTGGAATGAAACAGAAACAAAAGCACAGTCCGCAAATGCTCTTTGGAAGGAACGAAATTCGACATTTTTGAGCACGTATATTTATATGATGTTATTACTTTGAGAACTTTTGACATTTATGGTTTTCAAGCCTTATGTTAGTACAACAAAACACACTATATGTCAAATGATTGAACGTTGCATTAATAGCAGCTGCCATCTATTAAGTAAAACAGCGGGAATTAACCGGTACACCTAGTAATCTGGATGCATTTAAGGGGTCAGGTAACGTTTAAAGTGTCAAAAATTCGAAAAAAAAATTAGCTTATAATTAAATATGATTCTTTAGGAATCTTTTTAAATAAACCCCATGCAAAAATTCACTTTAAAAAAGGAGTTATGTCTAAAACAGTCTGAGATTTTTTTTTTATATGATCAAGGGGTAGTTTGATCTTTGAAATCAATTTTCTCAAAACGGCGATTTTGGTCATTGCGCGCACGATTTCTGAAAAATGGCTGGTTAGAATTTTATAAAATTTTGATTGAATGTCTTAACCATACCGATGCACAAAATGACCTATTATTATGTTTCTCAAGTTACAAGTTTTGAATTCATAACTACTTTTTCATTAAAAAAACTCGATATTTCAAAATTTTCTTTAAAAAAAAAAAAAAAAAAAAAAAATTCTCAGGATCTACATTTTTTTTTTCATCGTAGTTCATTTTGAGAACACATTATATATGTACTGATTAAAAATTTTGTCTGGTTTTAGCAATTCAAACGTGAAAAATCATGCGCGCAATACATGAAAAAAAAAAATTTTCCGTAAAAATTTTATTGTATTTTTAAATAAATTTAAAAACTTTATATGAGTGTATACATTTTTGAAGAATTTTAATTTATAAAATAAATCATAACATAATTTATAAAATAAATTTATAAAATAAAAAAGTTTTTTTAAAATTTACAATTCAAAGTCAATTTGTTACGGAGTTACTGTAATTCTTATAGAGGTCCCTTTTTCATGTATTTTGTGAGTTCAAAGGTTACCTGACCCCTTAATAATCAAACAAAATTATGAAAAAATTATTAATTTATTCCTCTGTTATTTGCAAATATAGAAGAAAGATTCCGGGTAGATTTCTTTCTATGCTTTTTTCTTTCAATTATAGTAGACAGGTGGCATGAGTGATACAAATTGGCATCTTATCACTCAACGTATGTCACATTTAAGAAGACTCACTATTAAAGTCCTCATTAGGATATGAGCAATCTTTCCTTCGATTCTGCAGCAATTTTCATACACGATCAGATTATAATAGTCTCGATACTGATTCTAGAGTAATATTTTATTTAAAAAAGATCAATATTTTATTTTGCTCAAGGTTCATAAATTGTTTCAATGTATTAAATACTAAACAACACAACCAATTTTCAATAAGATATTACATACACATAATTTATTTCTGATCTCGATTATTTGATATTTTTATAAAATTTTTATCAACATTTAGCAATAAGTGCAATCTTTTTTACATCAATATTCAATATAACCGTACAAATTTAAGATTACAAAGATAGTCAACCGTAAAACAATATAAACATTTTATTTACCTATTCAATAAGAAGAAAAAATCATTGTTGAACTGATTTTTATAAAAAATTTCACTAGAACTGAATATTTTATATTAGTTTCAGAAGTGTTATTTTGAGGAAAAATGTATATATTAAAAATATTTGATGTTTCTTTAAATAAAACATGTCGGAAATTGTACGTCAAACGTGACAAATGAGGTGCGTTCGTACTATAACTAGTTTTATAAATATTAAGATCCTGGTGCAATAGCTGTTGCATTCTTATGCAAAAATGCATGAATACAAAATTTATTTTATGTGCAAATTTTCATATTATAGATATTAATTTTATTTATTGAAATTAAGTTTCAATACACTTTTATAAACAATTAATTACAATTCTGTTACATTAAAATTATACTATGCGCAAATATCCAATACAAAACAATCTGAAAAAGAAAATCGTTATTATTTCACTGTAAAAATGAAATATATTAAGTACAATGTCCAAAGGATAAAAGTATATTTAAACTTTTGAATATTACCATTTTTTTTCACAATTCACCGGCTTGTCAGCACATCTCTATTTTTGTATTTACTAGCTACTTCAAACTTTTGTCGAAAACTTTTGACTATTGCGATATCTTTTTTTTTTTCAGTTTACCGGCTTGTCAGCACATCTCTATTACTTACACATCATACGTAGTATAGGGTAAATCTTGTGATTGTTTTAAAAATCGAAAAAAAAATTTTTGACGGATTTACACTTTTCAGACCCTGGAGATTTCGAAAAACCTAAATTTCGAAAAAAAAATTGCCTTCCGTTTGTCTGTGTGTCTGTAAACGCTCTATCTCCCGAACAATTTGAGATAGAGACTTGAAATTTGGTGTGTACTTAGTATGTAATAATGAGAAGAAGCCTATTGAATTTCAGTAACCTCGATTATCCGAAACTATTTTTTTCAGACTCTTGAAATATTCGTTCTGATAAAAGGTACATAAAAATGTTCGAAATTGTTTATTTTAAGGAATGAAGATAAAATACAATAAAAAAACATAAATTTTGCATAAAAAATGAAGTCGATCGAATAATGAATTGCCGAGATATTTGTAATCCTATTTGCCACACTGTTCGATTTTTCATGATCCTGTATTTCATTCAAATTTCAATTCAAATATATATTTTAAATGGAAAGGAGACGCTTAATCCGACGCAGTAAACTGTTAGTTAATATGATTGTCATTTTTAGAGTTATAAGGATGTTTCTCTTACACAATTCAGTAATAGAGCATTTAAAGTTTAGGACGTCATCAAGCCACGATTTTATTCGAATTGCATTGTGTTTTATAAACAGTTTACACATGTTTTATTTTCATATTTATACTATGCATATCCATGATGGGTAAGTATTACGGTGGCCCCCAATGACTAGTTTTATACTTTTCTCTGTTGTATCATTAGCAGCCTCTATTCCAAATATGCTTTATTGATGCTCTTTTGGGATAATCAATACATTTTCTATATTATTTTTTCAAGAACCTAATGCAGCATCCTGAAAATATTTCTTACATCAACTGATGGCGCAAAGCTATGGAAATGGGAGTAATATGTTTTTCATGCAAAAGCTGTTTTTTTAAATGGTGAACATAATTATGCCTAAACATTCAGAACCAGAAGAGACAAAAATTATCTTCCAATTTGTTCAACGTTTCATGTTCGTTGATAATAAAATATGCTCAATTTCATGTATGCAGATACCATATACAGATAAGTGACAAAAGCCCAGTTTCATCACAACTTCAGCCATCCACGCCAAATGCACGACATCATTTGTGTATTTGATGCACATGAAAAACTGTCGTCAACAACTACCTTGACCAATGGTCAGTCATTCAGTATGTTCTCCGTTTAAAAACAACCAGTAGTGTACCGTGGTCCGGACTGCGTTCATAGCGCGATAGAAACTATTGCAAGTAATTAAAAGAAAGAAAAAACATTCTCTGATAATTTTGCGATATATTTGGATCTGTTAACAGGATAAAGTAACGAAAGAGTCAAAATAATATCCAGATACCTGATTTTGATTCAGTGAAAGAAAAAAAAAAACCCACAAAATTTACTTTTTAAGTTCTTTTAATGAATCCATTTATTTTTCAGGTAGCTATGCAAATAATAATAATATGCACATAAAAATATCGAAATTTAACTCTTTATTTGGTTATCATTGGTTCCCAATATGCGATACCCGTACCCCTGGAGATACGTGGTCGGTTGGTTCTCGGTGTGCGGATTGGGTTGGGTTGATTATTAACGGCCAATTATCTACACATGGGATATAGGCCCGGGGGGGGTGCCCTTCGTGGAGGTCTTTCTAAGGGAACCTAACCCGTATTTACGCATGGATAAATCCACGGCTCGAAGAAAACCACGAAAACTCCGAACGATTAGGCCAACGGGCGCGATTGGGGTCGAACCCAGCACCTCCCGTCTACCAGCTTCGAGAGCACAACCTCGCAGCCGCTGGTGGGGCTGGCGGTGTGCGGAAATACGTAATGTTAGTAACTGCGAGAACACGCACACACACACGAAATTAAAAAAGACAGGATTTAAAAATGTTTAAAACTTAAAGGTTGAAAGATAAAAAAATATTACTTGTCACAAACACCAGAGCTTGTCTAAAAAGTAATCTGGTCTTATGCATATATTGAAAAGAAATGTCGCAATAATCTTCATGAAGCTCTTGATTTTAAATTGTACCTTTCTTCATTAAAACCTCATTTAAAAAAAAAAAAAAAAGCTCTATGCAATAAATTTAATCATTGCATTGAAATAATGGCAGGCTCGTTTAAACAAGTGAATGTGAATAATCATACCTACAAAACATCCAGATTTTTTCATGTCAAATAAACATACTTTGAACCATGATATTTATTTAATAAAATACGTCTTGTTTTTATGTAGTGCTTTTTTAATTTAATTTATTATGTAAAATTTCTTCTTCAGAATGACTTCAAAAATAAGTACTGTAATATTTGCAGCTATGAAAAATTGTAATAACTTTACTGTACCTTAATGTGATTAAGACATATTTTTAAGCTGCTTTTTATTTTCTTTTATTGTTCGGCTGCTAATATAAAAAATTTACATATACTGTATAAAGTAAGATATCTATAAAAAGTCTGTAAATACCGTTATTTTCTCTCATTTGATTATTTAACACCTAAGACTATTGCTAACTAGCACAAGCATATATTTTTGCGTAAAGATATGGTTGGCAGAGGGTTTATGAGAGGAGAAATACCCATAAATAAAAAATATAAGCAATGTGTGCGTGACAGAAAAAAAGGTTGGGAACCTCTGCTCTAAATTTTAAAAAATATATTACTGATGTCAACATTTAGAAATAAGTAGGTTTTGTACATCTGTATAAAAGGACAAATTTACGATTACAAAAATATTCAATCAAAAAAAAAAAAAAAAAAAAAACTATTAAAATGCTATATATCTATTCAGTACGAAGAAAAATTCTTTCTTGAACTTATTTTTAAAACAAAATCACTAGAACTGAATATTTTATATTAGTTTCGGAAGTGTAATTTTGAGAAAAAATGCATATACTACAAATCTTTGATGTTTCTTTAAATAAAATAATTTCTATGAAGGGTAATTTTAACTTTTATCCTCTTTAATTTATGCAGTCAAAAAAGAAAGATTCATAAGCGCCCGTTTTACTTTAAGAATACTAAAACAACATTGCAAATTAAAAAGAAGTGGCAGCTCAAAAGATTAACATGTTTTCATAGTTACATACTACAAAATAAGTCTGTGTAATGAAACAGGGTTGTTGTAGCCATAAGAAAACATATAAGGATACTTATAGTACATAAGAACAAGACCGATGTTCTTTTCCGACATAATTTCTTTAAAATTCAACCAATTAATTTATCGAAGTAAAGTGAATCGCTCATCAAACAAAAAATATTGATTTTAAAGTATCTATTATTTTTCTAAGAAAGTGTCAAAAATATATCTCTCATTTTTTTGTAACGCAGGAATGTAATTTATCGATTTTATGCATTCTTTGTTCTTGTAAAGTAATGTAAAATAATTTTGTTTCACCGAAAAACATTTAATCGTTGTTGTTAAAATATTTTTTAAGCATTTCCAAGCTCCAAAACTAACCTCCATCACACAAAGATTTTCACAAACATTTCCATAAAGGAGAACAGTTCCACATAGATACATTTTTTTTCTACTTCTGCAATAAAATTTACTCTTAAATGATGTTCAAATTATTTTATATAAGATGAATACTATAAAAGTATGTAAGATTAATGTAATATGCAGTTTATCGCCTATTTGGTTTAACTATACACTTAAGGTTTTTCTCAAATCCGAAAGTGTTACTTTCTGACACATTCATTTTTATTCGGAAGCTAATGAAATCGGCGTGTGTTCTTATTAAAAACCCATGTAATGGAAAGATGTTTTCCATTTTTGGGGGCAAAGGCAAAAAATCTTTTAGGAAATGCTGTGAAAGTGAGTATTTTGAACTGAATTCCCGATGTGGCAGCATAAGTAAAGGGAAAACCTTGTCGTCACTTGATAAGGATAGCTTATAACTCGATAGGTATTTCATTTATCAAAAAAATGGTAAACGCTATTCGATTCAAAATCGCTTCATTAGTCAGGTGTGTCAATTTTATGCCTTTACTTTTAAAAATGAATGAAGAAATTTTGCGTTGTCGAGCAGGGAATTTGAGAAACCCCTTAATACCATAACTTTTGAAAACAAATACAAGTGCAAGTAAAATGTAAAATGTCACAGCGGAAAAGTAGAGCGCAGATCATTTGCAGAATCCTGCTAGTAGTATTTCTTTTACTACTAGGGGGGGACTTCGCCTCCCTGCTTGCTACACTCTCCAACCCCCCGTGTAATCACTTTGCGATTCCGTTCGGCAGCAATCCCTATTTTCTAGAAGAAAAGAAAAGAACAGAAAGGCCGGGAAGAGCTACGGAGATTTTCATTGGTCCATTTCCAAATCGTTTGGCACATTTCAGAACACCATGTATACAAATAAAAAATATATTTTGCATTTAATTGTAATGAAAAATGGCTTCAACAAATGCATAATCATAAAATAAACCCAATGAACAATATTCCGTCACAATAAATATGACTTTTTATGCGCTTATAAAAATAAATGCACGCAGATAAATATTTTTACTAAAATTTAATTCCTAAATTTAAAAAATTGGCCTAAAAGCCACGTGTTTCTCTTTTATCCTCGCAACAATAGAAAGGAAAAAAAAAGCCGGAGATCTACGTAGATTTTCATTGGTCCATTTTCAAATCGTTTGGCACATTTCCAAATCGTTATTTTTTTTATTATATAGAGATTTTATGACTCAAACGAATGGACATGGAACAAAGACAGTTTTCGCTGTGGTTTAATTTCAATACATAGCACGAAAAAAAATGAAATTTTCGAAAATTTTTTTTAATTGTTGGTATATGTTTTTATTTTTATTAAATGCTTAATTCACGCAAAATTGAAAGATTTTTTTTTCTCAAAAAATTACTATTATTAAAATTTGACTGCTTGTTTGCGTTTCACACATACTTCTTTTAAAATATGAGACGCAGTCCGATGAAAATTAACACCACACTGAAAAAAATGAGTTTTCAAAATTTAGTAAAAAGTTAAAAAGTACTCAATTTTATTTAAGTCACGTACTCTGAATAGCTCCGATTCAAATGTTTTCAAAATTGAGAAACAAATGTGTTCAAATTTGGACTACGATGTACTCATTTTTGATCTCATGTATATATTCAAATATGAACTGTGATGCACTCATTTTTGTACCCATGGATGAATTTAAATATTAACTATGTGTGCTTTTTGTTAAATATTCAAAAACAAAATTCTTATTTTATGTAATCAGCAGTACTTTCTGTAAATATTATATTAATGTTAATATTAAATTATGCACAGTATTATATAAAATAATTTAAAAATGCTTGAAAACAATGCGCTTGGTCATAAAAGCACATTCTGAAAAACAACATTTTCAAAACTGAGCAAAAAATACTCAAATCTGAGTATGTCGCATACTCAAAATGGCTCCGAATCAAAATGACTCAAGTATGAAACATGTATATGATCATTTCTGAAAACACACACACACTCAAGAATAAAACATCCTGTGCTCATATTTAAGTATGTCTATGTTTCAAAAATGAGTATGAACGGACTTCTATGTGGTAATTTTTGAGTATGTCTATGTTTTAAAAATATGAACTGACCCTAATCATTTTTGAGTATGTCCATGTTTTAAAAAGGAGTATGAACTGATCACTATGCGATCGGTTTTGAGTATGTCCATGTTTCAATAAAAAGTTCGAATGAAAAGTAATTTTGTTTGAAACTGGGTATTTCTGGTATTTCAGAATTGAAAGCACTGGGTCGTCCTATTTGAAACAAAAAGTTTCATAATAAAATGAAAACATCGATTTAATCAGATTTGAAAGTGCCATTTTTCTCAGTGTACGAAGTAAAACAAGATGGCGTGCAAGATGGCTGATTAGTTTCACGTGGGAAACCAAAAGTTAGGTAAAAAATGAACTAAAAGACATTTTATAAAACACTTTCAAAACTAAAATAAAATAAATGGAAAAAAAAATATTTTTTTCTTGTCAAGATGGATCTTCTCCTCCCCCCTTCAATTTATTACAGATTAAAGTAAAAATATACTGACATTTACTTCCCGCTGAAAAGTGGAACTCAATAAACATTTAATTGATTACTTATTTAGAAAAAAAATAGCAAAATTATTATCAAGATGCACAAATCAAATAGTTTTATAACAAGAGCATTGTTTACAAGCACTTTTAAATTATTTTAAAATGCTGTGCATAATTTAATATTTACATTAATTTGATATTTACAGTAGGTACATCTGATTACATAAAATAAGAAAAAATATGTGTAGAATATTTAACAGGGAGAACTTACTATCAAAGATGTCGGCGAAATATTGAATCCAATTTTCTTTTCAAAAATATCCATGTCACTCAGCGCAAATACCAGACCGACTGCGTATGAATACGAAGCACTCATAACAACAACAATGCAATCTTACGCATTATAAAGGAGGCACAAGATATAGTTCCTTCCGAGGAATATAAATGTAATATTGCTCCTTTATTTTCAGGGTAAATTGTACTGTTTTCCTATTAATGAACATATTTTGTGTCGCTATGAATGAAATAAATCATTTCAAAGTACAAAATTATTGTTTTGTTTGAGTTTTATAACGTGTAAGGTTCCAAAATTGAGAAAAATTGGTTAATTTTTATTCTAACATACTCAATTTGATATGGAATACATTGAGTTTCCCAGTTTTGAATACTTCATTATTTTCAATACAGTTTTTTGTATAGATTCGAGAATGTAGTAACAACTCTCAGAATATTAAAATTTGTATTAGTTTCTGAGATTTTTTTTTTTTTTTTTTACTTTTAGCAAAGTTTTTCTAAAAATGGCAACTAAATTACACCATTTTTGTCAACAACAAAAAATAATTAAAAAAAAAAAAAAGAAAGAAAGAAAGAACAGTAAGTAATGAGATATCGCTTGCTATTCGTACTGATGACCGAATATCTTTGTTTTTGTTCTGTTTCTATAAATTGTTTTCATGATTTTTAGTTTACATTTTCTTTTTAAACATGTAATGTAAAAAAAAAAATCATGTGATGTACTTACATATTTACTAAAATATTACCGAAAAGATGAAAAATTTCAATATTATTGATCAATAAGAAATAATAGTATTAATATTATTACGAAATTATCAAAAATAATATTGTTTACGTAATAATATAACTTAGAATTTATTTAAAATATAGATAAATGAAATGTGATTTACAATAGAGTTTTGAGCATGGTGTCTGAATATATGCACAAGGCCTATGCTAAGATTAAACGTTTTTGTCCAAACCATAGTAACCCACATTACGGAACCAAGTTTTTGTCGCAAATTTTCTTGACCAATGAACTTTTATTTCCCGTATATCGCCCTTTTCTTAAAAATGACATTTTATCATAATTGCATGAAAATCATGGCAATCACTTGCAAAATGTAATTTTAACAATTTTCAGTTAATTGTCATTGTAAATAAGATTTTTTGCTCATAATAAGAAATTAAAAAAAAAAGTAATAATAACAAGATAAATCTAATTAAATGTAGAATGAAATAAGATTTATTTTTTCCCCTCAAAATTGAACGATCCCGTGCAATGCAAATACAACACATCGGGTTGCTACACCAGCTAATATAATAATAACGATTTGTGATGTCAGTGACATCAATAATTTATAGTACGAGGAAAAGTCATTAAGTAAGTCACAAGAGATAATTAAATAATAACTTACACTGATATTCACTTCAAACCTATTTTTATTTCTCAACATATTCTCCACCAATATTTATGCACTTATATCACCGTTTTATCAGTGCCCCAACACCAGCTGCATAACACTCTTTGGGTTGCTGTCTCAGCCACATTAGGACATCAAGTTGAACCTTTTCATCATCTGTGAACATCATCTTGCTTCCAAGATGGATTTTCAGGGAACTAAGCAGATGAAAATCGCTTGGGGATAAGTCGAAGCTGTATGGTGGATGTTGAAGAAGTTGCAAGATGATGTTCACAGATGATGAAAAGGTTCAACTTGAAGTCCTAATGTGGCTGAGTCAGCAACCCAAAGAATGCTATGCAGCTGGTGTTGGGGCATTGATAAAACGGTGATATAAGTGCATAAATATGGGTCGAGAATATGTTGAGAAATAAAAATAGTTTTGAAGTGAATATCAGTGTAAGTTATTATTTAATTATCTTTTGTGACTTACTTAATTACTTTCCCTCGTAGTTATAAATTTAAAAAATGACTATTATTGCAATGTTTGAAAAAATCTATTTTTTTCCCTTTGATAGTCTTTATTAATTTTCCAAAAAAACTTCTTGAAAAAGAAATGTACTTTTCAAAATGTATTTCATTTTTACAACGAGTTTTTTTCCTGTTTCTCTTCCCTTTTTCTTTTTAATTTCAGACAGATAAAAACTAGTTTATATCATTTATTTAAACTTATTACTACAATGTTCTAAAAAATCAAATCATAATTATTTTTCAATTTCAACATTACGCTTTTTAAGCTGATAAATACTTAACATTTCAATGTAAAACTATTTTTCAGTTGTTAATTGAAACTACTTATCAAAAACAGAATGTTTTATTTGACACTCAAACATTTCATAAACATAATAATTTTTTTGCGCATAAATTAGAGACAATGTGTTAGCACCTTTTTTTCTCAAACAAGATTTTATTTTATTTTATTTTTTTATATACAAAAAATGCAAAACATTTAAAAATAAAATTAAAAATTTTCTGGAAAACATTTTGTGAGAATATTAAATGTTTAAAGGCTTAAAATAATAGAGCACTAAAAGAGAAATTAAAATAAAAACTCTGGCTTGTATAATACCCTAACAGATTTATTGCCAGAATGTATCTACTTAAAATTCAAATATGCAAATCCCCAGAACACTAAATTATTAAGAAAATTTTTCTTAAGGCATTACCGCATATTATACTTGCAAATGAGGAAAGTAAACAATAGGTGCGCTTTAATTTGTTTTTGAAACGCCAGATTTTAGGAAGGAAGAAGAAATTTTCTAAATTCTGTTTAATATCTAACGGAGGTTGCCGCCTTTATTTAATGTGAAGTTTAATCTTAAGGTATATGATTTTGTAGCCTCTTTCACTTTTGAAATGTTGTCAGTTAATGGCTTCATTAAAAATTGTTTCCTCATACTTCCAGAAACAAGATAAGCTGCTTTTATCCATCTCTAAAATTAAAAACAGTTTTGTCATGTTTTTAAAATGCTTGTTTTTTATTTTCGCTTTTTGGCAGAAAGTAATTATTTAAACAGTTAAGAAATGTTTATGGATCAGCATCTACTAAATATATTGAAGTTTTTACTGTATTTTAATTACTAAACTATGCATATCAAATATTTTTAAAAGTTTATTGTATCATAAATGTATCTGATAAATAACGCATCTGAAAAAACAAAAATAATTTTGATAACTTTGTATTAATTGTTAGAGTAAATTTTTAATGTCCACTTAAGCATCATACTTATTTTCTCTTTTTTAAAAGATACAATTTAATGAATAAAATATCACTTACTAAAAGCTGTTTTAACTTTTTTTTTAATACATAATAAAATCGAAAAAAAGAAAAAAATAATAAACGCAGTGATTATTTTCTGATTTTGTCTTTTAGTTAAATAAAACTAAAGAACATTGAAATATAAAAAGATATATCAGCTGTAAAATGATTGTTACTCAATTGTCAAACTTAGATATTAGAAATGACAAGTTTAAACCATTAAAAATGATAATTTTAGCAATTCATAACTTAAGCTATAAGTATACTTATAGCATATGATGACTTACCAATGTTCTTTTTCAGAGACATTCGAATTTCTTCATATTCACAAAAAATTTAGCGGAGTAAAGCAATTTGCTTACAAAATACAGATATAGCGATTTAAAAATTATCCTTCATATTTCTGTAAGAAAATCTCAAATTTGTGTCTCTATTTATTTTTTTTTAAAATACTTGTATGTAAATTCTCGATTTTACATAACCGCTGATCTGGTAATTTAACTTTAGTACATAATATGTTTCCTTGTAAAACCATTGTATATCTTAAAGTAATTTTCAACTACTTCAAAAGCAAGAAAAATTATCCGCATCAAACAAAGGAATCCGCTTTTTTTTTTTTTTTTTTTTTTTTTTTTTATTAGGAGCATTATCAGCTTTACAATGTAATTTACTCATACAAAATAATACAAATGTTGTATAGAATGTGAATACTAATGTTATTAAAAGTAAGAGTTTTTTTAAGCACAGTCTCATGTGTTTCTTGTTCCCATTAGTGGCGGAAATGACATTACACGGAAGTAAGTATCATGTGAGTGTAAATGTTGAACATAATATATACTACTAATAAAAGAAAGTTTCGCTTTATGAGTGTGTCTCTCTGTGTGTGTGTCTCTGTGTGTGTCTGTCTGTGTATGTGTCTGTCTGCGATGGCTAGGAAAATCTAACGCACCTAGAAGTCTGCAAATTTAGGTGAGTGTAGTCCAAGGCCTCTCTTTGTGTACCTGAGTCCCAGTATTTTAAAATTCTGAAAATTAGAGTCGTTATCAACTAAAAACTGATCAAAGATCACAAATAAAAAAACACTCTTTTGAAATTCGCGCGCGCATGCTCAGAAGCCCTTTTTCCGCACCTCCCGTGAATAGAAGAAATAAAGCACGAGTCAGCCCGATTCTTGTACCGTTTTTCTAAATTCGCCACTGGTGAATGAGCAGAAATACGGAAAAACAGTCTACATATTCTCAAAGAATGTACTTTTACGTCTCGAATGATTTGGTCGGTTCGAGAAAATTTCACATTTAACCCTTAAAAAAAAAAAAAAAAAAAAAAAAAAATCCAGAATCGTCGAATTCATGTATTTTTTTCTGCCGTTTTCTGAGCCTTGCAACTGCCGGCTTATAAGAGATACCGACAAACCAAGTTCGCCAAATTAAAGATCCAGCTTTGCCCTTTTCAAAGCCATCTTTGGTTTTAGAAAATACCAACGTTAACCTTTGAAAAGTATATTTTCTGTACGCCGTTTCGCAATTTTCGGGATTTTGCCGATTGTTAAAAATTTGCATCGGCGGTTCCGAACGAGTTACGAAAAACTAAAATACCAGACAATGTCTACTTTTGTTCCCTTTTCGACATCTGCAATTATTTTTGAAAAATACGAATATTAACCCTTCGAAACTAAATCGCTCGCAGGACTCACTTTAGCGAATTCCGATTTTCTGCGATATATAAAATCTGGCATCGGCTCTCTAAAATAACCAAACAAAAAACAAACACACCTAAGGATATCAGTATTATATCGGGTTCAGGATGAAAACTTTAGTTTAAAAAAAAATTAACCTTAACTCTTTCGAAAACGTTTTTTACCGTAAGTCAATTTCACATTTTTTACGATTTCTCCTTATCTTTAAAAATTCGAATCTGTGTTTATAAACAAGACATGAGAAGCTGAAAATACCTCGCCAAATCTACGTTCCTTTGCTTTATAAAAGCTGGTATACGTTTTGAAAAAATTGAATTTTAACTCTCCGAAAAAATCGTTTCCAAAACTTACTCACGCGATTTTCGTATTTCGGCCCATGTTTAAAAATCAGCATCGACTCGGGAAATGCAAATACGGACAAACAGAAGTCACCAGATCATAGACACGTTCATTTTATTCAAAACGCCCCATTGGGTTTTAAACAATATTTACATTAACCCTTTCGAAAGCGGTCATTTACGTAACCAACTTTCGCGATTTCCACTATTTTAACAAAACCCTTAGTTAAATTTCAATTCTACTAGGATATTTGGTTGGGTCGAGTATTCTGAAAACGCCTCTTCCAGAACAGATTACGCTCCCTGGTGGTGGAAGGTGGAACTACAGGAGTATCTCTAGTTCTACAGGTCCGATTACTACATTGTTTGGCTCATTCAACTTGATAGCTATAGCCTTAAATATTTTAGTTGTACTTTCTACCGCCAGGGTGCGTTCCCCGATCTTGGGTTCTATGGACATGATTATGACGGGGTTTGCCTCATTCGACTTGATTTCGATAGCCTTATGCATTTCAGCCATGTTCGTATCGAACAGATTGTTATTATCTTGGGCCCGGACAACGCCGGGCGGGTCAGCTAGTAATTAATAAAACAGTGGCTTCGGCAACAAGTAAAGACTAGTGACCCTGAATGTAGAGAGTGTAGACATTGGCGCATCGTGAGATTCGGGAAATTCGCCATTTAGTCGGGAAATTCGCCTTTGTCACCTTTGCCCTGTAAAGGATTTTTGGATAGTTGCTCATACAGCTTTAAAAAATAAATAAATAAAATAAAAAAATATATCGCAGTTCGATGCATTCATCAGATTTGAACATCATTATATATTCACACTATATTGAAAAAATAAATGTAGTTTTTCTTAGATTGTTATGTAAAATGGATTTCAGCCAGAAAATAAATAACAAAATTATTCTGCCCCATTATCCTCAGTTTCTTATACAGAACTGAACAACAAGTAACAATTATAACTTAGTTATTTTTTCATTGAAGATTTAAAATATATAAAAATTGAGAATATGATATATCTATTCTTCAAAATTATACCTTATTTAAACTTAGCTTAAAATTTACGCTGAATATATTCCTTTTTTATCTTCTAAATTAACTTATACCATACTGTTATGGCTTTAAAAAATCTAAATATATAGATCAGATAAATATAGTATTAGAAATATATATTTTTTAAAGAATGATAATTAAATAGGGCACTATTGTTAAAAGAAGCAAGTCAGAAATATGCCGACTGAAAAACATGAATTTTATACTTAAATGAATATTCGATAGTTAAAAATTAGGTAACTTATTTATTTATTCAAAACATTGTTACTTATATTTATATTATTTAATAAATAAAGCAATCGAGTTTTTTATTTATTAATTTAAATGTATAAATAATCGATAATTCAATTAAATTATACGATCAATAATTTTAATATCTCTTGATAAGAGAGGGTCTAAAGCTCAATAATAATAATTTAAAAAAAAAACGGAATTCTACAAAGTACAGTTTTGTATATCTCTTTTTACAGTTGTTTAAAAGTATCAAACTTTATTAACCTTTTTCATGACATCATTTACTTCCAACCAGATTCGAAGTAACCCTCTAGTACTTCCAAATAAAAATAATACATTCCATAGCATTCTTATTAAATAAAGTACATGTAAATTTGTGTTTTTCGTGTTATTCTGATGAAACAGAAAACAATTTTTCCATGATTTTAATCGATCAAAAAATATCAAATGCTGTTGAAATTGTATTGCGTTCAATGGAGATCTGTCAAATTTGGAACTAAGATGGCGAGTATTTCTTCAATGTCTATTCTTTCTTTTATGTAAGATCTCTACTAAAGACTGGTCCTGCCAGGTCCAGTGTCACAAAGATTGTGACAGGGAAACTAAGAAAGTATGACAACGGTTTCTAAATCGGAATATAAAAATACAATAAACACCATAGAAACTGAATCTGTCTATAACTGTATCTTGTCTTAAACGTAAAAACTTCATTTCTGTACGGTAGGAATATCATACAATAATATCTGCTAACACGAACGGAATATTTCACAATTTTTATTTTGTAGCGACGTCTTCTTCATTTTGGATGGAATGTGTAGTGATCTCATCTCACTTGAACAGTATAAAGAGAGTTACTAGCTTAAAGTAACTGACTTGGTCTTTTGCTTGACGCTAACGTTCTCGTCTACTGTTCATGATATCTCTGGTTAAACTCCCACCGGTAGCAGCAATCTCCTCATTGGTGACTCAGACAAACACGCAACAACCTTCAACAACAATAATCAACTCATATGGTAACCTACAGATGGCAGAACTAAATAAATCAACCCCTGTAAGCAAAGTCTGTGAAATGCTCACAGCACAAAGCCTGTCATCCAATGCAACACATATGCGTACGATAGCATCCCTAAAGAGTGCATATCGCTCGCCTGACGTCAACAAGACGTCTTCCTCACTGAGAATAGAGTGTGTAGCGATCTCATCTCACATGAACAGTTTAATGCGAGTTACTACTTTGAGTAACTGGATTCGCCTTATATTTTGCTTGACGCTAACGTTCTCGCCTACTGTTCATGGGAACCCTGGTTAAACTCCCACCGGTGGCAGCAATCTCCTCAACTGTATTAAATTACACTTGATACAAACTACCGAATAGCATGGTACTATAAAAATTAAAAGAATGTGCGCATCATGAAAAATTGGGACTTTTGGCTTACCGCGCAGTGGTTACGTAGTACGTGTCTGAGCCCTCAAAATCAGGACATCCCATGTAAAACGGAACACATCGCAATAATAGTAATGGCAGTTGCTCTTCTCCTTCAGTCAGAAAAAAAATGGAACATTCTGCCATTCATAGGAGCATTGTGGCCAAAAGCGGTGAAAATATCAAAAGTGTTTTATAATGACGGAAATTTTGTCGTGCTTTCGAAACGAGAAAGAGGAATGCTGAAACGAAACAGTTGTGCAGTAACCCATCAACGTTTCGTGGCTACGTAAGTGAAATTGAGAACCGTGTGAGTAATCGTACAACGTTGAATTAGCTAGTCGATAAATCGCTGCGTCACATGGAAATGTGTGGTTTTTTGTTCACGTTTCAAAGTATGTTTAGCGTTTAATCATCTGTCCGCCCAGCCTGAAATTGATTGCTTTTTTGAAACCACCAAAACTTTCCATTGTCAGTCCTGAAGTACGTAGTTCAGTCATATTTTTTCGACAGGTGACACTAGGAAGCAATCAGAGACTAATCAACGGGCGCTCCGAGCATGAGACCGTATGATCTCACAGTGTACAGAATGGAAGTCACACATGAGATCAGATGGATTCATGAGGTGGGCAACGTATTGATAAAAGCTGCTACATAAAAACATCCTTCTTTTATAGATATATATTTGCACCATCAATTTGTACAAGAAAATTGTTACAGAATACTGTATTTGATCTGCGCTATCACTTTCTGCTGCTGCGTATTTCATTAAGCGCAGTTGTTCTCAAACTTTTATGCCTCGCATACTTCTTGTAGAAAAACGCGTGTCTGTTGCACCATATTTCCCTATTTTTAACTTGTAAGAGTCATAAATAAAAAAATGAAAGTAAAGATATTAACTAATGTACAGTTGTGAAAAATGGATGGCCTCCTTACACACACACACTCACGGTACACACCCACACATACACACTCTGATTCGGCCGCAAATGATTGCATAAAAATCATGTTGATACAAAACGATTGATTTTAAACTCTACTGTTAATCATTATTGTTGGGAGGACGGCTATACGAATTGTACCACCTTTTTTTTTCAAACGGTAATACCCTTTTTTTAACATTAGCCTCGTGTAACTTATATCCATTCAGCCAGAAAATGTGCAAACGTCATGCAGTTTTTAGAAGAAATAGTAAAAAAAAATGTGTTAAGGGTTAATTTTTAAACTTAGAGAAAAGAAATTACCACAGCGAAATTATTTAGAACTTTCAAATATTTATCAGAAATGTTATGTAGAAAAACAAAATTTAAATTAAATATTTGTATGAAATAACGGATAAGTGGGAATGTTAGTATATATACCAATGTTCAAAAAAGGCAAAAATACACGTCAAGGAATTATATGGTGACAAAATATAAGTGTCCCATTTATTGGATGCTGAGCATTAATCAGCTAGTGTAACACTAATTCATCAGATTGTAAAACATCATATATTGCCCTCTGCTGGTAAATTTTTAATTTAGATATGTGTACTTAATACAGCTTGCAGTTTACAGAAAATATGTAAATAAACATTTATGATTTTGAAAATATGAATTTGGAGAATTTAATGTGCGATATTTTAAGAAGCTGTTTTAAAATAACATTTTTATATTTGATAAAATAAGACCTTATAAACATTATAAAATATTAGATCATAAATTATCAGAAGAAGTCGATTAAGTTCTAATGGCAGCAGCAGGAATATGAAAGCTGAAAATGTTCCTAATTCTAAAAGTAAAATTAATAACATATTAATCTGCGCTACACTAATTGCTTTCACATAATATACACTACTAGATATTAATCAAAATTATTCTCTTGCTTAATTCATAAATAAAAATATATTTTACACAATCCTGAAACATTTATATTCAACCAGATAAGATCCTTATCTTGTAATACGAACAACACAATCGTGACAAAAGATTATAACTCATTTCCTTTGACAGTTCTTTGTCTTAAAGGGATTACCATTAATAACAAAATATACAACGCTGATATTGCAGCAGATTGTGCTAATATATACAAAAGTAAAGTTTTTTCCCCCCTCCTAAAGTAAACTCTAAACATAGGCACGATTTTCATATACTGCCAAATGCGGTATTCAATAAAAACCCCTAATTTTCGTGAATTAATAAAATATGAATTTTAAATATTTAGAGCCTATCCCTTCGTTAATGGTATAACTTTTAACTCTAAATTTAAGTTATGACTTTCAAAAGTTTATAGCTTTTATTGGTTTTCTAAAGATTTGGGAGCTATAAATATTCATTGCCATTTTGTATTAATTAAAACTGCATAGGATTTAACTACAAACTGGTAATAAATAAAGTATAAATTTTTAAAGCTTGGCTGAAAATGTAAAAAACTTCTATGCTAACTGCAACCAAATTTAGTTGAGAGTTAGAGTACAGAAACAAGTACTCCTTACTATTACTAACCCTTTAAAATATTTTCAAGAAAATTTAATTAATGTAAAGTATTCACAGTGCCAAATGCTATCAAATTTTGTTTAAAATATATTTATATGTAGGAAAAGATACAACAACAACAACAAAAAAAAAAGGTCAGATGTTTGTTATCAGAACAAAAGTAGCGCTTCAAAACATAGGAACTAAAGATTAAAAACAATTTTAGCCAACAACATGAAACATTCGTTTTTTTTAATTGTTAATTAATTTAAATAAGTATAATTTAGAGGTAAAACCACATTGACGCCCTGACATTTGAATCTTTTTTCTGGATTATTTCTTTTTATGACTTAACTCTCTGGCGACGAAGACGGCCCAAACGGCTTTGCATTCAGAGGACCAAGCCGGCGGCCCGATATTCTGAATAGATTCCTACCCCCTTTCATGTGAAGGGTAGGAAGGCTTTCAATCAATTTGCGCTGACAGTTTTATACGCCTCTCTACATGCAGGAAAACTGTCATTCTTTCGTGCCCATTTTCCCTAGATAACAGGGAATTTTTTAGTAGAACATTTTTATCAGCTAAATGTTTTAATACCGTTACAAATTATTCAAAAATACACAGATTTCTTAATTAATCGGACTTTCTAAAATTAATGTACTGTATTTATTAGATTAAGAACTGTGTGTATTAATGTAATATATACATGTTCTTTTTTTTTCTTGTCTATAATTCTATATAAATTAATTAATGATATAAGTTTTAATTTAAGGGGCATTCTTTGTATGTGTAAGTAGATTTTTCCATTAAAAATAATTTTTTTAAATATAAAATTGACACTCTAAAATAGGCTTGAATTTGAAAATGCCATTATCATGGTCGTTATGAAGGCGTTTTGGAACTAATATTTCAGGGACATAGTAATGTCAATTTTAGAATTTAAAAAAAAATATTTCTATTCCTTATAAAAAAAATTCCATAATTATAATATATAACATAATTTAAGCTAAAAATCAGAAATTAAAATAATATAATATAATCTTCTTTTTAAAAGCCAAAATTTCAAATTTCTTACAATGACCCATACATCTATATATATATATATATATATATATATATAAGGATGCGTTTTCAATAAGTGTCAAATTATATGCACTATGATTTATTAAAGTTTAGGAAAAAGAAACACCTGGTTCCTAGAGAATTGAATGGCGCGCATGGGAAATTGGGCAGCTAAATATCTCTAGATTAATCTTTATTAAGCATGTTCATGCATAAATTTAAAACTGTTGCATTAGCACTAATAACATTTGTTTTTTTTTCCTCAGGACACCACACTATTTTGTTCCTGGGCCAAAATCCCTCGTTAATTTATCTACAGATCATCGGTGCATGAATAGTGTCAGCGCCTATTCTAACTCATGGTGCCTAGTGCGGGGGCACTAACTGGACTTGCTCTGACTCTGACCAGAAGTACCAGAAAATGAACAAATGCATTTATGCTATTACTTGTAAAACACATTTTTTTTAAAGAAAATAATTGCGACATTTGCAGATTTCTGCTAGTGGTTGGGTATAAATAGCAAATTTGCTATTTTAAACAGTTTTTTCCGGGTCATGAAATTCCCGAAACGTTTTAATGAGGGAATATTTTGGGTAAATACATATTTTAATGACTTCTAAATGAGAAAATTATAATTAAAAAAAGAAAAAAAAAGTTTTTGCGCTTGACGAAGAAAGACTCAGATCTTTCGAAAGGCCTAGCGCATTTTAACGTTTTGATGGTGTTTTAAGAAGTTATTTTAGTTCTGAGAAAATTATACTTGAAACAATTTTAAAATGTTAGCAACAATTTTCTACTCCATACTTTCATAGGTATCGGGCTCTATTGACGCAATATTTTTTCGGGCTCGGGCTCCGAAAAAAAAAGGCCCAAACTCATCTCTAATTTGTAACAGTCAGTTATCTGCATACTAACATTCATAAAAGTTCATAAAATGCATAAAATGTTAGTTTATGAGTTTTGTATATTACATTATACTTTGTATTTAAAATAATTATTGTAATCATTACAGTCCTTTTAATACATAATAATAAAATAATTAATAATAAATTATTATTATTAAATAATTAATTATTAATAATTATAAACATTTATTATATACTGTCTTTTTTATTATTGTAAGAAGTTGGAGTGGGCTTCTTTCTTTGATTATTACTATTAAAATATTTTTTAACATAGCAAATTTAGAAATAAGATACTTTATGAATTCGTATTCTCTTAAGTTTATAAATATTGTAATTATTCATTTATAAAATTGAAGAGATCAAGCACAAATATTCATGTTTTCTTTATTCATGTTTTTCTTTCCCAAATCATGCTTCAAATAAAACCCAAGAGGTGTAATATTTTCCCACACATTTCAATAAGAGAACGTACTTGATCTCTCTAACTTTGTACGGAGAAATGCTCAGGGCGTCTTGTTTATTTTCACTTTCTTCTTTTATCAACGATCTTCTTTTATGTCTGCCGATTTGACCACACGCAGTGTGCAAGACAGGAAGTCATTTCTAAATACCTATTGCTGGAATACAATATCTTTGCACTATTCGTTAACAAAGATTTTTACGGAAGAAGAATAATTTAATCTGTTAATTTTCTGCTAAAGTCAAATACATATTTCAAACGTCTTAATATGTGTGATGTGTCAACATGTCATAACTGAATGTACAAAATTACTAAATCTATCATAAATTTTTTTAAAGAATTATATCAGAAATATATGTTTTATGTTATATGAATCTGTAAGTTGATAGTTGAAATTTTTATGTGTGAGCTGCTTACGCAAGATTGTCAGTGTTTTCATGTATGCATTAAGTGAGCTAAAGATTAATTAAATTTACTGAAATTCATTTTTAAAAGAAAATATAATTTTTGATAATTTGGAAGGGAATAGAAGGTGATATTTTAAAATATTACACATAAAAAAAAATTATAAAAAAAAAAAAATCGTAAAAAAGTAATTGTTTTATTCTATTGGAGCAATTTCGTATAGAATGTGATGCACAGTTAATGATTATAAAGATATTATATATTGTTTTCTGGCTTACGACTTTATAAAGAGCTTCCTTCAAGAAAATGTAAAACTGTTTTTCATAAGAACAATCTCTAACGCAGTCATTTTGAGAAATTTAGAATATATATATATTTTTAGTAATGCACTTAAATTGTCCAATGTTGTTGTCTTTAAATTATTTAGGATCTACATTTATCTTATAATAGAATATAACTAAGTGACACAACAAAATTATTTGAGTTTTAATACTATGACGCCATTAAAATGCAATGCAGAATTAACCGGCCACTATGTGATACCATATTCTGGCATTTTTCATAATACAGAAAATACTATAGTGGTTAAGTAATCTATTAAAAAATATATTTGTCCTAACCGAAGAATAATACATTCCAAAAATTGAAAATACTTGAAATATTAAAATCCGTTAAAATAAAATTAAAACTACATTCAATACTTTTATGAAGCAGCCAAATAGTCATAACGGAGGATGTTAATACAATTAATATATTTAGTAACATTTATAATTAATATAATTTATAATCTATTTAATATAATACATAATTAATATAATATGTACAGTAAATAATATATTTAAACATGGTAATTTCCTCCGGAATAATTAAAATCCTTGAGGCAAATTTGAACGTTTATATGAGAAAAGAAATATACTGAAGTTATAGAATTTTTATTGTGTTAAAAAGATTAAATTTAGAAAAGTTCTGTTTGCTTCCAAAATATTTTGCTACACAGTTCAAAATTATCCTTGCAATGTATATTTGCAATATACGAAAATTTTAAAATTATTCTGTGATTCAAGAGACAAAAAAAATTTCAACCATGCACTTTTCCACACAAAACGCTATAAATATAAAGCTTGGAAAACGTAATTATATGTGTAACAAAAACACATATACAACGTACCCCTGCCTTAAATGGAAAACTTTCATGGTATTTGGAAAAAGAACACAATAGCTGGAGTGCATTTTAAGAATAAAACCTGTCTAAAACAGATTTTTCCTGAAATTTGACACATCGTCTGAGGCTATACTGTATATATTAAAATATGAATGTATGTATGCATTTTATATACTTATACTCTTTGGAAATTCAATGAGTATACATGGAAAATATGACGATTTGTGATTCGAAACAAACATTTATCACTTGCAAGAAAAAATCTATGTTAAAATATTTCTAAAAATTAAAAAAATTAAATTTATTTCCAACATTAATAATGATTTTTTTAAGATTATTATTAATGATTTTTTATTAAACATAATATTTTAATGAATTAAAATTGCGGAAACAGTTTTATTCTATTTTTAAGGGTAAGGTGGTAATAAGGATTATTATATGTTTGTTGATGCCATTTTCTCAAAGATAATAAAAATAAACTTAATTTTAATATGAATATAATGATGTTTAAACGCCATTAAAAGTACTTATTTTTCGAACAAAATTTACATCAATTTTAAAATAAAGCGTAGATTTTAATTGACAAAAATTAAATATTTTTTTTATGAATTTGACCACATAATTTTTTCAAAGACTTTATTCGACCAGCTTCAAAAATTTGAATTAAATTTCCAAAAGACAAATGCTTTCATAAATGAAATTGGCATCAATAAAAATGTGAATTTTTATAGCAAAACAAAGAAAGTAATTACTATAAATGTATCAAATGAGAAAAGATCGACATGTAAGTTTCGTATTTTTTTTCCAACTTACATTAATTGTAATATGATATCATTCTTAAAATTAATATATTTAATATGCTTAAAATTAATATATCTTCTCCAAATATAGAAATAACTGAGATTTCTTTGCTTTTTTTCTTTCATTTATTTTTCTTTATTACATTTCTTTTTCTTTTACAAAGACAAAATATCTCATGCAGTCTAAATTCAACGCATCTAATTATCATTCAGCAAGTTCCCATTATTTATGATAAACAAAAACTATATATTTTGAAAAAAGAAAGAAAACAAATCTTGCATACATACGTATTACAGTTTTAGACATGTTTTGATAATTTTTTTAAATTTATCTTTTTAAATTTTTTAATTGTTTGTGTACTGGTGAGAAGGGTCACATTAAAATATTTACAATTTTTTTTCTTGTGTTATTTTTAGGCTCCTTTTAAAACGTGTATCTTCAATTAACTATTTTTTCTTTTGATAACAGTGACGGAGGAGGATTTACCCCTGTGCGGGGAGGAAAACTTTTCTCATTTTCCCTCTCAAGAGAGGCAGTAGACTTCTGTAAAGAATTCCCACCCACTGACTTCCGCTAGACAGAATGAAATGGGGGAAGGGATTTATCTCTGGGTGGTTCGGCCGTTCTGGTTTTTAAAGGGTTTAAGAGAAATTTGCTCTTGGTCGTCAGAGAGTTAAATAAAAAATACGTTTTTATAAAAATCCAATTACAGTAAATTGTTATACATAAATTAAAATAGAAAACAGTATTTTATTGTAGTTGATATATTGCAAAATGGCGGCTTGACAGCTGATAAATGATAGCGTTTCAAAAAAAAAATAAAATAAATAAATAAATAAATTGATGTATGCGGTAGAACAGAAACATATATTTTTTTTACCAAGAACAAAACTAGTTATTTCCAGTTTAAATGATACTAAAATACGTAGCTGTTTTAAAAACTATGCATTTTCAGTGAACTGGAACCAAATCAAATTAAAATGTATACTTTCAAACAACAATTTTTTTTCCACAGAAAGAGAGAGATACCAATATTTCGAAAAAAATCTCACTTATTTGAGTTAGAAAAATATGTGACGAATCATTATTAAAAAGTTCAAGTAGATTGATTGAAAATTACCTGTTTCCACAAAATTTTTAAAGGATGTTCTGATAACATACGCGTTTCAAATTTTTATTACTGTGGCGCGCTTAACTTCTAAAGCTCCAAAATTGCTCTTTCACTTTCGATATCGATTTCTAACTTACGATTTTCATTTTTTATAAAGTGTACTTTAAATGAGAACAAAAATGTAACATCTCAAGAAGCTGTTACTCCACAAATAAGCATACAATCCAAATAATCTTAAAATCTTAAACAATCACGCAAAACGCTCATTCTTCAGTTCCTATGCCTGTTTTATTGCCCAGAATCAACCTGACATTTTTGTCTCTGGTGTCGAAAATCTGAACTATTTACTGTCTCATTCAATCTGCTTCTCATATTCTAAATCAAAATGATATTTACATCAAGTTTTGTTATATTTAAAAGAATTGGATTTTTTAGAATTAACTTCTAAACACCACTACTTTAAGGTAGCCCCACTGTATTTGGACAAGAGAGGAAATTTTAATTTCTGTACGGTATGTGAAACCTACAACTTATTCGGCCTGGTAATCCGGAGCGGTTCCCTTTCCCCGAACACAATCCAGAACTAGTCGGATATACCAATCCCAAAACTTTCTTCTATCTCATACATGTTAATACTTCAAAATTCGCTATCACACCGCAAAAAAATCAATATTTTTCGTCATTTTGTTGTACGTCAACTGCTTGCGAATCGTCGGGTTACCTGGATGCGGTCAGCCGATGTATTATACTAAACTACGAAAAGTCCTTCTGGCCTGTACCGGCAGGAAAAGAAGCCTCCCTATTGCTTGTTTTTATTATTTTAGCTAATTTTACTGAAAAACACGAAGCTAAAATGCGTGGAACCCCTTTACAGAAGAGTCATTCCCAGTTCTCGTTAATATCGACTTCGAATGAGAATATCGTCAAATTAGACAGACATAGCCAAATTGGCTTCATATATGGCAACGTATTTATCGCCAAATTTGTCGATATTTCGCCAGTTGTTGTCAAGCTTGGGAAGAATTTGACTTTGGAGAATATAAATATATAGTGTTAAGCATGTAAGAGTTGAAACGATGGTTAAAACAAGGACAGAAAATTTGCCGAAACCATGTTCACTAAAATTCGTAAATGAAACCCGTTTATAGAGGAATCGTACTGAATTGTTTCGAAATGTCAGTCACCCTAAATTTTCAAACTGCTATATATCCCCCATTTTTTTAGATAGAGGAAAAACAAAAAATGCTGTGGAATCCTTGAATCAAGGGCAAACATTTAACTCTTTTCTTTTCTTTTTTTTTTTACATCTTTTCGAATTTGAAATCTTTAAATAACCATCACAGCGCCCCCTCCAGGCGCAATATCCCCAAATACAGCTGCGACCTACAGGCCATAGTCAAAAACATATACAAAAAATAGGTTCAGATAATCTGCAGAACTTCATACACTTTTCGGTACAAAAATCTGTATCGCAGCTTCCTCTTTCGTCGAAATATCACCAAATTCAAATGGGACCTGCTGGCCATAGCTAAAAACATAGAAAAAGAAAACTTTGGTTCAATTTGAAGCATAACTTCATATACTTTTCGATTATACAATGAGGACAGACAGACGGACAGACAGTTATTTTGTAAAAACATGTGTTTATGTGTCTCTGACCCCTAAAACATGTAAATCCGTCGAAAACTGGAATTCGAAAAAAAAATTGATTCTTTATTACATTCTTCTATTGTAGATAGAATAAAGTAAAAATAATGACATTTACTGCTCATTGAAAAAAAAAATATTTCAGTGATTACATTATTTAACATACTTCAACATTTTATAATTCAACAATTGAGAGGGTTAGAGGAACAAAGTGCTAAGCACCTTTTGGTGAAATATATCTGACACTATAATATGTTGCTTATTATTGTAAATTATAATACCCTACATATTATTTGTTTCTAATGTCACTAGGTGGCAGGATATGGCCCAGATTTCGTTTTTGTCCTAGACTTTCTCTCCAATGAAGATAGCTAATTTACAAAGGACGTAAGAGTAATATCATTCAAGTAATGTTCATTCAAGTCTTTGCATGTTGTTATTCAGAATATCTGAACTGTTACTAAGAAATTGGTAAAAAAAAATTATGTCATATATTTTGATTTGATTATTTGATCTAATTTCAAATTGAAATATCTCAGAAGTTTAGAAATGGGGCTTAGCACTCTTTTTCCCTGAATACTTCAATTATTAAATCATGCTTATAATTTTTCTATTAGAAGGCGATTTCATTATTTACTTTTTGAATATGTCAAATCTTATCGAACACACTATTACTTACCCATCATACGTAGTATAGGGTAAGTCTTGTAATCGTTTTGAAAATCGAAAAAAAGAATTTTTGACTGATTTACACGTGTCAGACACTGGAGATTTCGAAAAACATACTTTTCGAAAAAATAAAAAATAATAAATGCCGTCCGTCTGTCTGTGTGTGTGTCTGTAAACGCTCTATCTCCTGAACAAATCGAGATAGAAACTCGAAATTTGGTATGTACTTAGGATATAATAATGGGAAGAAGCTTATTGAGTTTCAGTAAAATCGATTATCCGGAACTATTTTTTCGAACTCTCGAAATATTCGTTCTGATAAAAGGTATATATTTATTTTCGAAATTGTTCATTTTATGGAGTTAATATAAAAGACAATAAAAATACATTAATTGAATAAAGTCGATCGGATAATTTGTTGCCGATATATTTGTAATCTCATTTTCCCCACTCTTCGATTTTTCATGTCCCTGTATTTCATCCAAATTTCAGTTCAGAGAGATATTTTAATTGGAAATGGGACTCTTCCTATGACGCAGTAAACCGTTATTTAATATGATTATCAATTTTGGAGTTATAAGGGTGTTTCCTTTACGCAATTTTTAATAACGGAGTATTTAAAGTTTATGACATCATCAAGCCACGATTTTATTCGAATTGCAATGCATTTTATAAATAGTGTACATATGTTTTATTTTCATATTTTATAGTATGCATATCCATGATGGGTAAGTATTACGGTGGCGCCCAACGACTAGTTTAAATGCATTTAACTTTAGACAATTACAGTAAAATTAAAAAATTATAAAAAAAAAGTTAGTAATTTTAAGTTTTTCTTTAAATATTATATATTTTTAAGCCATGTAGTCACATTGGTTTTTATTAGCTACGCCGGACATCTATTTTACTAAGCAACTAAATAAAAATTGTGGTAATTAAGTTAAAATAATCAAACAATTTTTATTTGCTACGCCATCATTCACATTAATCCATATTATCATTCTGCTATTGTGATCACACCTGTGACAAAATGACCTGTGACGCCAGTGAAAGAAAATAATAATATTTTAGCTGCAGCGTTGCGCCATTCTGATTTTTTTTTTAATATTTTGCCTCAAGAAATTACTAATGCGGTGCAGAATGAAAATATGAACATAAGTTCTATAAGCTTTATAACTGGGCAACATTACTAAAAGACAATTTATTTAAATTTGCTTTTGTTTAAGTGTCAATAAAAAAATTAAATGGGTGTAAGCTTGTTATCGATGATATACTGAGTAACAAAGTTTAGTTCTGGGTATCAAATCTCTCCTACAGAAACTTATATTCCATCCTCTCAGGGAAAAATATTTAATATAAAGCCTTTATTCACGATATTCAGTTTGACAAACGAAAATATTTTTTGTTCATTTATTATTCAATTTACTTGCTCTCTTAGAAAATTCAACTGCATTCCTAGATATATATGTCCTTTGATTTTAATTTTAACATATTTTTAATATCTGTTCTATTTTTCTTTTGTAAGATTTCAATTAAACTTAAAAGTTGTACGGATATTGTTCAGTTTTCCTTCAAAAAAGAATCATTTGAACCCGCTTTATCAAGAAAAACAAGCTGAAAATATAAAATTATTATTTAATTTTTTTATAATTAATTTTTATTTCCGAATATATATAGAATTTTTACCGGCTGTATAGATTCAATCTGTCTTCACGAAAAGCATTTGATCAAGTTTCTTACTATGAACAAAATGATAAAACAGTAATACAGCACATTAAACGTTTATAAATACATTAAAATATATTTTTGTGCATATAAAAACATAAAAGTTATATCTTCACTTTTCTGATTCGTTGAATAATCAACATGCGACAATTTCTTCTGATATTCCTTAAAATAATTTTGACATAATGTATATAAAATTTTAAGAGTCTGCGGATCGAACGCGTTTTTGCTAATTTTTGAGGTTATTGTATTTATATATAACATCCCATTTTATTGCACATATTACCGCTTACTTTGGAATAGATTATAAATAGTTCGTTCCAATGACCACACTTTACACAACTAACGCGATAAAAAAATAATAATAAATAAAAGTATATCTGAAAAATATGCTTCCATAATGAGGAAATGTGCTAATTTGTGCAGAATATTTTTGCTGATTTTAATAGTTAATGTGCCAATCCTTAAAGTTCAGGTAGAATTTGCTTGGTATAACATAATAAAATATGTTAATATTTTAAGTGAAGCTATGAATATTGATAATCCATATGCATAACTTACCTTCTTACACATACAGATATTGATAACAACTACAGGTACCGACGCATATAATCGCTATTCATGTAGCTTTGGATTTAAAATGTTAATACCATCATTCCTGCTGACGCGCTAAGAACCTTTTGATAAGCACCGGACGATTCGATCATTTCCAGTAATTTCTGCTAATGCTGTGCAGGTGAACAAAAATACCCATGAAATTCGTCAAACTAAACAGCTTGCTATACATAGTTATATGTTGCAGCAATTTTCTTTTTCAGAAAATGAATTAATTTCCACTTTATTATTTATGCCGAGTGCTAAGGAAATTTTGCATGATTGCTTGTAGTTCTCTCAATTCTCAACAACATGTGTATAAACAGTGAGACTTATAAACAGGACATGATAATCATAAAATACAGTTCACAGTACAAGTTTTAATTGTCATCGCGAAAACAGGTAGCTAGCCTCTCTTTATAAATATAATTAGGTATCGTATTCTATACTGTAGTTATAAACTCTTGCCAATTGATGATTTTAAGCAAAGATTCTGCTACAAGTTCTTCAGCGTTTCTCTTTAATTCAAACTTGAAATAAAAAAAAAATTAAACATACAATTTTATTCTATTTATACCAGTGATTCTGTGTGAGGACGTTGCACTGCATTCTAATACATTTTACCAATATCTAATATTTTTTAGATACAGGTTTAAACTTCTATGAAAAAAATAAGGAAAAATATCTGCAAAAAACATTAGTGAAGCCAGTATATCGTCTTATTTATTCCATCAAAGTTACAGTAAAAACGGATTGAAGATAACAAAAGCACGCGCAAGAAAAAAAAACTTATTTTAACTGCATTAGAATGTAAAGTCATCAGCTTCTTGAAAAACATGAAACAAAAACAAAATAAATGGAATGCATTTAAAATACAATTTAATCTAATATAACAAAGCATACATTTTATTCTACACTTGAAATACCACTTCTTCTATCGATAGATGGTGTCTTTTTCTTCTAAGTATTTCAATTCCATTTTTGCTTTTTAACCATAGATATAAAATAAACCCGTGCGGAGAAATCATATTTTATCTTTATTGTACTGCTTATTTTTTTTTTATAATCTTTGTTGAGCATCCTATAATGCGGTATTTTATTTTTGTGGTAATATTAATTTGAGGAAAACCTTTCATTTCATTTATGAAAACAATGCCGATTTATTTTTTAATTAACAACAATTTTTAATAAAAAAAAATGTTTTAACGAAAAGTGAGTGCACTATGTCAGGAGTAGATTTGAAAACATGTCGAATGATACCACATTCGTTGATGTGCGCTTCGTAAATTCATGGAAACAGGGATGTTGACAACAGAAATAATGTATAGGATTTTCTTAGTCGACCAAAAAACCCCGCATTATTCCAAATAACCCTCCCACAAACCGCTGCCATCATTTTACATACTTCGAAATTCAACAAAAATAAACAAGTTGGAAATTGTACGTCAAACGTGAGAAACATGAGGTGCGTTCGTACTATAGCTAGTTATATAAATATTCAGATCTTGATGATTTTTTATTCTGCGACATGAATTATATCGCCTGCAGATTAATTTCTGTCATAAAATAAGTATCTCGGTCGCTTGACGATTCAACCTCGGATGCTCCTATAACAAGTATGCACCGATTTTTTAAAAAAAATCAGATTTCTTAATATATGTTTTTATTAATATCTCCTAAAGTTTTTATTCGATTTTTATAAAATTTGAAATGTCTCGACAAAATTCTACAAAGATAATATATCTTAAAATTCAAACCATTCGGTTGGGTAGTTTTTGCGTTGTTATATGCGGACGGACGGACAGACAGACGGACGGACCAAGCGACGACAATAGGTGCTACGTATTTATATAATTACGAACGCACCTAATAAAGCACCATAACTAAGAAATTTAACGTTGTTAAAATATTTTCGAATATTCCCGCAAGATGGTGGATTTTGCGAACTTTAGTTTTTTAATTTATACACAGAAGTAGTAGGGAAACCAGAGTTCTGGGTCAGGCGGAGGATTTGAGGATCCGCTCCTCCGGCCGGAGGCACCGCTCCTCCGGCTCCTCCGACCGCAACGATCCTCCGGCTGAAACGATCCTCCGGCGAGGAAAAATAATTTTCTACTGTAACAGGAGGGGTGAAAATAAGAACTCTAAGAAGAGGTTAAATGGACAAGATTATCATACTATAAGATGAATATTGATTTTATATACTAATTTTGAATGACAAACACCTTAATGAGTATCACTAATTAAGCGAAACAATGAAAAATGCCAACTTTAACAAAAAAAGCGGATTCCTTAAGAATTTTTCAAGTATAAGATGACGATATCAACTTATATGAAGAAATTTAAACTTACATTTTAGTTTTTGAACAATGGACACCTTAATGAGACTAATAATTAAGCAAAATAAAATAACAATTTTAACGAAAAAGCTGATTTCTTATGAATTTTTCAACTATAACATGAGAATATCAAACTATAAGATGGATTTTAAACTTATATTATAGTTTCTGAATAATGGACACCTTAATGAGTATAATAATTAAGCAAAAGAAAATATTAC
Organism: Maratus michaelseni; assembly: GCA_963931845.1. NCBI lineage: Eukaryota > Metazoa > Arthropoda > Arachnida > Araneae > Salticidae > Maratus > Maratus michaelseni. Next base: position 287,996,445 of record OZ007596.1, read on the forward strand.
TTTTAACGAAAAAAGCTGATTTTTTAAGACTTTTTCAACTATAAGATGAGGATATCAAATCATAAGCCGTAGATTAAACATATATATTAATTTTGAACGACGAACATCTTAATGAGTATTACTAATTAGACGAAACAATCGAAAAATATCAATTTTAAGGTATAAAGCTGATTTTTAAAGAATTTTTCAACTATAAGATGATAATATCAACTTAAAAGAGGAAATTACACTTATATTTTTAGTTTTTGAACCGCAATACATAGAAAATATTCAAAATTTGAATGATTTTTTTACCGAATTAATTGATTTTCCGCGCAATAATAAGAGTTTTAACAACCAATTATCTAATTTTACTCTGTATACTTGATTTAATTCTGTTTAGACGCTCGTAATATAATCTTTTTATGTCATTTAGACTTGAAATAAGAACCATATTTAAGTAAAAAACCAGTTGTTTATTTATTCTCAATACGCAAACCTTTTTTTTCTTTCCTAAAATGTAGCATTTCTGAGGAGGGATAATAATTCCACCCCAAATTCTAAGGAAAAGGGGAGCATAACAATGACTGTCTAGATCACAACTTTTACTATAATATAAATATTATTCGCTATCAATGTTTACAAAAAATCCATGTTGGGAGATAGATATGAGTTATATTTTAATAAAGTTTACCCTCCTCCCTCTTCTACACGATGCTAACAATTATACAAAACAAAAGAAATACCGATTTTTAACGAAAAAGGGTGAATTTTAATGAATTTTTGCACAAGTTTTCGGTATTATTGTACACTAGCAGGTATGATTTTATTTCTTAGGTGATTACAATACAGAGAAAAGTATTCACCTTTAGATTACTTTTCGTGAAATATTTAACAGTAATTATATAAACTCCTGTTTACGTCACTAATTTACATTTGAAAATAAGGATTTATAAGATAAAATAAATAATCTTAACTTATACTTAGTAAATTTTACGCAATTCCAATGATTTTATACCGTGTTTTTCACGAGTTTTATATTAATTAGTAATTTTATATTAATTAACTTTGAATATTTTCTATGATATGGTTAATCCATTTTTATCACAGAAATACCAGCACCTAAAATTTCACTTTAACTCATATTCTAAGTATTAATATTCACTTATAACTTTACTTTTAGTTATACTTTTACTTGAAACCATGTGAACTTGTAGAACCCTGCTTACGCATATGGAGTTTAGTACATCACACTGTTATCTAAATGAATATGAATACCTTATTGTTTTAAATTTTCCAATTTTAACAGAATATGCACGAATATAAACTTTAATTTTATCTAAACATTTTATTTCAAATAGCCTAGTTTATGAAAACGATACATATTAACATGAACTTAGATACTGATCACATACCTATTTTAGCATAATTTATTAGCATACATAGCATTTCTTCCATTTCTTTCAGAAATATACATATACAATTATGGATTTACCGAGTATATATCCACTTTTAGCTTTCACTTACCAATTTTTTATACCATTTCAATGATTTCAATGATTTCAAGCTATTTTATATCACAGAAACGAAAAAATAATTGAATACAGACGCGAGTAAATAATATTTGTATTGTATTTTCCATTCAAAGATTTGAAACTCAAGTTAAAATTTATGTTATAAGTATTGATATCCACTTTTAGTTATACTTTTACTTGAAACCATATGAACTTGTAGAACCTTGCTTACGCATATGAGATTAGTACACACTGTTATCTAAATGAATATGAATACCTTATTGTTTTAAATTTTCCAATTTTAACAGAATATGCACGAATATAACCTTTAATTTTTTCTAAACATTTTATTTCAAATAGCCTAGTTTATGAAAACGATACATATTACCAAATATTAGACAACATTTTAACATAAACTTAGATACTGATCACATACCTATTTTAGCATAACTTATTAACATGCAATAGCATTTTATCCATTCCTTTCAGAAATATACATATAAATATATGGATTTAACGAGTAAATATCCAATTTTAGCTTGCATTTAGTGGTTTTTTACACCATTCCAATGATTTCGAGCTATTTTATATCACAGAAACGAAAACATATTTGAACATAAACGCCTGTAAAATAATATTTGAACTGTGTTTCCTATTCAAAAATTCAAATCTCAAATTAAAATTTATGTTCTATCACTTATCAACTATTTATCACACATAACTTTTACCATAAAAACATCGTAGAAATTAAATATACGTTAAATGAAAATAATAAATTGTAAGTACCTAAAAATATCAAACACAAAATCTATTAATCAAAACTTAAAAAATTTAAAAAAAATTAAAAGTTCTTACGAAGTAAAAAAAAAAAAAAATAAAATAAAATAAAATAAAAATTACAAAAAAAAAAATTACAAATGAAAAAATAAATTTACAAATGAAAAAATAAATTTACAAATAAAAAAAAAAAATTTACAAATGAAAAATTTTTTACAAAATTAAAAAAAAAGTTTTTACAAAAAAAAAAGTTTTTTACATAAAAAAAAAGAAAACAAATTTACAAAGGTTTAATATATTACAAAAAGTACCCATTTTTTACAAAATTTAAAAAAAATTACAAAATTTTTTAAAAATTAGAAGTTTAATTGCTATTATTACCACTATCACTTCTCAGAATTTAGCAGCCTAGACTTTTGTACACTATATATTTTTAGTACTATAAAGAAAATTTCAACTGCAATTGTACCAACACTATTATTAAGTTCGCATAAACCAAATTTCATACTGTATTTAGCGAATTTCCAATTAACATCTTCCGTGTAGAGTAACTTTTTCCTCTAACATTTGAAATCGTGTATATCTGCTACTTTCATATTTATAATTAATATTTCAGAATTAAGACCATACTAACCATTTTAATATAAGACCATATTTAAGCAAGATTCCATGATAAAGCTTATTATACTGATTATTTTTATTTAGTACGCATGCGCAGTTTTGTCACATGATCACTTTAACTGATGATAATATAAAATTTTGAAAAGTGATGCAGAGGTTCTCATTTCCCATGTCAAATTTTTGCAGATGACTATTCAGATGACTGTATATGTATAGCTCCAGTAAATTTCCTGATTTTAACCCAGTTGGGGAAACAATTTATCTGTTAACGAATAAAGTAAGTTGTACTATATCATTGTAAAACATCAATAAATGATTATTTATCTATTAAATCTTTTCTAAGTATATAATTATATTTCTTTTATTGTATAGATGTTACACCAAGATGAATCAAAACAGCAGAAACTCTCTTTACCAGAAATAGATACCCCGGATGATTCATCGTCAACACATATAGAGTTAAAGAATAATATACATGTGAGTACTTATATGTGATACATTAGAATACATATATTAAACATAATTAGAGTGAATTTACAATAAAATATTGTACCAGATGTTCTATAAAATGTGACGTTGTTTCGTCTATAGTGTTAGAAGGAATTCTAAATATATGCATTTATTTCTCTTGCAGATGTGTTCCACTTGTAACAAATACTTTTCAAGTAAATGGAATTTAAAAGAACATATACAAATCCATACTAGTGAAAAACCATATACTTGTAATCATCGTCAAAAATCATCTACAAGAAAGCGTGAATTATCTTTTACTAGAAAATACAGACCATCAGTTCATATGAAAACACATCCTGTTAAAAAATTGTTTCAATGTGAAAAGTGCGAGAAAATATTCGTTATTCGCAATAAACTGAATAGACATATGACTGTTATGTTGAACTTGTCGAAGACAGTATCCCAAATCATATTGAAGATGGATATTCAAAAATTAACCAGTAGTTTGAAGAATTTAACAGTCAAAGATCAGATTGGATACTTCAAAAAATTGACTGTATAGAACATAAACCAACATAACATTTACCCAAACTACTCATGCAGCATTATTGATTTGACATATGATATCCAAAAAGTGAAATTTGTAAAGAAAAATCCAAAGTGTTGTAAAGAATTTTATTGATATAATTGATAAAATGTATTGAAGAGAAAATGATATAAATGTAGACAATATTCACAATGTATTGTTTAAATACCCATAATAATAAAAAATGTATCTATACACATCTGTGTTTATTTTTATAAACATATTTCATTGTTAAAATACATTGTATGATTTTTAACATGGAATTTCTACATGACAGTAAATAACTAATTTTGCTTTACGTAAGACTTGAGATTTATCATAACTTGTTCAACGAAACAACATTTTTCCCCAATGAATATCCAGTTTACACACATACATATGAAAATCAACTTTTAATAATACTATACATCAGATTAATGAAAAATATATAAAATTCATTAAAAAAAATGTTTTTACAAATAAAAAATTTAAAAATTTTTACAAATTAAAAAAAAAAGTTTCTTTACAATTAAAAAAAAGTTTTTACAAAAAAAGTTTTTACAAATTAAAAAAAAAGTTTTTACATATATAAAAAAAAGTTTCTACAAAGTTAAAAAAAAAAGTTATAAAAAAAGTTTACAAAACTAAAAAAAAAATAAAAATTTAACAAAAAAAAAAAAAAATATTTCAAGTTTTTCTAAAAATATTTACATATTAACAAAAATTTACTCAAAAGTCAGAACCAGACCTATGTCTAACATAGCATTTTTTCGACTTCAGTTGTTAAAATCATAGTGTTAGCGCTGTGAAAATACAAAATAATACCTTCAAATGGTAATCTATCTTGGATCAAATATATAGTATATTAAGAATCATTTGTGATTTCAACAAATTAAATATGCATGAGAAAACCATTAATGTATCAGCAACTGATGGGACTCATTTGGCTGATGTTATATCAATCTATAAATCTGGAAGTTACCGACAGTAAAATGTAACCAAAGACTAACAGATAGAGATGCTTTAAGGGTGTTGACAATACAGACAGATACAAGAAACAATTTATATCAGTCTTAATCAAATAAAAAATCTTCAGAGTTTCCTTTAGATTTACCTACTGAAGTGTAGATAACTGAAAACATATCCATCAGTTCAGAAGTGACTAATATAACAGCAAAGCATACAGATAATGGGTATCGCGGACTTTTAGTTTATGTTATCACTTCAAGTGATAAATACTGCTGATTTCGGATAGATATGCATACAAGTAAATTATATGATGAGTCGAAAATGAACCGAGAATTCATATCGGAGTATAACTTAAACATGTGTACCTGCTTATGACTTGAAAAATTCATGACATTCTACAACGACTGATTTCAAATTACACAACCAATAAAATATTTACCTTTTAACAACCGAAATCGAGAAAAAATGGTATGTTAGATTTAGGCCTGATCTTGCTGTTCAACACCGATCACGTGATCGATTTGGATATCTGAAACAGTTGAATGGGGTTTCATTTTCTTTCCTTGAAGGTAAATATTTTATTGGTTGTGTAATTTGAAATCAGTCGTTGTAGAATGTCATGAATTTTTCAAGTCATAAGCAGGTACACATGTTTAAGTTATACTCCGATATGAATTCTCGGTTCATTTTCGACTCATCATATAATTTACTTGTATGCATATCTATCCGAAATCAGCAGTATTTATCACTTGAAGTGATAACATAAACTAAAAGTCCGCGATACCCATTATCTGTATGCTTTGCTGTTATATTAGTCACTTCTGAACTGATGGATATGTTTTCAGTTATCTACACTTCAGTAGGTAAATCTAAAGGAAACTCTGAAGATTTTTTATTTGATTAAGACTGATATAAATTGTTTCTTGTATCTGTCTGTAATGTCAACACCCTTAAAGCATCTCTATCTGTTAGTCTTTGGTTACTTTTTACTGTCGGTAACTTCCAGATTTATAGATTGATATAACATCAGCCAAATGAGTCCCATCAGTTGCTGATACATTAATGGTTTTCTCATGCATATTTAATTTGTCGAAATCACAAATGATTCTTAATATACTATATATTGGATCCAAGATAGATTACCATTTGAAGGTATTATTTTGTATTTTCACAACGCTAACACTATGATTTTAACAACTGAAGTCGAAAAAATGCTATGTTAGACATAGGTCTGGTTCTGACTTTTGAGTAAATTTTTGTTAATATGTAAATATTTTTAGAAAAACTTGAAATATTTTTTTTTTTTTTGTTAAATTTTTATTTTTTTTTTAGTTTTGTAAACTTTTTTTATAACTTTTTTTTTTAACTTTGTAGAAACTTTTTTTTATATATGTAAAAACTTTTTTTTAATTTGTAAAAACTTTTTTTGTAAAAACTTTTTTTTAATTGTAAAGAAACTTTTTTTTTTAATTTGTAAAAATTTTTAAATTTTTTATTTGTAAAAACATTTTTTTTAATGAATTTTATATATTTTTCATTAATCTGATGTATAGTATTATTAAAAGTTGATTTTCATATGTATGTGTGTAAACTGGATATTCATTGGGGAAAAATGTTGTTTCGTTGAACAAGTTATGATAAATCTCAAGTCTTACGTAAAGCAAAATTAGTTATTTACTGTCATGTAGAAATTCCATGTTAAAAATCATACAATGTATTTTAACAATGAAATATGTTTATAAAAATAAACACAGATGTGTATAGATACATTTTTTATTATTATGGGTATTTAAACAATACATTGTGAATATTGTCTACATTTATATCATTTTCTCTTCAATACATTTTATCAATTATATCAATAAAATTCTTTACAACACTTTGGATTTTTCTTTACAAATTTCACTTTTTGGATATCATATGTCAAATCAATAATGCTGCATGAGTAGTTTGGGTAAATGTTATGTTGGTTTATGTTCTATACAGTCAATTTTTTGAAGTATCCAATCTGATCTTTGACTGTTAAATTCTTCAAACTACTGGTTAATTTTTGAATATCCATCTTCAATATGATTTGGGATACTGTCTTCGACAAGTTCAACATAACAGTCATATGTCTATTCAGTTTATTACGAATAACGAATATTTTCTCGCACTTTTCACATTGAAACAATTTTTTAACAGGATGTGTTTTCACATGAACTGATGGTCTGTATTTTCTAGTAAAAGATAATTCACGCTTTCTTGTAGATGATTTTTGACGATGATTACAAGTATATGGTTTTTCACTAGTATGGATTTGTATATGTTCTTTTAAATTCCATTTACTTGAAAAGTATTTGTTACAAGTGGAACACATCTGCAAGAGAAATAAATGCATATATTTAGAATTCCTTCTAACACTATAGACGAAACAACGTCACATTTTATAGAACATCTGGTACAATATTTTATTGTAAATTCACTCTAATTATGTTTAATATATGTATTCTAATGTATCACATATAAGTACTCACATGTATATTATTCTTTAACTCTATATGTGTTGACGATGAATCATCCGGGGTATCTATTTCTGGTAAAGAGAGTTTCTGCTGTTTTGATTCATCTTGGTGTAACATCTATACAATAAAAGAAATATAATTATATACTTAGAAAAGATTTAATAGATAAATAATCATTTATTGATGTTTTACAATGATATAGTACAACTTACTTTATTCGTTAACAGATAAATTGTTTCCCCAACTGGGTTAAAATCAGGAAATTTACTGGAGCTATACATATACAGTCATCTGAATAGTCATCTGCAAAAATTTGACATGGGAAATGAGAACCTCTGCATCACTTTTCAAAATTTTATATTATCATCAGTTAAAGTGATCATGTGACAAAACTGCGCATGCGTACTAAATAAAAATAATCAGTATAATAAGCTTTATCATGGAATCTTGCTTAAATATGGTCTTATATTAAAATGGTTAGTATGGTCTTAATTCTGAAATATTAATTATAAATATGAAAGTAGCAGATATACACGATTTCAAATGTTAGAGGAAAAAGTTACTCTACACGGAAGATGTTAATTGGAAATTCGCTAAATACAGTATGAAATTTGGTTTATGCGAACTTAATAATAGTGTTGGTACAATTGCAGTTGAAATTTTCTTTATAGTACTAAAAATATATAGTGTACAAAAGTCTAGGCTGCTAAATTCTGAGAAGTGATAGTGGTAATAATAGCAATTAAACTTCTAATTTTTAAAAAATTTTGTAATTTTTTTTAAATTTTGTAAAAAATGGGTACTTTTTGTAATATATTAAACCTTTGTAAATTTTTTTTCTTTTTTTTTATGTAAAAAACTTTTTTTTTTTTTTTTGTAAAATACTTTTTTTTTAACTTTTTTATTTTGTAAAATACTTTTTTTTAAACTTTTTTTTTTGTAAAAACTTTTTTTTTAATTTTGTAAAAAATTTTTCATTTGTAAATTTTTTTTTTTTATTTGTAAATTTATTTTTTCATTTGTAAATTTATTTTTTCATTTGTAATTTTTTTTTTTTGTAATTTTTATTTTATTTTATTTTATTTATTTTTTTACTTCGTAAGAACTTTTAATTTTTTTTAAATTTTTTAAGTTTTGATTAATAGATTTTGTGTTTGATATTTTTAGGTACTTACAATTTATTATTTTCATTTAACGTATATTTAATTTCTACGATGTTTTTATGGTAAAAGTTATGTGTGATAAATAGTTGATAAGTGATAGAACATAAATTTTAATTTGAGATTTGAATTTTTGAATAGGAAACACAGTTCAAATATTATTTTACAGGCGTTTATGTTCAAATATGTTTTCGTTTCTGTGATATAAAATAGCTCGAAATCATTGGAATGGTGTAAAAAACCACTAAATGCAAGCTAAAATTGGATATTTACTCGTTAAATCCATATATTTATATGTATATTTCTGAAAGGAATGGATAAAATGCTATTGCATGTTAATAAGTTATGCTAAAATAGGTATGTGATCAGTATCTAAGTTTATGTTAAAATGTTGTCTAATATTTGGTAATATGTATCGTTTTCATAAACTAGGCTATTTGAAATAAAATGTTTAGAAAAAATTAAAGGTTATATTCGTGCATATTCTGTTAAAATTGGAAAATTTAAAACAATAAGGTATTCATATTCATTTAGATAACAGTGTGTACTAATCTCATATGCGTAAGCAAGGTTCTACAAGTTCATATGGTTTCAAGTAAAAGTATAACTAAAAGTGGATATCAATACTTATAACATAAATTTTAACTTGAGTTTCAAATCTTTGAATGGAAAATACAATACAAATATTATTTACTCGCGTCTGTATTCAATTATTTTTTCGTTTCTGTGATATAAAATAGCTTGAAATCATTGAAATCATTGAAATGGTATAAAAAATTGGTAAGTGAAAGCTAAAAGTGGATATATACTCGGTAAATCCATAATTGTATATGTATATTTCTGAAAGAAATGGAAGAAATGCTATGTATGCTAATAAATTATGCTAAAATAGGTATGTGATCAGTATCTAAGTTCATGTTAATATGTATCGTTTTCATAAACTAGGCTATTTGAAATAAAATGTTTAGATAAAATTAAAGTTTATATTCGTGCATATTCTGTTAAAATTGGAAAATTTAAAACAATAAGGTATTCATATTCATTTAGATAACAGTGTGATGTACTAAACTCCATATGCGTAAGCAGGGTTCTACAAGTTCACATGGTTTCAAGTAAAAGTATAACTAAAAGTAAAGTTATAAGTGAATATTAATACTTAGAATATGAGTTAAAGTGAAATTTTAGGTGCTGGTATTTCTGTGATAAAAATGGATTAACCATATCATAGAAAATATTCAAAGTTAATTAATATAAAATTACTAATTAATATAAAACTCGTGAAAAACACGGTATAAAATCATTGGAATTGCGTAAAATTTACTAAGTATAAGTTAAGATTATTTATTTTATCTTATAAATCCTTATTTTCAAATGTAAATTAGTGACGTAAACAGGAGTTTATATAATTACTGTTAAATATTTCACGAAAAGTAATCTAAAGGTGAATACTTTTCTCTGTATTGTAATCACCTAAGAAATAAAATCATACCTGTTAGTGTACAATAATACCGAAAACTTGTGTAAAAATTCATTAAAATTCACCCTTTTTCGTTAAAAATCGGTATTTCTTTTGTTTTGTATAATTGTTAGCATCGTGTAGAAGATGGAGGAGGGTAAACTTTATTAAAATATAACTCATATCTATCTCCCAACATGGATTTTTTGTAAACATTGATAGCGAATAATATTTATATTATAGTAAAAGTTGTGACCTAGACAGTCATTGTTATGCTCCCCTTTTCCTTCGAATGTGGGGTGGAATTATTATCCCTCCTCAGAAATGCTACATTTTAGGAAAGAAAAAAAAGTTTTGCGTATTGAGAATAAATAAACAACTGGTTTTTTACTTAAATATGGTTCTTATTTCAAGTCTAAATGACATAAAAAGATTATATTACGAGCGTCTAAACAGAATTAAATCAAGTATACAGAGTAAAATTAGATAATTGGTTGTTAAAACTCTTATTATTGCGCGGAAAATCAATTAATTCGGTAAAAAAATCATTCAAATTTTGAATATTTTCTATGTATTGCGGTTCAAAAACTAAAAATATAAGTGTAATTTCCTCTTTTAAGTTGATATTATCATCTTATAGTTGAAAAATTCTTTAAAAATCAGCTTTATACCTTAAAATTGATATTTTTCGATTGTTGCGTCTAATTAGTAATACTCATTAAGATGTTCGTCGTTCAAAATTAATATATATGTTTAATCTACGGCTTATGATTTGATATCCTCATCTTATAGTTGAAAAAGTCTTAAAAAATCAGCTTTTTTCGTTAAAAGTAATATTTCCTTTTGCTTAATTATTATACTCATTAAGGTGTCCATTATTCAGAAACTAATATAAGTTTAAAATCCATCTTATAGTTTGATATTCTCATGTTATAGTTGAAAAATTCATAAGAAATCAGCTTTTTCGTTAAAATTGTTATTTTATTTTGCTTAATTATTAGTCTCATTAAGGTGTCCATTGTTCAAAAACTAAAATGTAAGTTTAAATTTCTTCATATAAGTTGATATCGTCATTTTATACTTGAAAAATTCTTAAGGAATCCGCTTTTTTTGTTAAAGTTGGTATTTATCATTGTTTCGCTTAATTTGTGATACTCATTAAGGTGTTTGTCATTCAAAATTAGTATATAAAATCAATATTCATCTTATAGTATGATAATCTTGTCCATTTAACCATTATTTTTCCTCGCCGGAGGATCGTTTCAGCCGGAGGATCGTTTCAGCCGGAGGATCGGTGCAGCCGGAGGATCGTTTCAGCCGGAGGATCGTTGCGGTCGGAGGAGCCGGAGGAGCGGTGCCTCTGGCCGGAGGAGCGGATCCTCAAATCCTCCGCCTGACCCAGAACTCTCGTTTCCCTACTACTCACAGACCATAATACAGTAAAACAAAGCTAAACTTAAAACTTCAGAAAACTAGTCGTTGGGGGCCACCGTAATACTTACCCATCACGGATCCGGATAACTAAGGTTACTGAAATTTAATAGGCTTTGTCGCACTATTACATTCTAAGTACATACCAAATTTCAAGCCTCTATCTCAATTTGTTCGGTAGATAGAGTGTTTAAAATCCTGGCTTGATGACGTCATAAACTTTAAATGCTCTATCAGTGAATTGCGTAAAAGAAGCATCCTTATAACTCCAAAAATGATAATCATATTGACTAGCGGTTTACTGCGTCGGATGAAGCGTCTCATTTCCAGTTAAAATATATCTTTGAATTGAAATTTGAAAGAAATACAGGGTCATGAAAAATCGAAGAGTGTGGAAAATAGGATTATAAATATCTCGGCAAATCATTATCCGATCGGCTTCATTCTTTATGAAAATATTATGTTTTTTTATTGTCTTTTATATTCACTCCTTAACCCTCTGCACGGAACACAGGTCTCTCGAACCTGTGTTAAAATTGTGAAATTTTCTCATTATGTATAGTTTAGTGATTTTTTTTTTTTTTTTTTTTTTGGTATAAATAAAGAATTTGAAAAATTACATATTGTAATTAGTCCACCCTCGTTATGTGAATCAATTTCATAGGTTAGTAGGAATAGATGTCCTGGCCGGAGAGACCGGTGTTCCTTTTAACTAATAAAAAAAAATATGTCCGTGCAGAGGATTAAAATAAACAATTTCAAAAAATTTATATACCTTTTATCAGAACGAATATTTTGAGAAAATAGTTCCAGATAATCGAGGTTACTTAAATTCAATAGGCTTCTTCTGATTATTACATTACTAAGTGCATACCAAATTTCAAGTCTCTATCTCAATTTGTTCGGGAGATAGAGCGTTTACAGACACACACACACACAGAGAGACAGACGGACGGCAATTTTTTTTTCTAACAATATGTTTTTAGGAATCTCCAGGTCTGAAACGTGTAAATCTGTCATTTTTTTTAAATTTTTAAAACGATTACAAGACTTACCCTATACTACGTATGATGGGTAAGTAACAAATGAAAACTTACAAAATTACATACTAAAATTTAGCTAATCTTAAAACTGCGTAAAACAACTGAAAACACATATTTAGAATATCTATCTATATTATAAAGGGCAAACGTGTCCGTGCGTAACGCTGACGTCATTTTGCAAATGGCAACAGCTGACGGTGAAATTTCGTTTTGCGATTTTTGCTACTGCAATTTTATAATTTCTAAACATCGCACATTTTCAATTTTTACACCGTTATATAGGGGAAAAAATCTACTTTCAAATGTAATTTGCTTGAAAACTGTATCGTAATTTACTCATTTTTAAAACATTTAAATTAAATTTCAAGCATGATTTTTTAAAAAATCTCTATCGCTTGCAGACGATTACAAAATATTAATCCGTTTGTACTTTAAACATTATAAAAAGTTCAGCATTTGTTTCCAACTAATATTAAATAACGAAATAAAAACGTCCCTAAGTAATAAAAAAACATAAATAAAACACAAATTTAACAGATATGTAATTGAAATAAGCGCTTAAAACAGCTGAAATTATCCGAATAATAATTAAAAAAACTGCTTTTGATAACGAAATTTTTAGCGATATCTAGGGCTATTAACTTCTGGCACGAGGCCAATGCAAAATTACCACTTTTTAACAAATTTCAAATTTTTATTTGAATATATAATTGACATATTTCATATAAAAATGCTCCTTGGCGTTGTTCGGAGGCATTCTAAAAAAAATTATTAAATGTAAAAAATCTATTAGAATTTTCAATAAAAAAATATAAATTGTTTTCACCTATATTCTCTATCCCGGGAAGCCCGGGTTCGATGCCCTAGTAAAGATAATGACAATTCTGTGAAGCCGGAGTGTGTGGCTTCTTAACAATAAAATATTTATATTCAATTAAAGAGTAAAGAAACGTTAGTGGAATGTGTATCATGCCATTCATAAAAAAAGATTAAATGCTTAACGAAAATTTAATTTTATTAACTTTTTAATTAATATTTTACCTCTTACTTTCAAAAGCACTGAACATTTATTATATTTAACAGCTTTTAGCTTCCCTGTGAAAAATTAAATAAAACGAAAGAGTCTAACATTTTTGAAACAATAGAAATTATTAATGAATTTTTAAGTACAACTCATTTTCTTACAAATTATGATCCTTCCTACGAAACTGAAAATAAAATGACATCAATTCTTTTATCAAAAAATTTATTGTGCTTCAAAATATTCTTCCCTTTCTTTTCAAGAAAATAAATTTAATTACGTTTAGATATTTAAATATATATCGCTTTCTTCTCCCAAAACAATAAAGACAGACGTATGATTTAAAATATTTAATTCACATGTAAATTATCTAAATTTTACAAACAATGCACTCTTACATAAAAAAGATATCTTTTAAGGGATTTCAAGTCCACATAGTTGATTGTAAAATTATCCCAATGCATTATGACATTACTATGCCTCTACAATTAATGATATAGTAAATAGGTATTGGAAAAAAATAAAAGTGGGCACTCTGTATATCAATTTCGCTGCAATCTATGTATATTTATGTAAGTTATAATATTTTAAAAAAGCATATAAATGTAAGTGCCGCAAAAAGTTAGATAACCTGACGAACCCAAATCCTAAACACTTCCCAAAAATTTCAAATAACTAAGCATATTACGTCTGAATCAGAATTATAATATCAAACTAGTCGTTGGGGGCCACCGTAATACTTACCCATCATGGATATGCATAATATAATATATAGAAATAAAACACTTGTAAACTATATATAAAATGCATTGCTTGAATAAAATCGTGGCTTGATGACTCCATAAACTTTAAATGCTCTATTACTGAATTGCGTAAAAGAAACATCCTTATAACTCCAAATATTATAATCCTATTAACTAACGGTTTATTGCATCGGATGAAGCATATCATTTCCAATTAAAATATATTTTTGAATTGAAATTTGGATGAAATACAGGGACATGAAAAATCGAAGGGTGTGAGAAATAGGATTCCAAATATCTCGGCAACTCATTTTCCGATCGACTTCATGCTTAATGCAAAATTTATGTTTTTTCTATTGTCTTTTACATTCATTCCTTAAAATAAACAATTTCGAACATTTTTATATACCTTTTATCAGAACGAAAATTTCGAGAGTCCGGAAAAAATAGTTCCGGATAATCGAGGGTACTGAAATTCAATAAGTTTCTTCCCAACATACTAAGTACATACCAAATTTCGAGTCTCTATCTCAATTTGTTTTACAGACACACAGACGGACGGCAAAAATTTGTTTTCGAAAAATATGTTTTTCGGAATCTCCTGTGTCTGAAGCGTATAAATCCGTCAAAAAAGTTTTTTCGATCTTTAAAACTATTACAAGACTTACCCTATACTACGTGTGATGGATAAGTAAAATACATTTAAAATCAGGTTTTTAATAAAACTAAAAAACAACACACTATTAGTACATAATAAAATCAATTACATGCATTTCAAGTTCTATACAAACTCCTCACCAGAACTGATGAAGAACTTGTCTAGATTGATTTTATTATATAATATTAATGTGCTGTTTTTTAGTTTTAATAAATATATGATTTTCAGTGTCTTTTTAATACATTTCAACAATGTTGGAAAATGTTAAAAAGACAACTCTAAGACTTTTTTTTTAAAATTAATAATAAAAAATAAAATATCCCTGACGGCTCGGCCTACAGGCACAGGTAGATTTCCAAGACGGAGACCGTAGGGCGCCTGTTTATTGGGAATTGCAGAAGCTATGACCTTTTTGCAATGATGCGGCAGTTGGAACCGCTCACTTCGAAATATCCGTGTGTCTGCAGGCGGAGTCGACAGGGATTTTTTTTTTCTTGCCGTAAGGGTTGGTCCTATAAAAAACTTGTCAGTATAAAAGTTGTAGATAATATTAAGAGGATTTAAAATAAATTTAAGCGGATTTGATATCTTGTGAATTGACAAAGTTATGATTTTTTTTCTTCTTAAGCCCTTATTCCCCTCCCACTGGATGCCATTTTTAATGATATCAAAAACCTGTCATACATAATTTTTTGGCCCTTTTCCTAGAAGTAATAATAACTTTAAACGGATATGATACGTTCGATTAAGAAGTTATGGGCTTTTTTCTGTTTTCACAAAAAGCACCCCCCCCTTTCCCCCTTTCCCCATGGTTCGATTTTGCCTATTAACGAACTTGATCGGGATTTTATGCCCCTTGATTTTATGTATCAGTTTGGAAGATATTTATGCAGAATTATTGAAGTTATCGTGTCCATAAAAAAGTGGCATAGATAGATATATATAGAGTTTTGAACTGGGAGTCGTGATCGGCGTTGATCTGCAAAAATTTTCCAGAATTTCTAAGAAAGTGGAGAATGTAAATAGGTAGTATTTCTTACGAAATCTACCTAAACGATGAATGAAACTTTATATATGAATGTGCATCATTACATTTATATACAAGGTACAATTCAAAAGATATTAAAATGAAATTTTTAATTTATTATGTCTTTAATAACCGTTTTATCTTTTATTTTCAAAAGCACAGACCATTTATTACATTTAACGGCTTTTAACTTCCACATGAAAATGTATATAAAACAGAAGACTAACATATCTGAAACAATAGAAATGATGAATGCATTTTTAAGTACAACTCATTTTCTTACAAATTATCATCCTTCCGTACGAAACTGAAAATAAATGACTTGAATTCATTTATCAAGGAATAAATTGTGCTTCAAAATGATCTTTCCTTTTCTTTAAAGAAAATATACTTAATCATGTTCAGATATTTAAATATAGAGCTACCTTCCCCCAAAGGACAAAACAGACGCATGAATCAAAATATTTAATTCACATGTAAATAATCTAAATTTCACAAACAATGTACTCCTAGATTAAAACATTCTCTTCCCAAGCGATTTAAAGTCCACATGTCCTGAATAGCTAATGATAAAATGATCATAATGTATTATGACATTTATTTTGCATGTACTCTAATTAGAAGTTCGTTTTCCAAAAACCAAGCCTTTCCCCCCGACGCACGTGCAAACCCAAAGGAATGTTCACTAATTAAAAACATGTCAGACTTGAGTATAGTAAATATTCGTCATCTTCCTGCTGCCACCAGTCTTTTGTTATATTACGCATTAGCATGCAAAACACACACTGGCACATGCTGACCTAGCAATTACTCTGTGCAAACCCCCCGATTTATTACTTTTGTTTTTAATGAAAGCGTCACGATAGCTGAAAATTTACCGTCAAAAAAGCTGGACTGTCGATTCATTGATTGGTTGGTTCGTTTACGAAGAGGTATTTTTCTTTCGGCGATGGCAACGTTGGAGATGTTATCTCTAATACCCAAGAGATCGTGAGATCTTTTGGTGGAGTTTCAAATACAGTTAATGTCGAAAGGGGAAGTCAGTTGTTTTCGAACTCATTATTCAAAACAAATTATTATTTTGATTAGGGTTAGTGTGTGGAAATGCATGTTTGGTATTACTAACCCATTAAAATGTTTTAATTTTGAGTAATTTTTGAATTGAACTAACAATGAAACTGAACAATAAGTGTCAAAACAGATCTAAATTTTGGTAATTGCGTA
Source organism: Maratus michaelseni (assembly GCA_963931845.1). NCBI lineage: Eukaryota > Metazoa > Arthropoda > Arachnida > Araneae > Salticidae > Maratus > Maratus michaelseni. The sequence goes on from OZ007596.1 coordinate 288,013,590, forward strand.
CATTTAATAATTCAACGATTTTAGAAAAAAAAAAAACTTGCATTTATATATTTCAATGAAAGCAATGTTTTTGTGTTTTGTGTGAAAAATCGTTATGTTAAATGAAATGTTTTATCATTTAAAAGTCATTAAATGTTAAGCAACTTGATTTTTAACATATTCCAAAATAAAAATATAATAAATTATAACATCATATATTTCTTTTAAATGCTAAAATGAGTAAACATAATATACACTGCAAAAAAAAAAGTGTTGAATTACATTATAATACTGACATCCCAGCTGGCAGTATTATACCGTAAAATTAACAGTAATAAACAGAAAAATAAGCATTAATACGCTGCCGCGCATATACAGTAAAATAACTGTTATTAGATTGTTGACATGTTTCGGCTCACTCTGAGCCATTATTGAAAATAAATGAGAATATCCTATATAATAGCGCGGTTTTTAAAGTAATTATTTGAAATGCTATAATTTAATTTTCATGTACTTTTTAAACTTACACACGTTATTTTTTATTTTTACTTTGTTGTTTATCATGTTACTTGGTTACTTGGTTATCATTTGTTTCTGATAATGGCTTGGAGTGAGCCGAAACATGTCACCAATATAATAAAAGTTATTTCACTGTATATTATGTTTTTAGTTTACACCTTTTAGCATTTAAAAGAAATATATTCCAACATAATTGAAAAGTGGTAATGAATTCGGTTTGTCTGGCCATCTCTTTGTCTGTCGATTCGCTATTGAATATGAAGTGCATAGCATTTATAGTTCGTTTACAGGAATGCACTAAAGAATCCCGTTATATTGCTGTCTAAGGAGAAAAGTCCTTTGCCGTGCATTTCATTTAAATTCCTTATTTTGATAAATCCTTTCTTTGCATGAAAAAGTAAATTTTTTAAGAATATTCTGTTAGTGTTGGAAAGTGTTTTAAAATATATGTCTGATGTCTGATTTTTTGTTCTTGTTAAACTAACAAAAATTTATTAAACACTTGAAAATATCATGTGTTGAGTATATCACTTGAGATATTTTTTAATTACAAAGAGTCTACGCTAGTCACGAGAAGAAACGCTCAAGCTAATGTTAAGTCTATGGGAAGGTTCTTGGCAGATTTCTCGCTCGCATTTTAATATTTTTAAATGATTTTTTTTTTTTTTTTTTTTTTTTTTTTTTTTGCATAGGATAGCTGAGGTCAATCTCCAACGTTGCTAGTTTTTACTTTTTCGATTTTTGTTTCAGTTTTTTTTTATAAGTGGGCATTTTCAATTTTGGAACCGGTTGGAATCGATTCTGAAAATGAAAGTACCCTTATATAAAATAACTGGAACCAAAATCGAAAAAGTAAAAACTAACAACGTTGGAGATTGACCTCAGCTATCCTATGCAAAAAAAAAGCATTTAAAAATATTAAAATGCGAGCGATAAATCGCGCTAGAACCTACCCATAGACTAATAACTATTTAAGTCAGATTAATATATATATATTAATGATATATATTAATATAGTTCTATGTTTCTCACTATGCATGATTAGAAATTGATTTTTTTAACTGTCTACATTGTTAAAAAATTGCAGCAAACTGTCCAGTCATTTGACCGTTTTTATAGAAAATGGTTACACAACAGTAATTTAACGCTATTCTGACCATATTATTTCCCATATTATGGTCAGAATAGAGTTAAATTGTGGTCATGTAACCGCTTTCTATAAAAACGGTCGAATGACTGGACAGTTTGCTGCAAATTTTTAACAGTGTAATTAAAAAAATTCTCACACGACATAAAAATCTAGGTGTCATTTTATTTAACATAAAGCAAAAAAATATAAATAAATAAATAAAAATTATCTGTAGTTTTTGGAGCAATATAAGGACTTTTTTAATTGTATGAAAAGTAAAAAAATATCAAAATTAAAAATATTCCCTTTTTTAAATCACCTAGTAACTTTTGAGCTACACTGCATAGCATTGCATTAACAGAAACGTCGAAATAAATTCAAACTGGCTCTTTTCTGACGAAATTGGCAGGTGAACCGGTTCCAAAAGTGAAAGTATCTTCGTAAAAAAAAAAATCCACAAAGAAAATCGAAAAAGTAATTAATGGCGGAAATAGAGATTGTTCTCTGCTATCCAATGCAAAAAAAAAAATTAAAAGTATTGAAATGCAAACGATATATTAGAAAAATAATTCCCCATAGGATTAACATTAGCGAGTGGGTGTTATTGCGTGAGGGGAAAGGACCATTAAGCGGTTGTTGTCTAGATGAGCGTCAATCTATCCCTTTCACAAACTTGAAATTTTTTATATACAAAAGACAACTAGACTGTATTTACACACAGCTTAATACTAAATAATCGAAGATGACTTCTAGATAGCGAGACTAGATATTTCAAGACTTATCTCTGTTGTTATCAATATTTTCCCAATTGATGTTTTGATATGGATGATATTTATCCACAATGATTACATCAGAAAAATCCATAAATCATTCCAATAGACTGGTTGCAGAAAGTTTTGAAAGTTAATAGATCTGCAGCAGACCAGCAGAGAATGTGTTGAACTATGTGTTGCAGAAAATCATAGCAAAAATCTACACAACTTTCTAAGGAACTCGCCTACATTTTTTTGGTTGACAGATATCTTATTAAATCTCACCTCTTCCAGGTTGTATCGAAGAACAATCCTGAGAGAACTGCGCATTTTGTATTTTTTTTCCCTTTATCATTACACAATCCTCATACTAAGTTCAATAATGCTTGAGAATATAAATATAGACTAGTACAGAAACTATATTGACTACTATTAACTAATACTGACTACTATTGACTACTATTGACGACTACTATTGACTAATATTATTTAACTACTATTGACTAGTAAAGAAATAGATGAAATATTTTCTTTGAAATATTGACTTAGAAAATCCACCTTTCAGAAATTTGATTCTATTCTGCGTGAAAGAAAGTTTTCTCACAGAATTTCTGCTATTAGATCCAATGATGAATTTGACTAATTTGTCTAACCTTTTATGCTGTCTTCAAAGTTTAGATCTATATAATAAGGTGAAAAACATGTCGGAATCATTGACATCATATTGACTATGGCAACGAGTTGACCAATAAATTTCCAGAATACTTTTGATGATATCTCTGAAAATACAATACCTAAAATTAAAACATATATATTTTTTAAGTTGATGTTATCATATCTTTCGAACAATATCCTACACGATATATAAAACGAATTCTTTTACAAGTAATTTAATTAATATCTCGGATAATTACCGACATAATTTTTCGAAAATCGTTATCAAATATCCTTGGATTGTTCTGCGTCAATACATATCTTGAGCGCCTGTCAAATCTTCTTCTGACCACCCGAAAAGTAAAGTTTGTGTGTAATGGAAAAAATGCGTTTTTCTCAAAAACTATGTTACCTAGGAAAATCGCTATCGTTTTCCTGCAATGTTGAAATAAACTCCTACTACCCTTATTTTTTTCATAAGTTTAGTTTCAGTAGATTCGGAAATAGAGGGAGATGAGGAACATATTTTTGCTGTACATTTTCGACGATACCGCTGAAAATATAATGCCAAAAATTAAAACAAATATATTTTTGAGTTTGGTATTACGAGATCTTTCACACGATATACAAAAAGAAAACTTTTTTTTTCAAGTAACTTAATTAGCCCCCTAAATTTTTTCTAAATATATTTGTGACTAGCTAATAATCTGCAAATATGTGGGTAAAAAGGCTTTATAACTTTCCACGTTCCATAGTTTACGAGAAAAAGGGCTGTGACAGACGGACGGACAGATACAGTAGTCATCTTATAATGATTCCTTTTTAGCACTTTCCAACCTAGTTGAAAAGTGCTTATGACTTCGGTTTGTCTGGCCGTATGGCCGTCTGGCCGTCTGTCCGTGCTCTAACTCCCGTAAATATGCTCGGATTGCTCTGCAATTTTTATATGTTATTGTCGTTATCTATGGCACGTTCCCTATTTCAACTGAAGTGTGTAGCACTTATAGTTTTCTTACAGGGACACTCAAAAGAATTCCGTTACATTGCTGTCTATGGGGAAAAATCATTTGCGGTTTATTTTAAAAATGTTTCACTATTGTAAACGCATTGAAATTTATATAGATAACTAAGATGCATTAGAAGGAGCTTAATATGGAATAGTAGGTGTATAGCACTTAGAGTTACTTTACAGGGACAGTCAAAATAATTCCGTTACATTACGTCAATGGAGAAAAATCGTCTGCGGCTTATTTAAATAATGTTCCACTATTTTAAACGCATTGAAGTTTATATATATTACTAAGGTGCATTACAAGAGGCTTACTACAGAATAGTGTGTGTATAGCAGTCATCGTTCATTTACAGGGACACACAAAAGAATTCTCTACTGTCTGTGAACAATAATTCCTGGAAGTGCGTTTTAAGTTACTGAACGCGATTTTAATCTTAACTAGCTTTTTGTCTATTACGTGGTGTGTATAAATTCTGTAGATCCTATACAGGGCAGCACAAAAGTTCGCGAACACATTTCCGTTTATTGACAGAAACTCCAGAAGGAGAATTTAAACTGTGCTACGCGTTTCCTAACTAAATTAAAATTTAGCATCCTATGTATATATACAAATCTATAGATCATATACAGGCCTACATAAAAGTATTCGGATATTTTTTCGAATATTGTATATATTGAAAATTCCTGAAATTACGTTTTTAAATATGTTATGCGTTTTCCAAATTGTTTACTTAGATGTCACCTTTCAGCTTATTAAACGGTAATGATTTGTAAAATTATTTTAGAAGCGTTGGAAAGTGCTACATAATCTATGCTTGACGCATGATTTTTCGTTCTTGATATTTTTTAAGTACGGAACCATAAAAAAGGTACATTTTGGGGCAGGTCGTTTTCACTGTCAATAAGACATCAGCATTTCTCAAAGACATATTTTTGATTTATAATACACACAGACATATATATATAAGCGTAATTTATATAAAAATTCTTTTGAACTAATTTACAAAATTTAAATTTTTAGGTGCGTTCATAATTATATAAATACGTCGCATCTATAGTCGTCATTTGGTCCACCCGTCAGTCCTTCTGTCCGCATATAACAGCGAAAAAACTACACAACAGAATGATTTGAAATTTAATATATATAAGCATTGATGAATTTTGTCGAGGCATTTCAAATTTTATGAAAATCGAATCAGAACTTAAAAAGAAATTAATAAAAGTTTTCTTTATTCTATTAAATCCTATCGTACGTTTATTTATATAATAAAAGTGTAATGTAAAGTATCATGTGACTGAGGAAAACAAAGACGGGCTAACCACTTCTTTTTTCATATTCCAAGCGGCCATTTTTATTCAAAATTATTTTTTCGAATAAAATTGCGTAAAAGTTACATTTTTAGAAAGATCGTTCAAAAAAATTGTTTGCTTGAGAGATGAGTTCCATTCAACAATGTATAGATTCTCAGATAACTTGAGTGGAAGTTAGGTTAACAGTCGAATATCTCAATCCATTGGAGTAAATAAACGCAAAAGATTCGTTCATTATGAGTCATAAAAATATTAAACCATGGAGGTAATCATTCGCAAAGCAAGATCTCCATGGTGAAAAAATTATTCGCATTTGTAAACGTAGCATACGTAATAAGAAAACAAGAACGAAAAATCATGCTTCAAGCATAGATTATGAAACACTTTCCAACACAGCCAGAAAACTATAACGAAATTTCAACGTTAAATAAGGTGAAAGAATATATGTAAGTAAACTGTTTAGAAAACATATAACACATTGAACAATACAGTTTTCGAAATTACCTTCCAGTGTCAAATAAAGTAGTCAAATTATTTTGTGCAGCCCTGTATATGATCAATAGATGTGGATATATGGTATGATAAAATTTAGTTGAGTTAGAATATTCAAATTTAGCAATTTTCGTTAATCGATGGAAATGCACTCGAAATCTTTTGTACAGCCCTGTATATTATCTGAAGACTTTTGTACACACCACCTATTAATCTAAAAGGCAACTTAAAACTCACTTGCAGCAATTACCAATCGTAAACGACAATGTATCTTTTTTGCGTAGCCCTGTATATATAAATCTATTTATATTCCACAAACTTCTATTAGTCTACTAAATATAGTTCAGCAGGAAAATGCGTAAACACAATTAAAAACTATCCTTAAGCAATTCACTCCCATAGTCTGTAATACTTATTTATTCCCTTGTGTAACCCTGTATATGATGAACCGAGTTTATAAACACACACGTACTATGAAAAAAAATTGTTAAAATTAAAAACGCAAACCAAAGTTGAAAATGCACTTATCACACATAGACTGTAAATATCGCACATGTACTGTAATCAATATCTTTTGTGTGTCCCTGTAAATAAACGCAATGCACACAAGAGAGCAATTTATAGTGCACCTCAGTAATGCATATAATTTTCATTATGTTTTGAAATAGTGAAATATCACTAAATTACACTGCAGACGATTTTTCCCCATAGAACGATGTGTAACATAGTTCTTTTGTTTGACCCTGTAAATGAATAAAAAATGCTTTGCACCCCATATTCTAAAAAAAAAAGCATGTTTTAATGCGCTTCATAATTATATATCAATTCCATTGTGTTTTAAATGACGTAGCGTCATCAAAATGAACTTGAAACGATTATTCCCCATTGACCGTAATGAAACGGAAAACTTTTGACTCTCCCTGTAAAAAAACTATAAGTGCTACACACTTCAGTTGAAATAGGGAACATGCTATAGATAACGACAATAACATATAAAACTTTCAAAGCAATCCGAACATATTTACGGTAGTTTGAGCACGGACAGACGGCCAGACGGCAGACAAACCGAAGTCATAAACACTTTTCAACTAGGTTGGAAAGTGTTAAAAAGGCTATGCTTATTTCGCTCATAGCAGACGATATAATTCGTTTCACTGAAATAATAAGGATGACTTTTTTATATTCTGAAACTAGTTATAAAACGAACGCACCTCATATGTCGCGTTTAACGTACAATTTCCGAATTTGTTATATTTTTTTATATTTTCGTAATTTTAGTCTCTCATTATGTAAAAGAGGTTCAGAAACACTGTCATAAGTAGTTGTACTTGTTAGTTTTTATTTCAAAATAGCTGAAACTGAAAACCAGTCATTATTCCAGTAGAATATGACATTTTATAAAATTGGAATACAATTTTGCTTCTATTCTTTTTGTAATTTAAGTTTATTTAAGATATTGTTTCTTTGATAATAAATCTCTGGGAAATAACCTAGTAAAACTGGTGAAATTCAGTTTAAATTATCTATAGTCTCTTGTAAAATGTCACAAAATTTGATAATAAAAAAAAATGTCTAAAAAGGAATAATCTATAGTCACATCAGTCTGAATAAGTGCTCCAAATTAATTACAATTTTTAATTAAATAATGATCCTTCTTCCTTCGAACTAGTGGTATTGAATACACGCATTAAAGTATTTTAAATGGTTCATAAATCAAAGAATAGCTCATAAATCAGAGCATAATTGCCCAAGCGTAATGTATTTGAACAGATTTTTTTAATGAACATCTCAGGTACACTGTAAAAAACTCCTGTGATAAAATCAATTTAAACTTTTCAGCTCTAAATATGGCAGCAGTAGAATTACACAGGGGAAACATCAGTGGAAGAAGAAAGGGGACATTTTTAATGCTGAAATTTCTCAAAGCATAACTTGAGATAAAATACTCTTTCAATGGACTTGATGGAAATTAATGAATGAGTAGATTAGATTGAGCGAGATTACTTCGTATAGTACATTATTGCTTGATTCATTTAAAAGATTGAATTGATGTTAATGAAATGGAAGTTTGCAATCAATAGAGAGCGACTAAGGTCTTTTCTTTGAATTGAATGCAAATTATTATTTTTTTTTTTTTCCAAAAAGGACATTGAATTATATTCTCCGTATTTCTTTAGAAGAAAAACACCCCACACTGTTTAAAGCATCTTTTTAATGGGAAATGTTGCTTTAATGTAAGCATAGTTTCTCCGTTCTAATTTATTATGAAGTGTAATGTTTTAAAGATCGCTATAAAAGAAGGTATATTTCTAATTATCTTAGGCATAAGAATAAAAGAGATGAAAGATACGTTCATTTTTCAGAATTCAAGGTTTAACGATTAAAAGTACTTTTATTTCAAAACATCAGTTTATTTTTTTCCCTTAAGAACACTGTTGAAAGGCATTAGGAATCTTTTAAAAATTGATTCAATTAAAATACATAATGAAATGAAAAGATTTTACGATTATGTCGAATAGGTATGCAATAATTAATGTGCATTTTAAAATACCTGTAGTTTTAATATACAATTAAAGATAATGCATATAAATGTTAATAATGTAAACGGTTCAAAAAGCATCGAAATTTTTACAAATAATCTATAAAACAGACATAAAATCGATTTAAATATGGCAGATTTAAATACAAATTATTAAAAGTGTATTTTTTTAAGTGAATATTATTATTTTTTTTTTGTCTAATACAAGAATTATAAAAAAAGTGGGCTCGAACCCAGAGCCTTTGTCTTCAATAAAGGAGATGAAAGGTAAGTTGATGTTTCAGAATTCAAGGTTTAACGATTAAAAGTACTTTTATTTCAAAACATCAGTTTATTGTTTTTTCTTTAAGAACACTATTGAAAGGCATTTGGAATCTTTTTTTAAAAATTGATTCAATTAAAATATACAATGAAATGAAAAGATGACGAAAATTTTACGATTATGTCGAATAGATATGCAATAATTAATGTACATTTTAACATACTTGCAGTTTTAATATAAAATTATGAGTAATGCGTAATAATGTAAGCGTTTCAGAACGCATCGAAATTCTTACAAATAATCTATAATAACAGACATAAAATCGATTTAAATATGGCAGATTTAAATACAAATTATTAAAAGTGTATTTTTTTAAAGGATTATTATTATTTTTTTTTTTTTTTGTCTAATACAAGAATTATAAAATGAGTGGATTCGAACCCAGAGCTTTTGTCTTTCTTTCTACTTGGCTTCCACAAGTGTCTCGGTATAAAAGGGACGTAGCAAAGACCATTACGGTATAATACCGCCGTATGTACCTTTTTTCCTAGCTTCTACAAGTGTCTCGGCATAAAAGGGACGTAGCAAACGACAATCCCGCGAAAAGCCGTGTTCCGCGAATTCTGCGGTGGTTTCCAATGCTCTTCCAATTGAGTTATCTGGAAGATATCTCAACCAACATAATTCACTCAGTTTGATAATGTTATCTGGTGTCTGTCTTTTGAAAAACGCTCCTCTGAATAAACCGCAGATAAAGGTACTCCAATAAACGATGGATACGTAATTTCACTTTTTATTATTTTAACACAATCATAGTAATCACATAATAAGATCACTAATTATAATTAAAATGTAGTAAAATGCTTAAGTAATAGAAAGAGAAACACAAAATGCTTATAAAAACCTTTTAATGATCGATATATGTTTCAGCGCTCATATACGGCCCCATTTTTCAAGATATATAATAGACCGGGAGGCAGCAGCACAAACAATCACCTCATCGAGTTCACGGCTGAAATTCCAGAATTAGTTAAAACGCGATTCGCATATTAAAACGCAATCGGTCTGTCAAGTCATATCTTGGTGGAAACCACGTAAAAACCCTATTTCACCGGTTGACTCGTAGGTTTACCATTGTGCTTTCCTGCACCGAGTTCTCCATGTTTTCATACTTTTGGGTGCAGGAAAACACAATGGTAAACCTACGAGCCAACCGGTAAAATCGGGTTTTCGGGTGTTTTCCACCAAGATATGACTTGGCAGACCGATTGCGTTTTAATATGCGAATCGAGTTTTAACTAATTCTGGAATTTCAGCCGTGAACTCGATGAGGTGATTGTTTGTGCTGCCGCCTCCCGGTCTATAACGATAAACAAAGATATTCTCGCAAATTTTTGAAAATAAACTTGAAAACATAAATCACGCGATCATATATGTAAAAAAGCAGGTGCTTGAAATAGTCAACTGTAAACATGAAAATTAATATTTCCTTATTGCTTTTTTAAAACTGAAAAGTACCTGGTGCCAAATTTTAGGAAATTCAAATGAGGCGGATTCATTGCAAATGTTCATGTTACGTATATAGATTTCTATTGAATCAGAGATAATAGATATGGGGGATAAACGGATAATAAATAAAATAAAATGCTCACAGGTGGTTAAGAAAATGAGAGCTCAATCGAAAAAGTTAAGGTCTCAATTTGAGACCCTGTCCGGTTAGATAGTTTATCTAGTTTATCTAGATCTCAGTTTGAAATGCTAGTAGTTATAATGGAGCAGTTTTCTCCGAAGTCAGTCTTTACCAGACGGTTTATCTGTTAACGTCGTCTGCGTACATGCAGATCAAAACAAATGCTTGCCTCTTATTTTCTGAAGCACGCTCCATGCTCTCTAGAATCTCTCTGCCGGTTTGCTTTGATATGCTCTGAACCAATGAGGGGGTCCTATTTATGCGTTCTTGATCTTTTAATTGGCCATAGAAATCTGAAGAGCTTAAAGTAGGGATAAATTTATAGAAGTACCGCCGTCTGAGTTGTGTCAGATGAAGATGTTTTAAAATTTCTATGACATCAAATTCAAGAAATTAAGTGGAATATATGGCTCACTACAGGTTATCAAGCGTCGATAAATGGCAACAGTCTGTTGAACTCATTTCATCAGAATCTTATCAGTGAAACATTAAAAGGCTGATATTAATGAATGCTATTTTATTTAAGAGGATACTTCACTCACGCGAAAACACCCGTTCGCTAATGTTAATCCTGTGGGGGAAATATTTTAAGATATCTCGTTCGCATTTTAATATTTTTAAATTTTTTTTTTCATTGGATAGCTGAAGTCAGTCTCTATGAAGGCCCTTTTGTACTTTTTCGATTTTTATTACAAGTTTTTATTATTATTATTATTATTTTTAAATTAAGATACTGTCACTTTCGGAACTGGTTTCGAAAGTAAAAGTATATATATAAAAAAAAAAAAAAAAAAAAAAACTGTAGCTAAAATCGAAAAAGCAGACAAGGGCCTGCATAGAGATTGACCTCAGCTATCCAGTGCAAAATCAACCGTTTAAAAATATCAAAATGTGAACGGGATATCGTAAAATACTTCCCCCATAGGATTAACATTAGCGAACGGTTGTTTTCGCGTGAGTGAAGTAGCCTCTTAAATATGGGGTAGAAAGGTAGCCCAAAATTCCGTTTGGGTCCAAAACCCAAAATTCCGTTTTATCACGTGCGACCGTGAAAATAGTGTCGGCACCACTTATCTTCAGTAGTTTGCTCCTGGAGAGATATTTAAAAAATGTAAAAAACTCTATAAATCATAAAATTTGTCGACCATAATGCCAATGCCCTGGAAAAGACATATCAACACAAATAAGATCATAAGTTTATTTGAAAAAGAGAAGGCAAAAAAAAAAAAAAAAGAAAAAAAAAAAAGACTTTTATTTTGTAATGCAGTCGAACTCAGCAAATTCAATACGAGAAACTAGAAAATTATAAATGTCCGCGTATTAACCATTAGTCGTAATACCCGTGACGATTATAAAAATCTCTAACACCCACACACACATAAGTAATCTTATTACAACAATTAATTTCTCTAAATATCTGAATGCTAAAACTTACATAATACCATAAAGTTTTCCGTAAAAAAAATCGGATAATGTTGTAATAATCAATGCAATTATTGAGCTATTTATTCACAAATCCGCTTTATTTTATCAGTGCAATAAGAGACATGAACAGGCTGATTAATATAGCCTAGAGTAGTATATTTAAAATTAGAAACAAATCAAGTTTTTCGGCTATGCTCCTTCCTTACAATGACTCAGTTGTAAATCTTGAAAATGGGTAATATTTCAAATATCCTTATCTCTCCCTTTTTCTTTCATTCGTTCAAGACCTCGGAATAGTCTTTTGTATTTTTTGGGTGGTAGTAGAGCTTCTCGTTCTTGAAGATGGAACATCTGTCTGGTAAAACTGATAAATTACTACATTTTGATAGACAGTTGTAATGTTTTATCGTTGAGAGAAAACAGTGTTAGATAGGTAAGAAATTTCTTTCTTAATTGTACCGTAGTGACAGAAACAGATGTTTTACTTGCATTAGTTGTGATCCGACTTTTTCAGGTTGTAAAAAACGTGAAATCTTAGCATAGTTTAAATGATGAACCATTCTTAACGTGAGAACTGTTCGTTTTCACGTTAAGAACGTTACACGCAGAAAAAAGTTTTGTTGAATCGACAAAAATTTGGTTGACCCAACAAACCTTTTTGTTTAAATATAGGTCAATATAAATTTTGTTTGAATCAACAATTTTTTTTTTTTTTTTTTTTTTTTTTTTTTTTTTTTTTTGCAATTCCAAAAAAATTTTTGTATCGTCAGCAAAAAATGTTTTGTTAATTCAAGTAAAATGGTTCAATTTTACTTTAATTTTGCTAAAACAACCAAAATGTACTCAACAAAACATGTTTTGTAGTTTTAATCAATTCCTTTTTCTGGGTGTAGTGTCCTTGTTTAAGCCGTGTTCGTATTAGACAAATTCGACTGTATATATTTAAATTAGTCTACTTTAAAGTAACGCTTTGTAACGTGCCTAGTCAGGTGAAGGTCTCGTCACCTGAGCAAGGTTCTAAATTACAAGACCAACTCGAGTAGCGAGTGCATGACGGTAGTGCGATGCAGCTAGGAATTAGTATAAATACTAAAGCATCTCACATCCGTCCGGCATGACTTCGCTAAACTCTGCAGTGCAGAACCGTCTGATTCGAACATCAATTAGCAACCGGCCAACTGAGGAAAAGCAACTTAGGCAACTCGACGCACTGAAACCACGTCGCCCTAGAAATTTATCAAACAGATCTTCGCTATGCGGAGATCAAGCAAATTACTCGCCCCGTTGCCATGCATCAACCCGTTAAGCTGGGCAAAAGCCCGGCAGGAAGGGGCCTTGTCAGCGGTCTAAAAAATAAAAGTAACGCTTAATAAGCCTTTTAACTTCATTCCTCAATTTAAAGTAGTAAAACAACGAATCTAAAATAAGATGTTAAGATAAAAAATTAAATTCCCAAATTCCGCTCCAAAATATGTTTTGTGGGTTGATTCGGTGAAATAACTAAAACTTTACCGTATCTAGACAATAATTTATTTCCATTCTAGAAAATCAAACTAATCATAATCATTCATAAAAACCGAAGTACTTTTTCCTTTACCTTTTCAACAACATTAATGATGTTCTTAACGCTGTAGAAAATAGTAAAGCAACGAATCTAAAATAAGACAATAAGGAAAAACATTAAGTCTATAAATATCCCTCCAAAATATGTTTTCTGACTCGATTTTGTGAAACAGCAAAAATGTTGCCTTTTTCACACTATTATTCCTTCCTACATTAGAAAATCAAACTAATCATAATCATTCATAGAAACTGAATAACTTTTTTTCTTTACCTCTTCAACAACTTTGATAATTTTCTTAATGCTGTAGAAATTAGAAAGCAACGAATCTAAAATAAGATAATAAGAAAAAACATTAAGTCCACAAATCATCATCCGAAATATTTTTTCTGGTTCAGGAGCCAAAATGTTTCCCTTTTTAGAATATAATTTCGTTTCATATTAGAAAATCAAACTAATCATAATCATTCACAGAAACTGACTCTCTTTTATTCGTTACCTTTTCAACAACATTAATGATTTTCTTAATGCTGTAGAAAATAGTAAAGCAACGAATTTAAAATAAGACAATAAGAAAAACATCTAGAGAGTCCACAAATATCCCTTCGAAATATTTTTTCTGACTCGATTTTGTGAAATAGTCAAAATTTTGCACTATTCAAAATATAATTCCTTCCTATATTAGAAAATCAAACTAATCATAATCATTCGTAGAAACTGAATAACTTTTTTCTTTACCTCTTCAAGAACATTAATTTTTTCTTAATGCTGTAGAAATTACAAAGTAACGAATCTAAAATAAGATAATAAGAAAAAATATTAAGCTGGCAAATCAGCCTCCGAAATATTTTTTTCTCGTTCGATTCGGTGAAAGAGCCAAAATGTTGCCCCTTTTAGAATATAATTTCGCATCATATTAGAAAATCAATTTAATCATAATCATTCATAGAAACCAAAGCACCCTTTTTCTTAACGTCTTCAAAAACAATAATAATTTTCCTAGAGCTGTAGAAATTAGTAAAAAAATGAATCTAAAATAAAATAACAAGAAAGAAAATTAAACCCACCAATCCCCTTCGAAAATATACTTTCTGGCTAGATTCGTTGAAATAGCCAAAACTTTGCCATTTTTAGAATATAATTTATTTTCATACTAGTAAATCAAGCTAGTCATAATCATTCATAGAAACGGAAGTACTTTTTTTTTATTTACCTCTTCAACAATACATTAATCATTTTCCCAATGCTGTAGAAATTAGTAAAGCAACGAATCTAAATTAAAATAATAAGAAAAAAAATTAAGTCCACAAATCTTCCTCCAAAATATTTTTTTTTTTGGCTCGATTGTGTGAAATAGCCAAAATGTTACCCTTTTTAGAATATAATTTCTTTTCATACTAAACAAGAACGAAAAATCATGCGGCAAGCATACCTTATGAAACACTTTCCAACGCATTCAGAAAACTGTAACGAAACTTCACCGTTAAATAAGGTGAAAGAAGTAAGTATACAGTATTGAAAACATAACACATTTAAAAGTCCAGTTTTAGTAATTACCATTCATAGTCAAAAATGTAGTCGATATATTTTGTGCAGCCCTGTATATAATCTGTTGATTTGGATATATACTACATAGCATGATAAAAATTAGTTCAATTAGAAGATTCTCTTTTAGCAATTTTCGCCAATCGATGGAAATGCACTCGAAATCATCATATATCGTATATTATCAAAAGACTTTTGTCGACAGGTCATATTAAGCTAAAATTTAATTCAGGTACAAAACGCATAGGACAACTTAAAACAAATTTCCAGCAATTACCAACCATAAAACGACAAAATAATAACGACAATAACGACAATAAAATTTAATTATTTTCAACTAACTTCTATATGTCTACTAACTATATAGTTCAGCCGGAAAATACGTACCATAATTTAAAACTACCCTAAGCAATTCACTCCCATACTCTGTAATACTTGCGAATTCCCTTGTGTAGCCCTGTATAGGATCAACTAAATTTGTACACACCACGTTCTATGAAAAATTTTAGTTAAACTTAAAAACGCAAACCAAAGTTGAAAATGTACTTATCACGCATAGACTGTAATTATCGCAAGTATACTGTAACTAATATCTTTTGTGTATCCCTGTAAAAGAATGATAAACGGAATGCACACCATACTTTTAAGCGAGCAATTTTTAATGCACCTCAGTAATGCATATAATTTTCATTATGTTTGAAATAGGGAACCATTATTATGTTACACTGCAAACGATTTTTCCCCGTAGAACAATGTGAAACAGAATCTTTTTGTTTGACCCTGTAAATGAATAATAAATGCTTTGCACCCCATATTCTACAAAAAACATGTTTTAGTGCGCTTCATAATTGAATATAAGTTTTATCATGTTTCAAGTGACGTAGCATCATCAAAATGCACTTCAAACGATTTTTTCCCATTGACTGCCATGTTACGGAATACTTTTGACTGTCTCTGTAAAAAAACTGTAAGTGCTTCACACTTCGTTTGAAATAGGGAACATGCTATAGTACACGACAATAACATACAAAAATTTCAGGGCTATCCGAGTTTATTTACGTCAGTTTGAGCACGGACAGACGGCAGACGGATAGACAGACAGACAAACCGAAGTCATAAACACTTTTCAACTTGGTTGGAAAGTGTTAAAAATCAAACTAATCATAATCGTTCATAAAAACAGAAACATATTTTACTTTTTACCTTTTTTAACAGCATTAATCATTTTCTGAATGCTGTAGAAATTAGTAAGCGACGAATGTAAAATATGATAATAATAATAAAAAAAAAACATTAAGCCCACAAATCCTTCTCCGAAATATTTTTTCTGGTTTGATTCGGTGAAATAGCCAAAACTTTTCCTTTTTTAGAATATAATTTCTTTTCATACCAGAAAATCAAACTAATCATAATCATTCATAGAAACCGAAGCCCTTTTTTTCTCTTTACCTTTCCAACAACATTAATCATTTTCTTAATGCTGTAGCCATCTCCATTTTGTAGCAAACAAACAATCTCATCCTAACATATATTGGGCGTTCCTTTTTAAAAACCACTTTCAAAATGAACGCTGCATTTAAGGGTGGAGTGTCCTATTTCGTATGACAAATTGGGAGCTTCTTAATTCACATGTTGCCTTAGGTCAACCTTTTCTTAAAGTCTTGCAATTTTTCAATCCTTTTACGCTATAAATATTCTTACTGTGCATGCATCGATTTTTCACGAAAAATTTAACATTTAATGTCTTTCAATGAATGAGAAAAAGTCGTACAACGATGATGGGAGGAGAAAAGTAATTTTTTAAAACATCTCCATTTTTTTTTTTAAGTATTCGCCCAGAGGATGGTTTAGAATTATTAGTCATTTTTTATCGCGAATTTGTTTTTAGAGGCAGTTCTAAAGCAAATACAGAATTTTTCATCGAAGACAAGAATTCACTTTTTGTAACGTCGAAATTTATTTTGTAATGATTTCGGATTGTTTTAAAAGAGAAAAAAATAAATTCTTATTTTTAAATTATTTTAAGAAAACTATTTCCCATTTGTGGCTGGCTCTCTCTGAGGAATTGAAATTTTTTTTTGAAGAATAAAGATTGCTTGACATGTTTTGAAAAAAAAATTTATTCATACACATTTTATATTTTTGTTTCCAGTATGCAATATTTTGAATAATTTTTAATTAGACATGAAAGTAGGGTATAAAGGGGGATATGAGGACACGGGAGAGGCGGAGGTGGATCGTAAACATTGGTCGATCTCGGAGGGTGAATCTGGGTGGATCTCAGAGAGTGGATCTGGGTCGATCTCGGAGGGTGGATCTGGATCGATTGCGGTGGTGGCGTAGATAAGATAAGAGGCGTGCGGTGGTGGCGGCGTAAGGTGGATCTTGGATCTTGGTGGATTGCGGTGGTAGATAAGATAAGAGGCGTCTTATAGTACGATAAGGGGTTTTAGCCCCCTTTTGAGGGTGGATTTGTCCGCCCCTTCCACTTTTGAGGGTTGATTTTGATGGATCTCAGTGGGTGGTGGCGTAGATAGGATGGCGTAAGAATTCACTTTTTGTAACGTGGAAATTTATTTTGTAAAGATTTCGGATTGTTTTAAAAGAGGAAAAAAATTTCTTATTTTTAAATTATTTTAAGAAAACTATTTCCCATTTGTGGTACCCTCTGAGGAATTGAAAAATCTTTTCGAAGGATAAAAATTGCTTTAGACGTTTTGAAAAAAAATAATATTTTTTTTACATTTTATATTTCTATTTACAGTATGCAATATTTTGAATAATTTTTAATTAGACATGAATGAAATCTTCATATATTAAAGCAACACTTTTATTTATTTATTTACCATATTTATTTATGTTTTCTTAAGCATTGAAAATTTCACTCTTTCACTGCACTTTATAATCTGTAACTTTATTGATTGGTGATCTTTTTGTAGTATGCAACAAAACTGTTTAATCAATGAATGATAACAGCTCAGGATTGATAATGGCTAATGGTTGATACTAGTCCTATCTCGTGATAGTCGTAAACAATTTGTGATGTGTACGTTAAATCAGTGGAATTAAATTTTCAGTCACTGCAAACTTTATTGACAGAAGAGACGATGTTGTTCATTAGATCGCCACTCTTATTTGACAATTCTATGGTTAAATCAGGTGGTCATAATTGTACGTTTTTATGGCAAGAACTAGCTGTTTCGGCCTCATGTACAAAAAAAAAAAAATGTGACAGTGGAGTTTCTTTTTAAAAACCACTTTTAAAATGAACGTTGAAAGTCAGGGTGGAGTGCGCCATTTCGTATGACAAATTGGGAGCTTTTTAATTCACATGTTGCGTTTGGTTAACTAAATCTTCTTAAAGTCTTGCCATTTTTCAATCCTAATATGCTATAAATATTCTTACTTTACATTTTTTATAGAAATTTTAAAATTTAATGTATTTCAATGAATGAGAAAATGTCGTAGAACAAGAACAATATTGGGTGGAGAAAAGTAATTTTTTAAAACATCTACTATTTTTAATTACCCATCATACGTAGTATAGAGTATATCTTGTAATCGTTTTGAAAATCGAAAAAAAAAAAGTATTTGACGGATTTAAACGTTTCAGACACTGGAGATTCCGAAAAAAAAAATTTTAGAAAAAAAAAATTGCCGTCCGTCTGTCTGTGTGTCTGTAAACGTTCTATCTCCCGAACAAACTGAGATAGAGACTTGAAATTTGGTATGTACTTAGTATGTAATAATGGGAAGAAGCTTGTTGAATTTCAGTAACCTCGATTATTCGGAACTATTTTTTTCGGACTCTCGAAATATTCGTTCAGATAAAAGGTCTATAAAATTTTTCGAAATTGTTTTTTTAAGGAGTGAATATAAAATACAATAATAATAATAAAAAAAACAAATTTGGCATGAAGAATGAAGTTGATCGGATAATGAGTTGCCGAAATATTTGTAATCACATTTTACCACACTCTTCGATTTTTCATGACCCTGTATTTCATTCAAATTTCAATTCAAAGATATATTTTAATTAGTAAAGAGACGATTAATCTGACGCAGTAAACTGTTAGTTAATAGGATTATCATTTTTAGAGGTATAAGGATGTTTCTCTTACGCAATTCAGCAATAGAGGATTTAAAGTTTATGACGTCATCAAGACACGATTTTATTCGAATTGCAATGCATTTTATAAATAGTTTACACATGTTTCATTTTCAAATTTTATATTATGCATATCCATGATGGGTATGTATTACGGTGGCCCCCAACGACTAGTTTTATTTAAGTACTAACTTACCCGCCAGTCATTGGTTACCCAGGATAATAACCGTCAACAGAGATTTACAAATTTCATAAAATTTGCTAGTCAGAAAAAAATTGTAGTCGCCAGTAAAAAATATTTACCTTCCACCTTACTCCCCTATCATTTACTTTCAAAAATCAATTGAATTAATTGGGGAAAAGTAATAACATGCATAGTTTCGAATTATTAGTTACTTAGATTAGAATAGTACATACTTTAGAATACTACATACTTTAGAATAGTACATTCTTTAGAATAGTACATAATTTAGAAAGTTAATATAAACTAAGTTTCTAATGATATATATCAAAATTATATATCTCTGAAAAAAAAGAAGTACTCTAAAGGCTTATTTAACTGATATGTTCGGGAAATGCTGTTTTCCGAATGTTTCAAATGTTCGGATAATTGAGTGCTACAAAATCTATATCTGATGAGGAGGGCATAGATGAGGAGGGCATAGATGAGGAGGGCATAGATGAGTGAAACAGGAAAACAATTTTTTTGCCAATTTTCCTTTCGAAAGTCACTAAAATGATTATGATTTTATTATTTTAAAATTTGCATTCGAGGAACTTCATTTTGACAAATTAAAAATAAAAGTTAAATATATTTGTTGTTTGTATATAATTTCTAAGTTTATTTCTTAATATTTTGTAACTTTGCAACACCTGTAATGAGACATCTTATGTTAATTTCAATTTAACATTGTGACTAAGATGAGTAACAGATGGTGCTCTTGATAGAAATTGTAGGCAAGTAAAATATTGAGTGTAAAATATAAACTTATTTCTATACATAAATAAGCGTACTTGAATAATAAAAATATTTTCGTGGTTACAAAATAAATCACAATATGAAAAATATCAATACTAATTACGTTTTCAAAATAACTCAAGAGTTATTGTGTAACATGAATTGTTAAAATAAACCATTCTTCCGCGCTCGTATTACTTAATCGGAAACAGCAGCCGGTGGTGTGGGGGAAAGGTTTAGTTTGATCCAACAATCTACGATAAGAGTTTGAGTATAAATAAGAACAAAACAACAACAAAAAATTAACCTTCTGAAATGCAATGAATGCTTTTTTATTTCCATTTATAGCAGATAATAATCAAGTCACATATAATTATAAAATATTCTTGATTAAATAATGTAATAAGTTAGTAGTAATAAAATTTTTGAGTAAAATAATGATCTAGGTTAAATAATTTGTCAAATAACGATTTATTTTTCTTAAAGAAACAATTATGTCCTCTTCCTGGATAACTGAGCATTTAATGTATATATTACAAAGTCTAGATGACTAAATGTACAGTATCATAAGAAATCAAATGTTCTTTACTGAAATTAACTTTTTTGACAAAATTATTTTGAAAGACATTATATTATGACATTTTTTCCCGATTATTTTTCCTTTTTTTTTTTTTTTTTTAAAGAAGCCGCCCCACAGAGAAGGAATACCCTCAATTTTTCACGTCATATCGAATAAATTTCAAGTGATCGCGTAGTTAGAAATTCTCTCTCATACAACTCTCCTATAATGAGACAACCAAAATTCTTTGAAAAACTGGAAACTGATTCCTCTCTCGAAAAATATAGGTAAATAACCCAGTACCAGACACTTGTCTGGATGACTCTAATTTTCTTTCTGGGTGTCCGGTTCACATTAGAATAATTCTTCCGGGTCATATAAATTTTTTGCAAGTCGAATTGTTGGGATTTTCACAAAAGATTTGAACAGAACTATGTTTCAGACGGAAAGAAATACGTATTTGAATATGAATGAGTATATATTCAATTTACTGCATGAGAAAAAATAGAATGTATATAAGAAATGTAATCATAGGCTTTTCTTTCTTTCCGGTGCAAGAACCATATTTTATTTTCTCAGAATATGAAAAACATTAAATATATTTCATTTATCATGCACACAAAAACCCATGTGTCGTATTTGTGATAGTTTATGCACACATACACCATACACCTGCAAGGTGTGCGTAGATTTAGAAGTGCCCACTGTTCCAAGGAATTGTCCCTTAATTGTCAGGAATTGAAAAAGTGTTCGCTAGATGGAGGTGTCCGCTTTTTTGTATATATGGAAGGATAAAAATTAAACCTTTTTAAAATTCAAAATTAAAAGTAAAAGTTTAAAATTTAATATCCCCAAAATTTATCTCTAATTTTTAAATCCTGTACGTTCCCAAAAGTTTCAATTGCCCCTTGTTATTGGTGTCCTAGCCTCATACCTCACATTTATCACTCTCGCGCTTCAAAATTCTATGTTCTTTAAAAGTGAAATTGGTGATTAAGGGCTTCTTGCAGTCGTTTGTGGTTTTGATGCAAAAATATTTGCAGAATTTGGTGTCGTCAAAGAACAAAGGCATCATGCGAGAGTTAAATAACTAATTAGATGGTTTTTGCCCTCCCATGTCTCATTGGCGCAACATATATTTAATCTGAAAAAATATTGGACATTCTTTTGAAAAAACGGTTCAACCCGAACCCGACCCCCAAACGTAAAAACCCAACCCGAAACCGATCCGAACCCGAAAAAATTAGTCATTCCGACCCGACTCCGAACCGCAGCAAAAAAAGTAGAAGTCAGCCCCACCCGACCTGAACCGCGAGTCGGGTCGGGAGCGGGTAAAAGAGGTTACCCGATGCAGGACTATAAAGGTCATAAATATTTTTCACAAGTCATAAATATTTTTCAACTATGTTAGAATGTATCAAAAGTGTATTTTTGCAACAATATTCTGATAGCTTTTGACAGTGTTTCATAACCTAGGCATAATACATGATTTTTTTTCTTATTTAATATTTGTTTCTCGACAAATTTTACGACTGAACATCGAATTTTTAAGTTATTGCTTCCTTATTGCGTGTCCTTACCCAGGTATTTTTTTTTTCGTGTAAATTTGTTTTTTACATTCAAAGTTTTTCCTTGTCAGGGAAAAAAAATTAAAACGAAAATATAAAACTTCACATATAGAGTCTCTGCAAAATTGCACCGAAACGACAGCTCAAATTACTTCTGAATAATAATTAATTATATATATTTATGGTTTAGAACCAGATAATTGCAAATAGGTTATTTGTGATCTGAATTAAATGATCAACATCACATTGAATTTGAGAGTTATCAATGCTGTATTGTATTGAGGTTTTAAAAAAATATTCACCTTTGGGAGTTTTACATGCGAGTTATGTATTTTATTTCAAAAACAATTTTATTTCCGTGATCCCGAACTGACCGATATTCTCCGCTGAAGCAGCGGGCTCACGATCAATAAAGTCACGATATTCACGAATCGAACTCACCTTCTAATGAAAAGTCTAAGCATTAGAAGGACTGAATAAGAAAACAATAAACCGTGATCGAAGTGTATAGGAGCGTTCGAATCACTTTGACATGTTGCGGATGTAATGGCTAATATATTCATTTTCTAAATTAAAAAAGAACGTATTGTATTCGATCATGCGTTCTCATTTCTTGTTATTCCTCATTTCATTTAATGAAATAATATGCACGTCAAAATAATAAAAGTTTGAACAGAAGTTCTGAGAAAGGAACTAATTTTCGTGAATCAGAATGAATGTGTCCTAAATAAGATAATTGCATAATATTGTTTTGGAAAATTGATTGATATGACTATTTAAAATTTTCTGCCGAAATGCGATTTACCTAGTCGATAATGTTTGTTTAATATTTTTTCATGCGTAAAATTTCGTTTACGTATTAGTTTTGTTTTGTTTTAAATGATAATATTATCGATAGATTTTACATTTTTTAGTATGAAATGTCAAGTTTCAAATTCAATTTCATTTAGATTTTTTTTTTTTCAAAATAAAGAATTTCGAAAGAGTTTTGGACATTAAAAAATATTTTCTGCATTTTCAAGAAATGAGAGAAGAGCTTCATAACTTTGTTATTATTCATTATCAAAATTTAAAGTCTAAAACATACTATTTTTAACAGAGATTTCAAACTGTCATTGTCTGTACATGTGTTTAACTCCTTTATAATTATTACCTGTGAATCGGTTTACCTCAAATAAATTAATCATTGAAGAAAGCCTTTATTAATGTGTCAGTTAAATTTTTTTTTAAATGCAAAAAATATCTTATTTTTTAACTTTTTATATCATAAGAAACACAGTTTTTAAAATAACTTTTTTTTTTTTTACTGTAAAAGATAAATTACGCTTTGTAAAAAGATAGCTTTATTGAGTTTAGACTATAAAAAAAAAGGTTTGGGAGTTAAAGACAACAACATTTTTGTTAATAAAAAGGATACGGAAACATACACTTATATTTACTTGAGATACTTGAAATTTCACAAAAATATGCCTCTTTTTCAACATACTTAAGACGCTCTAGAACATTCTGAACATACATTTGTGTATATTTTAGAAAAATTATTAAGTTAACCTTTTAGCGGGACACTCCATTTTTTTTTTCTTTTTTGTATAAGCTGGAGCAGGATTTATTTATTTATTTGTTTATTTATTTTTACTTTTTAGGTGCGTTCGTAGTTATATTAATACGTAGCACCTACTGTCGTCGCCTGGTCCGTCCGCCTGTCTGTCCGTCCGTCCGCATCTAACAACGCAAAAACTACCCAACGGAATGGTTTGAAATTTAAGATATATTATCTTTGCAGAATTTTGTCGAGACATTTCACATTTTATGAAAATCGAATCAAAACTTTAGAAAATATTAATAAAAATATTTATTAAGAAATTTGAATTTTTTTTTTTTTTAAATCGTTGCTTTCTTGTTATAGGAGCTTCCGAGGTTCAATCGTCAAGTGATCGAGATACTTATTTTATGACAAAAATTAATCTGCAGACGATATAATTCATTTCACAGAATCAAAAATCATCACGATCTGCATATTTATATAACTAGTTATAGTACAAACGCACCTCATTTGTCACGTTTGACGTACAATTTCTAACTTGTTTTTTTTTTTTTTTTTTTTTTTTTTTTGCGTACAGTAGATACGTCATTGCAAACGCAAGAATTTTCATAAAAGTAGTAAGGGGGATGTTAGAAAAGCAATTACGAATAGGGTGAAACCCCCAGTAACTGATACTTTAAGGATTCTTTCTTTTTCAAATCACTATTACAAAAACTTTAAATCCATTTTATACTTACATTTTGAAAGGCTAGTAGAGTATATTAAAAATATTGTTGGCAAAATTTTGAAAAAATTAGACATTTTATTATTACAAAATATTTTTATTCATAAATAGGGTCAAAAACTCCAGTAACTGACACCATCCCTATTTTGGAACACGAATAACTGACACAAAGTGAACCAGTGACTGACACTTTATTTTAAAAGATTAAAATGCTGTAAAAAAAAACTTTATTCTTAATTATAAAAACAAAATACATTAATATTTATTACAAAAAGTGGGATTTAGTAAGCTGTGCTGCATTATTAGTATTGCAAAGTATTTATTTAGTAAGAGTATATTGGAGTAATATTTAGTATTGCATTATTAGTAATGCAGATATCCAATAACTGACATTTATGAACCAGTAACTGACGTCTGGTGTCAGACACAGGTAAAACAACTCAAATTTTAATGGTGTTTACTATCAGATAAATTTATTTTTTTATTATGCATTTTTAAACAGTTCAAATAATAGATTTCAACTTTCTTTAATATAACCAATAATTAACACCTCTGTCAGAGGCTGGTGAAATGGAATTCTATTAACCAATAACTGGCACCCCCCCCCCCATTAATCTAAATTAAATAACTAATCATAGCCAAAACATATCATGCGCATCTTTAAACTAATTTCCACAAGTATAACTTTTAAAAAAAGTTTAGGATGGTTGCATTACAAATAGATTAGAAAAACACTCTCTCAATTTTAGAAATAAGATGGCTGCTTCAAAATGAAACTTTTTGTATTCTCAAAATTTTTTTCCTCATTAAATATGTTCTTAACCCTCTAGTGGTGAATAAAAATAAAAATAAGTGTCTCATTTACCACTAGATGACATTACTTTGCAGAATTTTACAACAAAATGCTTATTTGAGTTCGATTTCTGCTCAAGTGTCAGTTACTGGTTAGGTGTCAATAACTGAAGGTTTCACCCTAGTAAAAATTGAATTTTATTTTCGGTGCCGTTTATGAAATCAAATTTTTGAAAAACTCTCGTTCATCTTAAGCCACGCAACAGAACATATGGTTTAAAAAAATCTGAAGATATTGTAGATTTTTCCAAATTAATCGGAATTTATCTATGCATAGAATTTTTTAACGCGTAAAACAGTAAAAATATTGCATTTTCAATACTAAAATGTAGACATAATGCATAATCTGTGAAGATATTGTTTATACTTATTGCGTAGTTTAAAATATATCTTTCATACAATCTAAAAATAGTATATTTTGTATTGTGTGTCTACTATTATAACTAAATTTCTAAGTGTATTGATCGTAAACAATTCGAAACAGAAATTATAGTACAAACATCAAACACTTGCTTTCAACGTATATTTCGTTTAATTTAAATATGAGCTATTTTAAAAAACTCCATAAATAAACAACTCTCGACATTTCGGATATTCTTCATAGCCATCTTCAGGAGAAAATTCTCATAAAAACAAAAAGCGAAAAAAGGAAATACGTGTTACATAATTGAGAAAAATGTTCAACTGAAAAGACAACGAAATTAACGGAAATTTACAAAAACATATTCAAAAATAGGACTGGTGGCGCAATCTATGAACCAGCTACGTTATTGGAAACCATGTTTAACCAAATTAAAGTCCATTCAAAATTCATTTCCAGTTAGCAGCATTGGAAAATGATGCGTTATCATTACAAATTTCATGCTTTCTTAATGAAATCTCTAGAGATTCACGAATATAAGCTTCAAATGGATTGTCTTCTCTGGAAATAAATTTAACATTTTCAAAATCAATAAACTTAATATGTCCATTAGCAAAAGTCCTTGATAAGGCAGTGGAAAGTTTATTATATTTCAAATCACTTTTATGTTCTTTAAGTCTTTGTACGATGCGACGTTATATACAATGTAAAAAAAAAATCTAAGGTTACTAAAAAATTTTTAGTATATTTGTATTCCACAGATTTTTTTAGAAACCGGTACTAAAAATAGGTACTAAAAGACTAAAAAAAATTTTGTATTCTTACTTACTAACTATAAAATCTGTAAGAATTACTAGAAAACAACTAGCAACATTACTAGAAAACAGCTAGCAATGATTCCGATTTTTAGTACCGGTTACTAAAAAAATCTGTGGAATACAAATATACTAAAAAATTTTTAGTAATTTACAAAAAATCTGTTAGAAGAACTAAACTTTTTTTAGTAGATCGACCCATTTTTTTTTTACAGTGTACGTTGAAAGCAAGTGTTTAATTTTGTATTTATATTTGAAATGTAAAGCCCTTATTAATTATGAAATTATAGTAGTTAAATTTATAGGACGGAGCTGGTTTGAATGTATTTAATTCTTAAAGAGGGCCTTGTGAAATAAGAAATGAAGATCAGCAATTCCCATTTCCACTCAAAAATCATTTCTATTTTTCAAGGTTTGTACGCTTTTACCACAATTTTCAATAGAATTGTTCGCTTTCTTTATATGCAGAAAAGTATTAAAAATCCTGCAATTAAACGAGGTGTCTACAATTTCTGCTATTTAAATAATAAATAGAAAATTTCTGTTAAACAATTATGGTAAAAGTTTTTTTATTCAATAGAATACAATATACTTCTATACTAATTGAAATACTCAAATTTACACTTCAATATATTATATATACGTACAGAGAAATCTAGAAAAGTACTCCCAAATATTTAATATTTAAAGTAGTTTTTTAATCATTGTCTGTAAGAGAAAAACTTTAGTCCTAATTAGCTTAGTTAAAAGGATTTTTTTAATGATTTTTTTTTATTTACTGAAGATAAATATGTCTTAGAAGATATAAATATGCATCAGAAAAAAAGTATATATCATATATTTTCTTTTCAAAAATTAATTTTTTTAAAAAGATTTAACCATCTTATGACCCTTTAAATATTTGTAGTGTATTTTTAAAATTATGGAAAATAAATAGATAAAATTTAAAATTACGTATTTTACTCATGAAAACTCTGTCAACTAAATTTGAATATTTTAAATAGTATCAGGAAATTTTATCTACATTATATGTTAGCGAACGGAAATAAAATTTATTTATGAGAGAAAATGGATATAATTGTTCTTCGCTTTTTATTTCAGAAGACATTCTTCATGAATTCAGTGTATTCATAATAGCGCTAGTCATATAAAGTTAATTACAGTAATTGCTATTTTTAATTGGTTGCGATAAATACATCTAGAAATGTAGTAATAATAATTGTAGTTTCTCACAAATATTTAATCAAATCAATTTAATAAAGATAACTATTCGCTAATGCGATTAAATAAGTTATGGAAATAAGTAAATTATAGAAATAATGTGAAAATTAAAAGTTAATTGCCTTAATTCATTCCGTTTTTGATAATGTTATTTCAGAAAATATATTTAATTTTGAAAACATTTCTTATTAAATAAAGAAAAAGTTTCCTGTGCATGTAACACACGCTCATCGACAGACAAGCACTTCCTTTTATTATTATAAAAAAGAAAGATACATAAGTTAAAAAAAGGGCGTATAAACCATTTCCAAATTAATTTTAAATTTCTGTTGTAATTCCTACCAGACAATATTGTATTCCAATTCTGTTCTTAAGTACTGTAAAGAACTACAGATATTATAGCTATACTAGCTATACTGCCAAATGAAATACTTTACTTTTTCATTACAATATCATTACAATATTCATTACAACATTTCATTACACGATATCGTAATTCTAATGCATAAAATATCTTATGAGAAGCGAAAACAAAAAAAGAGACGTTATTAAACAGTATCAAAACTGATAATAAAGTTATACATAAATTTTTACCATTAGAAGTAAAAGGGTTATCGTCACACAACACAAATTCGTACGCCAGAATGCATCAAAATAAATTTGTTCTGAAAACATGATTTATTTTATATTGATTGAAAGGAAAACATTATTTAAACGTTTAGCTATTTTTCGCATAATAATTATATGTATATTTTTATAAAAATTATATGTATTTAATCATGAAATTAGATAAAATATCAGAAATGTGTCATTCTAACTTTAACTAGACGCATACAATAAAACACTTTCTATATAAATGTATATTTGCATACAGGCTGCAAAAAAAGTTCCATAGATGTTATTCTTCCCTTTTCAATTACGATCCTTTATTTTCCGTTTAGGTTTCCTCATACTTCTTCAAAGTGTCAAAAATTTGTCATTATAAGCTAAAGAGTAAACAAAATTCTCAAATCCACAATCTTAAAAATTTCCGTAAAATAATGATTAATTTACCATATGTAATATAGTCTCTGTGGAATTTATTTATTAAATAGTAGAAACGCCTTGAATTTGCAAAGATTTCATTCGACAGCTAATAAAATCAGTACTTGGTACCATCAAAACTTAGCACCTTGATCTGCTGAAAAATAAATTATTCTCTTCATCACTAATAATTACAAATCTGTCAAATAAATGCACGACAAAATCCTTATAAAATATCAACTGATTCACAATTTTAATAACAGTTTCTAACCTCATTTCGACGTACCAATCATTGGTATTATGAATACCATTCATGTCCATTAATCATCACAAAATAGACAATTTCCATCTCTTTTAATAGGTATATAATTCTACTTTCCACTTCACAGATATAATAATATCAGTAATATTACTATATAACCAGTGGACCCATGCGAAGATTTTGCACTGCAGTCTAATAATTTTTAGCAATATGTAATATTTTTAGATGCATGTTTAAACGTCTAAAAAAATAAGGAGGAAAAATATCTGCAAACGACATTAGTGAAGCCAGAATATCGTCTAATTTATTCCATCAAAATTTCAGTAAAAACTGTCCAAAAATAGCAAACGCAAATATATATGTATATATACATATATATATAAAAAATCACATCCTGTTTTTTCAGATTTAACTGAATATGAAAATTATAAAAATCTTTATTCAGGATAAAATTTTTCAAACATAAAAAAAACTTCAAGATCTGGTAGAGGTAAACATAATAAGAAAAAATACACTGATAATATTGTGATACAACAAGAGCTTGATGATCTTAAGGGACAATTTTGTAATGATTATTGTTGGCTTGCTATAAGAAAACATATTTTTAGTATTAAAAAGAAATATTTAAACCAATATTTCAAAGTTTTAGGTATAAAGGTACACTTTGTGTGGTTATCAATACGAAAAAGCTAAAAACAACGTTGAAGCACAGAAATTAAAAAACTTTAAAACACATACGGCCGTTTCAAAGATACATAGATCCCCTTCATCAGTGTAAGGTGTGGGGAAAAAAATGTTAAAAGGGTTCAAAAGACCCACGCTCGGCTATAGCCCCGAGTACTGGCTGTAATCTGACCAAAATGGCAAAGCAAGTGTAACCAGAGCAGGAAGTGACGCAGCTGACAGGAAATCACCGAAAACAGGCATCACTGCGCAGGCTCTCTCCAAACGGGAGAAAGAAAAGGGGTGCTAGATATGTCGTTCACCAATGAATCTGTATATTTATAAATATAATGTGCTTCATAAAAATCAAGATCAAAAATTGAGTTGCAATTTTGAATAATTTTGGCTCCGGAAAAGTTAAATCTATGGTCAAAATTCCAACAATGCTTCGCTATTGTAGATTTATCAAGTTCTTGCTTTTTTATATAATTTTCGTGTTCTTTTAATCTAAATTTAAGTGCTCGCCTCGTCTGACCAATATAAGATAGACCACATTCACAATATATTCTGTAAATTCCCCAACTGTTATGACTTGGAATCGGATCTTTAAGATTAGAGAAAGTGACTTTATTTATTGGAGAAAAAACAACTTTAAAATGAAATTTATTTAGAATCCGTGAAATTTGAGAACTGACTTTTGGAAAATATGGTAGTACAATAACATTTTTAAAAACTTTGTTTCCAGATATAGGATTATCTATCTTAGGGGATTTAGATAAAATGCGATCAATGGTATCCAATGGAAAACCACGATCGATAGCAATGGATTCGATAGCAATGGATCGATAGCAATAGCCATTGCTATCGATCGTGGTTTTCCATTGGATACCATTGATCGCATATTGTACTACCATATTTTCCAAAAATCAGTTCTCAAATTTCACGGATTCTAAATAAATTTCATTTTAAAGTTGTTTTTTCTCCAATAAATAAAGTCACTTTCTCTAATCTTAAAGATCCGATTCCAAGTCATAACAGTTGGGGAATTTACAGAATATATTGTGAATGTGGTCTATCTTATATTGGTCAGACGAGGCGAGCACTTAAATTTAGATTAAAAGAACACGAAAATTATATCAAAAAGCAAGAACTTGATAAATCTACAATAGCAAAGCATGGTTGGAATTTTGACCATAGATTTAACTTTTCCGGAGCCAAAATTATTCAAAATCGCAATTCAATTTTTGATCTTGATTTTTATGAAGCACATTATATTTATAAATATACAGATTCATTGGTGAACGACATATCTAGCACCCCTTTTTTTCTCCCGTTTGGAGAGAGCCTGCGCAGTGATGCCTGTTTTCGGTGATTTCCTGTCAGCTGCGTCACTTCTGCTCTGGTTACACTTGCTTTGCCATTTTGGTCAGATTACAGCCAGTACTCGGGGCTATAGCCGAGCGTGGGTCTTTTGAACCCTTTTAACATTTTTTTTCCCCACACCTTATACTGATGAAGGGGATCTATGTATCTTTGAAACGGCCGTATGTGTTTTAAAGTTTTTTAATCTGTGTGCTTCAACGTTGTTTTTAGCTTTTTCGTATTAATATTTCAAAGTATTTAAGAAGAATCAATATTCTCCACATTTTTGTGATATCTTTTATGATATTCTTTATTATAGAGCAAACCTATTAAATACAAGTCTTTCTAATAAACGTAAATATAAAACTAATAATACACAACTAATTATAAATTTTTCCAATTATGTATTTAATTATATCAATTTACACAATATCATAAACAACACTACTAATAATTTTCCAATAAAAAATTTTACCATTCATATAAATATAATCGCATACTTGAATGGAAAATTTTTAATTACAATTCTTTTGCAAAACAATTGGTCTCTTCAAATAATTACCCTTGTTATTGTAATGACCCAAAATTTCAAAAGTACATAAATACAACACATGGTCATATTATTACTGGTGATCTTAATATTGTAGAACAACCTATTTTACAAAACTTAATGCATAATGGAACAAAATTTCGCTTTCCATATAGGTGTAAAATCAAATCCATAATATTGCAGTTTATTCAAGATATTGATTTATTTATATATAAAATTGCTATTGATTACAATAAACCTATCGAGTATTTTAGTGAATGGAGATTTTCTGTAATAGATAAATTTAAAAATGAAATTATAAAAAATTAGCAACATATTACACATGCATCTTTTAAAAATATAAATAAACATATATCAGA
The DNA here is from genome assembly GCA_963931845.1 of Maratus michaelseni. Classification (NCBI taxonomy): domain Eukaryota; kingdom Metazoa; phylum Arthropoda; class Arachnida; order Araneae; family Salticidae; genus Maratus; species Maratus michaelseni. Next base: position 288,045,388 of record OZ007596.1, read on the forward strand.
ATTACAAAACAAATTTATAATTATTTATGTAGATAAATCTCCAAATAATTATGCTATTATTTGTAAAGAGTACTATAAAGTGATAATTCACAATGCAATTAACACAAGTAATATTTTTAATAAAACTAAATTAAATATTGAAATTAATAATAGAAAATTATTAAATTATCACAAATTACTAAAAATCAAATGTAATAATTAAAATTATCCTTATCTTGTTATAATTCCAAAATTTCATAAAAATCCAATTAAATTTCGCACAGTTACCACCAGGTGTAACACATATAATAATAATGCAAGCAATTTACTACTTAATATTTTAAAGCAGATATATGATATAACGATAAAACATAATAACCAACATTGCCTAAAAAACAGTTTTCAGCTTATTAATAAAATACATAATATCAATCCGGTAAAATTCATAAAATCATTGGATTTTAATGATTTATATAATAACATTGATATAAAAGATTTACATGAAACAATGTGTATATTATTTAAAGAATTTAAATCTCAATTAAAATTAAAAGATCATATTTCCGTAAATTTTTTAAAACTTTACTAAATTGTACATTGCATAATAATTACATCATATATGACAATATTATTTATAAACAATGCCAGGGAATACCGCAGGGTGGGACCGCTTCTAGTATTCTCTCTGACCTTTACTTATATTATTATGAAAGAAATATTGGTCCGAACAATGATCATGTATTTTATCGCTATGTTGATGAAATTATCATATTTTATTTCAATGATAAAAATTGCACATCACCACTCAATTTTTATCCTAATCAGCTTACATTAAGTGGAAATGATTTGATTAATAATAATATACATTTTCTTGACTTAAAAATTAATATTAATGATAATTATAAATTAATTTTTGATATATATGATAAAATATTTTATTTTCCATTTAAAGTAAATATTTTTACCAATTTTGCTTCATGTTTACATAAATCAGTTTATAAAAATATAATTATCAATTATCTTCATCGTATAAAATATCTATGCTCAGATATAAATAAAAAAAAATATTAGATTTATTCGAGATCATGCAAAACTATATGGTTATCCTATTTTTTTGATAAATTCAATTATCAACTCTTTTAAATAACATTTATTACATCATATAAATATAAACATGTTATGGAATAAATTATTGTTTTAGTGTGCGATAAATTATAGCAAATGATATAGCAAATTACAAATAAAACATACAAAAATACAATTAAAACATATAAGGACAATAATTAAGATGATTGAACATTATTTACACTTTATATGTTACTGTGTTAGTGCGTTTATCCGATCACCTTTATATTAAGTGATACTAATGATCAGTTTTTAAAACATATCTAAATACAATTAAAACATATACCATTAAAACATATAAGGACAATACTTACGATGGTTGAACATTATTTAAACTTTATATAGTTATTGTGATTGTGCGTTTAGTCGATCACCTTTATATTAAGTGATTCTAATGATCAGTTATAAAAGTCTATAAAATATGCATTGTATAAAAATAACTGTAAAAATAACATACAAAACACATAAAATTATACATGAATTTTTTTTATGATGAAATTAATTTATTAACTAATAAATAGAAGTATGAAATCTTAATTATTTTCGGTAAATACTATTTGATATATAAAAAGATAGAAGGTAGAAATATGTATTATATAAGAATTCATCAACTTATTAGTAGTAGTATAAAAAATTAATTATTTTATGTAAATTCTATAATATATATAAGTAGATTACCATAGATGGCAGCACCAACACTATGTATTAAAAGAAATATCTCTTTTGCATAATATCTACTCTTGGTAAGAATCTTTGAAATACTTTGTAAGATTAATTTAATTCTGGTTAAATTTAATTCATATAATAGGATTTTGTTCGATGTTAATGTAAAACTACAATGACATTATTATTTTTTACTATTTATGTATATTATTAAATCTAACATAATAAATATGTAAATCAAACTTAATTTTGAATAATTATTATTCCAGTAGAGGGCAGCACATTACTTGACAATAAATGTTAATAATATGTTTAATTTACCTATAGAGGCCGCTTATCGCTTGTGTATTTACATTTTACTTTTAAAGATTAAAATTAAATGGAAAATTTGTATATTCACAAATATAAATTTGTTTTTGAATGTATTTATCACAAAAAATAAATTTGTGTGTTTTAAATCAATTTCTGTTAAGGTGTAATAATTAAGGTGATATTTCAAAATATGTTCTCTCAACTTAACTTTCAAATAATTTCTCTCAACTTGACTATATCATCAAGTATATGATCTGTGCTCCATGTGGATGTATTTCCAACTGTTGTCTGGTAATAATTCAGTATGGTGTTGTATGCGGATTTTTGGATGGTTATTGTGAGTAAGATAATTTATCTATTCTTTGCAGGTTTTTTATTTCCAATTGTTTTCTGGTAATAATTCAGTATACCTGGATGATTATAGTGATCTTAGCATATATGCCAGTATAATTATGAAATACTGAATTATTTTTTAAAACACGTGTGGGTACATCCAGGCTGAAGATTATACCTACACGTGTTTTTTTCATATCCAATTATAATTTAAATCTCTTATTATCCAATTTTCCATTTTATTTAGTTCATATTTCATTTCTTAATCCATTTGTATGCACTTGATATCAATTCCAAATTATTAACATTTTATGGTTTATTATATATATTTTTTTCTTTTTTTTCTTTTTCTCTCTCTCTCTTTTTAAATAATCTTCATATTTTCAGTATTTTTGGCCAATTACCATTGAAGCACAAGCTATGGTAAAATTATGATTGCACTTGTTAATTTATTAACTATGTGGTATTCTGTCTACACATAATTATCTCTTTGGGGATTTAATTAGAATGTTACAAGAACTTGATATGTTTTTTGAAATTCAAAGATATTATAATTATATATATATATATATATATATATATATATATATATACATATATATATATATATATATATATATATATATATACATACAGTGGAACCCCGATTTTACGTTTTCACGGGGCCAGCAGAAAAAAACGTACGAAACGGGAAAACGTAAAATCGGGGTCAAATAGAGAAAAACACTTCAAGAAAACAAATTATACAAAAATAAACTTAACAATACCATATTAGTATTTAAAAAAAAGTCTTATTCTTTATTGCGTTTTATTTTTAAGTTTAATTTCACATATACTCTATTTTCAATGCGTGTAAGTTTTTGCAATTTGTTTTTCTTAATTTTCATGTCCGGTTAAAATTTCTTTAAAATATTTAAACTCGCAATGGTCTCTGCCGATGAGGGCACGATGTCTTCTGGATCTTCATCAATATCATCCTCACTTCAATATTGCGAAATCAAATCAGAAATAGTCTGAATGTCTGTGGTAGCGATAACATCCTTATCGCAATCAATGTACTCACCAACATTGATGTCTGCAAGTATAAATTCATCCTCTTTTGTGTAGTCTTCCATAGAGAGCTCTTCCGGCGGCGCTTCACTGTTAATTTTGGATTTTGAAAATTCTCCCTTCAGAAAAGCATTTGTCATGCATTTTCCATCGACACCATTCCACGCCAATGAGATGAAATGCCTCCAGCACATTTAGCTTTGTTTTCTAAGCATCTTGAAACTCAATTGAATCAAGTGAAAAAAGACTTTTTCTTACCAGTTTCTTTCTATAATGCATTTTGGAGATCTTTTTCTTCGCAAGTCACATGGCTGAAGTAAACTGGTACTGTTGGGTGGGAAAAATTCTATACACACATGTATTAAATTCAGATTAACATGAGTGCACTGGTCTACGAATAAAATTATTTTTCGCTTTTGTGAGCTCATTTTTATATTCAATTTTCTTACAAAATCTTCAAAAAGATTTATGTTCATCCAAGCATTGTGGTTGGCATTGTAATCTGTCGGCAAACTTTTAATGTTTTTGAAGCATCGAGGCTTCTTCGATTTACCAATCACACTCAGTTCCGTAATAACAAAACTGTTAATCGCACTTTTGATAGCTTCCGACTGTGCCACGTTTCTCCTTTTACGGTGTATGTTCTATCAGGGAAGAGTTTAAAAAAACAATCTGGTCTCATCTGCGTTAAAGATGTCTTTACATAACAACAAAATAAGATCACTAAATATAATTAAAATTTAGGGAAAATGCTTAAGTGATACTAAAATAAAACAACAAAAGGCTTATAAAGACCTTTTTAATTATTCAACATACGTTTCAACGCTCTTTGCGGCGTCATTTTCAAGAAAATATATTGATAAATAAAATATTCTTGCAAAATTTGAAAAATAACATTGAAAACATGAATCACGAGATCCAAATATGTAAAACTGAGAAAAGCAGGTGCTTGAAGTAGCCAACTGTAATCGTGAAAATTATATTTCGCTATTGTTCCATTATCCATGAAGCAATAGAAATCTACATACGTAACGTAAACATTTGCAATGATTCCGCCTAATTTAATTGCCTAAAATTTGGCACAAGGTCCTTTTCCGTTTCAAACAACAATAGCGAAATATAATTTTCACTATTACAGTTGGCTACTTCAAGCACCTGCTTTTCTCAGTTTTACATATTTGGATCTCGTGATTCATGTTTTCAATGTTATTTTTCAAATTTTGCAAGAATATTTTATTTATCAATATATTTTCTTGAAAATGACGCCGCAAAGAGCGTTGAAACGTATGTTGAATAATTAAAAAGGTCTTTTTAAGCCTTTTGTTGTTTTATTTTAGTATCACTTAAGCATTTTCCTTAAATTTTAAAGATGTTTTTTTTTGAGTAATTACACACAAGATAAGGCAAAGTTTTTCTCCATCAATTCCTCAACGACCGCAGTAACACATCGGCTGATAAGTCCCCGGTCTGGCACACAGATGACATCGCAATCGTCGAACCGATGCTTTTTTTAGTAAATACTAACCTTTAATAGGTAGCATAAAAAATGTCATGACGATTCGCCGTGTAGATAAAACGTTAGAGTGGTCTAAGTTGAACGACTTCGTTGATAAACAAAAAAATGGATAAACAAAAATTTCAAGAATTGTTATTTGATGAGAAAAAACACCGTTCAAACAAAAGCTTGGCTTGATAAGCGATATCCGGACACTGCACCAGGTAAATCAACCATTATTGACTGGTTTGCTAAATTTAAACGTGGTCGTACGGACACCAGTGATGCACCACGCAAAAGAGGTGGTTACTCCGGAAAACATAAAAAAGTACGCAAAATCGTTTTGGGGAACCGTAGAGTGAAGTTGCAGGAGATAGCTCAGACTCTGAAGATATACAAGGAACGTGCAGGTTTTATTTTGAATGAACATTTGTCTATGAAAAAGCTGTTGTCAAAATGGGTGCCACGCGTGTTGACTTTTGACCAAAAACAACAACGAGTTGATGATTCTGAGCTCTATTTGGAGCTTTATCGTTATAAAATTATTTTATTTATTATTACATTATTATTATTTATTTATTAAATTATTATTAAATTATTATTATTAAATTATTATTATTATTAAATTATTATTAAATTATTATTATTAAATTATTATTATTATTATATTATTATTATTACTATTAAATTATTATTATTAAATTATTATTATTATTATATTATTATTATTACTATTAAATTATTATTATTAAATTATTATTATTATTATTAAATTATTATTATTAAATTATTATTATTTATTATTAAAGTTATGTTATTTATTAAATTATTATTATTTATTATTAAAGTTATGTTATTTATTAAAGTTATAAAGTTATAAAACTATAAAGTTATGTTAAAAAGTTGTGTTTTCTTTATTAGACCGGGAACTTATCAGCCCATGCGTTATTTACTCCATTTCTGCATTTCAAGTAGAGAAGAAATTTCAAGAGCTTTTTCCTACAAAATTGTGCCATTGATCGGAATCTGGGCAGCACGGACCGTTTTAAACCACTCGTACAAAATCTTTTCCAGTTAAGCAAAATGAGAGGTATTCAATGTTTTTCTTTTCTTTGACAAATTTCCAAGTTTTTCAGATTTTAATTCCACAGAGACCTATTTTGTTTTAAGATGGTTTGTAACATGAGATAAGCGATACCGAACGATTTTACAACTTTTATCTTTAGTTCCTTTGTAAACTTTGGATTTTTTGATAATTGCTGCATTTTCGGCTACAGAGAAACATTTTCTTTTAGACATCCTACTTTTGACTGGCAATCACTAATAAGAGATAGCAAAAGAAAGCTACTCCACTGCGGGTTGAAATTAATGAACGAGAGAAAAAGAATCACCCCCATCTGATATCACGTGACGCAGGTTTGGTCAAGTGCTGATAGACGAATAATAGTTCTTTGTTACTTTGAACTGTTTTTGGTAACAATCAAACAGTTTACCAAGTGGAAAGCATTTTCGTTCTTTTGAAAATTTTTACATGAGTGAAAAAAGATAAAATTTTCTGAGGTACTTCGACTAAAATGACGTACCAAGCGGGAAACGCTAAGAGTAAATAACGTAGAATCGAGGTACTTTTAACATTATCGGAATAGGAATTTTCTGGGACCGACGAAAAATAACGTAGGAAGCGGGATAACGTACGAAACGGGTTACGTAAGATCGGGGTTCCACTGTATATATATATATATATATATCGTATTTCAACTACATTAGAGGGTGACATCATCTGTTTCGAAAAAATAAAATAAATCATGGGACAAAGAAAAATAAATTGAGCATTTGAATTTAAATTTTGCTTTTTAATCATTAATATAAAATAAACCCGTGCAACAACTATGCCACACTTTATAATTACAGAACATTATTTTACAGTAATTCATGTGGTATTTTATTTTTGTGACAACACTGATTTTACAAAAACCATTCATTTCATTTATGAAAACAATGCCGATTTAATTTTTAATTAACTGCAATTTTTAATCAAAAAGCATGTTTTAACGAAATGTGAGTGTACTATATCAGAAGCCTGTTCAAAATCCTTTTATATGATATCTCATTTATCATTCTGCATTTCTTATTTGTTTAGAAAAAGGGATGTTGACAACAAAAATAATATATATTATATTAATAATAAAGTCTGATAATTTTAATTACCCAAGTAGCACAGTTTGTTGGCCCATCGTTGGCAGTATGGTAGGTTTGGGAAAGGCAGGGTTGGCAAATGGTTGGGAAATGGTAGGTGCAGAGACCTCTCTTTTCTGGAGCGTATCTAAGCAGGATTCCTAGCAGCGAACGTTTGGACCACTTTGTTGATAAATTTTTTTTGGCTAATTGTACGTTAAGGCAGACATTTCTTACTGTGGACCAACGTGGAACGACAATTAGCCAACAATTGTTCAACGTTAGCCCAACCATTTCGTGCTACTTGGGTTACTCAACAAAATCTCCGAATAAACACATCAACACGCTTCTTTGGCTTATTTTAAAGAAGAATCTGAATCAGAACAGCCTTAAAACGCACAAAACAAAATTAAAAATGCTGACTGTGTTTACCTATTATTATCTTGTATGTCGCAAATTTTTTACTAAAATATGGCGCTATACTATTAGCATTTTGTTGTTGTTGTTGTTGTGGTTAGAATTTAGAAGCATTCAACCTCTGCAGCTTAAAAACTTGGACTATCAGTATTAGCGAAAGTACAAAAAGATGAAGATGCATGTAGTACACTCGAATGAAGATGCAGTGTGAGCAACTGCTAAATATGTTATAAACATTACCGAGGAATCCGGGCTCTATTTTGAAAACCCATGGTCGAAAAGTTGAAACAAATGCTGTTGACTACGGAAAAAAAAAAAAAAAAACATGTATACTGTGTATACGGAAAAGAAGATTTTTTTTTTTTTTTAGTTCTCGGATCAGTTCAGTACTCAAAAAAGCACTCATAATTATGATTATTGTGTAAAGTAGCAGAAAATATGCTTTTTCTTACATATTGGAAATTAAAAATAGTGGTTTTTTGTAAATTTAGTCACAACAATATTCTTCTTTGAAAATATATTTGTTCCCTATCAACCAATACAAAAATACATATTTTAAAAGGGCATCAGTTAAAATCACTTGTTATTAATTTAATAATTTATGTATATAGTCCTGCTTTAAAGCACTCAAAATTACGATTCTTTACTTTTTAAAAGAGTAGCAAATGACGTTTTTCTGAAATATTGGATATTTAAAAATCATGGGCTGTGTGTATTTAATAATAATCAGGGTTCTACAAATTCGAAATATTCTTGTAGTCAGCAAAAATTTCTGGTCGTCAATAAAATATATTAACCCCATACCCACCGCTGACAGATTTTGGACACTTTTTTATTTAATTATGGATTTAAAAAAAATTACTTTAGGAATTGATTGAAAAAGAATAATCATGAGCATAGATATAATACTTCTTAAATTGCTTTAACTCTTCAACTCAATTAGAAAATTAATATAAAATAAGTTTCTCGGCGAAATTTATAAAAATTATAATTCTAAAAAAAGGAAATATAGACGTACATTATAAAGTTTGCAACATTATAAAAACAATTGTTTTTTTGTTTTGTTTTTTTAAACTGAAATCCTTATTTGTTTTTTATAAGAAAATTATTTTGGAAGAAATTATTTAGGCAAACCGCGGATCAATATCCTCAGGTGTCAGCTTTGTGGTATTTTATATTGTACAAGAGTTCTGCACTTTTTGTTTTCCTGGTTATTCAAAATCGGATTTTTAAAATTTTTGCTTCTTAAGTTCTGACATACGTTCTTGTGTATATCTATAGATATATATATATATTAAGCACCTATCAATAATTTTTTTCTAGTATATAGTCATTTAGCAAACCGTACAAGTGAATCATCATTAGATCATTCTATGTTAATGCTTCCAGTCGCTAATTAAAATATTTTGGTCTCCAATGGCGATCTGGTGGCTACATTTGTTGAGTCCCGGTCATAACAATATTCTCCCTTGAAAATAAATTTGTTCCCTATCAACCGATACAAAATACATATTTTATAAATGCATTATACAAAAATCACATAATATTACTATAATAATTTATGTATATGGTCCGGCAATAAAGCACTCAAAATTATGATTCTTTCCCTTTTAAAATAGTAGTAAATATTTTTTTTTTCTGAAATATTGAAAATTAAAAGACAATAGTCTGTGTGAATGCAATCATAATAATATTCCGACTGAAAAAAAATTAGCTCTCTATCTCTCGATAGATATTTTCTTTCCTATAACTAAAAATTTCAATTTTATTAAAATTATTCAATAAATTTCATTAAAAACATAAAAATAGCTGGTGAAAAATATGCAAAACTAACTGAATTAGTTTCATAAATAGGATTCCTATTTATATAACAAAGAGTATAAAATTATTTTAGAAAATTTGTATGCAGAATCTAGTCTAGAGAAAATTACCTTTCCTGCAGGTGGCTTTCCTACAATGAACCATTCTGTGGTTAGAAATCGTGTTTAAAATAGAGGAAAAGTCAATTAAAATTAATGATTATATTTATCAAATATTTTCTTTATACTCTTAGTTTTGCTGATTTTTCTCTCTCATCTGAACCACATGTAAGGTTGCCAACATAAGTGATAAAAGGCAGAGCATTAAAATCGGGTTTCGACTACATTTTATTTTAAGTGATATGTCTTAAAACGTTGTGTTCTGACGTCTTATTAATAGAATGTCTTTTAATTTAGTATTATTTCGTCTTAACAAATATATTTGTCATAATCAGCTTCCAGTAATGGTAGTATATGTCTATGCATTTATTATAATGATTTCATTTCTGTTTCAACTTTTAGTAATAATACAAATAATAATAAAAGCTTGCTTGATTATTTTTTCACCGTTGGCAAATGTATTATTTCAGACACTCTTTAAATTTGAAGTAGGGGCAACTTTTACGAATAATTAACTTTGGAAAAAACATAAAAAATATTAGAAAGCTGTTATGTATCTTTAATCCATACGAAATTTTCTAACTGCATTCAAAAATTCTTCCTTAGCCTATTGTCATATGATTAGTATGCAAAACAACTATATTCGTTAGATTTCAGTAAATGACATAATGGTGACATAGGTAAATGACATGGATTCTGACGTCCTATTAATAGAATGTCTTTTAATTAAGTATTATTTGGTCTTAACAAATACATTTACCTTAATCTGCATGTAGTAATGGTAGTATATGTCCAAGCATTTATTATTATGATTTCATTTCTGTTTTAACTTTTAGTAATATCACAAATAATAATAAAAGTTTGCTTAATTCTTTTTACACCGTTGACGATTCTGTTATTTCAGACACTCTTTAAATTTCAAGTACTACTTTTACGAACGACTCACTTTAGAAAAAACATAAAAAAAATACCAGAAAGCTGTTATGTCTGTTTAATCCTGTTGTAGTACGAAATTTTCTAAATGTCTTCAAACATTCTTCCTTAGCCTATTGTCATATCAATAGTATGCAAAACAACTATATTCGTTAGATTTCAGTAAATGACGTAATGGTGACATGGGTAAATGACATGGATTCTGATGTCCTATTAATAGAATGTCTTTAAATTAAGTATTATTTGGTCTTGACAAATACATTTATCATAATCTATATGTAGTAATGGTAGTATATGTCTAAGCATTTATTATTATTATTTCATTTCTGTTTCAGCATTTAGTAATAATACAAATAATAATAAAAGTTTGCTTAATTATTTTTACAACGTTGGCGATTCTGTTATTCCATACACTCTTTAAATTTCAAATATTAACGTTTACTTTTACGAACGATTAACTTAGGAAAAAAAAATGTTAGAAAACTGTTTAATCCTGTTTAATCCTGTACGAAATTTTCTAAATGTCTTCAAAAATTCTTCCTTAGCCTATTGACATATGAATAGTGCGTAAAATAACTATATTCGTTAGATTTCATTAAATGACATAATGATGACATGGGTAAATGACATGTGTTCTGCCGTTGTACGAATAAAATATCTTTTAATTGAGTATTATTTGGTCTTAACAAATACAATTGTCATAATCTGCATGTAGTAATGGTACTATATACCTATGCATTTATTATTATGATTTCATTTCTGTTTCAGCATTTAGTAATAATGCAAATAATAATAAAAGTTTGTTTAATTATTTTTACAACGTTGGCTATTCTGTTATTTCAGAGAGTCTTTAAATTTCAAGACTTTTACGAACTCTTTTACGAACGATTAGTTTTGTAAAAAACATTAAAAAAATAATAGAAAGCTTCTATATCTGTTTATTCTTGTTGTTGTACGAAATTTACTACATGTCTTCAAAAATTATTTTCATTAGCCTATTGTCATATGAATAGTGCGCAAAAAAACTATATTCGTTAGATTTTAGTAAATGAAATATTCGTTAAACTTCAGTAATTCTTAACTTTTGTTATGTATAGTTAATGGATAGTTTGTTATGGACGTTTGGATAGCTACTTTTAATATTATATACGTGAAAAAAAAATTGAGAAAAAAAAAAGTCCTCTAATATGGAAAAAAACTTTTTTCCTTTTTTTTTCATAATCTTGAATAGCATTTTAATTATTCCAATTCAGAAAATAATTCGTAAATATATATATATATATATATATATATATATATATATATATATATATATATATATAATAAATTGTTGTGAACGGTAGGGTTATGACTTTTATTCTATGTAATAAAAGTAATTTAAAGCACTCAAAATAATTTTACTTTCCCATGTCAAATAATAGCAAATAAGATTTTCCTCAAATATTGGAAATGCAAAAATAATGGGCTGCGCGCTTTGCAAATCTAGTCATAACAATATTCCCCACGAAAATAAATTAGCTCCCTATCAGCCATTACAAAATTCTGACTTTCCCCTTGACTTCCCAAGATTATTTCCCATTTTCATGGGAAGAAATCGCTTGCTACATCTCTCTATTATCCAGTCATGAAGATATCTAGTTTCAAAAGTTCTAATAAAAATCAGATATACTGAACAGATTCTCACTACACCCTCCTATCACGAAATCTCACAACCCGTCCCCCTTTAATTCTGCCTGCCCCTACATTTATTTTCATTATTACCTCCTCCCCTGTTCTTATAGAGGTAATGCGATACGTGCAGTATTGAGTTTCGTTTCACCTTTTTCTCCTCGTCTAGGGACAATTATTACATAATACCTATCATAGAAAGAATCTCTATCTTGGAATGAGATGCAGAGATGTTTGACGTGTATCGAACGAAGAGTGAACAAGCTGAAAAGTACCAATTTTTCCTCTTTTCTTTTTTATTCGTTGTGAGAGAATTTGTTCTGAGTTAATACTTTCTCTTATTTACACGCGAAAGCTCTCTATTTTCTAATCGTTTCCAGAGGATATTGTAGATTTCAAATCTCCGTTAAGCGTATCGTAAAGAAATTTCAGTAAAGTGAATTTTCATGGAAGAGAAATGGAAGGAGAATTTCATTATTACTGAGGTAGATATTTCTTTTGAAATAATATATTCAGTTTCAGTGGATGAAATTTCATAAGATTATGCTTCTAAACAATTTTACTTCAATTGTATGAATGGAAATTTTTTTTTCAATTCTATTAACGGGATATATTAATTTAAAATATGTAATTCATTCTTCGTCATACATGATAAAATATATTTATAAAATTGAAATTTATATTGATTTCTCTTTTCATCTCAAATTTTTTTCTTCGTCTAGGGGCAACTACTACATAATATCTATCATAGAAAGAAATTCTATCTTGGAATGAAAAGCAGAAATATTTGACGCGTATCCAACGAAAAGTGAATAAGCTTTAAAGTTCAAAATTTTCTTTGTCTTTGTTTGTTCGTTGTGTGGGAATTTTTTCACATTTAAATCCTTCTCGTATTTACACATAAAGCTCTCTATTTTCTAATTATTTCCAGATTATATTGCTTGTATCAAATCTCCATTAAACATATCGGAAATAAATTTGTGATTTCAGCAAAGAGCATTTTCATGGAAGAGAATGGAAGGAGAATTTCATTATTACTAAGGAAGATATTTCTTTTGATATAATATATTCAATTTCAGTGGGTGAAATTTTATAAAATTGTGTTTCTAAATATTTTACGTTGATTATATCAATGAAATTTTTTTTTCACTTATATTAATGGAGGATATTAATCTAAAATAATAATTCTTTATTCGTTGTACAAGATGAAAGCTATTTATAAGATTGAAAGTTATACGGATTTTTCACTTTTGATTTCACCCTTTTCTGCTCATCTAGGGACAATTATTACATAATACATATCATAGAAAGAACCTCTATCTTGGAATGAGATGCAGAGATGTTTGACGTGTATCGAACGAAGAGCGAACAAGTTGAAAAGTACCAATTTTTCTTTTCTTTTTATTCGTTGTGAGAAAATTTGTTCTGACTTAATACTTTCTCTTATTTACACGCGAAAGCTCTCTATTTTCTAATCGTTTCCAGAGGATATTGTAGATTTTATATCTCTGTTAAGCGTATCGTAAAGAAATTTCAGCAAAGTGAATTTTCATGGAAGAGAAATGGAAAGAGAATTTCATTATTACTGGCGAAGATATTACTTTTGAAAAAATATATTCCATTTCAGTGTGTTGAAATTTTATAAAATTGTGCTTCTAAACAATTTTACTTCAATTATATGAATGGAAATTTTGTTTCAATTCTATTAACGGGATATATTAATTTAAAATACGTAATTCATTCTGCGTCATATACATAATAAAATATGTTTATAAAATTGAAAGTTATATTGATGTTTTACCTTTCATTTCAAATTTTTCTCCTCGTCAAGGGCAATTATTACATAATATCTATCATAGAGAGAATTTCTATCTTGGAATGATATGCAGAAATATTTGACGTGTATCGAACGAGAAGTGAATAAGCTTGAAAGTACAAAATTTTCTGTTTCTTTTTCTATTCGTTGTCAGAGAATTTTTTTCGCATTCAAAACCTTCTCTTATTTAAACATGAAAGCTCTCTATTTTCTAATAATTTCCAGAAAATATTGCAGATATCAAGTCTCCGTTAAACATATCGAAAAGAAATTTGTAATTTTAGCAAAGAAAATTTTCATAGAAGAGCAATGGAAGGGGAATTTCATTAGTACTCAGGAAGATATTTCTTTTGATGTATGTTATTCAATTTTAGTAGGAGAAATTTTATAAAATTATGTTTCTAATCAATTTTGCTTCAATTATATGAATGGGATTTTTTTTTCAATTATATTAATGGGGGATCTTAGTTTAAAATACATAATTCTTTACTCGTCATACAAGATAAAATATATTTATAAGACTGAAAGTTATGTGGATTTTTCATTTTTCATATCACCCACAACTGTTACATAATACATAGAGAAACTCTATATCTTCGTGCATCGAACGAAGAATGAGGAAGCTGAAGACTAACAGTTGCATTTTCGGTTGTAAGAGAAGTTGTTCATACATCCTCTACCATACATGTAATATCCTCTACATTTTACACGCAAAAGCTACGGTTTCCAGAGGATACAGAAAATTTCAAAACAATATTGGAAAAAAAAATGTGACGGTAGAATATGCATAGAAAATTTTATTATTATTCAGAAGGAACTTTATTATTATTCAGGCTTTTGAAACGTGAATTTTTATGAGTGAAATTTAATAAATTTTTATTTCACCAAATATTATATTAATGAGAAATATAAATTTGAAATATATTCAACATTTCTAAACATTCTACCTTCAGAAAGACTTATAGATGATATTTCAAAGTTCAAATTAATTTTGCTTTTAAAGTTTATTTAAGTGAAGGTTCTACTTCTTTGGATCAAATTTTTTGATTTCTTTTTCATTTTTACTTTCTTCTATTTATAATAGAATAAAGTATTGTAATCGAATTTTTTTCGATTTCCGGTTTTCGACGAATTTACAAGTTTTAAGGGTCAGAGATTTCGAAAAAAATGTTTTTACAAAATGTCTGTCTGTCCTCTTTGTATAGAATTGGACCAAATTTCATTTATAGATTTTTGGCTATGTCCAGCAGATCTCACTTGAATTTGGAGATATTTCGCCCAAAGGGGGTGCTGCAGGTCCCAGTTGAATTTGGGGATATTTCGACGAAAGTGGACGCTGCGATCGCAATTTTTGTTCCATTTTCACTATTGTATCATCGAAAACTGTATGAAGTTATGCAGGTAATTGAACTAAATTTCTTGTATATGTTTGTGACTATAGAATGCAGGTTCCAGTTGCATTTGGGGATATTTCGACGAAAGGGGGCGCTGCGATTGCGATTTTTGTTCCATTTTCATCACTGTATCATCGAAAAGAGAATGAAGTTATGCGTAGAATTGAACCAAATTTTTGCCTATGTTTTTGACTATAGCCTGCAGGTTCTAGTTGATTTTGAGGATATTCTACAGGAAGGAGGCGCTGTGATAGCCATTTAAAGATTTCAAATTAAAAAAGATGTACAAAAAATTAGAAATCCTAAAAGTTTTTTCCGTTAAATGTTCGGCGTTTATGGAAGGATTCCGGAGCAATTTTTGTTTTACCTCTATCATAAAAAATGGCTGAGATATAGCAGTTTGAAATTTTAGGGTGGGTGACATTTTGAAACAACACAGCAGGATTCCTCCATAAACGGGTTTAACTTATGAGTTTTAGTTAACATGGTCTCTTGCAAATTTTCTTTCATTGTTGTAATCATGTTCCAATTATATGCTTAACGCTACCTATTCATATTCTCCAGTATCAAATTCTCGCCAAACTTGGCGACACTTGACAAAATATGCCCAAATTTGGCGATTTGGTTGCCATGAATGAAGCCAATTTGGCTATAACTGACTAATTTGGCGAAATTCTCATTCAAATTCAATATTGGCGAGAACTGGGAATGAATCTTTTGTAATCGGGTTCCACTGATTTTAGCATTTTGTTTTCCAGTAAAATTAGCTAAAATCTTAAAAACAAGGAATAGGGAAGGTACCGTTTCCCACCGGTACAGGCCAGTGGTTTCGTGACATTCCAGTTCCTCAATTATCAATTATTCCAATGTTATTGTTTTGCTCGTTTAATATAACGCCACGTCGCAACACACCAGCCAGAAAATGGCTTTCTATGCGCAGCTGTGCGCTGGAAGTTAATTGCGTGTCAAAACCATGTCGAAAACCATGTTCACTATTTTGTCAAAAATCAAATTTTTAAACTAATTTTTGGTTACCTCCAGAGAATTTAATGTCCGTTCATAATTTGTTTCAGATACTTGTGACCTGAGAAAAACGATTGGAAGTTCAAATAGCGCATCTGCAAGTACTTCCTATCCCATAAAATGTATTATTATTATTATTATTATTATTATTATTATTTTATACATAAAAATTTAGATATATAACTGAAAAATTTATAAATATACTACAGAGAGTCCGAAGATGAAATCTCTTTTCATCGTAACTGAAAAAAAAGGACAAAGAATTAGAACTAACTCTTAAGAACAAGTGAATCTGTAGATCAACGTTGCCAATGTCAGCAGCATATGGCATATATAAATTTAAACATGTCTATCTGAGTTTCTAAAATTTTTGCAATCTTTTGTTGATATTAAGCATTAAATAAAAGTTAAATGAAAAAAAAAAGAAAGAGTGACATGCAAAGATGTTTAACATGTTACAAACGAAGAATAAACAAGCTGAAAGGTACAGCAGGAGGGGAAAAAAGAGATAGAGAGAACACCCCAAACATTTTGATTAACAAATTGTCATGAAAAAAGCAAAAATATCCATTCGACTGGAAATTATGTTTTATTTCAATCTATGTTAGAAAAATAATCTTAGCGGGTCGTCTTTATACAGAATTGTACCAAACTCCAATTTTTTCATACGAACACCCAATTAAGGCACCATATTTTTTTTCTATATATACTTTTTCTTTAGGATACAAAACAGAAAGTCATTTAGTCAAATAGTTTAGGAATTATGAAGATTTAACTTTTTGAACTTAAATGAGATAAATTCGTTTTTAATCGTTGCGATTAAGTTGTGGATAGTTTTTAAAGTATAACTCAAAAACTACTTAGCGGAATGAACTGTAATTTTGGATTCGCGTATTTAAAGCATCTTGAAATCGATTTCAGTTTTTAAAATCACAGGCAAGCAATTGATAGCAATTAATTTTCAGAAACTTCAGATATGCAAATCCAAAACCAGAGATTTATACCTTGTGTTTGAGTTATGTTTTAAAAACTACCGTCATTACAATCTGCTTTGAAAGAAATTTAACATTAGGAGTTTTAAACTTTAAATCTTCATAGTTCCTAAAGTTTTCGGCCGAGTGATTTCCAGTTTCATATCCTAAAGTACCGAAAAAACCCAAATATGCTGTTAAATGTGGGAACTATTGAACGTTTATGATTTTGGTACAATTTTGGTATAAAGACGACTGTTTAAACTTTTTTTTTTTTTTTAAGAATTGAAAGAAGACATAATTTCTAGCCGAATAACTATTTTTCTGGGAAAAATTAGTGATTGAAATGTATGGGGAAGCAATCTTTTTTTTTTTTTCGATCATATGAGAATTTGTTAAGATTTAATACTATCTTTTATTTACACGTGAAAGCTATCTATTTTCTAATAATTTCCAGAGTATATTGACAATTTCTAAACTCTCTTAAGCATATTGGAAAAAAAATTGTGATTTCTGCAAAGAGAGTTTTCATGGAGGAGAAATGTAAGAATAATTTCAGTATTACTCAGGAAGATATTTCTTTTGAAATATGATATTCAATTTTAGAGTGTGAAATATGATAAAATTATGCTTCTAAACATATTTCATTCAATTATATGAATGATATTTTAAAAACTATATTAATATGAAACATATATTTAAAATTTATATTTCTTTCATTATTATAGATGATAAATGATATTTATAAGATTGAAAGTTATTTTGATTTTTAACCTTACGTTTCAAGTTTTCTCCTCTTCTAAAGATAATTATTAAATAATACACCATCTGATCAAAAGTATCCGGAGATTTTCGATTTAAAATGATTTGTTGAATATCTAGAGAAATACTTGTCGAATTCTTCTGAAACGTCATAAATATAAAACAAAAATGTCAGATTTTAAAATTTTCGGTGAACGTTTAGGCACGAGTTAGGGCGCATGAATTAATTAGGCAGTTGGGGAACGACAACAAATTGAATAAAAAAAAGTTAATATTTACAATCACCCTGTAAAATAAAAGTTTGAAATGTTCTGTAGCTGTAGAATGTGTGTGCTGTATGTGTTCTGTACAACATTTGTGTAAAAATAACACTTATATTCAAGGAGATATAAAAGTTTCTTTAAAAAAGTACCAGTCCTTTTTAGAAGACTAGTACTGTTTTAAAGAATTTGGGAAATTTCTTTAAAACAGTAAAGAATTTGGGAAATTTCTTTAAAACAGTAAAGAATTTGGGAAATTTCTTTAAAACAGTAAAGAATTTGGGGTTAAAAGAATTCTCAGCGAGCGGGACTTCGGAGACCTCTGGATTCTTTCAGACAGTCGCAGCTCCCTTCAACACCATCACAATTGGATTACAGTTGGAGATAAAACTAGTATTTCCATCCTTCTTAAACTTAAAATTATTTCAAAGCTCCATGATGTTCATTTTCAGTGGATTCCATCCCATGTAGACATTTATGGCAATGAGCAAGCTGATCGCTTGGCCAAGGAGGTTTCTTGTCAAACTATATCTTCTTCTTCAGCCCTTACCTACTCAGAGCATCAATCTAGAGTTATATCTGAAATTTCAAAGGAGTGGAAGGTCCCTCCCAGCCACCACTGGTACGCGGGCAAAGAGCCGGGCTCTTCGTTCGCTATCAACTGTGATAGAGCCTCTCGAACGGCGATTTCAAGATTGGCAAGTGGACACACAAAAAGTCTCGTTCTTTGAGGGGAGAAATAGCTTCAAAATCGGCACTATATGTCAAGCTCAACAGGCCTCTGCTGAACACATCCTGGGCGGCTTAGGTCTTTCCAGAGAAGACTTATATGCTTCCCCCCTTCTGCTTCTGGACTTTCTTAGGATTAACGGAATTTTGGATCTTGTCTGACTTCGTCAGACAGTTGGAGGATAAGCCACAACAACAACAAAAACAGAATTTGGGTTTCTTTTAGATAACATATTGGAAATAAATTTGTGACGTTAGAAATAGCACTGAAGCGTGATATTCAATTTGTTATATTATTTACAAATGCAGTGAGTGAAATTTTATAAACTTTTACTTATAAACTTTTTTTATTCAATCATAGTTATGAGACACATACGAATTTTGAGTGAATAAAATTTTTTTTTCATTGTATATATACTGATAAATAAATTTGTTTTAAATATTATGTAAGAAAATCTATATCTGTAGATCCACATTTGCTTACATCACCAACTATGGTTTTAAACTCTTTCTAGTTTGTTACATTCTAGGTTTTGATATTAAGAACCAAACACAAGTTCAAGGAAAATTTGAAAAAAAAAGAAAAATAAAAGAAGTTATGAGAGAGATATATCGAATACAAAATGAACAATCAAAAAAGTACAAGTTTTTTTTCTTTTTATTTCTTTTGGTTTTGGTTGTCAGAGAATTTTTTCAGACAATAAATTCTCTTATTCACACGTGAGAGTTACCCATTTCCTGATAATTTCCTGTGGATGTGGAAGATTTCAAAACACTGTTAAGTATAGAAAGACATTCTTGACGCCAGAAGCTGCATGAAGAATTTCATTAATGCTGAGAATGATATTCTTTTTGAAACATGGGTTTCGATGATTGGCATTTAATAAAATTCTGCTTCTCCAGATATTATATTAAGGAAAAATTTAAATTTGAAATCTGTGTCTTTGTCTTAAGAGAACTTTAATCATCATAGTGGTTGATGTCACATTTAGAAATAGAAAATGATATTGATTTTAAAGATTATTAAGAGAAGGTCAATCTGTAGACACTGGTAACAACATCAGCCCATGTCATATTACACTTAAAATTTTGCAGCAAACTGTCCAGTCATTTGACCGCTTTTATAGAAAACGGTTACATAACCGCAATTTAACTCTATTCTGACCATATTATTGCCTATATTATGGTCAGAATAGAGTCAAAGCACGGTTATGTAACTATTTTCTGTTAAAACGGTCAAATGACTGGACAGTTTGCTGCAAATTTTTAACAGTGTAGGTAGCTTCCATTACAAAAAGTGAGAAGCTTCCTATTGCAGCCGTCCGGAAGAAAGCAATTCCGGGAAATGTCGATTATTTTCACCGATTATGACCTCCCGACCCCTATAACTCCGTCCGTCCAAATGTTGATTTGTATATATATATACATGATTTTTGTCATGCGATAGCACTCGTTTTCATGAGCCGATTAGGACGTGACCGAGCATGTATGTGAAGTCTCAACCGAGTTCATTGGCGAAATTATTTCTCCATTCTGTTTCAAAATAGCGGTCACCTAAAGATCGGCCCGGCAGAAAAAGCACACAGCGCCATCTTGGCACGATTTGAAAAAAAAAATATATTTCCACATTCAGGGTTGAAATAAATGGCGCATTAGCATACATTTTGGCATGATGTTGGTATAACGGAAAAGTACCAAAAGGTATCCAAAAAACTTCGTTCCAATCTATTATGGAATAGGTCAGCTTAAAAAATATGAATAATTGTGTTACATTATGGTGTGTATGGGGAAAAATCATTTCCGTTGGATTTTAATGAAGTTACAATACTTCAAATATAATGAAATTGATATGCCTCACTGAGGTGGACTAAAATAGGCTATTTGTCGAGAATTAAATAAAAATCATGCACTCGTGACATCATAATTCACTTTTATATTTTAACAGGCTATAATAATAAGGCTACTATAATTTCAGACTCGTGCTATAGCCAGTATAGACGTCAGACACACATTCCCGTTATCATTATCTTTTTACGCGTGAAGGTTTCGTTATGGTACTTCATTGTGAAATTTGGTAATTTTTGAAATCCAATATTTGAAAAACGGCATAATCATTAGATTTGAAATTTATATCAAGAAAAAGACAATTTTTTCCTTTCTAACGCAGTTTCTCTAACAATTTTGTGACAAATACTTTTCGAGCTATTGATTTTTTAAGTAACTTCAAATGTTTCATTTTCCGAGATTAATCTGTGGCAACGATTAGCGAAAAAGCCAGTCGTCAGCAACGCGTAGCTTTTTATTAAAGGGAATGCCGTTCACACTTTTCATTTAAAATGGAAATAAGATAAATAAAAAATAATATCATAAATCAAAACACTTGATTTCAAAATCAAAGTATCGTTTCTAATTTGCACACGTGAAAAATAAAAGCTGGTATTGGCGATTTTAAAAATGCTATATGCGAGATTTGCAACCAAATAACAAAAAAAGTACATAATGATGATATATATTTTATAAATGTATATTAAATTTCTGTTTCGAACGCGATTGGTCATTAACAATGGTAAATATGATTGGCGATTTACAATCATTTTCGGTGATCTTTCTTCCTGGCACGTATAATACATAAATACAAACTTAACTTGCAATTCGTATCGAAATTTGATTCATTACATATTATTACATGATTTGTATTTGTTTACATTCAACTTACGTAACGAAAAGATCCGGAAGGAAGTTGAGTTGTATAGTACTTCATCAAACAGAATTATGGTTGTTGGAGAGATTTAAAACATATATATAAAACTTGCAGGGCGTTACTCAAACCCATAGTAATTAACTCCTTCTGTCAGAGACACACCAATTATCTTAGCGGCAATTTGAGGGGAAATTGTGATCGTGCAACCTGGGATAGCTTTTTTGTATTAAATAAAAAAGGATGTACGGCGTTGTGTTATTTTTTGAAGAAACTTATCCTTAAGGTTGACCCCTCAAGCCCGCTGTAAAATCTTACTGAAAGCAGTAGTTTAAACCAACATATATATTACTCTAGATTAAACATCACACTATACACTAAATAAATGCTGGAGTCTAAATTAAGGGTAAAATAAAAAAGGTTTTATTTACAGAAGATAGATATAAAACATAAAAAAAAGCA
Source organism: Maratus michaelseni (assembly GCA_963931845.1). Lineage (NCBI taxonomy): Eukaryota > Metazoa > Arthropoda > Arachnida > Araneae > Salticidae > Maratus > Maratus michaelseni. Next base: position 288,067,572 of record OZ007596.1, read on the forward strand.
AAGAGTAAAATAATCATACAAAAAGGTAATACACATTATATTCACGAGACTTCATTTTAACAATATAATATATTAATCAATTGAGTTATTAATTTCTTATTTTAATTATTTAAATTTAAGTAAGTGCTGAATAAGTTTATGATAATAATTTAACCTTTACATACATCCTTGATCCTGGGGATGGCAAGAGAAGCATAATCTTCTTAACGTTAATTAATTAATTTAAAAATATTTACACAGTATCTGGGTGAATAATATCTACCTGTACCTCTCAAGAGAATAGCAGTCATAGAGTAGTTCACCAGTAGTTCTTGCTTCCATGAGCACATATTTAAAAAAAGGTTTGAATGACTTAATTATAATTGTAGGCTGTTGCCTATAGCACTGCAGCCTATATAGAAAAGCCAACTTTCATGTTGGTAGCAAGCTGCTGAAAAAGATGTCCTCCTCTTAAGGATTTTCTGATGGAAGTTGGCGGTCAATTTCCCTGCTCTCTCGAATCACTTTTACTGGTCGCCGCGTTTATCTGATCATCACGATGTTTCTGATTCGCTCCAGCCATATTCCGTCTCTTAGGGACTCCTATGTATCACTCCTCTCCTTGTTTTCCTGGAATCGCCGGTTCGATGTATATCTTAGCACATTTTATGACCCCTCTGGATTGTCTGTCATAAATCTCTGTTTGTTCAGCATTGCTGAACTATCAATTTCGGCGCCTGTCTGCTTTCTGCCCTCGTAAACACGGCCACCCATATCGTTGCCGTTGTTTTGATTATTTTAACGTGGGATGCGGGATATACCAATATCTTAGGTTCTATCCAGCATTATCTCCCCTCTTGAAAAAAAAATGTAATCGGAGAGGACATTTTTGTGTAAATTTGTTTCCGGAAATCACTGCTCATGTAGAGTGTCCAAGCTGATTCTAGAAGATTCAATGACAAACTCGTATAAAGTTGACATAACACATGAGTCCTGAGAACTGGAGGTTAAATGTGAATGTCTGTACAAAGTCCACAGAAAATGTGAAAGTTCGATATAGAACACTGTAGAAAGTTCACAAAGAATGAGAAAGTGTGATGTGGTGCAGACTGTGAAAAGTTCACAGACAATGGGAAAGTACGATGAGGCGAACACTGTGAAAAGTTCACACACAATGATGAGAAACTTGCCATTGCGTCATTTAACTTTGAAGTGTTGTGACCATATTAATTGTAAATCCAATATTGTCATTTACTGACCCAGTACTGAACCGCCAAAATATATAACCAAAACGCCAAAACGTGCCAAATTATGCGCAATGCTATGAAATATATCATAATTTTGTATACAATTTCACAGGAAAGTAATATAAATTAGCATACATAAGCATATAAAAAAAAGATTGGCAGTCATTTGCATTTTAGACACTGTAAATAACACATTAATACAATATAAAAAATAATATGTGAGGATTACAATTCCATTTGGCCCATTACATATACTATATGTGAGCGAGTACAAAAATATAATGCAAACTTTTCTTATATATACATAAGAATGTAATCTCATAAATAACATATTACTGTTTCTTTTAATTTTGCATTAAGAAATAACATACTTTAACTCATGAACCAGAAAAATATACATAAATATACATGTTTTCATTTATATTGATTTGTTGGGATAGAGGAAAAAAAAACAACATATCAATGTAGTCAAAATTTTCCCATCTTTCCTTCTTTTCTTTTTATTGAAGAAAAAAAAAATCGTTTAATAAAATATTCTCAATTTTATAAAATGAAAACAGTTCTAGCATTGATATTTTAATAAATTTATGTAAAGAAACAATTTATTCTTCGCATTATATATACAATTCCGTCGAATTATTAATTAACAGATAATGAATTGAAATAGAAGAGAAAAGGCAAAAAGATAAATTATTCGTCTTCATTTGATAATATTTATTTCTATTATTATTTCCTCTTTTTTTTTAAACTTGCCCAAGTTTTGTATGTTTCCTAAAAAAAGTTCAGTGTAATTTATCCTCCATATAAGGTTGATATCAAAAACAAAAGAAAAAAAATAAATTCCTAATCCAAAAACATTTCTATAATTTTCGTCAATTTTTATTATTATTACAATAAACAAAATAAAAACTGGATGATGCAATCTCCCTTGTTTATAAAATGAGCATCGTGACTGAAGAAAAAAAATATCAAAAGCAACCCTTGCCTTTTAATCTAACCAGGGATAAACGAATTTCTCTTAGCTGAAAAGATGATGGAGAGCAAGTCCCTTGCCCTTTTCCTCTACCTTTGAGCATCCTCATCTGACCCTGTAATACGTCGCGCTATCTCCCTTACAAATTCTCCCCGCGTCGATCGTAAAAATCGATTGTACCAGGTGCGTTTGGTACACTACACCGGAGAATCTTCGTCACCCTTTTTTTTGGAACACGCCCACGGAACGAACCCCTTTTTTTTGTCCCTGCAGGTGCATCGGGATTTGCGATGCGATCTTTCTTCCGTAACCTTAACCTTTCAACTTTGTTCAATCAGAAGCAGGTAGACTGGTGTGTTGCCTGTTTAAAACCGTCACGTGGAATATGCCGCTAATTATAAAGTAAGTTTTCGAGTTATTATAAGAATTATTTATTTATTTAGTCCTACAACATATTGTGATCATATTGTGTTGTGTTTGTACACAAGAAACTAGTTTTAATTTCTTATAGAGTTAACTTTAAGATGTAAATAATTTAAGACATACTGCGCGCGTTAGCACGTGTTTCAAACCATGAAACTTTTGCATTATGTGCTTAAAAATCCAACTTCCCACTAGAGACCAAGCATAAGATTTTAAAATCTCATTAATAATCTGAAAGATAAATTTAATTACCTTTATTTATCAAAAACCAGTTTGAACTCATGTTTTTTTTTTTTTTTTTTTTTTTTTTTTTTTTTTTTTTTTTTTTTTTTTAACACGAAGCCTAAAACATGAAATATACCTGAACGCACGTGTATGTCAAATGCATAACTACTTTCCCAAAAACAATATTCATGTCTGTCAACATTAATTAATAATAATTTAAAATATATGTAATTAAAATTTTCTTTTATTTCTATGCGGGATATACCAATATCTTAGGTTCTATCCAGCAATGGTAAACTTTGCTCACAGGTCCTGGGGCGAATTACTTTTTTTGACACCAGGCAGCGCTCCAAAAATTCATTCGCGGAGAACTTGCTTTGCGACTGATTAGCTTCATGGCTTTATATTTCTATCGTTCTCAACGAATTATTTCAACGAATCTCTTGTGTTTGTTTATTTTGATGGAATGAGATATTGGACTGTCAATCCAATTTCAACTGAAGTTATCTCAGAATATATACATATTTTAATGTAACTCATCTCACAAACTACAATTTTTTTAACAATATTTCCAAAAAGGAAACTTTTATGCAGTTTTATCCGAAAAAATATTTGTGAGTAAAAATGACCGCCCGGTGTATGAAAAAGCTATGCGGGAACTGTTGATGTCAGTCATATAACTTACGCTTTTTTTTTTAATAGAGATTAGAAAAAAAATGGTTTTCGCCTATGTTTTGTAACCCAGGAAGTCCGAGTTCGATTTCCTAGTTATATTAATGGCAAATATAAATTCGAAAAATATACGTCATTTCACATTTATCTGTCATAGACATTGATAAATCTTATTTAAAATTAGAAAGTGATATTGATTTTGAAACGTTATTTAACATGTAAATCAATGTTGAGAGCAACATCACGCTATGTCTTATTTTTATTTTATCAACATCTTTATCTTGAATTCAAAAATCTGTTACATTTCTTATGATGGTATTATGAAACAACAAAAGTAAATTTAGAATGAAATTAGAAGAGTAAAAGAATGAGTGAAGCGAAAGAGTGAACAATCTGAAATATGCCATATTGTTTTCGGTAGTGAATTAGTTTGTTCTGGCTGTATATATTGTTTTCGGTAGTGAATTAGTTTGTTCTGGCTGTATATATTGTTTTCGGTAGTGAATTAGTTTGTTCTGGCTGTATATATTGTTTTCGGTAGTGAATTAGTTTGTTCTGGCTGTATATAGTGTTTTCGGTAGTGAATTAGTTTGTTCTGGCTGTATATATTGTTTTCGGTAGTGAATTAGTTTGTTCTGGCTGTATATAGTGTTTTCGGTAGTGAATTAGTTTGTTCTGGCTGTATATATTTTTTTATTTACACTGGAAGGCTGTCTATTTTCTAATCATTACTAGAGCATATTGAAAGTTTCAAAATACTCATAATCATGTTGGAAGGAAAGTGAAATTTTATACAATTGTGTTTATAAAACATTTTTTTTAATTCATTAATGTAAAATATAAATTTGGAATACAGAATTTCTTCATCGTAGATACTCAATGGATATATAAAAGATCGAAAGTGGTAATAATAACCCGAAAATTTATAAGGTAGGTGACCCAAAGATGGTCATCGTTAAGCTTTGAGGATTTTTCATAATTTTTTGGTTAGGTGTGTGTGACTGAATTTTTTTTTGTAATTTTTTTTATTTATCTCTAACAGATATCAAGTATACTTTTCTTTGCAAAATAAAATTTAATTACTTTTATAATACAATTTCAAAATTTTAGCTTGTGGGACCACCTTTGGCGCATAGTGTTCCAAAAGTTGTCCATGTATTGAAATAACTTATAAAATGTGTAAAAATACTCGGCAAACTATTTTGTTTACTATTATGCTTTGATTATCCTTTATTTCTTTTCATATCTTTCGAGTTTTTCTTCTTAATCTTCGTATTTTATGACACGAAAAGACATTGAAGCACTTTTTATGCATGGTAGTTCAGTGATTTTTTTCCTGGGAGTTACTGACTTTGTTTGAGTGATCTCTGGTGTTAAAAATAAATGGTAATAAGCTTTTTCAGTTATTTTTTAGAAATTTTGAAAATCACCTTTCACTGATTTCCACATTTGTTTTCTAAGGTGGCCACCTTGGGAACATGCGTATGCTCTCCATTTGAACTACGTAAAAGTATTAATCTGATAGATTTTCTAGAATTGAAGTAAATGTGGTTAAAGAGAAATAAATAAGCTTTCAGAAAACTTATCATACCTCAAAGTTCTAAGAATTTAAACAAGTGCAAATTCAAATATATTTTTACCTGGAAATAAGAACAATTTCTCAAAAGTGAAATCACTGTATAAAATGTAGGTAAAATAAGGTGATCTCTTTAAATTTAGCCATGTTCTCTGCAGTTACATGATTCACAATGCATTAGCATCATTTTGTGATTAAAAATTAAATTAATTCTGATTTTGAGGGGTGGGATACCTCAGGGACACTGCCACCTTTAGTTCACCCACCTTAGATCAACTTTACCATTAACATTAGGCTATAGCTTGTTTGTATATTCATGCACTTTTATCTTAAATTCTAATTTTATTTTCGTTCACATTAAGCACATATAAAAATTAAAGATTCAATATAAAAGAATAAAACAATGAGGAATTACATAGATGTTTGACTGCTTCGAAAAAAAAAAAAAAAGATTGTGTAAGCTGAAAAATAGTTTTTTTTTTCCTTCTTTCGGCCTTAAGAGAATTTGTTCAGACTTAATACCTTCTCTTATTTACTCATGAAAACTGTCTATTTTCTGCTCATTTACAGAGGATATTTGAAATTACAAAACGCTGTTAAACATATCGGAAAGAAGTTTGTCACGTCAGAAAATGCTTGGCAAAATTCATTATTACTGAGAAAGATATTGATGCTTTTGGAACGAAAGTTTTTACCACTGAAATATAATAAAATTGTGTTTCTGATAACATTTCTTCAGATGTTATATTAAGGACGAATATGAATTTTAAATATATACCCCATTTTTAAACGTTCTCTGTTCGACATAGATATTTGATAGTTTAAGACATAAAATGGTATTGATTTTAAAGATTGTGTATTTATGATCTTTATTTTAATCCCAAAAGGCATTATTCAATTATTTACCTACCAGCCCCCTCCCCCCTTCTCTCTCCCAGATGGAATTAACTCTATGTACAATATATCCACTAGTGGATAAATTAGGAGTTAATTGGTGGGTTAATTGAACATACACAAGTTACCATTGATGCTGTTGTAACTCCAGTTATGTGACTGCATCCATGTTATAACTGCAGTTAGGTGTTAGTGCGCTTGTGTATGAACTATCTGTGCCTTATTACCCACCAACACACTTGCTTTATTTTCGATATTAGCTGCTCCTTAAGGGGATATTTTTGTGTAATTTTGAAAAGTTTTGGTAACCATAATTGCTAATTAACTGTTTTTATTCAGTTTTAAGACAGGGATCCAATTGAAATGTACTATGAAAAGATAAATTAATATGTTCACCGCAAAATATCAACATCAAAATAGTGAATGAACGTTCAGAGAGACGATTTATCTGTGGCTATTTTACACAATTTTTTCTGAAACTTCTACAATTGACCATTTTTAAGTATAGGATGTTATGTTTCATCGACAACTAACGTAGAACATATTTTGTAATAAGTACTATTTATTTAAAATCTTTATTGAATATTTTGCAGAGGCAAATTATTTTCAAAGGAAACACAGTTGTCATACCCACTATTAAATATCAACGCCATCATACAAAAATAAAACTATACACTGTAGCGCTAAAATTCATTAAGGATCTTGGTCTACAGGGCCCAACCCTATTTACTAGGCCATGGGCCCTGAGGAAGAGTATGACCTGGTCTCCTTTTCAGAAAGCCTAACATTTTCATCACCTAGGCTAGTGCAACGTTTAGCTCGATCCAACAATACGTACAGAATATGTAACCCGTCTTGTTTGTGACGTCATATGTATAGCAAACACAAACCCTGTACTGTTGCTGTTGTGAAAGTTAAAGAGAGTGTTTTAATTTTTCGCGAAATGTTATCAAGTGGAGAAAATAGTATGAGGATTTTTTTTTTTTTTTACAAAGTTTAAATGCTTTTAATTTCAGAATACATATAATTCAAGTATAAACTAGTCGGATATGCTAATCCCAAAACTTTCTTCTATCTCATGCATGTTAATGCTTCAAAATTCACTATCACATCGCCAAAAAAAAAATCAATATTTTTCGTCATTCTGTTGTACGTCAGCTGCTTGCGAATCGTCGGGTTACATGCATGCGTGCAGCCGATGTATTATACTAAACTATGAAAAGTCCTTCTGGCCTGCACCGACAGAAACAGATAGCTTTCCTATTGCTTGGGTTTGAGATTTTAGTTAATTCTACTGAAAACACACGAAGCTAAAATGCGCGGAAGTCGATAACAGAAGAGTCATTCCCAGTTTTCCTCAATATTGAATTTGAATGAAAACATCGCCAAATTAGACAGACATAACCAAGTTGGCTTCATATATGGCAACGTATTTTTGTCGCCAAATTTGGCAATATTTCACCAATTGTCGCCTGGCTTGGCGAGAATTTGACGTTGGCGAATATAAATGTATAGTGTTAACCATGTAAGTGTTGTAAAGATGGTTACAACAATGAAACAAAATTTGGCGAAACCATGTTCATTAAAACTCATAAATTGAACCCGTTTATGGAGGAATCCTGCTGTATTGTTTCAAAATGTCAGCCACCCTATAATTTCAAACTGCTATATCTCAGCCATTTTTTAAGATAGAGGCAAAAAAAATGCACTTGAATCCTTGGATTAATGCCAAACATTTAACGCAAAAAGAAAAAGTTTTTATGATTTCTAATTTTTTTTGTACAACTTTTTGAAATTGAAGTCTTTAAATGGCTATCACAGCGCCCCCTCCAGGCGCAATATCCCCAAATGCAACCGGGACCTGCAGCTATAGTTAAAAACATATACAAAAAATTTGGTTCGATTATCTGCATAACTTCATACACTTTTCAATGATACAATAAGGAAAATGGAACAAAAATGGCGAACACAACGCCCCCTTTCGTCGAAATATCCCCAAATGAAACTGGGATCTGCAGACTATAGTCAAATACATACAGAAAAAATTTGGTTTAATTATCTGCATAACTTCATACAGTTTTCGAGGATACAATGGAACAAAAATCGCGCTTGCAGCGCCCCTTTCGTCGAAATATCCCCAAATTCAACTGAAACCTGCAGGCTATAGTCAAAAACATAAAAAAAAATTGGTTCAATTATATGGATAACTTCATTTACTTTTCGATGATAAATTAGTGAAAATGGAACAAAAATCGAGATGACAGCAGCCCTTTTCGTCTAAATATCCCCAAATTCAAGTGGGACCTGCTGGCCATAGCCAAAAACAAAGAAAAAATACTTTGTTCAATTTGAAGCATAACTTCATACATTTTTTGATAATACAATAAGGACGGACAGATGGACAGACAAACATTTTGAAAAACGTGTTTTTTGGAATCCCTGACCATTAAAACATGTAAATCCGCCGAAAAAAATTTCGATTACAATATTATCTACTATTATAGATAGAAGAAAGTAAAAATGGCTGAGATATAGCAGTTTGAAATTATAGGGTGGCTGACATTTTGAAACAATACAGCAGGATTCCTTCATAAACGGGTTTAATTTATGATTTTTAGTGAACATGGTTTCGCCAAATTTTCTTTCATTGTTGTAACGATAGTTTCAGCACTTACATGCTGAACACTATATATTTATATTCGCCAACGTCAAATTCTCGCCAAACTTGGCGACAATTGGTGAAATATCGCCAAAATTGGCGACAAAAAACTGATTATTGAGTAAATGTATCTCCTTTGCATTTCAATATTTTTTAACGATTTTTCTTGCATTGGATAGCTGAGATCATTTTCTACATCCGCCGTTTTTCCTTTTTCGTAAGTAAAAATATCTTCGTAAAAAAAAATCCGCAAAGAAAATCGAAAAAGTAAAAAACGGCAGTTGTACATTTACCGATTGATCTCAGCTATCCAATGAAAAAAAAAATCGTTTAAAATATTGAAATGCAAACGAGATATTAGAAAATAACTGCCCCATAGGCTTAACAATAGCGAGGGGGTGTTTTCGCGTGAGGGTAGCGGACCCTTAAACATATAGTAAATAGAAAGTCAGACATAGCTGCAAACTTTTACGCTTTTATTCTATACTACTAAAATTTAACAGTAAATTTTGTCTCCCTTAATCGTCTAAATCTGCGGTTAAATAAAAACAAACTAATAGTATTAAACTTTATTAGTAATAAAATAGCGTAAAAGTTGGCAGCTATGGATAGATCAGAAGCTGTATCGAGGACAAAAGAAAATGGTCCAATTAAACAAAATACTAAACACGATTAACTCTCTTATGAAAAAGGTGTTCTGCAATATTATTTGCCTTTCTTAGAACAATTATAATGACAAGCTCACTATAAAAATATAAGAAAATAACTTTTATTAAAGAAGATGGATCTAAGAATTGCTATATTGGCATGACCAGCTGGAAATTTAGTTAGAGAAAAAGGAGAATATAGTTGATATTAAGTACAATAGAAAAACCACAGCCCTGGCAAGATTATATCAAGAAGAAACCATCCAAATAAATTTCAATGAAAGTAAAATAATTTTTCCCTCCAGTCTATACTATCCATCCATAATAAAAGAAACCATAGAGATACTAACACGCAAAAATACAATATGTAACGATGCAGCATCTTTTAACTCTCCGAAATTGTGGCTCGCGTTACTCCGTGGTTACAAATATAAAAATAAACAACCAAGTAAAAATAAAAGATAACGAGCGTAATTTTTAAAAAAGTACATGAAAATTAAATGATAGCATTTTAAATAAGAACTTCAAAGACCGTGCGATAATGGAATATTCTCACTTGTTTTTGAAAATGGCTCGGAGTGAGCCAAAAACATGTCACAAACAACCTAATAATCGTTATTTTACTGTGTATTTATTATGTTGTTAATTTACACCTTTCAGTATTTAAAAGAAATAGACAAGCTCACTAATTAAAAAATTCTGCCTTTCGCAAAATTGCAACAAAATTGTTGCATCCTATCCCATTCATTACTAAATGAATTATCCTAAACGAAAACAAGTCTTAAAATATCATCCGAAACAGCCATTTAAATTACTTGAAAATTAACCGAACTCGCTTTCTAAATCAATACCAACAGGTGTCCTAAAGCAAACAGTGTAACGTATTTTGTGGAATGCCGATAAATAACGACCCCGTAAATTAAAGCTGAAAGCACTACATCCATCTTCGTTTTAAATTAACAATTAAGCAACAATGTTAAAACGTCATCCGAGCAGTCATGTGGAGGCTGTTTAATTAATTTTTTTCTGGATTTTAAAAGATCCCCCCCTTCTCTTAGATCCTTATTTGACGCGTAATGTTTTTTCATTTTTTTCGCTTAGTACGTCACAGTGCTGTGCATTTTCCCATCAGTAAACAAATGGCATTCTTGCAAGTGATAGGAAATAAAATATGCGGAGTAATTTTTAAAGAATATCGTCAAAGGATTGGTCTGAAAAATAGGAATCATATGTTTTTGACGCAGACATTATTACTAGGAGAAATATGATCATTTGGATAATATGTAAAAACAAGAAAGAAAAATCGTGCGCCAAATATAGATTATGAACTACTTTCCAACACATTATGAACACTGTAACAAAACTTCAACGTTTAATTACATGAAAGATGATATCTGAGTAAACAATTCGGAAAACGCATAGCACATTTGAAAAAATTTCAGCAATTACCATGTATAATGGGAAAAATATCCGAAATTTTTGTGCAGACCTGTAAATGATATGTGGAATTTATACACACAAAGTAATATGCGAAAAAAATTAGTTAAATTTCAAAATGCTTACCCCAGTTGAAAACGGACTTCCAGCAATTATAGCTCATAGACAGTACTGTAACCGAATTCTTTTGTGTGCCCTTGTAAATGAACGATAATTACTATGCACACCATCTACTTATAATAAAATCCGAAGTCAAGAAAGTGTCTGTAATCATTTCGGGTCTGCGAATCGACCGTAATTAAATGCCATGTTAGGCTTAATGAAAAACCTATGCTAACATATGACAGCTAAATGATATTATCTTCTACTTGAATTCATGTCTGTTCAGCATATTTTTCCTATAAAACATATATATCATATCATATTATAATGTTTTATGTTCTTAATTAAAAATACAGATTAAACATCGGAATTTTGGTGCCATCTACCCGCTTTAAAATGTACTTTTCTACATTACAAACCTTTCAATAATAAAATCTTCATGCTGTTTGTTTGTATGAAGTCTTATGAAAATGGAACGCAGATCAACAATCCGTCATTTTTGACGAGGGTATGTAGTGATGTCTATCAATTCATCCTCAGTGCTGTATATCAAATTCAATAATGTTTGAAGTGTTGTAACATCTTTAAATTACAATGGAATTGATTATTCACCATAGAACATAATGTAACGGAATTTTTTTTAAGTGTGTCTAAACGATCTTTAAATGCTTCACACACTTCATTTTCAATACCGAGCATGCCATAGTTAACCTTAACAACATATATCAATTACATAACAATGCGAGTATATTTATGAGAGTTAGAATACGGACACACAGACGACCAGACAAATGAAATTCATAAACATTTTTCAATTATGTTGGAAAGTGTTAAAAAGATAATAGTTGTATAAAAATGATATTGCATTCAGATTAAATAATTATATATTTATAATAAAAAGTTAGATTGTTCAAAGATTTTTGAAAAAGCTAATTTATAATTGTAATACAAATTTTAGATACCTTTAACATTGTAGCATTTATATAAAAAAAAGTAATGGTTTGGAAATGGACCAATGAAAATCTGCGTAGATACCGCGAAACGTATCTGATTGGTCAGAGCTTTCTGACTTTTTTTAGGGGGAATTAACATGAAAGTAGAGAATTTAGATAGGATGGGCGCTATTAGGGGGGTTACCAAGGGGAAGGGACCCGGGTCTGTCACCAAGTTTATCGCCAACTTGGCGGCTAAAATTAGCTGCCAAAAGTGGCGCCAGCTTGGCGCTATTTCCAGTATTTCGCCAAATTTCCATAGACTCCCATTGAAATCCAATAGCGTTTACTCGCTTGCAAAAAATCAACAAATTGAGATATTGCAATGCAACAAAAATTAATATTAGCTTATGAATAGAGCTTAATTGAACTATTTACATTATTTTTAAGCACAAACACTAACTATTTACAATATTCGTAACACTATATATACAATTGGTACTTGTTAGTTATCCTGTCGACCAAATTACTGTCGCCAAATTCATATATATTAAACGAGCAAGAGATTTTCCCGATTATTCATATATATTAAACGAGCAAGGGATTTTCCCGATTATGAATGAAATAGTAAATGACTGGGAAGATTTTCACGAGACTTGCCCCCTATACTAAATCGAGCACGAGAAAAAGATCTAGCTGGTTTAAAAAAAATTCGTTTTTACAGGGTAAAACAAACTCAGCGCTGAAAATGTTTTTTGTTATCAATGGACAAATACTCAAACGATTTACACGAAACGTGTTGCTTATACTAATTTGAGCACGAGAAATCCATCTAGCTGGGTTTCGAATTCGGGAAAGGTAATTTTGATCTATTAAAACAAACTCAGCACTAAGAGTGCTTGGCTAGGGCGCGATTACGCGGGGGGTTGGTGAGCGTAGCGAGCAGGGGGGGCCGAGCCCCCCTAGTGTAATAAAAAGTAATGCACCATTTTAGCAAACTGAAAATCAAAGTAGTTAAAAATTGAAAAAAATAAATTAAAAATTATCACCTCCCTGGACTTGACATATCCAATTTTACTGATATTGTCTTGTTTATCAGTCATTTATCAAACACTGTGTGCAGTAGAAGAAGGTATGAGATACAAAAAGAAATCTGAAAAATAATAAAATACTGTTGCGCATTATTTTTCAAAAAATCACATTACTATATAAATTCATATTTTAAAACACTTTTTTTAGCCAACTTTGACGTTTTCGTTAGAATGACCCAGTAGTACACTTATGAACAGGACAAATATTTTTTTCTATGACATGGAATAATTGTACGTAATCGGTTAATAGGTTACATCTATTTTTTTTTAAAATGACATAACAAAAAATTATAAATAATTAAACTGCAGATAAAATATTAATAAATATTAATGATTAATAAATTGAAAAACTATTAGAAAAATTGTATAATTCAAAAGCACAATAACAAACAAACAAGTGGGTAAGTGTGATCGAAGATCTCACAAAGGGTTTCGTTTTAAAACACTTTATCTTTTCTTTTATAAATAAAAAAAATATATCATTTAGCAAAAAAAAAAAATAATAATAATAATAATCATGTTTTTTATAAAGTAAAAAATTACCGGTCTATTTTTTCGTTTTTTCGAATATCTAAACCAGGCTGATAGCGGGCGAAGCCCGCTATTGTACTCTATCATAATAATATCTGTCATGTGGACTAAATGCGATATTTAAAAAAAAAAAAAAATTCAAAATTAAATATGTTGTACACCTTCAAAAAGTTAAAATATGCGAATATTTCCATAATCGGGGTTTTATCATGATTCAATACGTTCCTCAAACTCATATATTTACTATTCTCTATTACTCATATTGATACTCGCTTTGTATTATTCTCAAACATTTGAGAAATCCGTTAAACTTCTGATATGACGTCAGATTAATTTTCTTTTTAATTCTCTAATGACGTGATATTAATCTGCTTTCTGTACATACACATACTCATACTCCTTGTATTATTGAGAAATCTTTGAAAATTTCCGTTTTATTACCGATATGACGTCATATCTCTGTTTTTCAATTGGTTAAACTTTTTATTTCATTTTCATTTTTCACGTGGAAATCTTTCAATATAAAATTAATTATTGTAGAAAGAATTTTATTGTGGATTTTTAATTGTTGACAACTGCTATAACGAAAAATGTTTAAATTTAATAGGAAAAGGCTGTTATAAGTTTGGTTTTTTTATCTCTATTTATTAAAACAATACGATTTTTTCAAATTTTAACATTTTGAGCTTCATAGCAGTTATTCAGTTATATATAAACAAAGTTTCAACTCTGTAAGTTATATAGGTTCTGAGAACGGCTCTGTGACGCATAGACATGGAGCAGGAGTAATAGGGTTTCGTGAGATGAACGAAACCCTAAAAAAAAGAGGAAAGAAAGAAAAGTATATAGTTATGCATATGCATTAGGAAAAAAGTATATATATACTCTACGATTAATTTTTAAATCTACATATAAATTTTAAAAAATACACGTGTGTGTCCCTATATTTCGCTTTTCAGCCACAACTGCCCAGCGCAGACCACTGGTGTTTGTGTGTGGTAGTAACCTCGAGTCTCCCGTCGTTCACGAGGGTGGTTGCATGTCGGTAGCTGTAGGGGTGTGGGAGATAGGGTGGTTGAAAGTGTCGACCTAGGGTATTTTCATATTTCGACCAAAGTGTTCTAAAAAATGTTTGGAACCTTTTTCAACGCGAATTGGTTCATTCAACTTAACATGAACTAATTAAGATGATTTCGCAACCCCTGGCAGGGGGGGGGGAATTGAAACTAAATAATATTGCAGCGCGTGCGTAGCACGCCTGCTATACAATGCCGTAGGCAGCGGGGACGAGTGCCGGAATTTCGTTCGGAAAGAGGTTTGTTTAGAACAGAATAAGAACTATTTTTATCGAAACCGCAAAAGAAAGTTACTGATTTCCGCGCAGTGCCGGACGGATCATCTAGTTAATTTATATATAACATTATTGCTGCCATCTGTGAAAAGAAATGCTTAAAATTCTGAATAATCCAATGCTAAATTATTAGGTAAAATAAAACAAAGATGCAAAGATGCTACTATCTTTACGCTTAATTTAAACTATATATATTAAAATAAGAAATTTAAAAATAGTAAGAGAAGAGAAGAGAAAAATAAAAAATAAAGTAATTAATCATTTATATAATCATTAATTGAACTAATTAAAATAAAACTATTAAAGAAAAATTAATTAATTTTTTTTTTTGGCTTTTTGATATAAAGTGCGGATAAAATCAAAATGTTTGTGAAAAAAAAGTATATATTTATCTACATGCATTAGAAGAAAAATATATATACTCTATGGATGAAAATTAAATTAATAAATAACATTAATGCTGCCAATTGCTAACAGAAACGATAAATATTCTAACTGATAATTATTAGGTAAAATAAAAAAAACGAGATTTGGACTTAAACTTAATATTATAATAAGGAATTAAAATTTTGTAAGAGAAAATTAAAAGAAAAAAATATGAAGTAGTTAATGAATTATACAACAATTATGATTTTTTTTTTTTTTTTTTTTTTTTTTTTTTTTTACAATTAAACACAATTTAAATTTAAAATTGAAACATTTATGGAAAGAAGAATGAAAAAATACTATATATATTTGTTGTTATGAGATAATATTACTTTTATTTATATTTGCTGAAAGCTAGATTATATTAGAAAAAAAAATGTAAAATAGCACTTCCCATTTAATATGAGTTAGGAACAAATTACTTAATGTTGAGCATATAATAACCCATGAATTTCCTCTATAATCGCTAATCTACTAACATTATATAGTAAATGCACGCTGATTGGTTATTTACATCACTTAATGATACAGCTCTGTAATGATCTCTATATTGTTCCCAATAATTGTTCTACTCAGGTCTCTACTTACTGACAATTTCATAAAGCAAACAACGTTTAATAGATTCGAATCATAATAATAACAGCATAGCCATTTTTGTTTCGTTTGAGATGTTTCCAGTAATGAAACATACATTAAACCTTACTAACATTTTACGTCAGATAAAATAATTAAATAATTTCAAGCGTATTTTTATGACAAATTATGTTATTGTTTGGAGATTAACTATAAAAAAAAAAAGCTTGAAGAGTAGAGTATCTCTAGTTAAATGTAGAGTGATCATATCAAGAAAACATATTCCATTAAGTAAACCAAGTCCTGTTTCTGTAGATGAAAGACTGTATATCTAAATAAATATGAAAGTTAGTGATTACCTTATCACAGATGTTATAAAACCCAATTTTCTAAAGAATTCTATTCAGACGCGTAATACTGCGATCACTTGAATACCGCCATTGCTTCTTCTTCACTTATCACAACTAGCTAACCCTGTTCAAAACACCCTGTAAATAGCGCGACCTGTCTGAAAAAAAAAAAAAAAAAAAAAAAAAAAAAAAAAACTATGTGGATCATTTTGCCAGTTAGGATCATTTTAGGCTACCTTTCCCTAATAAAGTCACTTGTTATAGTTAAACTAAAGATGTAATTCATGCATAAAATGATAAAAACATTACACAAAAAGGCTTAAACCTTTAATATAAAGATGATATGTTTCATGCGCTCAAAAGGAGACGGCTTCAGGATCGAAAATGATAAGTAAATTACTTTCGTTTTTTTTTTTTTTAATGATAACCATAAATTACGAGATCACAAGTATAATGTAAGCAGGTTCTTAAAATGGTCAAACTGTAAACGAGAAAATTATTATTTTACTTATTCATACTTTCAAAGCATCTCGCAGCAAATTTTGGGAAACCCAAAAGATTTTGATTCATTGCATATGATCTCGTTTCGCAAGTACATTTCTATTGATTCACGGATAATGGATGGGAAATACAGTCGATGTAAAAATTATTTTACCATTCAAAGGCTCTATGCTATGTAGTCTGGCCAAAGCTGTAGTTCTTCTGTCATATTTGATATGTACCATATTTTCTTTTATTCTCGTTTTAAATTTTCTGTTCATCATTTCTATATAATACTGTAATGTTCCACCTGCCCTGGTGAACGAGATTTCATAAACACCGGAAAATTGATCAGGCTTTATTATTTTACAATATTTTCCTTGGTTCTTTGAAAGATTGAAATATAAACTTAGCAAATTCAATATCTGCCTTACCGCAAAACCTTCCATAAAATTAAAATAGCTTTAAAATATCTTTAAATAGCACAATTATTGGAAAATGAGAACATAAAATTAATGTGATAAAGACAAAAGGGCGGTTAGGGGGGGGGGGTGGAGCCCCCTTGAAGAAATGTACTTTTCATTTTTCCAAAATTACAAGAATAAGCAGTTTATGCGAATATCGTTGCATAAAATCATAGTTAATGTGACAATCTTAAAATTTCCGTAAGGTTTGAGAAATATTTCATGCTTTAAAAAAATATAAAGAAATTAAAACAATTAAATTGCGGATTGTACAGCATTAAATATTATGCAATGTGTGATTAATAAACAATGACTTCAAGACTCTTGATCTGCAGATTTACTAGTTGTTAATATAGGGTAACTTAGGGTGAGATTCCGTATTGGACAAGATGCCGTGTCACATGGTTTTCCTATGCGCATGCGCTGTAGGGAAACTCCACTCAGTCGTGTGGAAGAGGCTTTCCTACTGATACTTTAATTCCAGTTTGCGTTGTTTTATTTAAGTTTTAAATAGTACTTTTCTATTGCTATTTCGTCTTAACACCTTTCGTAAGTGTCCAAAATCTTTTACATTCTTTCTTCATGTAGTTTCTATGTAGTTGGCCATCTTACCTCTAGATTGGGATAAGATGCCGAAATGCAAGCATTTAGAAAACCAAAATTTTTTTATGCACCCAGAAAAAGGAATTGATTAAAACTACAAAACATGTTTTGTTGAGTACATTTTGGTTGTTTTAGCAAAATTCAAGTAAAATTGAACCATTTTACTTGAATTAACAAAACATTTTTTGCTGACGATACAAAAAATTTTTTTGGAATTGCAAAAAAAAAATTTTTTGTTGATTCAAACAAAATTTCCATTGATTTATATTTAAACAAAAAGTTTTGTTGGGTCAACCAAATTTTCGTTGATTCATCAAAACTTTTTTCAGGGTGTGCTTTCTATGACATTTGTAAAATGAAATACATTTTTAAATGATACATAAATGTGTCAACTTTAACAAGAAATTAATGAATAACAAATAAAAACAACAGGCGATTTTATAAAAAATGAAATAAAAAACTACGGCATCTTTACCCAATCTACCCTAACTAAATAACATAATAGAGAGAAAATACTTTTAAAAACATTTTTAATACACTCTTTTATTTTACTCAACTTGGTTTTTGTATGTAAAGATGGGATTTTGTAATAATTTTTTAACGCACTTTCTGATACGTAAGAATTGTAAAAATCCTGTACAAAGATGGATTTTCGAGAGCAATGCAACATTTTATTACTTTTATAAATTAATTATTAATTAATAACTTAGTTTTAAGGCATTTTTCCGTTAGCTCGCCACATGTCATAAATCACCAAATATTCTTTATAGTTACAATTGTATACGAGTTTCAACAACAATAGATTTAATTCTTCGCAAAACCACGCTAGCCAAAACAGGCCAATTGGCTGTGAAACTGTAACCCTGCAATATTTCAATCACTAAAAAGTAAAAAATATAAATATAAATATAAAAATAAAAAGTGAAATAATTGAAAAATAAAGTGAAATAATTTGTTTATCAATTAACAGTTTAATATTAAGTAAAATACGATAGTAGGGGGAGGTGGAATAAAATTATCCTAACGGGCAAAACGATTCACATATGTTTTCTTCCAGACAGGTCGCGCTATCTACAGGGTAACACATAAACTAAAGTAGTTTTTTTAGTTGTGATAAGTGAAGAAGAAGCAATGGCGGCATTCAAGCGATTGCAATACCACGTGTCTGAATAGAATTCTTTGAAAAATACGGTTTTATAACATCTGTTATAATGTAAACACTGACTTTCATATTTATTTAGATATACAGTGTTTAATGTACAGAAATATGACTTGGTTTGCTTAATGGGGTATGTTTTTAGATGTGAATTACACCTATGTATTGTCATAATTACTTTTATATCCTTTATTTTGACAATAAAAAGCAATTTACAATTATTTTTCATTGAAGGATCATTATGCCCTTTGACGAGGGTAAAATATTCGTTTGGACACTTTTTTCAAAATCTATTTTTTTCATTAGTTTAAAATATTATTAAAATAAGTTTATAATGCAAAATATAGTGTAAAACATACTAGCAAAGGCCAAAGTTTTATTTAAACAGTTATGTTATTTTACACACATTTTCCCTTAAGGAGATCATTTTAGACCACAATCTACGTTTAGAAAACAATTTACAAATCCCGAATAAGTAGTTTAAATTGTACTTTTGTTTCTTTCCTGTTGCCATATCTTAAATAAGATAAAAAAAAATCTACATATATTTTTAAATAAATTCACTAGCTTCCGCTTTCTACCAAGTGTAAAAATATTCGGTGAGTTTTCCATAATCGGGTTCTGTGCCCACGACAAATTAATGCTTTGTAACATAATACTTTTGGAAAAATTGTGAATTTCAGTCATGCAATTACGTGTGATTTTGAAGATAAACATTGAATCCTTAAAAATATCTATCTTTACTTTTATATCTTAACTTTTATACTTATTCGTTCACTATCAGACTACGCTCGCTGAGCTGGTCGGTTTCTCCAAAAGAACCTTGAAGCAAACGAAATATATCGGTGAATTTAACCTTCTATTTTAAAGTAATCTGTACCTTTACCTGGAATATCCCAAAATAACATAAAAACGGATACTTATTTCACTAAGTTATGTTTTTTTAATACGGTTTATTATTATGTTTACAATTTATTACCTACCGTTTTCCATTGATTTATATGTTTTATAGCTACATTTTTTAATAACGTGAATTAGCCTATATTATTCACAACTAAAAAGAAATGGCGCATCTAGTATTTGTCGAGAATTAAATAAAAAACATGCACTCGTGACATCATAATTCACTTTTATCTTTTAACAGAATAATACAGAATAATAGTTGCTACAATTTGTGACTCGTGCTGACACATTGCTGTTATTATTATTATTTTTTAACTCGTGAAGTTTTCGCTATGGTAAACTCCATTGTGAAATTTAGTAATTTTTTAAATTCAATATTTGAAAAAAAAATGGCGGATTTACACGTTTCAGACACTGGGGATTCCAAAAAACGTATTTTTATGAAAAAATTTTGAGGTCCGTCTGTCTGTCTGTGTGTCTGTGTGTCTGTACACGTTCTATCTCCCGAACAAATCGAGATACAGACTTGAAATTTTGTATGTACTTATTATGTAATAATGGGAAGAAGCTTATTGAATTTCAGTAACCTCGATTATCCGTAACTATTTTTTTCGGACTCTCGAAATATTCGTTCTGATAAAAGGTATATAAAAATTTTCGAAAATGTTTATTTTAAGGAGAGAATATAAACGACAATAAAAAACATAAATTTTGCATAAAGAATAAAGTCGATCGGATAATTAGTTGCTGAGATATTTGTAATCCTATTTTCCACACTCTTCAATTTTTCCTGACCCTGTATTTCATTCAAATTTCAATTCAAAGATATATTTTAATTGGAAATGAGACGCTTAATCCGACGCAGTAAACCGTTAGTTAATATGATTATCAATTTTGTATTAATAGAGCATTTAAAGTTTAAGACGTCATCAAGCCACGATTTTATTCGAATTGCAATGCATTTTGTAAATAGTTTACACATGTTTTATTTTCATATTTTATATTATGCATATCCACGATGGGTAAGTATTACGATGGCCCCCAACGACTAGTTTTAGATATTTTAACCAATTTTTCAAAGTATTCATGAACGTCTCAAAATTACGTTTACAAACAGTTAATTTTCTTTAAAAGAAAATAAGATTCTTTTCCCACATTTTGAAATTGGCTATATGACACAGAATTCAATTTTGAGAAAATGATACAAATAAATTTTTCACAGGAAATATTTGCATAGGAAGAGAAATAATAATACATTTCTATCGAATTTTTTATACTATACTCTGTGCTTCCGATACATGCCAGTTGAAGATAGTTTATCGAAATTTTAACTCCAATTGTAGAAACTGCAGTTTTTATCAAACATTTTGAAATAAAACTAAATTTTTAATCTTCCGCTGACATGGAAACTTTTGGAACATTGCCTAAATCCCTAAGGTAAATTTATATTCCCTGCAATGTTAACTTTTATGTCAAATTTTCGTAATTTTAAAATAAATGTATTTTAATCTGAAGGTTTCAACGAAAATAAATAGCGTTTTTATTTCGCAAAATCATTTTAACTTATATTTTAGATGTATTTGGGGAATTTTAAAAACTTTTTAGCATATTTACATGGGGAAATATATTAATATTTAATTTATAAGCAACATTATGATGTGCTCTAAACATGTTTAAATTTTTATTATTTCCAAATGCATGTAGAGGAATAATTTTTTCGATATTCTACCTACTTATTTACATTTGAGAGTATGTTTTTCTAAAATACGATGCGTAAAATAAACTTTTCGGAGAGCTTAAATTAATCGTAAAAAAATATTATGCTTTATAATTATAAAGTAATACTTATTCTATAGATTTATACAAATAAAACCTAGGTAATTCAAAATATATTTTAATTTTTTTACCAGATATGTTTCATTTCGTATTTAGTACTATTTTACGAGAGATTATTAATAATGAGATTAGGCAATATTGTTAAAAAAATGACGTAAAACTTAAAACCGAATCGTAATATTATTCCAAAATAATTAAATTCAATACACTGAATTTTGTTTTTTATTTCACGTGAAACTAAAGTTTAATTTAGATTTTCTGACGAATTATTCCAAAAGTTGTATGAGTATGATAAATATAAGCAATGAGTTTACAAAATCCTTTTTTTTTTACAATTTTGAAACAGGCTATTTTAAACAGAATGAAATTTTGTGAAAATAGTACAAATAAATCTTTGAAGATATTTGTACAGGAAGTTAAATAATAACATGTTTTATTGAAAATTTTATATTGTGTTCATGCAAAAAAAAAAAAAAAAAAAAAAAAAAAAAAAGAAAAAAAAATCTTCGGAATATGTTAGTCAAATGCAATTTATAGAAATGTAACTGAAATAGCATAGAAACTGCAGTTTTCATTAAACGTTTGGAAATAAAACTAAAATTTAAATCTTCCGCTGGCATTGATTTTTTTTCAGTGATCTCTGATTCCCTAAGGTAATTTTAATGTTCTCCTGCAAAGTTAGCTTCTTTGTCAAATCTCAGCAAATTTAGAATAAATGTATTTTGCTCTGCAGTTTTCAATGAAAATAAATAGCAATTCTGTTTCGGAAATCATTTTATTTTCTATTCTTGGGAAATTTTTAAAAATATTTCAGGATAATTATATGGAAATGCTTGTTAAAATATTATTTATAAGTAATATGTTTAACCTTCTCCTAAGCATTTCTATACTTTTACTGTTTCCAAATGTATATTGTGAAGTAATTTTTGTGTATTGTATCTCCTTGTTTCTCTTCAAGGATGTATATATATATGCAAATTACTATGTGTGATTATTTTATCAAAATTTAAATTAGATGTCAATAAATGTTATATGTTATAGACATGAAATGAAAAAAAAAATAGTCGGATGTGCCAATCCCAAAACTTTCTTCTATCTCACACAGGTTTAGCATTCACTAAAAAGAATCAGCAACCAATTTATATCAAGGTCTAACTTAATCTAAAGATTTATTAAATTCCGTGCATTAGTTCTTGAGATAATATTATTGCTACAATTGTGTAAATCTGGCAAAATGCAGTATAGCAGTCCCACCTGTTGGGAGATTTAGACCAAAACCTAATCAACGACAACTTAGGACAACGTCTAACTGAATCTGAAGTTCGTGCATTAGTTCTTGCATTAGTTCTGAAAATTCGTGCATTAGTTCTTGAGATATAGTTATCGTGATAATAAGGAAAAAAGTAGCATAACGGAGCCACCTGTTAGGCTATTTACACCAAAAAGTAATCAGCATCTATTTATGTCAGTGTTTAACAGAATCTGAAGTTTGATGAAATTTCGTGCATTAGTTCTTGAGATATAGGTATCGTAAAAATAAGAAAAAAAGTGGTATAGCAGCGCCACCTGTTGGGATATCTACACCAAAACGTAATAAACATCTATTTATGTCAAGGTCTAACTGAATCTAAAGATTGATGTAAATTACTGCATTAGTTCTTAAAATAGAGCTATTTCGGAAATCGCGAAAAATGCAGCATAGCAGCGCCACCCGTCGGGCGATTTTCACCAAAAACTAATCAACACTAATTTGTATTAGTTGACTAACTGAATAGAAAGTTTTATTAAATTTTGTGCATTAGTTCTTGAGATAGAGCGTCCACAAAATTTTTGTCACATACAAAAAGACAGACAGATATTTTCTAAAAACAGTAAAATAGTGTTCAGAGGACCTTCTGAAACTTAAAAATCCATCGAAAAACGGAAGTCGAAAATTTTCATGAATCCAATACTTTCGTCTTGTAAACATAGAAGAAAGTAAAAAACATTTTCTATAGTTTTATATTAGAAAAATTTGCACTGTAAAAATTCAAGAAATGGAAATTCAACTCTTTAACACTATTTCACTTAAAAACTATCCCTAATATTTATTTTTTACTATTTTTCGAATTTTAATCACATTAAGGCTGCTTTCAAATCAAAACTGGCTAATTGTTGACACATTTTTAATTCAATTTTGTTCGAAAATGTATCAGACTGCAAGTGGCTCTTATTGAGAAACTATGCAATTATTTTTTTTTTCCTTTTAGGTAGCTTTCAATACAAAAAAGTATAAAGCCACCTGTTGCAGCCGTTCGGTGGAAAGCAGTTTCAGAAAATTTCGATATATTTTCACCGATCATGACCTCCAGACACCAAAACCACCCTCCGTTCAAATGTTGATTTATAGATATATCCATATATATATTTGACCTATGTCATACGATAACGCTCGTATTTATAAATCCATTTCGATGAAACTAATTGTGTGTATTAAGCTCACCAATGTCTCGACCGAGTTTGTTGGCCAGCTTGGTCCGCCATCTTGTTTCAAGATGGCGGCCACATAAAGATTTAAAATTAAATAAATATACAAAAAAGTTAAAAATTCAAATTTATTTTTTAATTAAGTGTTAGGCCTTGATACAAGGATTCCAGAGCATTTTTTGTTTTACGCCTATCTCAAAAAATGGCTGAGATAGAGCAGTTTGAAATTCTAGGGTGGCTGACATTTTGAAACAAGACAGCATATTACAAAAATTTTCATTGTTGTAATCATTTTCCCAATCATACGCATAAAACTATATATTCATATCCGTTAGCGCCAAATTCTCGCCAAACTTGGCGACATTTGGCGACCAAAATAAGTCTTCATAAATGAAGCCAATTTGGCTATAGCTCAATAATTTGGCGAATTTCTTATTCTAATTCAATATTAACGAATCTTTTGTAAACGTTTTCTTTGCATTTTAGCTTGCTGTTTTCGTATAACATTAGCTAAAATTTTAAAACGAAAATATAGGAAAGCTACCTTTTCCTCCCGGTACAGGCCGGAAGGACTTTTTCATTAAAGGAAGAAAATATTTCAGAAAATGCTGTCAATGTTGCCGTTTTGAACCGAAATTAAGGACGCGACACTGAAAGAAAGAAACATAACTGCCGTCCTGAGAAAACAGTCGCTCAGAACACTCAAAAAAGACATTTTCAAAACTGAGCAAAAAATACTCAAATCTGAGTGTGTCACATAGTCAAAATGGCTCCGAATCAAAATTACTCAAGTTGAAAAATATATATATATACTCATTTCTGAAAACAGGCACAATCTCAAGAATAAAACATCATGCGCTCCTATATGAATATGTCCATGTTTCAAAAATGAGTATGAACTGACTTCTATGTGCTCATTTTTGAGTATTTCCATGTTTCAAAAATGAATTTGAACTGATTCTAATAATTTTTGAGTACGTCCATGTTTAAAATATGAGTATAAACTGACCTCTATGTGTTCAGTTTTGCGTATGTCCATGTTTCAATATTCTGAGTATTTCTGTGGCATTTCAGAATTGAAAGCATTGTTCGTCCTATTTGAAACAAAAAGTTTCACAATAAAATGAATACATTGATTTACTCAGATTTGAAAGTGTCATTTTTCTCTGTGAACTCAATACATGATTTAATTGAAATGAAAAAAGTCCTTCCGGCCTGTACCGGAAGGAAAAGGTAGCTTTCCTATATCTTCGTTTTAAAATTTTAGCTAATGTTACTCGAAAACAGCAAGTTAAAATGCAAAGAAACGTTTACAAAAGATTCGTTATACTGAATTTGAATAAGAAATTCGCCAAATTATTGAGCAATAGCCAAATTGGGCGATATTTTGCCAAATGTTGCCAATTTTGTCACCAATTTTGCCAATTTTGCCACCAGTGTCGCCAATTTTGGCGATAACGGATATGAATATATAGTTTTATGCGTATGATTGGGAAAATTATTACAACAATGAAAGAAAATAATTTGCCAGCAATCGCGTTAATGTGCTGTTTTTTTTTTTCAAAATGTCAGCCACCCTAGAATTTCAAAATGCTCCATCTCAGCCATTTTTTAAGGCCATTTTTTAAGCCATTTTTTTCCAACATAGTTGAAAAGTGTTTATGAATTCGGTTTGTCTGTCTGTCTGTCCTTATTCTAACTCGCGTAAATATACTCGAACTGATATGCAATTGATATATGTTATTGAAGTTTACTATGGAGTGTTCCATATAGAAAATGAAGTGTGTAGCACTTATAATTTTTTTACAGGGACACTCAAAAAAATTCTGCTACATTACGGTCTATGGGGAAAAATTATTTGCGGTTTATTTTAATCGTGTTAAGCAATTTCAATCACATTGTAACTGATATATGTCACTAAGGTGCATTACAAGACGCTTAATATGGAATAGGGTGTGCTTAGCACTTATAGTTCCTTTACAGGGACAGTCAAAATAATTCCGTTACATTACGTCTATGGAGAAAAATCGTTTGCGGTTTATTTTAATAATGTTTCACTATTTTAAGCGTATTGAAATTGATATATATATCAGTAAGGTTCATTACAATAGGCTTACTACAGAATATTGTGTGTATAGCAGTCATCGTTCATTTACAGGGGCACACAAAAGAATTCTCTACTGTCTGTTAACAATAACTCCTGGAAGTGAGTTTGAAGTTGCTGAACGCGATTTTAAATTTAACACATTTTTTCGTCTGTTACTTTGTGTGTATAAATTCTGTAGATCATATACGGGGCAGCACAAAAGTTCGCAGACACATTTCCGTTTATTGGCAGAAATTCCAGACGGAGAATTTTAAACTATGCTACGCGTTTCCTAACTAAGCTAAAATTTAACATTCTATGTAGTATATATATAAATATATAGATCATATCAGGGCTGAATGAAAGTATTCGGATATTTTTCCGAATATCGTTGGTAATTCCTGAAATTGCGTTTTTAAATATGTTACGCCTTTTTCCAAATTGTTTACTTAGATGTTATCTTTCAGTATATTAAACAATAGTGATTTGTAAAAGTATTTTGGAAGTGTTGGAAAGTATTATATAATCTAGGTTTGACGCATGATTTTTCTTTCTTGTTTATGTCTAAGTTTTGGCAGCAAAACGCATATGTGTATCCCTTCTTGAAGAAACTTTACAAATCATTTTAGGAAAATAAAATAAATTAATTAGGAGTGTATTGTAAACATTCAAACGCTATTTCCAAAAATTTAGAAATTTGCACATTTATGTAAGCAAATATTAAGAGGAAATTTTCGAATATCATACCTTTATAAGTGTACTAACTATTATTAAAAATAATGTTTATAAATTTTTGCATGGGTTATTTGAAACAGAATGTAGAATAAAACAAATTAATTATGAGGATAATGTAAACATTTAAACGCTATTTCCAATAAATCTGAAATTTGCATATTTGCATAAGGTAGACGATATCCTAAGCAAATATTAAAAGGAAAATTATTAATACCGTACATCTCAATAAGTGTACTAATTAATATTTAAAAGAAGAAATACTAAAAATTTTACACGGAGTATTTGAAACACAATCAGGTTCTGTGAAAAAGAAATAAATATTTAGAAATATTTGCATAGCAAGAATCGATTTTTTATGTTGTTTCATTAGAAAAAAAAACATTTCAAGTTAAAAAAATTGATAGAAATTTTAACTCAAATTCTAGAAACCGAAATAAAAGTCAATTTTAAAACTTCCGTTGTTATTGAATTTTTTAGAATGATGCCTGATTCCCTATGGTAAATTTTTTATACGTCTTAGATTTTATGTTAAATTTCAACAAATATAGAATAAATGTATTTTACTCTTGCAGTTTTCGACGAAAATAAATAGCAATTCTATTTCTCAAATCAATTAATTTCTATTTTAGATGTATTTGGGGATTTTTTTTATTTTTAACATATTTGCATGGAAATATTGTTAAAATTCAATTTATAAGCTACCTATATGACCTTCTATTTTTAAATACTTCGAACAAACTTGAATAGTGTTTATGAATTCGTTTTTTCAGTCTGTCCTGCTCAACTCACGTAAATATATTCGGATGTCATGTAATTGATATATGTTATTGGAGTTTACTATGGCATGTTCTCTATTGAAAATGGAGAGTGTATCATTCATGGTCCGTTTACCGGGGCACTCCAAACATTCGCTTTACATTATCGTCAATGGGGAAAAATCGTTTGTGGTGTATTTTAATTGATATATGTTATTGAAGTTTACTATGGCTTGTTCGCTATGGAAAATGGAGTGTATATCATTCATGGTTCGTTTACCGGGACACTCAAGACAATCCCGTTACCTTATAGTCGACGGGGAAAAATCGCTTGTGGTGTATTCTAATTGATATATGTTATTGAAGTTCTCTATGGCATGTTCGCTATTGAAAATGGAGTGTGCATCATTCATGGTTCATTTACCGGGACACTCAAGACAATCCTGTTACACCATAGTCAATGGGAAAAAATCGTTTGTGGTGCATTTTAATTGATATATGTTATTGAAGTTTACTATGGCATGTTCGCTACGGAAAATGGAGTGTGTATCACTCATCGTTCGTATTACCGGGACACTCAAAACAATTCCGTTACAAGATAGTCAATGGGGAAAAATCGTTTGTGGAGTATTTTAATTGATATATGTTATTGAAGTTTACTATGGCATGTTCGCTATGGAAAATGGAGTGTACATCATTCATGGTTCGTTTACCGGGACACTCAAGACAATCCCGTTACATTATAGTCAACGGGGAAAAATCGCTTGTGGTGTATTCTAATTGATATATGTTATTGAAGTTCACTGTGCCATGTTCGCTATTGAAAATGGAGTGCGAATCATTCATGGTTCGTTTACCCGGACACTGAAGACAATCCCGTTACATTATAGTCAATGGGGAAAAATCGTTTGTGGTGTATTTTAATTGATATATGTTATTGAAGTTTACTATGGTGTATGTTCGCTATTGAAAATGGAGTGTGTATCATTCATGGTTCGTTTACCGGGACACTCAAAACGATCCCGTTACATTATAGTTAATGAGGAAAAATCGTTTGTGGTGTATTTTAATTGATATATGCAACTGAAGTTTACTATGGCATGTTCGCTATGGAAAATGGAGTGTGTATCATTCGTGGTTCATCTACAGGGACACTCAAAACAATTCCGTTACATTATAGTCAATGGTGAAAAATCGTTTGTGGCGTATTTTAATGATGTTACACTACTTCAAACATAATGGAATTGATATGCATTTATGAATTGCACTAAAACATTCTTTCTGTATAATATTGGGTGAAAAGCACTTATAATTCAATTACAGGGTCACTTAAAACAAATGGGTTACATATTTTTCTACGGGGAATAAATGTTTAGAGTATGTTTTAATAATGTTACACTATTTCAAATATAATAAGACTTCTATACATTATTGAGATGCATTACATGATTCTTATTGTAGAATACGACGAGTATAACAGTTATCGTTTTACAGTGTGGTATGCGATATTTATGTGGACTAAATTTTTGCATACTACATGGCGTATATAAATTCTTTAGATCATATACAGGACTACACAAAATAATTCGTAAACATCATTACATATGAGCGTGAATTGCTTAAAGGTGGTTTTTAATTGAGTTATGCATTTTCAAGCTGAACTATATTAAGTATATACTAAGAGTATTTTGCAAAATATAAATAAATTAATATACACAAACAGAAGGATACATTGCCACCTATGGATAGTAATTTGTGAAAGTACGTTATGAGTTGTGTTCTGCGTTATTTTAATGATATAAATTTTAGTTTACTATGAGGAGTGTATAAAAATCTCTAGATAATATACAGAGCTGTACAAAAATTTTCGAGTGCATTTATGTTTATATTACTCAAAATTGTTTCCGACTGTGTTGTTGTGCATTTTCTAACTAATCTAAAATTTCAACCAACTATGTAATGGGAATATAGGTGTATAGATGATATACGAGGGTGCACAACAGATTTCTAGTACACTTCCAGCTATAGTACGCTTTCCAGCTGCTGAAATCTCGTTTCATCATTTTATATGGTGAAGTTCCGTCGTATTTTCACAATGTTGGAAAGT
Organism: Maratus michaelseni; assembly: GCA_963931845.1. NCBI lineage: Eukaryota > Metazoa > Arthropoda > Arachnida > Araneae > Salticidae > Maratus > Maratus michaelseni. Next base: position 288,097,251 of record OZ007596.1, read on the forward strand.
GTTTCATAATATTTGCTTGACCATGCTTTTTCTTTCTTGTTTCTTTTAAATTTTACTGTTTCAAAATGTACATTGATAAAAAAAAAATCCGTTTTTAGTTGCGTTCGAAATTATATAAATACGTAGCATCTATAGTCGTCGTCTGGTCCGTCTGTCTGTCTGTCCGTCTGTCCGCATATAACAGCACAAAAACTACCCAACCGAATGGTTTGAAATTTAATATATATAATCGTTGCAGAATTTTGTCGAGTCATTTCAAATTTTATGAAAATCGAATCAAAACTTAAAAAGATTTTAATAAAAGTTTTCTGTATTCTAATAAATCCTATCATACATCAAAGTTATCTATATAATAAAAGAGCAAGTCATGTGACTGAGGAAAACAAATACGGGCTAACCACGTCTTTTTCCATATGCCAAGCGGCCATTTTTATTAAAAATTATTTTTTCGAATAAAATTACATAAAAGTTACATTTTTAGAAAGATTATTCAAAAAAATTTTTTACTTGAGAGATGAGTTAAATTAAAAAAATGTATAGATTCTGAGATAACTTCAGTGAAAATTAGGTTAACAGCCGAATATCCCAATCCATTAAAGTAAATAAACAAAATATTCATTCATCATGAGTCATAGAAATATTAACCATGGAGGTCAGAAAGCAAGATCTCCATGGTGAATTTACAGCGCTGTCTGGTGTCGAAAAAAAAATTCGCATGTGTAAACATGGCATATGTAATAAGAAAACAAAAAAATGGCATCCTCATTTCTTTGATAGAAGACGATATAATTTATTTCAATGAATTAATAACGATGATTTTTTACATTGTGAAACAGTTATAGCACGAAACGAACGCATTTCATTTGTCATGTTTAACGTACAATTTCCAACTTGTTGTTTCTACTTTTTCCATTTGAGTTTATGTAATGTGTAAAATATTGTCTGCGATTTTTTTTTCTTAAATCGTAATTTAAGTTTCACTAAATATTATATTTTGCAATCTTAAAGCAAATTATTTTTCTACAGATTTATACCAATCAAACTGTACTGTATAAATTCAAAATATAATTAAAATTTTATCCAAACAGTTTTTAGGTTTTAATAATGTTTTACAAGGATTTAATATTATATATATTAGACATCACCAGGGCTTGACAAATGCGGTCGCCAGGTCGCAAGTTTTTTTTATCTGGCGACCAAATTATTTAATCTAGCCTTTTGTTGTTGCTGTTGTTTGTTTGTTTATTTGAGAATAACTGTTGTTTTTTTGTACAAAAATTAAACTAAGAAATGAGTACAAACGGTATTTTTTATCTCCCCTACCTCTACTAGTTAGCAACGTGCAGTCTTTTCTTGTACTTTTAATGAAAGAACCAAGTTTAAATGGCATTTTCCATCTCATGCACAGAAGACGCCATTCTTTTCCGCTCTAGCTAGGTAGGATGTCATATAATTAGAATGTGCGTATCTGTGTGTATGGGGGGGGGGGGGGGGGGGCAGGTTTCAATAAAACTGTAAGAGATAGTGTTAATAGAGCCTTTGTGGCACCTAAAATTGGATACAATGCGAGACAATGCACATAATCAGATATAGATTTTTTGTAGCCATCAACTACCCGGACATTTGAAGCATTCGGCAATAACCATTCCCGAACATGCCTTTATTTCAGACTTTATTATATTTCTTTTTTTTTCCCCAGAGATATGGTTTGGTAATTTTCAATACAAAACTTGGTTTATATAAAGTTTGAGTACTATTCTAAACTATTTAATTAACGACAATCAATGTAAACTATGCTTATTATTATTTTTTTCTTAATTCATTAAAAAAACTTTTGTGCAATTAGAACATTAATGACCGAAAAGAAGGGGGCGGTAAATATTTTTACTAGCGACTAGATTTTTTGTTGGCTACCAGATTTTATCAAATTTGTAAAGCCCTGGACATCACTGATAAATGAATAAAATCCGTGCAATTTAAAACCGAATGATGGTGTTTTACCAATCCAAACAAAATAAAGTATCCTGGATCTGGTTTTCGTTTCCCATTTAAGAAATGATAATAATAATTAATTAAAATATAGTAAAATGCTTAAGTGATACAAATAGAAACACAAAAGGCTTATAAAAACCTTTTAATGATCGACATATGTTTCAGCGCTCATAAGGCGCCATTTTCACGATATATAACAATAAACAAAAATATTCTCGCAAAATTTTGAAAATAAACTTGAAAACATAAAATAATAATGGGAGAAAACAATAAAAAAATAACAAACAATTTTGGGAATAATTAATTCACAGTTTCTAGTTTATTTACTCTGGCTAATTATTCTAAATATTTTATGAAAACGATACGTCTCAACAATATGTTTACAAAAAAGAAAAAGAAAAAGAAAAGAAAAGAAAAGAAAAGAAAAGAAAAGAAAAGAGAGAGATAAATTTTTTCACCATTTTCAAATGGACTAACTTTAAACAGAATGCAGTTTTGTGCAAAATGGAACATATAAATCTGAAGAGATAGTTGAATAGGAAGAGAAGTAATAATATTTTTTTAAGGAAATTTATATTGTTTGTAAAAGGTCCTACATCATATATATGTCAATTTAATGCAATTTTTAGAAATGTTTAGCAGAAAATGTAGTATTTATCAAACTTTTCGAATTAAAACAAAATTTTAAACCTTCCGCTGACATTGAAATTTTTAGAATGATGTTTGATTCCCTAAGGTAATTTTTATATCCATCTGCAAAAATATCTTTTTATGTCAAATGTATTTTATTATGCAGTTTTCAACGAAAATAAATAGCGGTCCTGTTTCACAATTCACTTTATATTCTTTTTCAGTAATATATATATATATATATATATATATATATATATATATATCAGCATATTTATGAAATCTTTGTTAAAATCCAATTTATAAGAAACTTTATGACATTCTAAGCATTTTTTTTTAAATTATTATTCTTTCTAAATCTATATTGAAAAATAAATTTTCTCAATTGTATCTACTTGTTTTTATATGAATTTATAAAATATTGTGTGATACATTGTCCTGTGAGCTTAAATTAAACATCAATAAGTACTTTATTTTATAGTTGAAACTAAATCTTAAAAGAATACGTTTAGAAATAAATAAATAACTGTCTTAAAATCTTCAATTTTTAGATTTGTAGAATTTTTAGATTTTATGCCAAATTTCAGCAAATTTAGAATAAAAATATTTTACACTGAAGCTCTCAAAAAAAAAAAAAAAATTAATTTTGCAAATAATTTTAACTTCTATTTCGGATGCATTTGCTGGCTTTATTTTTTAATTTTCAGCACATCCATATAGAAATATTTGTTCAAATTCAATTTATAAGCAACTTTATGGCCTGCTCTAAGCATTTCTATAATTTTACTGTTTCTAAATGTATGTTGTGAAACAATTCTTGTGTATTGTGACTACATGTTTCATTTGATTATATGTATGTGTAAAACACTGTGTGTGTGTGTTTTTTTTTTCCTGACAGCTTAAATTACCATCTATGAGTATAATATTTCACGATCATATATTTTTGTTTTATAATTTTAAATTAATCCAAATATACTGCTTAAATTCCAAATGTATTTATAACTTTACATGAAATGTTGCATTAAGAATTTAGTTATATTATATGACCAATGTTAATGACGTTAAATAACACTGCTAAAAGGTAACACCTATGTAATTAAAACACAAGACTGTATATTTGGTCATCTGCCTTCAGCTTTCTACTGAATCAATTTTTCTAACATTTTTTTAACGAAAGCTTTCGTTTGTAGATGTGCCCACACTAGATACTTTTTAAAATATTCACAGTTTTATATTTTAGTTCAAATTTTAAAAGTATTTTATGAAATTTCTTCAAAATGGTGGCAATTGGTTACTGCCATTGTTGCAGAGAAAACAGAAAATATGAAAAATATTCAGACGCGTGGCTTTTTAGACGTATTTGATAATTTACGCATTGAATTTCGGTCAAAATATTTAAATGCGTGTACTTTGTTTTTATAAGACAATAAAAATTCATATTGATATTTACTTTGATATTACAACAATATTTTGCTAAATACACTGCTAAAAAATAACATCTATATATTTAAAACACAAGACTGTAATTTTGGTAATCTGCCCTGAACTTTCTACTGAACCAATTTTTCTAATATTTTTTAAGGAAAGCTTTCGTTTGTAGATGTGCGCGCATTAGATACTTTTTAAAATATTCTCAGTTTTATATTTTAGTTTTAATTTTAAAAGTATTTTATGAAATTTCTTCAAAATGGTAGCAATTGCTTTACTGCCAATGTTGCAGAGAAAATATGAAAAATATTCAGACGCGTGGCTTTTTAGGCGTATTTGATAACAATTTACGAATTGAATTTCGGTCGAAATACTTAAACACGTGTACTTTGTTTTTATAAGATAATAAAAATTCGCATTTATATTTACTTTGATGTTATGACAATATTTTTTTTTGCGATTAGTTTATCTTTATTCGTTATAACTTTATTGATGCCCTTTTCCAATTACAATTAAAAAGAAAATATATTTTTAATTTCAAAATAAAGCATTTGTTTAAAAACAGGAAACTGCTACATTTTTTCTATAATTGCCGTCAAATGGAAACCATTTTGCAGTCCGCCAGTTCTGAAATTAAAGGCCAAATTTTAAAGAAGGCAATACTTTCACGTGTGAAACTAGTCGTTGGGGGCCACCGTAATAATTACCCATCATGGATACGCATAATGTAAAATATTAAAATAAAAATGTGTAAACTACTTATAAAATGCATTCCAATTCAAATAAAATCGTGGCTTGATGACGTCACAAACTTCAAAGGCTCGATTACTGAATTGCTTGAAAGAAACATCCTTATAACTCCAAAAATAATAATCCTCTTAACTAGCGGTTTATTGCATCTGATTAAGCGTCAAATTTTCAATTAAAATATATCTTTGAAGTGAAATTTGGATGAAATACAGGGTCATGAAATATCGAAGAGTGTGGAAAAAAAGATTCCAAATATCTCGGCAACTCATTATCCGATCGACTTCATGCTTTATGCAAAATTTATGTATTTTTATTGTCTTTTATATTCATTTCTTAAAATAAACAATTTCGAAATTTTTTATATACCTTTTATCAGAACGAATATTTCGAGAATCCGAAAAAAATAGTTACTGTTAATCGAGGTTATTGAAATGAAATAGGCTTCTTCCCATTATTACATACTAAATACATACCAAATTTCAAGTCTCTGTCTCAATTTTTTCGGGAGATAGAGCGTTTACAGACACACAGACGGACGGCAATTTTTTTTTTCTAAAAATATGTTTTTCGGAATCTCCAGTGTCTGAAACGTGTAAATCCGTCAAAAATTTTTTTTTCGATTTTCAAAACGATTACAAGACTTACCCTATACTACGTATGATGGGTAAGTAAAAGGAAAACACGTAACTGAAAACGCATATTTCAATTCAGAAAACTGACACGTTTTATTATTGTCTAAATGACATAATTTACAGCGGCTTTTCATTTCTCCTATACTGAGATTAGGGTCAAAGAACTCTTAAAAATCCCCCCCCCCCACACACCAAACTACAAAGAATCGCAGAAAGACGAAATGATTTTATCAATGAAACTGACATCATGTTTAAAAGAAAACAGGCATTTTCTTTCATAAAAACGAATTACTTAATTATTACGAATTATTAGAATTAGATTAATTAGAATAATTAGATTAATTAGAATAATTAGAACGAATTATTTAATTATTAAATTTCAATACAATTCTGTCGAAATTATTTTCAACAATTTGCATAGATTACAATAACGTTAAATAACAATTAAATGACAATTAAATAACAATTAAATTTCGTTAAATAACAATTTTCCCGAATTATTAGAATTAGATTAATTAGAATAATTAGATTAATTAGAATAATTAGAACGAATTATTTAATTATTAAATTTCAATACAATTCTGTCGAAATTATTTTCAACAATTTGCATAGATTACAATAACGTTAAATAACAATTAAATGACAATTAAATAACAATTAAATTTCGTTAAATAACAATTTTCCCGAATTATTAGAATTAGATTAATTAGAATAATTAGATTAATTAGAATAATTAGAACGAATTATTTAATTATTAAATTTCAATACAATTCTGTCGAAATTATTTTCAACAATTTGCATAGATTACAATAACGTTAAATAACAATTAAATGACAATTAAAAAACAATTAAATTTCGTTAAATAACAATTTTCACGAATTATTAGAATTAGATTAATTAGAATAATTAGATTAATTATAATAATTAGAATGAATTATTTAATTATTAAATTTCAATACAATTCTGTCGAAATTATTTTCAACAATTTGCATAGATTACAATAACGTTAAATAACAATTAAATGACAATTAAAAAACAATTAAATTTCGTTAAATAACAATTTGCAAGAATTATTAGAATTAGATTAATTAGAATAATTAGATTAATTAGAATAATTAGAACGAATTATTTAATTATTAAATTTCAATACAACTCTGTCGAAATTATTTTCAACAATTTGCATAGATTACAATAACGTTAAATAACAATTAAATGACAATTAAATAACAATTAAATTTCGTTAAATAACAATTTGCACGAATTATTAGAATTAGATTAATTAGAATAATTACATTAATTAGAATAATTAGAACGAATTATTTAACTATTAAATTTCAATACAATTCTGTCGAAATTATTTTCAACAATTTGCATAGATTACAATAACGTTAAATAACAATTAAATGACAATTAAATAACAATTAAATTTCGTTAAATAACAATTTGCAAGAATTATTAGAATTAGTTTAATTAGAATAATTAGATTAATTAGAATAATTAGATTAATTAGAATAATTAGAACGAATTATTTAATTATTAAATTTCAATACAATGCTATCGAAATTATTTTCAACAATTTCTAACTTTTCCCGGTACTGAGTTTGAAACCATAAGGCTAAACCTATACGAGGAAAATAAAAAGTCAGTGAAAAAGTTCGTCATTTTGACGTCAGTATAGTATTTTTTTCAGTTTTATAAATAAAAATGCATGTTTATGACTTTATTTTTCGCTGGTGAAAACGTTCCGTTGTTCTGCATTTAAGGTCCTTGATTTCGAAAAGTAGCAAAATGCTTCATCGTGCAAAATGACGCCATATTTAACAAGAAGCGAGCAATTTTAGTTGATAAAACTGAAATATTTACTACTAATGCAAGGACGTAAAATTGAAAAGTTATGACAATTTAAATTGCAAAAATGGTATTACAATAAAAAAAAAGTTTCAAGTAATAGTTGTTTTTGCAGTTAGATTAGCCAGTGAAATGCTGATATTTCATAGGAAGTGTTTATTATAAGTTCATTTAATAGTTCTTTAATAGCGACAAAGTCTTAATTCTTTCACTATGTACTTTTCTACCGTCTTCAAAAGAAAAAAAGGACTGTCATCCCTGTTATGGAAAGGGAACGAAGGAATAATACAAAGAAATTATCAATTGAAAACATTAAAAATCTGCGTCATCTGCAGGTTTTACACACTGCAAAAAAAAAAAATGTTGATTTTACAGTATAATACTGGCATCCCAGCAGCCAGTATTATACCGTATAATTAACAGTAATAAACAGAAAAAATAAGCAGTAATACGCTGCCACGCATGCGTGGTAGCGCAAGCGCTTTTTTTTCCAGTCTATTATAATTGTAAAATAACTTCTCAATTTTTCCGTAAAAATTGATTAGCTTAAAACAATAGTTGTGTTTCAGTAGATATGAATTTGAAATGAGCAATGATTAAAGGGGAAAATTTTATTAAGTTTTACTACGTCGAATTTTGACAGATTCCACCTCTTTCAACTTAAAACGAAATGGTGGCATTGAATCAAATTAAATTAAATTAAATAGATTAGATTTTGTTTTGAAATTTACATTAATAAATAATAATAACTAACTCAGAATTTCTAGTTCTGATAAGAAATTAAATAAAAAGTTTTATGAACAGAATAAATCTCAACATTATGTTCATACATTTCTATTTTCCTTTTAAAGAAAAGAATGCTTTTCAAAAAGAATGCCGTTTTCACTACCACGAATTTTGACCGATTCCACCTCATTCAATTTAAAACGAAATGGTGGCATTGTATCAAAGCAAATTTAATTAAATAGATTGGATTTCGTTTTGAAATTTACATTAATAAATAATAATAACTAACTCAGAATTTCTAGTTCAGATAAGAAATTAAATCAAAAGTTTTATGAACATGATAAATCTCAACATTATGTTCATACATTTTTTTTACTTTTAAAGAAAAGAATGCTTTTCGAAAAGAATGCCTTTGAAAGTTGAATCAAAAAGTAAAAATAAGTCTCCAGGTATATTTGTGTACGTAATAATTTTCTATCCAGTTTAAGACAATTTACAGAAATTTTCACTCCATATGTAAATACGTGCAGTTTTTATCAAACATTTCCGAAATAAAACTAAATTTTATATCTACCGCTAAACAGGGGCACTATTTTGTGGAAGATGGGGGAAGTCCTCCCTACTAATGAATCTGATATGTTAGAATTTATCTATCATCACAGATCAGATTAATAAGCATCAGAAATTCCACAAAAGCTTAAATAAATTGTCGGATTCAACGAAAATGAAAACCTTAGCATTTGAAATATTCTTAAACTTTAAAGACATGGGCGGCGTGAAAAAACACAGTTGTGAATTCTAAAATAACTAGCTGATAAGTCCGGCGTTGCCTGGAAAACAATAACTTTCTTTTTCAGTTTCGATAAAAATAGTAATTTTCGGCGCGCATTCTGTTCTAAACAAACCTCTTTCCAAACGAAATTTCGGCACTCGTCCCCACTGCCTACTACAATATAACAGGAAGCGTGCTACGTGCGCGCTGCAATATTTTTTAATTTCAACTTCTACAGCTAGAGGGCGTGAAATAATCTTACGTAGTAATCTATAAGGTAAAGCCAGGAGAGATTGAGCACATAGAGATTAGGGTGGAAGAAGTAGAGTGAACGAGCAGCGACTCCAGGTAGTTGTACAACAGCAGTAGTGGAGTGTCTACTTGAAAGTGCACGTTGATTGTTTTGAGTGTCTAAGATAAAGCATTGCTATTTTGTTTTGTTTTCCGAAAGTAAGTGCTTGAATTTTCATAGCTATTCATAATAATTGCTATACAATGTCATTTTTAATTTAAACGATCTCTCATAAGCTACTAATCGAGACTAACAATGTGAACATCAACGATTCGTTATAGTAGCGGCCAGCGGCCATGTTTAAATAAAAGGCTGCGCAATCTCTCCTACCGAAATTGGAGAGTTTGCGCATCTGCTACTTAGAAAAGATGGCGAATTGTTCCTATTAGTTTCCATGCTAGGAGAAATTACTCAGCTTATTGGTAAATTTGTTTAAAAAAATGAAAAATATAAATGGACTAATTTTAAGTTAAACGTGTTATCAAGTACAGTCTGTGACGACTGAAGGAAATTATGGCCTAGCCTGCCTTGTGAGTTGCTGGCCTGGAGTTGTCCAGTTTTGTCCATGACTTTTCCGCCTAGCTTCGGAGGTGGATCGCCGTGTAATCGAGTCGAAAGAACTTTTTCGATAGGCAAAGAGACTGTGAGAGATGTTGGTCGGCGAATAAAGAGAAGTGAACCGAAAAAGCTGGGAGATGCAGAGAGAGTTGGACGGACGATGTTAAAAAGAAAAGTGTGATATATATATATTTTTTAAAGTATGAAATTTTGGTGCGCTGAGTCTTGCAGAGGATGGTAGTGGTTTTAGATGTTTTTAAATTGTTCAGTTTTTTTAACTTGTGTATCAACGCTGCCTAAATAAAGTGCTAGATGTTAATCATCGCCTTGGATCACGGGATTTCGTCAACTCATTACAGTCTAAGAAGTTTTAATGGAGGTTCCACCGAGATTAGTGTTTGTGCATGTGAAACCAGAAGGGTTTTTTTTTTTTTATATTTCTCCCTTTTATCCATCGCAGCATGCCTTTGGTTTTAGTGGTTTTATTTGATTATATTTAAGTAGTTTATATTTGGGTTTTGTGTTAAACTGGTGAATTGAAATATTGTATGTATATAGTGTAAACCAAACTGGTTAAAGTTCTTAAACTGAGTATAAGATAGTATATTGCAACACCAAACTGGTGAATTGAATTATTGTATGTATATAGTGTAAACCAAACTGGTTAAAGTTCTTCAACTGAGTATAAGATGATATATTGCTACACCAAACTGGTGAATTGAATTATTGTATGTATATAGTGTAAACCAAACTGATTAAAGTTCTTAAACTGAGTATAAGATAGTATATTGCAACACCAAACTGGTTAAAGTTCTTAAACTGGGTATAAGACAGTATATTGCTACACCAAAGTGGTGAATTGAATTATTGTAGGTATGTAGTGTAAACCAAACTGGTTGAAGTTCTTGAACCGAGTATAAGACAGCATATTGCTATACCAAACTGGTGAATTGAATTATGGAATGTATATAGTGTCAAAGCCAAACTGGTTTAAATTCTTAAACTAAGAATAGAGGTTGAAATAAGGATAGAGAGTTGGTGATTTTAGAAATTGAAAACTTGTTTAAAAGTCTGGTATTGGTAACATTTATGCAGTATTTTGAAAGTAAAGTGATATTGTAATTTTGCATTTAATGTGTTTGGTTTAAACCTTGAAACTTGAATTTAAAATTAATTTTTAGAAGTTGGAACTTTGAGTTTTGGAAATTTATCTGATTTTAAATTGATGGTGTAGATTTAGGAGAAGTAATGTAATATTGCTGTTTGAAATTTATGTTGTCCAGTTATGTCATGATCTATACTTGTAAGTGTATAAAAATAATTTATAGATGTGTTGAACTGTTTTGAAAATTTAATAGAAAGATATTGTGGGGAATATATTTAGTTACTGAGTTAGTAAAATTCATTCCATTGAATAAATAAGTTGAAAGTATCAAATTAAATTTAGTTAGTTGATTGGGTGTCTGCGGCTCTGAGTAAGTGTCTGAACTACGCACTAGAGTGCTTAAATTGAACTTTGAGATGGCGTATTTTGGAAGAGGCCGAAAGGAGAACATGAGAGTTCTTGCAGTGGAATTGGGAGAGGTGGTTGATGATGACATGAGAATAATTGATTTGCGTAACTTAATTATGAAAAGTTATAATTATGAGGAAGAGTTTGTAAAGGAAATGTTTATGTCAGTTGTAAATGAGAGAATAGGGCGAGAAGAGGCAGAGGAGAAGGAGAGAGTGAAGAAGGAGAGAGAGAGGGTAGAAAAGGAAAGGTCGGAGGAAAGAAGTTTTCAATTGGAAAAACAGAGATTGGAATTGAAATTGAGGGAGAGCAAGAGTCCTGCGATTCGGTTAAATCTAGTATGAGTTCTGAATCGAGAGTGGAGATCCAGAAATTGATGCCGAAATTCGATGCGAAAGAGGATGATATTAGTTTATTTTTGGAACTTTTTGAACGACAAGCGAGGGTTCTTAAGATTTCCCCTGAAAAGTGGGTTACTCAATTAATTGGTGTTTTGCCATCTGAAATATCTCAATTGATAGCTCGTGAACCTGTGGAAAATGCTAGTGAATATAAGTATGTTAATACATTGTTGTTGCAACGTTTTAAATTGAGTCCAGAAAAGTTTCGTCAGAACTTTGTGAAAACTCAAAAATCACCCGATGGCACTTGGTATGATTTTTACTTTGAAATAAAAAATTATCTAGAGGGTTGGTTGAATGGTTTGAAGATAGAGACGTATGATCAATCAAAAGATTTGATGATTGTGGATCAAATAAAAAAGAGGGTACCGTCTGAATTTAAGGAGAGTTTTTTGGATCAATGGACAACTATAATTTCGCCAGTTGATTTTGTGACTAAGATTGAAGAGTTTGAAGATGTAAGAGGGTGTGTTCGAAATAAAGCTTCGATGAGTTATAAGGATCGAAATGAGAAAAAATCATGGCAACCGAGATTCCGGAGGGGAAATAGCCAGAGAAATGAAACTACACAGGATGTAGGGGGAAAAGAAAATTACTTTAAAGGTAGAAAACCTAATGCTAATTTTGATAAAAGGAAACTTGATCCTAATTTTGATAGAAGGAAACCTGATTTTAATTTTGATAGAAGAAAACCTGAGCCTAATTTTGAGAGAAGGAAACAGTTCCGTTGTTACGAATGTGGGGATTCAACGCACTTCAGACCTGATTGTCCCAGGCTTAAAACTAGAAATGGTTTGGGAGCTGTGTATCATGTAAAAAATGAAGTTGATGAGGACTTATTGGCACAATATACGATTTCGGGAACGATTAATGGGACTGGTGTTCCTATTCTACGAGACACTGGAGCAACGGTCGATGTGGTGTGTCAAAAATATGTTTCACCTGAGAGTATGACGGGAGAATATGTGTGGGTGCAGCATCTCTTGAACCAGCAGATGTCGTGTTTGCCGATGGCCGAGATCGAGATTGATTTTGAACTGGGCCATGTTACCACTAAAGCAGCGGTTCTTGGAATTGAATTGGATCAGGGGAGATATATCCTTGGAAATAAAACAGCCTCATTATTAAAAGAGATTTAGGATGACTGTGGGAGAGAGAAAGAAATTGTGAGTGCTGTATTGACACGAGCGCAGAGGCGGATACAGCTTAGAGGAGGAGCTAGTGAATGGCCGGGAAGAGAGATTGGAACTGACTGAAAAGTTGAGGGAGGAGAGAGACGAGTGTTCTGGTGCAGCTTGTGAACTTTTGTCGAAGGTAGTGGAAACTGAAGCCATTCTTGATTTGGTAAAAGTGGATTCGAATAAAATTGCTGAAGAGCAACAGAAGAGTGAAGAATTGGTTTCATTGGTTACATTGGCCAAAAAGATTGAAGCAGAATCCAAGGAAGTTGGAGTGGTTGAAGAAAAATTATTGGTTAAGAGGAAAGTTGATAAGATGGAAAAAGAGGTGGATTTGTTTGGGGATCCTGATCAAACTGAACAAATATTACTAGACATTGCTCATTTGTTTAAAAATGTTCCTGTGAATGGCGGAAGAATATGTGGCATGGAAAATATTGCTAAGGTAAATGAAAAAGAGAGTGCGAGTGAAGAAACTCTTAATAACGATTTGAGAGTTTTGGACTTTACTTTAGTTGAAAATCAGTCATTGGCTGAGAAACTTTGTGAATCTTTTAAAGTTGAAACTGATAATGTTGCAAAAGAGAGAGAGGAGCTTGAATTATCTAGATTTGAAGAGGAGGAAGGTGAAAAAGTGAAAATGATGAAAGAGGGAAGCGAAACGCAGGAAATGTTAAGCTTAAAGCAGATTAATGGAACTGATGAGTCAAACATTGAAGAAGATATAGAACTATTCAAGGTATCGCAAGTTAGAAATTCTGTAAATTTTGATGAAGTTGGTAACGAGACTAATTTTGAATTCAATGTTGGACTTTCTCAAACTGATGTTAATGAATTCTGGGGAGATGGTTGTCCTTTTGGTTTGGAAAATAAGGACAATTCAGAAATAGATGATGAGGTTCCGAAAGAGGAGAATTTTAATCCTAATGGAGATGATTTATGTGAAGATCATGAATTTGAAAGTAATGATGAGATAAAGAGTGAGATTGCTGAAATGACTGAGGAAATTGTGGGAGGTTATCAAAACTCTATTATGGCTGATTTAGTAAATGAGGCGAAAGATGAAATTGATGGAAAGATTGATAAAGAGAATTATGCTAGGATCTAATTTGAAGAGGAGGAAGGTGAACAAATGAAAATGATGAAAGAGGGAAGCGAAACGCAGGAAATGTTAAGCTTAAAGCAGATTAATGGAACTGATGAGTCAAACATTGAAGAAGATATAGAACTATTCAAGGTATCGCAAGTTAGAAATTCTGTAAATTTTGATGAAGTTGGTAACGAGACTAATTTTGAATTCAATGTTGGACTTTCTCAAACTGATGTCAATGAATTCTGGGGAGATGGTTGTCCTTTTGGTTTGGAAAATAAGGACAATTCAGAAATAGATGATGAGGTTCCGAAAGAGGAGAATTTTAATCCTAATGGAGATGATTTATGTGAAGATCATGAATTTGAAAGTAATGATGAGATAAAGAGTGAGATTGCTGAAATGACTGAGGAAATTGTGGAAGGTTATCAAAACCCTATTATGGCTGATTTAGTAAATGAGGCGAAAAATGAAATTGATGGAAAGATTGATAAAGAGAATTATGCTAATGAACAAAATGATGGAAATCTTGAACCTGATTTGTGGGTTGAAAGATGTGAGGAAAGTGTGGCAGCGAAAAGAAATACTGAGGTAAACTTACCTAACATAGGAAACGCATATAATCAATGCGCATCAAAAGATGAAAATCTTCGTAAAACAGAAAATGGAATCACCGGTGGAGTGGTCAAGAAAGATGCGGGTAGAAATGGGAGCTATGCTGATGATAAGAAATGTTGCAGAATGGGTCACAAAGAGATGGAGCGAAAAGTAGTGGTAAAATTAAGGAAAAATAAAATGATGAAGAATAATAAGAAAAGAAGGAAGAGATCACCTGCCGAGTTAAAGGTGCATGCTGTTAGGGAGTTCCTGAGAGAAATTTTGCTGCAAATTGATGCATCGGATACTAGTCTGGATATAGTTTTGGCGCAGATTAGCGATCAAGGGGAGAAGAATCCTATTTTGTACATTAGAGGGAAGCTAAAGCAATCAGAGCAGAGATATTGTACCACTGAAAAGGAGTGTGCCGCTATTGTATATGCAGTGAAGAAATTAAGGTGCTATTTGGATGGTCATTTGCCATTTGCGATACAAAACTGATTACAACCTTTGGTGTGGCTTAAAACTCATGCGGGATCTAATTAGAGACTTTTACGAAGGGCCCTGGCATTACAACAGTTCAATTATAGGATTGAGCATAAAAGAGGAAAAGATCACTGTAATGCAGACACTCTGAGCCGGCACCCATACACTGAGTATTATTTATTGGGTTTATAAATTCTATATAGTAAAATGGTATTATTTGTGTGAAAAAAAAGTGTATATTTTCATGTTTAGATATTGTCTGTATTGGAATAAGAGGAAAAGATACGGAAATAGCTTTTGAAATGTTAAATTATGATTTAGAATTTTGGTTGCAAATTTATAGATATTTTTTGAAATTGTGTTAATTCATATGAAAAGTTGTTTCATTTGGTAGAGAGAAAATGTCATATATTTATTTGGTTTTGTATCATGTTAAACTTATATAAAAGAAAAAAAATCTGTTAATTGTATTGGTATTTGTGTAAAATTGCATTGGTTGTAATTTTGTAGAGAAGTTGTGGAAAAATTTGGTGTATATTTAAATTGTAGTAAATTTGTGTAAATTTTGGATCATATGAATTTTGTTAGTAAGAGGTTAAAATTTAGGAATTTTAGTTAAGGTGGCACATTGCTGTGATGGATTAGGAAGGCGGGAGAGATGGCATGTATGTGACAACGTAACAGGTTAATCCTGAACATTATGAATTAAAGAAAAAAACATTTGGTGTTGAATGGAACTTGTCACAAATTTAAATTTTCGTCAAGGACCCCGTTTGGACATGTCCAAAATTTGGAGGGGGGAGGAGTCTGTGACGACTGAAGGAAATTATGGCCTAGCCTGCCTTGTGAGTTGCTGGCCTGGAGTTGTCCAGTTTTGTCCATGACTTTTCCGCCTAGCTTCGGAGGTGGATCGCCGTGTAATCGAGTCGAAAGAACTTTTTCGATAGGCAAAGAGACTGTGAGAGATGTTGGTCGGCGAATAAAGTGAAGTGAACCGAAAAAGCTGGGAGATGCAGAGAGAGTTGGACGGACGATGTTAAAAAGAAAAGTGTGATATATATATATTTTTTAAAGTATGAAATTTTGGTGCGCTGAGTCTTGCAGAGGATGGTAGTGGTTTTAGATGTTTTTAAATTGTTCAGTTTTTTTAACTTGTGTATCAACGCTGCCTAAATAAAATGCTAGATGTTAATCATAGCCTTGGATCACTGGATTTCGTCAACTCATTACACTTAATATTATTTTGTAATCTTATCTGGAATTGCTTTTTCTGATTCTTTAATTTTATATCTTTTAATTAAATTTTTTTAATCGTTTTTAAAAGTATTTCATTTTTCTGATTCTTTAATCATTAGATAGAAATATTCACTCCTAATACAATAATATTTGTTCACATAAACCTTACAACAATGTCATTTAAGTGTATTTATTATTGTTAACAATTTAATTGTAGTTATTATTAGTAACAATCTCTCCTACCCATGTGCGCAATCACACCAACCCTGTAAATGCAGATTGCGCAAAATAAGTTTCTTGGTTTTATTACAACTGTTCTATTAAATTGCAACATAGAAACAAAATAGCAATGGAAATGCATAAAAAACAAATGAAGTAAAAGTTATTCATGGATAGTTTAGCAAAAAATTAATATTTAGATTTTTTATTGTTATTCTTTTGAATTATGCGCAGACTCTCCTAGCTTTACCTTATCTTAATTAGTTTGTGTTAAGTTGAATGAAACAATATTCCAAACATTTTTTAGAAAACTTTGGTTGAAATATGAAAATGTCCTAGGTCGACCATTTTCAACCCCCCTATTTCTCACACCCCCACAGCTACCGACATGCAGCCACCATAGTGCACGATGGAAGGCTCGAGTCTACTACCACACATAAACACCAGTGGTCTGTGCTGAGTAGTTGTGTCTGCAGAGAAAATATAGGGACACACACTAGAGATGAGACGGGCTCAGCCCGAGACCGAAAGCCCGAGCCCGAGCCCGGTCCCGACACGGGCTCGGGCTCGATTTTTATACCAGCCTTCGGGCCCGAGCGGGGTCGGGCTCATTCCTTCTGAAACTGACAATTTTATTTATTCTCATATAGAAAAAATAAAAATAACTTTTTCCCCTAAAAAATTACGTATTCCATTTCAAGTAATTTTAATGTTTTTTGAGCCGAATGAATAGAAGGGGAAACAGAAATCTTATTTTTCTTTTCTTGTATTAGAATGTTACTTTAAAAGAAAATTTATGATATTTTCGAAGTGACTGACGACTGGGTGATATGGCGCCAATGCGAAGTGGCGCCAATAATATTTTATTTTATATTTAAGGAGTTCGATTGCGAGATGAATATTTTTTTTTTCGTTTTCAGTCAATCAGCTTCAGTTTAGGTGCTCTGCTCTGCACATTTACGAAGTCACTTTCATACGTAAGTAGATATAATTGTCATGTATCGTTCCGATATAAAGCAATTGAAGAGTGTTTCAACCTTTTCTATAAAAGCACAGGGTACGATAACGGTCCGATAACGGTGTCAAATTTTTAATTTAAGCTGATTTTCAGGAGCACGAAATATTGTTTTAATTCAAGCATCAATTGTAAGTAACGAAATACACCTTTTATAGGAAATAGAAAACGTTCGATTTTTCGGCATAGAAATAGTAATTTCTGCAAATTTCAATCATTTATTTATAAAACGCACTTCGTTAAAGTGTCCATCAGATTTGCTTTTTGGGAGAGAAAAATATTTACATCCTTTTAAGGAAAGGAAGTATATTTTATTTGATACCAAACTTCTCTTTTGATAAGATAGAATGTAAATTTCCATAAAATTAATTATGTGCACGGGATGAACAGTTATTTTCGCGTACGAACTTTTAAAAAATGAGATATTACTTTTAACACAATTTGTAAATATTATGCAATTTTTTTCGGTATCGGGCTCGGGCGAGCTCAAGCTCTAATGACACAAGAAGTTTCGGGCTCGGACGGGCTTGGATTTAAAATCATCGGGCCGGGCCCGGGCTCGGAAAAGAGAGCCCGAACTCATCTCTAACACACACGTCTATGTTCTAAATATGAAAATGCCCTAGGTCGACTACTTTCAAACTCCCTATCTCCCATACCCGCAAAGCTACCGACAGCTACCGACATGCAACCACCTTAGTGCACGATGGAAGAATCGAGGCTACTGCAATGCACACACAAACACACCAGTGGTCTGCGCTAGGTAGTTGTGGCTGCAAAGCGAAATATAGGGGGGGGGGGACACGTCTTATCATATATTCTAATACGAACCAATTTTGTGTGTGTGTGCGTGGTTATGCAAATTTTATCTTAAAAACGGCTCTAACGATTTTGACGAAATTTTGTATCCTACCGTTTTGGGGCACCAGAAAACCATTGTGCTAAGTCACATGTTCGAGAAAATTCGATTAGTGGGTCACCATGGGTCAGGATCAAGCTAATTGTATCTAAAAAACGGTTCAACCGATTTTGACTAAATTTTGTATCCTGCCATTTTCGAGAACGAGAACACTATTGGGCTGAGCCACATGCTCGAGAACTTTCTATTAGTGGGTCATTTTTGGGCCAAGGCAGGTCAAGTTAATTTTATCTAAAAAATGGCTCTAACGATTTTGATTAAATTTTGTATCCTACGAGTTTCGGGCACGATAAAATCATTGGGCTAGGTCACATGTACGAAAAAATTCGTTTAGTGGGTTATTTTTGGGGTGACTGTGGATCAAGCTAATTTTATCTATAAAGCGCCTATGACTATTTAAACTAAATTTTGCATCCTAGGGTTTTCGAGCACGAGAAGACTGTTTGGCTAGGTCACACGTGGAGAAAATTCGATTGAGAATTTGAACTAAATTTAGTATTCTACAGTTTTAGGGAACGAGAAGACTCTTGTGCTAGGCCACATGTACCAGAAAATTCGATTCATGGGTCATTTTAGTTATGGATCATTATGGGTCAAGCTATTTTTATTTTAAAAACGTCTCAGACTACTTGAACTAAATTTAGTGTCATACGGTTTTGGGGCACGAGAAAATCAGTGGGCTAGGTCACATGCTCGAGAAAATCCCATTAGTTGTTCATTTTTAGGTCACTGTGAGTCAAGATATTTTTATCTAAAAAAACAGCTCAGACTATTTTGATTAAATTTTACATTCTATGGGTTTCGGGCATTAGAAGGGCTTGCTCACATGTTCGAGAAATTTTGATTAGTGGGTCATTTTGGTCATGGATTTTTGGTCATATTTGAGCTCAAAGCTAATTTTGACCGATCATAGCTCGGTCTTCCCTGCTCGTGTATATATTACACGTTTATTTATATTATATATATATATATATATATATATATATATATGAATTTTCGTGTATAAGTCGAACCAGATTTCTGGTAGTATGTTGAAAAATGATTTGTAATCAAGGATAAAAAAATTAATAAATTTTCATTAAATTGGTAAAATGTTTTTTTTTCAACATTTTAAACCTGTAACTCAACATTTTAAAACTGTATAATTATGTCAAACTGAAGAAGCTTAAATTATTTTGAAACCTATTCACATTAATTTAAAGATACATAAAAAGAAGAAAATCTTTGAAAAATCTATTCAATACTTACAAGGGTGAGCAACTTCTTAGACTGCTAAAATACAGTACCTCCTTTGTTTGTAAAACTTTTAGGAGAGAAATCTAGAAAAATTCTTAAGTTGAACTCTTTTTAAAAAGGGGATTAAAATGTTGAAAGGAATGCCCCTGTATTGAAGGGAATTCTATCACAAGAGAAAATGGGTGCAGAACAATTACAGAGACTTATTATCTAATACTCTGTATTAGAACAGGTCTAATATCCTTGATAATTCATGTAGCAGAGCTTTACAAATAGTGCCCTGGAAGACATCTGAAGGAAAGCTAAGTGTTGAGTTCAAAACAAATCAAGAATGATTTGTTTGGTGACTACAGTTCTTTATTCAAAATAAACTTAATCTTCATTTAAAACTGTTAAAAAAAACACATTCAGATTTATTTTCATTCAGAGCAAACTTGTGGATAAAACAGAGCCTTGTAATTGAAAAATATCTTAGTTAAGCATAACTTGACAGACTAAAACGGAGTTTTAAAACAGTCTATTTAAATAAAACTAACTCATAAGAACAACTTAAACTTTCTGTTAAATTATAACTAAAACTTATTTAAAAACATTGTAAAATTAAACCATACTACTGTAAACTCAAGTTAATCCAAAACTAATTCAGTTCAGAACCAAAAGAAAAAGGTTACAGAAGCGAAGCGAAGCCTCTGCTTCAAAACGTTGAAAGCATTTATACTATCTGAAATACGAAATGAGGAGATTCCACTTTGGCAAAAGGGTATGTTCCGCAGCAGTCGATTATGGAACAACCAACGCCATCTATAATATGCTTTAAATAAAACTGAAGATTTTAAACATCGAAATTAGAACGAGAGCTATTAAACCAAAATAAGTTTTAAACCCAGTTTAGCAGTTTAGCCATCAGCGACAAGTGAAAACCGGCTGATTAGATAAAAATTATTGTTGAGCTTTTTTTGTGCATCACAGGGAAATGACCATTGTCCATCATGTACGCTAATGGCGCCCGGTGCATGTAAAATCCGTCGTGGGTGTAAAGTCCTCCAAGTTACCCGTGAATTACACCTCTGGGGGTGCCTAGTCAGGTGAAGGTCTCGTCACCAGATCAAGGTTCTAAATTACGAGACAAACTCGAGTAGCGATGGCATGACATATGGATGAGCGATACAGCGAGGAAGTAGCAAATATCCCAACATCTCACATCCGTCGAGGCATGGCTTTGCTACGATGCGCAGTGCTGAACCGTCTCATCCAAAATCAATTAGCAACCGGCCAACTAAGAAAAAGCAATTAAAGCAACAACACGCACTGAAGCCACGTCGGCCTATAGATTTAACAAACACATCTTCGCCAAGCGGAGAGCAGGCGAATCCTCGCCCCGTTTCCAGGTATCAACCCGTTAAGCTAGGCGAAAGCCTGGCAAGTAAGGGCCTGGTCAGCGTTCTAAAAAAATGACCATTGTTCGCTTTTATCTCTCTTTTCAACCTAGACCCGGTGACTCCTTTATTTCACTCTTTTTTTTCCCACTAATTTGTATATAAGTCGACTCACCATTTTTAACACCTAAATTTTGTTTTAAAATCTTTGACTTATATACGAGTATATACGGTAAATCTTTTTTTTTTTTTTTTTTTTTTTTTTTTTTAAATGTTTATTACATTTATACTAATACTGGGCATTGCATTAAACAACGATAAGGGAAAAAAAATTCCCCTCCCTCAAAGAATATCTCACCCCTCACCCACACACACACACACTCATAAGAAATTTTTGAAATGTCATCCCTGCCGTTTTAGAATGCTGCCTGATTCCCAAAAGTAATTTATACTGATATGCAGTGTTAGCTTTTATGTCAAATTTCAGCAAATTTAGAATAAACGTATTTCACTTTCCAGGTTTCAACTAAAATAAATAGCACTTCTATTTTGCAAAGCGTTTTAACTGCTATTTCCAATATATTTGAAAAAATATTTCGAAAATTTTAGCACATTTATATGGAAATATTTGTTAAAATTCAATTTATAAGCAACTTTATGACCTGTTCTAAGCATTTCAAAAATTTTACTTTTTCAAATTGTATATTTTGAAATCAATTTTCAGTATTGTATCTAGTTGTTTTCTTTTTGCCGTATGTGTGTAAAATATTGTGTGTGGCGTATTTCTTTAAGGTCTTAATTTAGATATCGATAAGTGTTGTATTAAAAAATAATAATAATAATAATCTATAATTTTATATATTTTTTTATTTATTGTAATAATACAAAAAAGGGAAATTTTTAAAAAGAAATTTGTATTCATTAAAAGATTTAAAATATTTAAATAAAAATACTGATTTTTTTTTTTTTGCAATATTTGCAATATTTTATGAGGAATTAATTTTGATGATATAAAAATATTTTTTTTCTTTTAAATCTCGCGCATTTTTAACAAAAATAGCTTTAATTCGTTCCAACATACGTAATGTAGCTATAAAAATATGCCTAGTTTTTCAGCACAGGAAACAATATTAATTAATACCATATAACTAATTACATTTTTCAGCAGAGATGAAATTACGTAGAAAATTAGAAAATTAATGAATATAACAAAGTATGTGAAATATCACTTAAAACACAGCGTACAGCCAACAGAATGAAAAAATGTCCAGACCGGGAATCGAACCAGGAACATTTGGTATCACGCACCAATGCTCTTCCATTTGAGCTCTCAGAACGACATCCAGTCTACCATTTCTCAATCTTGTGTGTTGCTGCAGAAGTACATCTTGTACTGTAAAGGTCAACATATAACAGTGAGAAATACTAGACTGGATGTCGTACGGATAACTCAAGTGGTAGAGCATTGGTGCGTGATGCCAAAAGTTCCGGGTTCGATCCCCTGTCTGGAAATATTTTTTTTTTCACTCTGTTAGTTGCACGCTGTGTAATAAGTGATAATTCACATACTTTGTTATATTCATGAATAATTTAACTATGTTTATTATGAATCATGCAATACGCTATACTAAGGTAACTTGGGGTGAGATACCGTACTGGACAAGATGCCGTGTCACGTGGTTTTCCTATGCGCCGGCGCTGTAGGGAAACGCCACTCAGTCGTGTGGAAGAGGATTCCCTACTGATACTTTAATTCCAGTTTCGTTGTTTTATTTAAATTTTAAATAGTGATTTTCTATTGCTATTTCGTCTTAACACCTTTGGTAAGTGTTCAAAATTTTTTACGCTCTTTCTTTATGTAATTCGTATGCAAATGGCCGTCTTACCCCAAGATTAGGGTAAGATCCCGAAATGCAAGCTTTTACAAAAGAAAAATTTGTATGCTTTCTGTGATATTTCTAAAATGAAATAAATTTTCAAATCATACATAAATGTATGAACTTTAACAAGAAATTAATAAATAACAAATAAAAACAACAGGATATTTTATATATAAAAAAATATATAAATCAAAAACTACGGCATCTTTACCCAATCTACCCTATAATTATTTTTGCCATCCGACGCTTTTTAATGATAATTATACCTGAAAAAGCCTCTTTATTGATATAACATTACAAAACTTTCAGCTGTTATATATATACATATTTTTAATCATAATAAATTTAAATAAGTAGAATTTTCGTTTTTATATTATATTTGAATCCATTTACAATCGTTTAATTTAAAAAAAAAAAGTAATTCTGTTTTTAAATAGTTTTAACTACTTTAAACTAACACCTAAAAGCGCAGAAATGTCCAATTAATCTTCTCCATACGCCAATACTAGGATTAAACTGTATGTCTAGGAAAGCTATTGACATATATCTCGTTACAAGCGTCCACTGATGAGTATATTTAATTAGAAATTAACTCCCAAACTAATACACAACTGTTGTGGTTCTTCGGTAATTAACTTCTACCACATTAACACCCGTTCATTGTCGCCTCACATACATTCTCTTGATACCTTTTAGCATGATAGCCCTTTCCTCTATAGCTCAATATATTTCTGGAGTCGTAATGGTGCAGGGTAAGTGAAGCAGTAGTTCATTATTTGTAATAGCATTACGTAATAGGGAGGCTACTGCTTTCAAACTAGGAGATGGCAGGGGTCGATAAGGCGTATCGGACTCAGTGTCAATTATGATTTGTCACTCTATATACTGTATTGTGGCATGTTCCGCCTACTTTCGCGATTAGCCATAGTAACATTTCCCGGAAAGCTCTGAATAAATGAAAGCTTGTTAACTCTGAAGATAACAAGAATTTGCGATGAGGGATAAACTGTCTTTTTGAAAGGGGTTTTATTTTGGCAAGGGGGGGGGGGGGGGAATTTTCTATTTTTAATAATTTACATCGAAAATATGCGTTACTCATAGATAGGTGGCATTTTAAAAGTTGTAATTCAGGTACTGCAATTTTACTTTTCTGTTTCATTTGCAATACATATTTACAGTTGAACCCAATTAATATGAAAAGCGAGATAATTATACAAGTCCGCGTTAAGATGCTAAAAATATTAAAAACACACATAAATAAACTAATTACAACTATTAATTGCTTTAATTATCTCAATGCTAAAATCAACGTAATATCATAATTTTTCGTCTAACATTGCAAAAGTCACTGCAATTTTCGAGCTATTCATTTCACATATGTTTTTCATTTTTACTGTGCAATAAGAGACAAGAAAGGGCTAGTTAATATGGTCCAGAGCCCTGATTTAAAGAAAGAAACAAAAAAAGGTTTATTTCTAAGCTCCTGCCTTTCCATGGCTCAGTTGTAAACCTTACAAAGGGGCAGTCTTTGAAACGTAGTTATGTCTCTCCTTTTTTTTACATTCTTTCAATAACTCAGGACAGGTAATGGGGAGAGGTCACCTTCAAGGATGAAATTTTGTCATGTTAAACTGATAGATTGCTACATTTTGACAGACAGTTGTAACGTTGAAATATTATCGCTGAAAGAGCAGTGTTCGATAATAAAGGGATTTGTTTCCTAAGTTCTACCCTTTTATATGTCGAAAACACGTTGAAATGACCTAATGCTTTGTTAGTATTATGATGTATGGACTACTTTGACTTATAAGAGTAGGCGAAGTTTCAATTGGGAACGTAGTTTCTATCCATTAACAGTCAATGTGCGTAAAAGGGATCAAGTCTGTCTTTCTTTAACATTCGATAAATGAGTGTGAAAACCTCGGAACGTGTGAAATTTCTCTTCGTTTCAATATTTATGGAAATTTCTGCATCTGGTCAATCTGTATAGCAGTATTTAAGCACTGGCACACGTGAAATTGAGTGAAATAATTAGTGAAATAATTAAGTGAAATAATTGAGTGAAATAATTAAGTGAAATTTTGGATCAAGTTATTTCCCATTGTGGCCTTTTGAGATCTGTCTAGTTGACTCAACTATTCTGCATTAGAGAAGGAGTGTCGTCCGTTGGTAAGAGTAGATTTACCTTATTTTTGTGCTAATTCAATAAAAGAGTTTGACGCTCACAGAGTGCCGATTTCAGAACTGTCGTAGGCAGACATCTTGAAGTTGGAACTGACATAGTGGCTAGCTGACATAGTGGAAAATAAATCTTGCTGAAAGCATCTTAACCGACGTTTTGGCGCTCGTCCATGTCGTAAGTCATTTCAAGGTCTCGCTTTATTAATCTTGCTACTTTAAGTTTTATATTTCTAAGTGAAGTATTTTTGGGGATTGATTTCTTTCGGCCTAAGGCAAATTAAGCAGTGTTTTCTAAAGTCCCCTTTTTTAAGATTTTAAAGGTGTTGAAAATTTGTTTGATTTTACGTAAACTTGTACTCATTTCGGCTTAGCTAGCATTAATCATAATGAATAACAGCGACATGGATGTTAGCCTTATTCTGCTTTTGCAGTTTGGAAAAAGCGTGAAAATCTTAATAAAGATTAAATGAGATGAACCATTATTAACGTGCAAATTGCTCGTTTTAACCGTGTCTTAGTTTTAACGGTGCTCGTTCTAAACGACTTTGTCCGGTATTCATTGTAAAATTGGAAATTTTAATTACTATATGAAATATGATTAAACTGATGACATGATGCAAATGATGAAAATTTCAAGAAATAACCAGGAATATGCGGCTTAATAACTATAAGAGAAAGGAAAAAACCTTGCTTAAAAGGGCGAAAATTTTACATTGAGAAAAGATATATACGTTCAGTCAGGTGAGTAATAAAATGCCGTGAAATGCCGGCCGCCGCATGATACAGTATATATATCACTGGTTTGCGATGTTAGTGCAAAAGTCACTGCAATTTTTTAGCTATTTATAACGTGCGCTTTTTATTTTAACAGTGCAATAAAAAACATGAAAAGGCTTTTTAATACGGTCCAGAATCCTGATTTAAAGAAAGAAACAAGCCACTGATAAAATTTTTCGTACAAACTTAAACCATACAATGGCGTAAACGTATTAGGTGAACCTAGGACTGTAAGCTGATGGGGCGGGGGAGGCTGGGCTGAGCCCCACTTCGTCTCATAATCTTTTAATAAAACAGTATATTAGTTACTTTAAATATTTTAAAACTTTTTATTTCAACCACATAAAAATTGCCTAAATATAGAAACAGATTTTAAAAAATGTAAAAATTGATAAAAGGCGTTTTAGGCATAGAGTTTTATTATTATTCACACTATAAAAAGTTTGGTGTAACGTTCCTGAGAAAAACTGTGGCAGCTATTCTGCCACAGGTTTTCCCAGGAATTTCGCCAAAAAAATGCAGGGAAACTTACACAAGTGAGTTGCACACAAAACATATGGAACTTTACACAGATCACCGATAATTTCTCCTTTAGAATAATTCCGAAAAAGTTACACAAAAAAGTTCAAAAGTATACCTGAAAAACTAAGAAATGTTACACACAAAACGTATGGAAAGTTTCACAGTTGTAATATTCAAATTTTAATTGATTAATAGGCGTATAGCCAACAAGGTGAAAAAGTACCCAAGCCGGGACTCGAACCCGGGTCATCAGATTAGCGCACTGACGTTCTACCAACTGAACCACTTGGGAACGCTACTCAACCTGGAACTTTTTCACCATAACATGTTGGCATGGCTACAAACGCAGCACAAGATGGAATATTTTCCCTGAGCCACCAACCCTGGGGCAAACACGAAATCAAAGAAAGTCCAGCATCGACAATTGAATAAATTCATATTTAATACTTGGGAGTTTTTCCAGAGAAAATTTCCAAGTATTAAATATGAATTGTTTCACAGTTGACCAGTAAATTCCACTTTCTCAAGTATTGCGAAAAGTGTTACAATATTGTGGAAGATGTTACACCAGATTTCTCGGTATTTTCGGATCAGCAGAAATAATCCGAGAAAACCCAGGGATGTTACACAGTAAACGTCAGGAACATTACGCAGATTTTTTATAGTGCTTGATAAAGGTATTTTAATTGTCAAGCAGCCAGAACTACTGGCACTTTATAACATCAAAAGTTATTTAAATACTAAAGGTAAAAATTAACCAGATTCCAATAAGGGTTGAAAGATTTCAAGATTATATTAAGTACACTTTTATATGCTAGGGTCGCCTAATATTGAATATATACGTACAAGCACACATGTTTAAAGTGTAAATAGTATCGTTTTTGTTAAAGCTTTTTTAATTTTGAGATATTTTAATTATTTTTAATTTATAATTTTTATATTTTACATCAAATCTTTTGATATGTAAGAATACTTATCCTTTATTTCTATCTAAATTTATTCTGTATTACAGTGGAAGAAAAAAAGTACGTGAATTAGCCTCATCAAAAAATTTATAAAGTCCCCATTGGATTTTATGTCTGCTTACGGCTCAGGATGAACAACAATATTCTTCTTAGCTTTCGAAAAATATTCTTTCATGTTTCAACCTCGAAAATGATTTCTACTTCCAACAAAAATAAAGCTAACCAACAGCCAATCGTATATAAAATTTAAAATGCTTCTTATTATTAAATGAAATGTTTTTAACACTTTCCAACATAGCTAAAAAGGCTTATGAATTCAGTCTTTTCTGGCCGTCTGTTTGTCTGGACGTCTGTTCGTGCTCTAACTCACGCAAGATATACTCGGATTGCCATACAATTGATATATGTTATTATTTTTTTCTATCTTTACAAGAAGAAAGTATTGGATTCATGAACATTTTCGACTTCCGGTTTTCGACGGATTTATACGTTTTAGAAGGTCCTGAACACGATTTGACTGTTTTTAGAAAATGTCTGTCTGTGAGTTTGTGACTGTCTGTCTGTATGTGACAAAGATTTTGTGGGCACTCAATCTCAAGAACTAATGCACGAAATAATAAAAATAAACTTTATATTCAGTTAGACCCTGATATAAATTGGTGCTGATTAGTTTTTCTTGAAAATCGCCCAATAGGTGGCGCTGCTATGCTGCATTTCGCGAAATCCAGAGTAGCTCTATCTCAAGAACTAATACACTTATTTTCATCAGATTCATTTAGACCTTGAAATAAATAGACGCTCATTACGTTTTGGTATAGATATCCCAACAGGTGGCGCTGCTATATCACTTTTTTCATTATTTTTACGATAGCTATATCTCAAGAACTAATGCACGGAATTTCATCAAACTTCAGATTTTGTTAGACCTTGACATAAATAGATGTTGTTTACGTTTTGGTGTAAATAGCCCAACAGGTGGTGCTGCTATTCTACTTTTTTCATTATTATCATGATAATCATATATAAAGAACTAATGCACGGATTTTCATCAAACTTCAGATACAGTTAGACGTTGAAATAAGTTGTTGTTGATTAGGTTTTGGTATAAATCTCCCAACAGGTGGCGCTGCTTTGCTACATTTTGCAGGATTTACACGATTTTAGAAATAGTCATATCTGAAGAACTAATGCACAGAATTTAATAAAACTTTAGGTTCAGTTAGAGCTTGATATAAATTGGTGCTAATTTTTTTTAGTGTATGCGAAACCTGTGTGAGATAGAAAAAAATTTTGGGATTGGTACATCAGACTAGTTGATATATGCAATGACATGTTCGGTATTGAAAATGAAGTATGTAGCGAGTATTCTTGGTTTACAGGGGCATTCAAAAGAATGCTGTTGCATTACGGTCTATGGAAAAAAATCTTTTGCGATATCTTTTAATGATGCTACACTAATGCAAATATATTGAAATTGACATACAACACTGAAATTCCCTACAAGAGGCTTACTAGCGAATATGGTACGTGTAGCACTTATAATTAGTTTGCTGGGAAACTCAAAAGAATTTCTTTATATTATGGTCTACGGGGAAAATCATTTGCGGTGTGTTTTATGTTAACTATTACAAACATAAATGAAATTGATATCAATTTTTGAGGTGCACTACAACATGCTTTCCGTGGAATATGGAAGGTAAAGTACTTATCTTTCATTTACAGGGCCACACTAAAGTATTTCTATTACACAATAGTCTATCGAGGAAAAAATGTTGCAACATATTTTAATTTTGTTAGACTATTTCAAATATAATGAAATTCATATACATTACTGAGGTTTACTACAAGATACTCTTTGTATAATATGCTGTGAATAGCATTTATCTTTCATTTACAGGGACCCAGAAAAGATTTCGGATGCAGTACTGTATATAAGCGATAATTGCTAGAAGTGTGCTTTCAGTTAGGTATGCGTTTAACTAAATTTTTGTATACTATGTGGTATATATAAATGTTATAGATCATACACAGGGCTACACAAAATAATTCGTAAGCATTACTCTGTATCAGTGTAAATTGCTTAAATGTATTTTTTTAATCGAGTTATGCTTTTTGAATGTAAAATATATTTAGTATACTAAAAGATATTTGCTGAATATAATATAGAATCATATACAGGGCCACGCAAAGAACGGGATACATGGCCGCTTATGTATAATAATTTATTGAAGTGTGTTTTTAGTAGTTTAGACCGTGTCTTTTGCTGAATTAAACTTTAACTTAATATGTGGCGTAAATAAAAATCTTAAGGTAATATACAGGGCTGTTCAAAAAAATTCAAATATGTTTCCGTCTACAGGTAGAAATTGCTGAAGGTAAATTTTCAATAGAGTTATTTGTTTCTTATTAAACTTAATTGTTGCACACTATATATAAAAAAATATATAAATTTGTAGATTATATACAGGGCAGCACAAAAGAATTGAATTATTTTTCTGGCTATGGCCTGTAATTGCTGAAATCTGGTTTTCAAATTTGTTTTGCGATTTCTATAATGTTTACTTAGGTATCTTATCTTTTTTATTAAACAGCGAATGTTCATTAAAGTATTCTAGCAGTGTTGAAAAGTGTTTCATAAATTATGCTTGATGCATGATTTACTTCCTTATTTAAACTGCATGTAGAATTTTAAGAAGTTATCAGCAATACTCTTTCAGAAATGTCTACCCAACTCACTTATTTTCATAAATATGCAAGTAAAAATTAAGCATTTACAGTAACAGTTTTTTTATATTGTTTATTTCGATGCATTTCTTGAAAAGTACCAGAATATTTACATTTGGACAGTAGTTAAATTAATACCTTAGTAGAAAAATACTATTGCTTATCATGGGGCCCAATATTACGCATTAATATTTTATTCATTGGAAGTTTTCATTTATATTTATTTCTTAATATGTATTTCAATCCTCCTGAATTTTTCGCTCAGAGACTATCAAAGCCTGAGAGCTAATGTGCTTGCCGGATCTGTTTGTACGTATATATGTATGTATGTACGTAACGCGATAACTCTTCATAGAAATATCCGTTTTGCTTCAAATTTTGTTTATTGGTTCATTGTGATAAGGCGCCTTCCTGATTAGTTTTGGGGGTTTATTGGTTAGTATAAAGAGGGAAACGGGGGACAATCCCCCCTTAATTTAAATAAATGGGTTTTTCATGCAGAATTATCCGATTTGCTTTAAATTTCGTTTATAGGTTCATTGTGATAAGGCGCTGTCCTGATTAGTTTTGGGGGTTCATTGGTTAAGTATAAAGCAGAGACGGGAGGATAATACCCCCTTAATTTAGATAAATGGGTTTTTCATGAAGAATTATCCAATTTGCTTCAAATTTTGTATCTATGTTCATTGTGATAAGAAGCTTACACCTGATTAGTTTTAGGGGTTCATTGGTTATGTATAAAGGGGGGAACGGGGCTAATCCCCCTTTAATTTAGATAAATGAGGTTTTTCATACAGAATTATTCGTTTTGCTTCAAATTTTGTATATAGGTTCATTGTGATAAGGTTCTTCAATGATTAGTTTTGGGAGTTCATTGGTTAAGTATAAAAGGAGAGAACGAGTGAAAAACACGCCTTAATTTAGATACATGGGTTTGCATGCAGAATTATCCGATTTGCTTCAAATTTTGTATATAAGTTTATTGTGATTTGGCGCTTCCTTGATTAGTTTTGGGGGTTCATTGGTTAATTATAAAGGGGGGAACATGGGCTAATTCCCCTCCTTAATTTATTGTCGATTTCTTTATTTTTTGAGGGTATTATTCTTTGAAATAAGAGTATAATTATACAATTAGTGTGAATAGCCTGTGAGCTCAATGCCATCAGTTTAATTAGGCACTTTTCTTTTTCGTTGAAATAAGAGTATAATATACAATTATTTAGATATGTTTTCATTTTTAAGCCTTATGCTGGCAATATTTGAGGAAGTAACATATCTTCACTATGGATTGTGGATATGTGGTTCCTGTGACGATTCCGTATCACGGTCATAGTTTTTATTTTAGTATTTTCACTTTCTCATTTAATATTTTTTGTATACAATTTTTAATTTTCACACATTCAAGTTCATTTTAATTATGTACACACATATATATATATGCACAGAGAAAGAGAAATATATATATATGTAGATAAATATTGTGTCCCGACATTGTTTTGCAACTGAGGTGCAATTAATTGTAATAAAAAAAAATATGTAGCGCTGAAAAATATATTTATATTGAGATTTCAGCATCAATGATAAAACAAAAATGTTATAATATTCATTACCACAAGTGAAATTTTCATACATGACATAAAATAAATAATTATTATAAAATTAGAATTCCTCATTTTCGACTGACAGATTCAATTATGCAAATAAATTTTGCTTCCAGATCCCATATTTATTTCTCGGTAATACTCCAACATAAAAGAATTCTTATAAAAATGACAAAAATCTTTCTGAAAGAAAAGGAAATGCACAAATTCACAGCAAATACTGAACAATGTCGTTTCTCTTTCTAAATATCCGGCAGTATTGCTTGGTTTATTGCATCCGGGTCTTCATGTTTTCTACTTCAACACATCTGAACGAAATTGTATTAGAGACATTGTCACGAATTTTCGTAATTTTTCTACTTCTCCTAGTTTAATTTCCCAGTTTCTTTCTTATACTTATGGGACTTTTACTGTGATGGCTGAACACTTGAGAGAAAAATTTAAGAAACTGCATCAGCTTCATAAGGTTTGAAATTTCTAATATTGTTTCTGATATATATATATATATATATATATATATAGGTTCTCTAGGAATTCTTCTGTAAAGTGTCTATGTTTTTTATTGCTACACGTCACAAAAACATTCATAACATGCATAAAAGTTTCATTAAGATAACAGCTTTTCATCTAAAAATGACTAACTAAATGAAAAATATGATTTTCTAACATAATGTTTTTTCACTTATGAAACATTCGCATGTTAATAAAAATTTTAATTGCATGATACAATACAATATTATACTCATTGTTAATGCAGTAAAACCAAGAATGTACAATTTCGTATAAAAGTAAATAAAATTACAGTATATCTTAATTGACCTTAAAATATAGAATGCGAATTGCGTTTTAGAGAAAGAATACTCAGGTTTTCTAATATTAAAAAATCAAAAGTAGGTCTGTTGTGCTATTATTACAGGAGCGGAATCATTTTCCGTTTCTACACATTTTGTAATAGCATATCCTTGAAGTATACGAACTCATTCCTCCGATAAGTATTGCGTATTGTCTGACTTTACAGTATTTTTTTTAATGTAATTTTAATATATTCTATATTTATTTTACTAATGAAATTTTTAACATTCTCATGCAAAAAATGACAAGCATGCAAACTCTTGAAAACAATATATATCAGCTATTTCATTTGATTCACTGTTGCAATCGTAGAGCGAGGTATTGCATTAAATAGGCATAATCTAGGACGATCTCGTTTGCATATACCATTGATATATCATGTAAGTCCAAGCATAACTTCTGAACGAGTTATCAGATTTTCATTTTTTTTATTTTAAGAACTTGTTTTGAGATGGATCTAAAAATAATCTAGGATGAATCTAGGTATTTATTTTATTCTATTTGAAATATCAATAGCAGTAGCAAGAATAAGATCACTTTCTGTTTATTGCTGATAAGACGACTTTTCTTTCATTCTCAATAGATATTAGTTTGATAATATATAACGGGTGGTTATAATATAAGTATCTCTATATGGAGCTGTCTGTAGCTTGCAGGGATAACCGGAAAGATAACAAAATCGGTACACTTACTATTTGAGAAGGAGGAAGAAGAATGGAATAATAAAAATAATTAATTGCAATAACTGCCGACAGATGGCGCTTTTGAGTTTGAAATCTAATGTGTAATATTGTGTACCGTGGAGGTGTCGCAAACCTCAATTACTTTACCGCATATCACAACTGTGCGAAACATCACTCCTGATGCGGCACATTCCGCAGTTGAGCGCGTCGTGCACCGCCTGGATTGTGGCCTCCAGCACATTGGCCGTGTGGAACCTGAACATGATCGGCACCGCCATGCGAAAGCGTAACCACATTCACTGTGACATTTTCCAATAAATTAGGTGTGCCAACCGATTTAACGCCTTAATTAAATGTATTACACAGTACATTTCCCACTCAGTAGCGCCTTCTGTCGATGAGTATTGCAGCTATATTTTTTATTGTTCCATTCTTCTTCCCCCTTCTCGAACAGTAAGTGTACCGATTTTGGTTTCATTCGGGTTATTTCTTCGAGCTACAGAGAGCTCCAAATAGATATATATTATAACCACCCTGTATATATATATCATAACTTGGGAACACACTCCTGGGATTCAAAATAAATTGCAATCAGAAAATATTGCAATTAAATTTATCTGTGTAAATTTTAATTTTCAAAATTTTTACATACATGCACTGAGTGGCTAAAATATTATGACCACTCGTCACTGAAACTTCGACTTTTCTGTGCAGCATGTGAGCTGATGCAATGAATTGGATTTTCTGATACAAATTTGCCATTGCAAACTGCCAATTTATTTTATGTAAAAGAATATCGCCAGTTAAATTCATTTTTAAAAGTGTTTTTATGTTTATTATTTTGGTGAATGGGAGCGCAATTATATTATATGAAGACCAGAAGGACCCGTGCGAAGCTTTCGCACTGCAATCTTTGAGATTATTTACTGGTACATTTTAGCACTAATTTTTAATTATCTGATTTAAAAAAAAATCAAACAACGCGTTTTAACGAAATGTGGATGTACTATCTCAGTAAACTTGTTCAAAAACTTTTCGAATGATACCTCATTCATCGATGTATGTGCATAGAAAAAAAGATGTTGACAACAGAAATTATGTACAGGGTTGTTATAATTAAAGTTCGCCTATTCAGAAGGCTCTAGAGCCGGTTCTATGGTTCCAAACGAAACAAAATTTCACTAGTACGTAGTTAAAGAGATGCGCTCTGCGAAAATCGAAAAAAAAATTATTTAAAATTTTTGTCAATAGGTGG
Organism: Maratus michaelseni; assembly: GCA_963931845.1. Classification (NCBI taxonomy): domain Eukaryota; kingdom Metazoa; phylum Arthropoda; class Arachnida; order Araneae; family Salticidae; genus Maratus; species Maratus michaelseni. The sequence continues at coordinate 288,131,585 of OZ007596.1, forward strand.
CGATGCGCCAATATTTAAGCCGATATTTGCAGATTCCTTTATTTTGTAAAAAAACAAAATACAGGAAATTTTATTTCACAGTTGGTAAAAGTAAACTTTTTCAGTTTTGTTATATCAATTTTGGTCAATCCAGATGAAACACACAAAATCACAAAATTGCACCCAACGCTTGAAAAAGATCACATTTTATTCAAATTTTCGACGAACGACGTCAAAGTGACGTCGCAACTTCGAAAACTTGAAATACCCTTCTAATCACCTGACGATTTAAAATTTGCTGATAAAGTGTGTCTGTGATTTCTTTGACACTGGAACAGTTGATTGTTTCTGAAAAGCATTTGAATCTACGCTTTGTGGAGAATGGTAAATAGAAAGAAAATGCACTTCTTGTAAAGTTATTTTATCAAAATAACAGCAACGCAGCTGCAGTTCTTCGAGAATTCCGGAAACTAAAAGATGTTAGACGTGGACCAATGTCGGATCCTGGAGTTCACAAAATGATTAAAAAGTTCAAGGAAACAGGAAAACTCGACATTCTTCCTGGCAGAAGACGAAAAAAGGTAGACATTTCTAGCATTGAAGATATTGTTACTGCTGCCATGGATTTAGCAAGCCAGTCATCATTTGGTAATGCAAGTGTGTCAGCTATTGCGAATGAAGTCGATATGCCGATTTCCACAGTGAGAAAAGTGATGCGTCAAATTTTGCGATACTATCCATACAAGATTCAGAGGGTGCAACAACTAATACAGGGTGATACCGAAAGTCGGCTATCATTTTCACTACAGTTTCTTGCACGAATGAATGTGGACAATTCTTGGCCCTTGAATATTCTATGGACTAAGGAAGCGCATTTTTATTTAAACGGACAAGTGAACACACACAACTGTCGAATTTGGGCGAAAGAGAATCCTAATATTGTCCAAGAAGTTCCATTGCATGCAGCTAAAGTGACGGTGTGGTACGGTTTCACAGCTACGTTTAGGATAGGGCCATATTTTTTAGAGGAACTAACATCCACAGGACCCATTACATGTTCCGTAAATGGGAGAAGGTATCTCAATAAGTTGTCAAATTTTCTGATTCCCGAGCTGCAATAGTGAGGCTGCCTTCAAAATATCGTGTTTATGCAAGACGGTGCACCACCGCACATTACTAGAGCAGTTTCGGACTTTCTTAACAAGCCATTTTACAGAAAACCGCATCATAAGTCGTTATTTTCAAACAGTCTGGCCACCACGATCGCCTGATCTAACACCATGCGATTTTTGGCTGTGGGGATTTTTGAAAGATTCTGTATCTAAGGACAGATGTCAGACAATCTCTGATATGAAAGACAGTATTAGACTTCATATTCGCTCAATCTCACAGGACAGTTTACGCAATGCGTTATTGAAAATAGTGGAGGATTCATTGAGCATCCGTAATGTTATTCTTCGTTATTTCCTCCCTGCCGAGCGACATGTTTTATTTTTGTTGATGCAGATTACATCACATGAAATTATATTCATTTTTCTGTATTGTTTGGAGTCATAGGTCAGGCTCTAGAGCTGTCTGATTAGGTGAACTTTAATTATAACAATTCGCATTTCGTCGAAGTTTGTTGAAGCTTTTAAATTTGTGTGCTTCGTCTGGATTGACTGAAATCCTAATAATATTATAAATCTGATTGTGTGCAAATGTTAGGCTGAAGCCAGCGTCAAAATGGAGCATTTAATGATCCTGTATCTTTGCATATACGTTGATTATAACCCTCAAATGAACATAGGCCGGTTTTTGTTCATTTTATTCAAATATTTTTCTTAATAATGCAAAATTTCGTTATTTTCATAGAGAATAAATGGACATTTTCCCATAAAATTTAACCATTTTACTTTATCGTTGCTAGGGCTTTGATCGTTGCCAATAAATAAAAACACGGAAAAATAATTTTTCCTCAACAATTAATTTTCAATTGAACGATTTTCACGTGAAAAATGTAAATGAAAACGAATTCAAAAGAAGATGAATTTCCGTGATATTTGAAACAAAATTATGGAGTATTTGTTATTATACATGAAGTATGAATATCGGTTACATTAAAAAGATCTTTTTCTGTCAAAAAACTGCATTATAATTAGAAGGAAAAATGAACAATAATTATATTCTTAAAAAAAGATTTTGCTTGGACCATGGAACTATAAAAAGGATCCTCCTCGGCTTGGACAAATATGACGTCATAAATAAAACATGTATTTTCAAATAGTCGTAATAATACAAAGAGCATGAATATCAATGTATAATGAAAGTAGATAGATAATGGACGTAATATTTAAGATGAAAAACTGAAATATTTTTTATCGATACTGATTAATAATTAGCTTGCGTACCAGTTACATACAAATGTGAGTTTTCCGCTAAAATTTACGTCCTGATTGCCAGAAAAAGAAAATTAACAAGAATTATGGTATTAAAAAGAGATTTCTCTGAGGAAAATGTGACGTCATATTTGGAATAAAACGGGAATTTTCAAATATGTTTTACAAGGAGCGGGAATTAATTCCGTACATTAATAATACAAGGATCAGTAAGTATAGAAAGTAGATTAGTTTCACGACATATTTAAAACGAAAAATTGAAATTTTTTTTATCTATACCGATTATTAAGCATGAATATCAGTTACATACAGATGAAAGTTTTTTGCCAAAAACCACACCATGATTATTAAGAAAAGAAAAATAAATACGAATCTATTATATTAAAATCTGACCGTCTGTTTGTATTTCGCAATTACTATTTTCAGATTGTCGAACGCAAAAGCGATTTACTTAACACCGGTTATCATTCATCCGAGGATGTCATAAACTCTCAGAATTTAAAAAAATGATTTAAATTCCGCTATATTATTATTATTATTATTATTATTATATTTATTTATTTATTTATTGTAAATTTTAACGAAGTTTCTCTAAATATGGCAACTAAATTATTCCATTTTTGTGGATAAAAAAGAAGAAATAAAACGGAGTAATATATTTTTTCTCATTAAAACTGAAAAAAAAAAAAAAGAATTTATTTTCAATTTGAATAGATGGTGAAAGAAAAAAAAATCATGATTACAGTAAATTTTTTGAAAAATAAAAACGTATTTCCACATGTTCAAACTTCATGAATCAATTTATTCTGGAGAACAAAAATCGTCTGTCAACATATTTTTCTTTAGAAATAAAGTTTTTTTTTCAGTTACAGATTAAATCAAGGAGGCAAATTTAAGTTCCTTGAATTTAGGTCTACAATAATTGCTCCCTATTCACAAGAATTGAATTTAATGAAAAAAAAATATACTATTTCCATTATCTTTGAAGCATGGCTATTAAAACATTTCACAAAGGCGTTAAAAGTAAAATGGCTTACCAGGTAAACTTGACACATGTTTTTACACAATTCGCCGATTTCCACGATTTTATTTGGCCCGCCTTTTTTCATTGGTTGCAGTTTCCTTTTCGTACTTATTTGTCACAAAATTTCACTTTTTAAAAACTTAGTTATGTCAAGGCCTCTATAACATAGAAATACTGTATTGTTTGCTATGGAATGTGATAAAGAGTTAGTTAATTATTTACGTTTCTAATTATCAGGAATGAAATATTTTGCTTAATTAATGCATTTATTCTTCTTTTAATGATACGTGAACGAAGTCGCGGGTAACAGCTAGTTGATATAATAAATCTGCAAACATCGCCTTAAATATTGACGCAGTGCCACCTACTGACGAAAAATCTAACTAATATTTTTTTTTTCGATTTTCGCAGAGCGCATCTCTTCAACTACATACTAGTGAAATTTTGTTTCGTTTGGAGCCATAGAACCGGTTCTAGAGCCTTCTGAATAGGCGAACTTTAATTATAACAACCCTGTATATGATGATTGCTTGTGTATAAGAAAATGTGAGTAGATTGCCCGAAATCTTAAACATGGGATGTTCAAACTTTATGGTCCAGCAGCTATTTAAGTGACGTCAGACTTCGCTGGCGTATTAACAGCTTAATGAAATATTAAAAAATAAATAAGTACAATTTTTGTAAATCCTAATGAACTGTGTATCTAAATGGAAGATAATCCTTAAATTACGTAATCTACTGGGTCTCCGATACAGTACGCATATACAAAGTCATGATTAAACACAGAAAACAAATAAACAATAGGTGACGCGCCGGTAAAAATAAAATAAAAACCCGATTAAAATCTGGATAGTTTTTCAAAAAGTACGCACAAGAAATAAATTAACAATTGTATTTTTATTGCATTATAGACTATGCATATATATATTGCATATAAGAATGACTATTTTATTAGGCGGTATTTTGTTTTTGTGGCAACACTGATTTGAGAAAAACCTTTCACTTCATTTATGAAAACAATGTCGATTTAATTTTTCATTAACAGCAATTTTATATCAAAAACATGTTTTAAAGAAATGTAAGTGTATTATGTCAGCAGCCTGTTCAAAATCCCTTCATACGGCATCTCATTCATCGTTCTGAGTTTTGTATTTTCTTAGAAAAAGGGATGTTGACCACAGAAAGAATGTATACGATTATCATAAAAATAGTACAATCTAAAACCACGATTCCATATAAACAACAATAAAATATTATTTACAAAATAATAACTGTAAAAATATGTTTCACTCACAAACAACATATTTTTTTTAATTAGTAAATTATAAATCTCACCTGTTAAAGGAATTAAATTTGTGATAATTATTTATAAATATTAATAAAGAAATAATTCTAAAATACTAATTACTGATGGGACTTAAAAATATTTGGAAAAGGATTTAAATATTTTGATGAAATAAAGGAGAATACACCAAATTTTATGAAAATTTTATGCGGTATCTATCTATATTACATAAGTTACATTTGTTATTAAAATTACAAAATTATTCTTCATACATAAAATTGAATTTGTGTGATGATTACTCTTATTAATAAAATATGCAAATTGCGAATTTATATAAAAGAATCTCACAAAAGACATTTCATTCTTAAAAGTATTTTTATCCGTTTCTCACTTTAGTGAATGTAAAAGCAATTATTTTCCGTTAATATTATCAAAATAAAAGCAGAAACGGAAATTTCTATTTTCCATACTTTTATCTAAACAACAATAAAATACTAATTACGAAATATTTTCATGAAAATGTAATTCCCTGAAAACCTTAAATTACTGTCTCGGAATATCAATTATTGAATTTCGTTTTCTGTGTAAATGCACTAAACTACCAGATGAAAAGTTATTTATGTAATATATTTCATAAATTGCTAAAATATGTTACATGAAAACTATCAAAATAGTAAAAAAGGTTTTAATAAAATGGTTACATGTTTTGGTTCCACCAAACCCATTATCAAAACAAATAAGAATACTCTATAGTTGCACGATCTATAATGTAATCATTTGTAACGTCATCGTTTAATTTTTCACGTACTCTGTCAGATTACGCACGTTATTACGCGAGCGTTCCTCATTATATAAATACGTAGCAGCTGTAGTCGTCGTCTGGTCTCTCCGTCTTCTTGTCCATCGGCATATAACAGCGCAAAAACTACCCAACCGAATGGTTTGAAATTTGATATATATAATCGTTGCAGAATTTTGTCATGTTATTTCAAATTTTATGAAAATCGAATCAAAACTTAAAAATATATTAATAAAAATGTTCTTCATTCTATTAAATCCTATCATACGTAATTAATTCAATGATATCCCATGATAGGTAAAGACTCTAGTTTGCCACGGTGATTACGTCCTATTTAAGATGAAGTTATATTATTTCCGTATTACTCATTTAAAAACCTAATTTGTATACTACATTTGTTTAATTATAGCAACCCTATAATCGACAGTTTTTTGGATAGATTTTTCCGCAGAAATATTAAATGGAAAAATTGTCTAAATATGGATTTCAAGCTCTGAGATTTTCAAAACTAGGCTTAAGTTTCCCATTGGAATTTTCAGTAAATGTCGACAAAAGATAAAATGTTGCTAACTTAAAATGTACTTATTATATTACGGAAACTAATCATATCATAATAGCAGACGATGTAATTAATTTTTTCAGTGCAATAATAACGATGATTTTTTTTTACATTGTCTTATATTGGATAATTGCGAATAGTATAATTTTAATTTAACAGAAAATTGTTTGTAAAAGTATATTAAAACTTAATTTCATAAAATAAAATTAATATCTACAATACGAAAATCGGCACATAAAATAAATTTTGTATTCATGCACTTTTGCATAAGAGTGCAACAGCTATTGCACCAAGATCTGAATATTTATAAAACTAGTTATAGTATGAACGCACCTCATTTGACATGTTTGACGTACAATTTCCAATTTGTTTTATTTTATTTTCACTTGCACATTTATTTACATATTCGCAACTATTGAGTAACTCCACCCATAATTTTGGTAAATTAAATGATGCTGAATCATTACATATTGAATTTTTACAAGTTAAAATGTCTATGGTTTCTCTTTTAATGAATGGTTAGTACAGATTAGAGGGATAAATTATCTTACTTTCATTGACTATTTCAATCCATTATAAGAGAAACCATAGAGATCGTGAAACGTAAAGTTTCATTATGTAACGATACAGCATCATTTAACTTACCAGAAGCATGGGTGGAATTACTCAATAGTTACGAGTATGGAAATAAACATCCAAGTAAAAATAATAAAGTAAAATAACATGTGTAATCTGAGAAAGAACGTGAAAAATTGAATGATAGCGTTTCAAATAATTACATTACAGATTGCGCAACTATAGAATATTTTTATTTGTTTTGATAATGGATTCCTTGGAGCTGAAACATGTAAAAAATTATAATTTTTTTTTTACTATTTTTATAGTTTTTATTTAACACCTTTCAGCAATTTATGAATTATAATATTATTGTAAGTTGTAATTTGTTATAGACTTATGTAAATTATAGGAAATCTTACAATGAAAAAAAAAATGTTTCATTCATCAATGATAGTAATTTGACTGAACATTTGTACATTTAAAAACCACAATATGTTGGAAAAATCCAAATCTGAAATGTTCAAAATCAAAATAAACTTACTTCCAAACATTAAATCACGTAAGAAAAATGTAGCAATAGTGGGTCACTTAGGGATATTTATGTAATTACAACAGAATAAACAGTGAAGATTTCGAAATGTAGGCCAAAAAACGAAAAATTAAACATCTAACCTTCCTCTATGCTCCAGTAGTGGGCATATTAATTTCCTGATGCAGCAGTAGTGCCCCCCCCCCCTTTCCACAGAAGTGAGCCTCTCAAGTCTTGAGTTTAGTGTATTCCATACAGAAGTTATAAATTTGTTTTGCAGTTCTAGAATTAAATATATATAATAATGCAAAATAATCTTGGAAGTTTAGATGGCTACGTTAAATTACTTTACTAGTAAATGAATAGAACAGGAGCCTAAACTTCAGTTTTGAATATATTTTTTTTTTTATCTCCTTTTACATAAACCGAATTCCTACAATCTGCGATGTAATTTTTTAAAGTTATATACAGAGTGTCTCTTCTTATCTGTGACTAATAGGAAAATCCTAAGATACTAGTTTTAGAGGTATAGGTCCAATTGCAGAAATATGTCCAATGTTGTTTTTCATCTTATAGTAATAGTTTTTTTTAAAGTTACGGTTCCGTTAAGTTCCTGGATCCTATAAATTATGTTTAGAAAAATTTCTTCATGCTCTAGCAAATAAAACAGTAAAAATTATCATCTTCTACGATCAGAACATACCGCATTATGATTCATTGAAATTTATGAATTTTCAGCTTTTTCTGACCTAAAATTGAGTTTTTCCGTTTTTAGTACCAGAAAAACATTAAACATGAAGTTGTGGATAAAACATGAAATTTACCAGTTCCTTTCAACGAGAATAGTTGGCATTAGAGCAACATTTTTCATCGAAGGACGTGCTTTTTCTTAGAATATATCTTGGGTTTTGCTATTGATAATTTTTAACTTTCAAAAAGAGAATATCTTTTTTTTTTTTTTTTTTTTTTTTTTTTTTTTGTCAGATTTCTGCATTTAAAAAAACTTTCAAAACTGCCATCCCTTCCTCTTGCCGAAATTTTCACTACCACTTTGCCTTTTTCAGCATACAGAGTTTAACATTTAAAAAAAAAATCTGTCCTGTTTGTTACTTTGTGGTAACAAAAAATAAACAATCATCTAAATTACATGTATATGAATATCACTGAATGACACTGCAGCCCATAGCAACAGTGATACACACAATAGAGATGAAAAGTCATAGCAACAGACCTAGTCAGCAGTTCTACTGTGACGTTAAACCCTTTCGTTAAAAATGGTGCAAACAGGACACAAAAATAGCGCCGAAACAGCAGCTAATTCCTTTAACTCGAACTGAGTTGAACTAACTCCTCTTTGTGTGAAAACAGCGAACTCAGCTGTTCTTAAAACTATAAGTAGTGGTGTAAAAGTATTGTGTGACGCAGAATCACACAGAATTGAGTAGAGATGAGACGAGATTAAGATGTAAGTCTGTGAGACTTGAACTCGTTCGACGTATGATGTTTTACGGAGAGTTGCTCCAATGTCTTGCAAATTCTCCTATCTCGGTAATTCCTTTTGTAAATAATTTGTATATACAATTGAATCCATTTGGACACTACACTGTTAACTAGTATTTTAAAAACACAAATTGCACAAATTGTGCTTATTAGTTGCTAAAATCAGTGTAAAAATTGTTTTAAACTCATAAAAGAGCTAAAATCCTACATGTTTCGGCTTCAAACTTAAAGCCATCATCGGGGAAGAGGAACAACACAAACGACTACTGATCTTTTAATTTTCGACACGAGAAGATTGAAATTAACAGTATGGAAATATATAGAATAGTAATTTCAATCTTCTCGTGTCGAAAATTAAAAGATCAGTAGTCGTTTGTGTTGTTCCTCTTCCCCGATGATGGCTTTAAGTTTGAAGCCGAAACATGTAGGATTTTAGCTCTTTTATGAGTTTAAAACAATTTTTACACTGATTTTAGCAACTAATAAGCACAATTTGTGCAATTTGTGTTTTTAAAATTTGTATATAGTTTATAATACTTATTAAAACCGTAAAATGTTAAGAATTTGTAGTCCTTTTACCTCCAAACACCAAAGTACGACATCCCACAAGTACTAACATGTATAGTTTAATTAATTTTTCCAATTTATTTACAGCACTGAAATTACGCCCGAAATTATTGAATATTAAATTAAATACGTGAATTTTCACAAAGTGCCAACTAAGCGAGACGAACTGAGTGAAAGATGTCCATGCAGGCAATCGAACCCTTGGAATAACGCTCCAATGCTTTACCATTGAGCTACGAGGACGATACCCTGCCTGGCATCTTTCACTCACATATGTCGGTAAAACTGTAACCGTAGCACAAGATGGAAAAGTCTTCATAAGCACACAAAACCCTGCGGCAAACATGAGACGAGATAAAGACCAGTATGGATGAACACATATATGTACAATTTTTCCAATTAATTTCCAGCAGTGAAATTGCACCCAAAATTATTGAATATTAAATACGTGAATTTTCACATTGCCATTATAGAATGGGAAAATTCATGTATTTAATATTCACTATTTTCATAATAATTACTATTTTCTTCCCCACATAAATTTCTACTTCTTTTTAGTGTTTTCTAGCAGTCTTCAAAATTCTGTAACTTAAAAAAAAATTCTGCCCTATTTGTTACTTTGCTGATATGATAAATAGTAAGTCAATCATCTATTGACGAGGGCAAAGGGAAAAAAAACTTTTGAGGTTATTTTTGCAGGAAGATTTTGGTGCTAATGAAGTTTTTCATAGACTTAATAGTGCTTTTCTAGCACAGGGTCTTCATTAATGTTCAAAATTCTTTAAATAATTTTTTCAGAAAGTTTATTTAACTGTTAGAATTATTTATATTCATTTAAATTAATATAAGATTTCTTACAAAAAATAGGTCTTTTAGGAGCCAACATTTTATTGATTTATATTTATGTTTATGTAACTTTGCATCTATACCTACAGAAGAACCAAATTACAGAAAACTCTTATTATTGAATTTGATTTAAATTGTGTTTTTCTGCACATTGACAAAAAATATAATCTATTTAATATTCTGATATTTTTTGTATATCATTAGAACACAACGAAATAAAATTTAAAATTTTAGTGAAAAAAAAAATGTTTTAGTGCTGTGAAAAGCTAATCCCAGTTAGTAAGTGTAGACTTTTTCAATTAACTTATAAACCGTTAAAACTCTATAAACATTCAACAATGAAAGTTTTACCAACCAAAAAATTTACCAACTTTGAAGTATAAACTATTTCAGCTATTCACGTCTTTTAATAATCACAAGTCTGATAACTTAGTGAAATTACCCTTTGGCTGCTCCAGAAGTGGGCCACTTGTGCACCAATAGTAGTACACTGTTAAAAATTTGCACCAAACTGTCCGGTCATTTGACCGTTTTTGTAGAAAATGGTTACATAACCGTAATTTAACTATATTCTGACCATAAAATGAGCAATAATACGATAAGAATATAGTTAAATTACGTTTATATAACCGTATTCTACAAAAACGGTCAAATGACTGGACAGTTTGCTGCAAATTTTTAACAGTGTAGTATATTTTGGCAAATTCTTAGATGCTTCATTAAAATGTAACCTTTTAAAAAAAAAATATTGTTTCCTTAATATTATATTTTATTTTGCGTGAAACAGCCGTTGATATACTCTATTACACTATAAATAAGCTGTTTTTTAGAGTATACCAGTACCACCAGTAGTGCCCTGGCCCACTACTGGTTCTGATGTACAAAAAAATTAAGTAAATGATATACAAAAGCTTATAGCACAAAAATACTTAATTCAAATACATTAAACAAAACAATATTATTTGGAATATGCTCCAGTAGTGGACTATTGTAAAGAAATAGTGACCCAGAAGTGGACATCCCTCACAATTAATAATGTAATCACTTAAAAAAAAATCAGCGTATTTAACAACTTATTTAGGGTGTAATAGCGTATATCAACGCTGTTTCATGCAAAATAAAATATAATATTAAAGAAACAATGCTTTTAATAAAAAGTTTACTTTTAATGAAGTATTTAAGAATTTGCCAAAATATCCGTTGATGAAGACATTCTAAAAGATAAACTTACCCCCAAACAAAAGAAAAAACATTTATTAAACCACAATTTATCGGCAGTAACAGGGGTTTCAGCCAATTAGATTTCTTTGAGTCGTTTCAACGAAATGAGTTAAGAGCTTTTTCGTAAAACATTAGTGGCTCACTATTGCTACATGGGTCATTACAGAAGCATGCACCTAATTTGATGGATTGTAATTAAAAAACTAACAATATTATATAATAAAGAATTATTGCGAATTTATTTATATTAATGAATCTAGCCAAATTTATTTCATCTTTTAACCCCTTCGCGACGAGCGTCCTTTACAGAATTTTTTATCTTTTACCACCGGTTTTTCAAAACAGAAATTTTTGCCTAATTGAATCTCAGAAATGCTAGGATTACATAAGGCACGATAAGTAAGGCACGAACGCACCTCATTTGTCACTTTTGACGTACAATTTCCAACTTGTTTTTTCTTTTGTGAGGAAACATTTTACTTACAATAAAATTTTGCTTACAATACATTTTGCTTACAATAAAAAAATAGCTGGTGGGAATAATCGAGGATTTTGAGCATCTTATGCGTCACGTATACGTGTCGCTCGTCCCCAAGGGGTTAAAAGTATTTTTCTACGTCTCTGAATTTAATTATTGTAAAAGCAATATTTTTTCAGTGAATATTATCAAAATAAAAGTAAAGAAGTAAATTTATATCTTTCATATTGTCATGCAAACAACAATAAAGTAAAATTTAGAAAATTATTTTCATGAAAATTCAGTTCGCTATAAAAAAATTAAATTACAGACTCAGAAAACTAATTAGGGGATTTCGTTTTCTTCCACATTTTCTATATTAGTGTAGTGAAATTCTAGAATAAAAACAACTTATTTAACTTTAAATTTAGAAAATTTTAAAATTGGAAAAATTTGTTTTAGTCATCAACAATATTACTTTTTCTGAAAATTGATAAATTTGAAAAATACCATAATATAAGAAAATCAAATTTGAAATTTTCAAGTTCAAAAGAATCTATTTTACAAATACAGTATTTAAAATTTGATTGATGATAAAAAATGACATGAATAAAAGAAAAAAAAATGTAAATTTTCTTACCTAAAAGGATCTGGCCAAATTTATTCCGCCCTTAAAAGTATTTTTATGTCTATCAGTTTAGTGAATATAAAAGCATTTATTTTCAGTAAGTATTATCGCAATCAAAGCACAAACGGAAATTTATATCTTCCATGCTTTCATCTAAACAACAATAAAATACTAATTACGAAATATTTTCATGAAAATGCAGCTCGCTGAAAAACTTAAATTACTGTCTCGGAAAACCAATTATTGGATTTCGTTTCCTTTTCCGTTTTCTGTGTAAATGTACTAAAATTCTAGATTATAACTATTATGAAAATTATTTTCCTTTCCTAATGCAGCATTTATTCTTATTATAAATGCAATTTCGCATTGATTTGGTCATAAGTTTAGATCAATATCGAAACGGTAACAGCATGATTAAATGCCGAAACGGTAACAGCATGATTAAATGCTAACTTCTGTGCGGATATGCAGAGGAAATAAATTGTGAAAATTCAAATATTCGAATCGTGGTGATCTACGCAATTACGTGCAGAAGATGAGTGTACTTCTGTATTTCAGAGCTATAGTGAATGCGAAATTGTTTATTTGAAAGAATGTTGTATGTAGCATCTCATTATTAGTTAATGCAAATCCATCATTATATTAATAATTTTATCTTAAAAGATTTAGAAAAGCATTTTTGTCCAGCAAAATAAAATAAAAAAAATACGAACCAATTATGGGTTTGTTTTGTAATACATATGTATCGATCTTATATCATTAAGCGAGAAAATCTTGTATAAATGTAATGGATTTCTCAAAAATAGCTATAAAGATTTTCATAAAAATCATGGATTATGTATTTTTAGATCTAGAAATCGATACGTCAGTGTTTCGTATTTGGAAAAATTTGTTTTCAGGCGTTATTGGTTGTTTGCATTGGTGAAAAATATTACAGAAAGAAATAAAAATGTGTGATGCTTGTAATTATATAGTTACAACAATACTAGCAATGACATACAAATATGACATTTAAAAATGTTGCCAAGCCAAACTTGTCAAGTTGAAACTGAATTAAAAAGAACGTAAGGCGTAATTATTAAATTACTAGCTGATCCGTCAAGCGTTGCCTGGAAATTAGTAACTTTCTTTTGCGGTTTCGATAAAAATAGTCATTTTCGGCGCGCATTCTGTTCTAAACAAACCTCTCTCCGAACGAAACTCCGGCACTCGTCCTTGTTGCCCACGGCATTGTATAGCATGCGTGCTACGTACTCGCTGCAATATCGTTTATTTTCAATTTCCAGCACTAGGAGGCGAGAAATCACCTTATTTAATTATATATATCCTAATTAGTTCATGTTAAGTTGAATGAACCTTTTCCCTTTGTAGAAGATTGGAAACATTTTTTTGAACACTTTGGTCGAAATTTTAAAATGCCCTAGGTCGACCGCTTTCAACCACCATGTCTCCCACACCCCCACAGCTATCAACATGCAACCACCATAGTGAACGATGGGAGTCTCGAGGTTACTACCACACCTACCACACACAAGTACCAAGGCGTCTGCGCTGTGTAGTTGTGGCTGCAAAGTGAAATATAGGGACACACACGTCGATTTTTATATATAGATTACTTTACTTATTCATTTTTTTTTTGTAAGAAAAGGTTTATAAATATATTTTATGAAGGTGACATATAAATGACCGAGGTGAGCAATCGAAAAATTGAAGCAGCAAAAAAAGTTAATGAAAGCAAATAAAATTTTGAATAAGTATATATTTTAACAACACGTGGCCATTATCCCTAGAGAATGCACAAAAAAAGAAGAAAAACGAATTACAATTTTCAAAATTCGCGTAGTCAAGAAGAGTGAGAAAATTCAAGTGAGAATCTGCAATTGAGTTCTTAAGGCAATAGGTAAAATTCTCTTAAATAAAATGTCCCGATCCAAGCTCGGTATGCTCATAATCTATATATACAGTGGTGGCCAAAATTGTGGACACCTTTTGGGAAAAAATGCTTTTTTGAAGTTTGATGGTTTATAATACCAAATATTTCTTAGTAATACAATGAAAGCTATGTACCACTGGAAAGATAATTTAATAAAGCATATTATGCAATGCAGTTTGTTGAATTATAAATATTTTATCAAACTTTATAGCCCAATATTCAGAAAAAGGCAGTAAAACCTGGTTAGGTTGATGATAATTATTTTTCCTTTTCTTGAATGTAGCCAATGCATATGAATGTTTGGAGGGACAGACAGAGTCCATTTTATTTGGTAATGTGTCAATCAAAGCAAGGATATGATTTTAAAAATATATATATGTCATATTTTGGTACTTATAGGCGCACTTTTATCACTATTTTTTATGATTGCTATCAAGTTGCTAAATTTTTTTGCCATCTTTCAATTTTTAAGCTAGTAAAGCATAATAAATTTAAGCACACGTCATAAAGAATTGATTGTTACCCATAAATTAATGTATAACAATATTTTTAAGTGTAGAAAGCTGTGGTTATGAAGAAATTGGAAGTTAAATTGAAAGTAAATTAACAAAGGGATGTCTAAGTCACGCAAAACAAGACTGATAAAGGCAGAAAAAGGTGAAGGAGAGCAATTTGCGGTAAAAGAGTAAGGTCAATGTGTATAGGTCACAGGAAACAATCATCTCGGTGTATGCAACATGAAATGGTGCACTGCAATGGAGAGCTGAATCAAAGTACAGTTCTGTGCAGAGTGCAGTATTTTGGTCTAAATTCTAGAATTCCATTAAAAAAAAAACTCCAACTAACATGACCCTACTATTTCTCTGTCTGGTAAACATGCCTTTTAGCTCAGTTTAATACTTTCAACCTTTATTTGATTTATATATTTTTTTTTCATGCAATTCTAGCATTTAGACCAAAATGTTGCTCTCTCTCTACAGAACTGTACTTTGATTTAGTTCACCTTTGCAGTGCAGCATTTCATGTTGCATACACCGAGATGATTATTTTATGTGATCTATACACAGGGACATTACTCTTCTACCTCCAATTGTTCTCATGCATCCTTTCCTGCCTTTATCAATCTTGTTTTGCATGACTTAGACACTGCTTTTTTAATTTACTTCCAATTTCTTCATAACCATAGCTTTATACACTTAAAAATGTTGTTAAACATTGATTTCTAGGTAACTAGTCAACTCTTTATGATGTTTTCTTACTTTTATTATGCTTTACTAGCTCAAAAATTGACAGGTAGCAAAGAACTTTAGCAACTTGATAGCAATTATGAAAAATAGTGATAAAAGTCCTCCTATAAGTACCAAATTATGTCATATTCCTTTTTAAATCCTACCCTAGATTTGATTGACACATTAACCAAATAAAATGGAATCTGTTTGCCCTTCCCACTGTATTTACCAGATTTTGATACTTCAGATCATCAGTTGTTTCACTCCATGCAGATTGTCTTTTTTGAGTTGTAGTTCTGTTATTAAGGAGAATTAAGAAATAAATTATATATCGGTATCTCATAAAAATTGGTGAGTAAATAGACAGACCAGAATGTGGTAGATAAATAATCAGAGTCTGATAGAGAAAGAGTAATAGGTAGAAGGGCAAAGAGAGTGTTTTTGCTTTTATCACAGATTAGAGCAACATATGAATCGGTTATAGTCCTGTAAATCACAATTTGAGTCCTATATTCTATATACCAGTAGACCCGTGTGATTCTTTCGCTACATTTTTTCATCAATTTTTAATTATTTTTACGAAATGTGAGTGTACTATATCCAAAAGTTGTATAAACATATTTCGAATGATACCTCATTCATCGTTGTGCGTTTTGTATGAGCATAGAAAAAGGTATGTTGACATCAAAAAAAATGTATACTATAAAACTACTATACCATAAAACTCGAGAAAATTCATAAAAATCAAGAAATATATTTACAGCAAAAAATACATCATTCTTTTTCAAAATACCTTCCCTCATATGACATGCAACAGTTTCATCGTTCAACACACTTTTCAAAAGAAGTACAGAAGCCTGTTATTAGAATTTGCTTCAAAGAACCCTACACTGCTGAAATAAATTAAAAATCTGTATTCAATTTTCTGACACGGACTTGGTAAGGGCTTCAAAATGACGCACCCAAGTTTCGTCACCTGTTATTAGAGTCTTTAGGAAATTCGGATCATGTTGAAGCATCTGTTTCCACTCACAACATTGGTGGCTTCTTGTTTGCATTTGATCTTCAGTACGGTGATAAGGGACCCACCTGGAACAAACATGTTGAAGCTGTAAATTGTTGCGTAGAATGCCAAATATTGACTTTGGAAATGTTAGTTGATGCCGCTATCTCCTCACATGTCATTCGCCTATTTTCTTACAAGATTGTCCACACAGTTTTAACATTTCGATCCTTCGCAACAATTTCTGGTCGGCCAGTCTAAGGAGCCAGTTCTGTAGACAAACGTCCTATTTTGAAATCACCATGCCATCTAAAAATCGTAGACTCGCCAAAATTGTTCTCGTCAAAATCGTAGACTCGCCAAGCATTGTCTTTTGTAAGCTTCTTTCATTAACTTAACTGTTTCTGGAGCTGTTTCTCCCAAACGATAGCAAAATTTTTTGGAACAACGCATTTCCTTTTTTACTCTGAATTACTCACCTCCATTTCTGTAGGTCAAATAAAAACAGTTCTCTAAAGTTTCTCGAAACTAGAAAAATAAAATCGTCTGCTTCCTTTAGAATCTATATTATAAAGGAAAGGACAAATGAGTCCGTGCGTAACGTTGACGTCATTTTGCGAATGGAAACACTTGACGATGAAATTTCGGTTTTGCGATTTTTGCTACTGCAATTTTTTTAATTTCTAAACATCGCACATTTTTAATTTTTACGCCGTTATATAGGGAAAAATATCTACTTTCAAATGAAATTTGTTTGAAAGCTGTATCGCAATTTACTCATTTATTATAGCATTTATATTAAATTTCCAACATTTTTTTTTTTTAAATACTAGGGGACTCTGCCCCCTGCTCGCTACGCTCACCAACACCCGTTCTGATTTCACAGCCTCTTAAAACCTGGTAATGTATCCTGTTTTAAAAAGACGATGATGATGATATCACGAACGGCGACTATCTTCTGTAATCAGGTTATAATGCTTTTTCATTTAACTGGTTATAATGCTTTTTCACATTTAATTCATCTTTTTTTATTTTTAATATTCATGTGTAAACACAATTTTTATGACGTAATTTTCTTTATTTCCCGCTTTCAACACGTAATAATTTAATAATTATTTTAAACTTTCCTTATTGTTTTTAATAGTCTCGCGCAAATACATTTTTTATTTGAGATAAAACATAATCCTTTGCGCTTATTTCGAAATTGGCAACAATATAAAAAAAATCTTCAATGAAAGATTTTTTACTCGATTTTTAAAGAGTTTTTATTGTCCGACCGTGATAATTTTTTTAATTTCTGAAAGCTTGTTATATTTCGCGTCTGGTGGTATGATTTTCGAATCCGTAGGATGGCTAGAAAAAAAGTAATAGTTCCTCAAAAAAGTCCCTAGTAAAAAAGCGATGAGAATAACCCGGAATATCTACGCAGAATTTGATTGGTCCATTTCTAAATCGTTTTTGGCTCAGTTCCAGATTACTTTTTTTTAATATAGAAGGATATCTATTTCTATTGGCAGACGATTACAAAAGATTAATCCGTTTGCTCTTTAAAGAATATAAAAAGTTCAGCATTTGTTTCCAGCTAATATTAGATAACGAAATTTAAATTTTCATTAAGCAATAAATAAAGTAATATAAATAAAACAGAAATTTAACAGACATGTAATTGAAATCAGCGTTTAAAACCGCTGAAATTATCAGAATAAAACACTCTGCTGTAGATAACGAAATTTTTTTCGTCTATTCACTTCTGGCACGTGGCCAATACGAAATTACGACGTTTAATAAATTTAAAAATCCATATATTTAAAGCTGTTTGGTAATTCTGTCAAATCTATTCCATCGAAATTCGATCGAATACGCATGCGTCAAAAAATCACCGGCCAATGAGGTGAGGGTCTATGACTGTCTCTACAAACGTGTTTGGGATCGTATCATCTGTTGTTTTTTTCTGTTGTCACGTTGCGTTAAACCTAGGAAGATATTTATCTAGAACTCACTGTGGAGTGTTTAGAAGGTATTTATTTTATTTATTTATTTTATTTATTGTAATTTGTATGAATACTTAGATGTCCATTTCGGATTTACTGTTTAAAAATGAATTTAGGCTCATAAGTTGGCGAAATCCCGATGGAAATTTTTTTTTAGATCTCTATCATTTTGTTTATATAGTACAGAAAATAATTATTCAAACGTGTAGAACACGTAATACAAAATTGGACCACTTATGGTCTGTTTATTATCGGGAATGAATCTTATGGTGTTCCGATTGATAATGAATTCGATTATGTAAATATAATGTCAAAAGACAGTACGCACGGTAGTAATATTTTTATTATTATGTGTTCGAAAAAAGCAGAATCTGAGCATCTGAATATAAGTTATAAAATAAACAGAAATATATTATCTCTATTCGATTTAAAAGTTTTGTCATTACATAAGTGGGCTATTTTATTTGTAAAGAGTATGTATGCATTATATTGTTTGTATGTATACAAATCTTTATAATGTTTTGATTTGCAAACTCTTAATATTTGAATAATGTTTACATTATATTTGTTTGTATGTATACAAACAATATATGTATACAAAGAAGTATATATACAAACAATGTATAATGTATCATGTAACAATATTAATATTTACATTGTATTGTTTGTATGTATACAAATCTTGAATGTTTTAAATGGGCAAATTTGTAATGTTTTTTCTGTTATTTTTTTTAAATGTCAAAAAAAGATAAATTTTCAAACTTGGTATAAATAACTTAGGTACTTTTCTCTATTATCCCATTGACCACTTTTCATAACAAAACAGAAATATATTATCTCTATTCGATTTAAAAGTTTTGTCATTATATAAGTGGGCTATTTTATTTGTAAAGAGTATGTATGCATTATATTGTTTGTATGTATACAAATCTTTAGAATGTTTTGATTTGCAAACTCTTAATATTTGAATAATGTTTACATTATATTTGTTTGTATGTATACAAAGAAGTATATATGCAAACAATGTATATAATGTATCATGTAACAATATTAATATTTACATTGTATTGTTTGTATATATACAAATCTTGAATGTTTTAAATGGGCAAATTTGTAATGTTTTTTTATGTTATTTTTTTTAAATGTCAAAAAAAGATAAATTTTCAAACTTGGTATAAAAAACTTGAGTACTTCTCTATTATCCCATCGACCACTTTTCATAACAAAATACTATCGCCAAACTGTATGATTAAATGCCAAAATTGCAGTCCCATTTACTTGATGTCGAAAACATTATACGTGTTTTTTATGTCATCAAGTGGTTTTTAATTCAACATTTGCGTGTATTTTTCATTATGTTTATTTGATTTATTAGTTATTTCATTAATTAAAATAACAATTGTATCCTTAAATTCTTATATTTTATTTATTTATTTTGATATTCCAATGACAACGTTCTCCCATTTATTTGGCGATAGTTTTTTTTTTTATGAAAAGTGGTCGATGAGATAATAGAGAAGTACCAAAACTTAATTACGTATATGAGTATATTCTTTGACAGTATTAATCATTACTCGATATTTTAAAACTGCATCATATTTGTAGAATTATATTAATTTTAACAATGCTTCTATTGAAGTGTGAAGAACCATATACCTCTATGAAGAACCATATATTTACATAATTGTCTTCATTAGCAATCGGAACACCATAAGATTCATCCCCGATAATAAACGGACTATAAGTGGTCCAATTTTGTATTACGTGTTCTACGATATTTTTACATACATTTAAATAATCATTTTCTGTACTATATAAACAAAATGATAGAGATCTAAAAAGACAATTTCCATCGGGATTGATTTCGCGAACGTTAAAAGAGCCTAAATTCATTTTTAAACAGTAAATCCGAAATGGACACCTAAGTATTCATACAAATTATAATAAATGAAATAAATAAATACCTTCTAAACACTCCACAGTGAGTTCTATATAAATACCTTCCTAGGTTTAACGCAAAGTGCAAGAAAAAAACAACAGGAGATCATCCCAAACACGTTTCTAGAGACCGTAATAGACCTTCACCTCATTGGCCGGTCCTACCGGAAGATTTTTTTTTTGCATGCGTATTGGGTCGAATATTGTTGAAACATTTGACAAAATAAGCAAACTGTTTCCACCTAGGTATTTATACACAATACAACAAATAAAATAAATGCCTTCAAAACACTTTTGATCATCACATCAGCGTGCAAGACAATTTTTTTACCGGAAACCGTTTGATGAATTTCATTATTTTTCCGTTATCGATTGACAAATTTTACGATTTTACCGCTAACGATTGCTGAATTTCACAATTTATCGACTATTGATTAACGAATTTCATGATTTTTTCCATGAACATTTGTCGAATTGCACAAAAAAAATTAAGAATATCGTCAAATTGTCTTGGGTAAAAAATTTTTGAATATTGTCAAATGCCATCGAGAAAAAAGTCTCTTTGTCAAATGATTTTGAAGAAAAAATCGGGAAATTCACAAAATGATTTCGGAAAAAACTTCACCAAATGGTTTCAAAATTCTTTGAGTGACAGCGGGAAAAAAAATTTCATTTTACATTCAATCATCGCAATTGGCGAGTGTGACTAAGTTTAGCCAGTGGTGGCAATAACATCAATCACCAATTTCCAGTATTACTCGCCGATTGGTGAATGTTAATTTTGTCTTATATCACAAACTGTATTTACATATACTACTAGATATAATGATTATGAACCATGATTTTTCTGTTATTGGGCGAGATTCATGTTTTTTCAGCAATTCTTTGACGAAATTAGTGTTTTTTCAGCGATCCTTTGAAGAATTTCGCATTTTTCTCACGATCCTTAACGAAATTCGCATTTTCCAGCAATTCTTTGATAAAATACATTTTATTCCGCAATTTTTAGACGAAATTTAGTAAAAAAGCGTGATCTTTTGGTGAAATTTCCTTTTTTGCGATTCTTTGACAAAATTTGCTTATCTTTCGCGATCCTTTTGCATAATTACGTTTTTTCTGTGGTCTTTTAACAAAAGTCATGTTTTCCCATTATCCTTTGATAAAGTAGTGTTTTTTCCTCAATCATTTGACAAAATCTGTTTTTTCCCCCCGCGAAGATTGGTTAGATGTTTTTAGTCTGCAGGTGCCCTAAAAAGTCTGTGACGCCCGTTGCTGCATCGCACACATTCTTCCATGGGGCATCGAACGAAGTAAATTCAACCTAAAGAATCATTGTTTCATTCCTGACATTTCTCGAAAGAAACAACGTTCAACTCATTGACTGAATTGTAAAGGGCGAAATGTGTCAATTAGCAGAAAGTGCGCAATTTGTTCGTTCATGGAAAAAATCGTGAAATTCGTTAACCGATAGTCGATAAAATTCGAAATTCGTCAATCCATAGCGGAAGAAGTGCAAAATTCATTAATCTACACAGTGGAAAAATCGCAAAATTCATCAACTGGTTTCGGGAGAAAAATTTTTCGAATATCGTCGAATTTCTTCGAGAAAAAAATTCACAATCTGCCAATTTCAGGGATGAAATTTACCAAATGGTTTCAAAATTTGTCGCGCGACAGCAGAGAAAAAAAATCTTTTTCCATTCAATCATCGCAATTGGTGAGTGTGACTATTATGTTTGACCAGTGGTGGCAATAAAGTCCATTGCCAAATTTTCAGTATTACTCGCTGTTTGGCAAGTGCTAATTTTGTCCTATACTTCAAAACCCTTTTGATCATCACATCAGTGTGCAGGACAATTTTTTTTACGGGAGACCATTTGATGAATTTCGTGATTTTTCCGTTATCGATTGACCAATTTTACTGCTATCGATTGTTGAATTTTATAATTTATCAACTATTGATTAGCGAATTTCCTGATTTTTTCCATGAGCGTTTGACGAATTACGCAAAAAAAAATAAGAATATCGTTAAATTGTCTTGGGTAAAAAAAAATTTAATATTGTCAAATGCCTTCGAGAAAAAGGTTGCAAGTTGAAACGGCTGTGACTTCTTTTTCATGTTATGCATCTCCGGTGTCCATCCGCCCCCCCCCCCCCCCAAGTGGGACACTTTTCTAAATTTTGCACATACCCCTCATGTGATATATCGGTGGAAAAGTCTTTGACCACTTATTCATGTTATGCATCTCCGGGGTCCATCCCCCCCCCCCTAAGGGGGGCACTTTTCAAGATTTTGTTGACACCCCTCATGTCATACATTGTTGGAAAGGTCTGTGACTGCTTAATCATATTATGCATCTCCGGTGTCCATCTCCTCCCTTTGCCCCCCCCCCCCCCCAAAGGGTACTTTCTAAATTTTGCACATTACCCTCATGTTATATATCATTGGAAAGGTCTGTGACCACTTAATCATTTTATGCATCTCCAATGTCCATCTCCCCACTTTGCCCCCCCACCCCCCTAAGGGATACTTTTCTAAATTTTGTTGACACCCCTCATGTCATATATCATTGGAAAGGTCTGTGACCACTTAATCATATTATGCATCTCCGATGCCCATCTCCCCACTTTCCCCCCCCCCAGGGATACTTTTCTAAATTTTGTTGACACCCCTCATGTCATATATTGTTGGAAAGGTCTGTAACTGCTTAATCATATTATGCATCTCCGATGTCCATCTCCCCACTTTGTCCCCCCCCCCAAAGGGTACTTTCTAAATTTTGCCCATTACCCTCATGTTATATATCATTGGAAAGGTCTGTGACCACTTAATCATATTATGCATCTCCGATGTCCATCTCCCCACTTTGCCCCCCTCCCTCCCCCAAAGGGTACTTTCTAAATTTTGCACACAACCCTCATGTTATATATCATTGGAAAGGTCTGTGACCACTTAATCATATTATGCATCTCCAATGTCCATCTCCCCACTTTGCCCCCCCACCCCCCTAAGGGATACTTTTCTAAATTTTGTTGACACCCCTCATGTCATATATCATTGAAAGGTCTGTGACCACTTAATCATATTATGCATCTCCGATGCCCATCTCCCCACTTCCCCCCCCCCCGAAGGGGTACTTTCTAAATTTTGCACATTACCCTCATGTTATATATCATTGGAAAGGTCTGTGACCACTTAATCATATTATGCATCTCCGATGTCCATCTCCCCACTTTGCCCCCCTTCCCCCCCCCAAAGGGTACTTCTAAATTTTGCACACAACCCTCATGTTATATATCATTGGAAAGGTCTGTGACCACTTAATCATATTATGCATCTCCAATGTCCATCTCCCCACTTTGCCCCCCCACCCCCCTAAGGGATACTTTTCTAAATTTTGTTGACACCCCTCATGTCATATATCATTGGAAAGGTCTGTGACCACTTAATCATATTATGCATCTCCGATGCCCATCTCCCCACTTCCCCCCCCCCCGAAGGGGTACTTTCTAAATTTTGCACATTACCCTCATGTTATATATCATTGGAAAGGTCTGTGACCACTTAATCATTTTATGCATCTCCAATGTCCATCTCCCCACTTTGCCCCCCCCCAAGAGATACTTTTCTAAATTTTGTTGACACCCCTCATGTCATATATTGTTGGAAAGGTCTGTAACTGCTTAATCATATTATGCATCTCCGATGTATATCTCCCCACTTTGCCCCCCCCAAAAGGGTACTTTCTAAATTTTGCACATTACCCTCATGTTATATATCATTGGAAAGGTCTGTAACTGCTTTATCATATTATGCATCTCCGATGTCCATCTCCCCACTTTGCCCCCACCAAAGGGTACTTTCTAAATTTTGCACATTACCCTCATGTTATATATCATTAGAAAGGTCTTTGACCACTTAATCATATTATGCATCTCCGATGTCCATCTCCCCACTTTGCCCCCCCCCGTACTTTCTAAATTTTGCACACAACCCTCATGTTATATATCATTGGAAAGGTCTTTGACCACTTAATCATATTATGCATCTCCGGTGTCCATCTCCTCACTTTGCCCCCCCCCCCCCCAAGGGGTACTTTCTAAATTTTGCACACAACCTCATGTTATATATCATTGGAAAGGTCTGTCACCACTTAATCATATTATGCATCTCCCATGTCCATCCCCCCACTTTGACCCCCCAAGGGTGTACTTTTCTAAATTTTGCATACACCCCTCATGTGATTTATCGATGGAAAAGTCTGTGACCACTTAATCATATTATGCTCCCCACTATGAAATTTGTCAAGTTAAAGCAACTATAAATTTTACTTTTATGGTATTATCAAGTTGTTTGCCGTCAAATTTTGACGGGTTCCATCTAGTTCTGTTTGAATATATAATTGGTATGTTTCATATAAAAATGCTCTTTGGCGTTGTTAGAAGGCAATCTAAAAAAAAATTATTAAATGTAAAAAATCTATTAGAGTTACCAATAAAACAAAATGAATGGTTTTCACATATATTCTCTATCCCGGGAAGCCCTGGTATTTATAAACGGACAGTTAACACAGTTTGAAAAAATTGCCAGCAGTTTTCTTTTTTTAGTATCGAGGTGTTGCCACTACGTTAAAAAATAACTCACAGTTTTTATGGAAAGCTCTTTGTATGATAGGATTAACTACACTGTAAAAAATGTCCAATGTTTCTTATTTTATGAAAATATACTATAACCGCGAACGAAAATATAATATAATCTTCTGAGTTATCCGAAATTCCGAATAGCGTGTTCCATTGTCTTTTGAATCCCCAGAAACCAATACATCTCCAAAATTTTAAGAATTATTTATAAAAACAAAGTATTTTTCGCTGCCCGTATTTTTCAGAAACGTTTCCGAAGGGTTTTTATAGTGTGTTAATGAGTGTCCTCAGCCTGGAATACCTGTTTTTCGAATGCTATCCATTCTCAAGTAAACATTTTCATGCTCAAAAAATATGTTTAACAGACAAACATGCAAAATTAACAGCGTTAACAATAGCATTAAAATTAAGATTATTTCTGTGCTTTTTCATGTATAAATTAACTTATGCGGCTGAAAACGTTTACTTGTGAAGGGATGACATTCGAAAAACAGGTACTCCAATGCATTCAAATGAGATAGCATATCTTCAAAGGCTACTTACAAGTATTTTTGTAAAACTATGACTTTTTTCCCAATACCAGTTTGATTTTGTGTAAATAGCTTCCATGCACTTCGTGGAATTTTTGTAAGCTAATGACTTGAAGTATTATGACTTTAAGAGGCTCATATAATCAGGGTTTTAATATAACAGAAAGCTGCCGGATGTGTCAAATACACCATAATATCGGATATAAGACGATTATATATGGTTTAGCTCGAATTAAACATGAAGTGTCGGAAAAAATAACTTTATTTGCTCAGAATCTATGATAATGCAATTTTACAGGACACAGACGAGCTCCCACAGTTCAAGGAGACCCAGATTACAAAAGTTTTGGTTTCCCTATAAATATTTAACTTAAGAAAATAATAGTAAAATGAGGGTAACCAAATAATAAATGAAATATTTGTATTCGTATAGATTCATTCCCAAAGTTATCTTAAAAATTACACTGAATATCTTAAATGTCTCTACTGAATATTTAAGTATATCTAAGTATATTTAAAAATATTTAAGAATATTTATATACTACCAAAAAAGGTATGGATTTAGATATAATTTTGCTTCGCGTGAGTAAAATTTATTTAGATTAAGATAATAGATAAAGAAACTGAGAGAAATTTTATTTTGAAATCAACGGTGGTATAGTTTACGCATCTTCATTCTCCTGGAAAGTAATAATAAAATGAGGGTAACAGTTGTCTATGGGGTAACCAAATATTAAATGAAATATTTGTATTTGTATAGATTCATTCCCAACGTTATCTTAAATATTACACTGAATATTTTAAATAATGTAAAGCTAGGGGAGTCTGCGCACAATTCAACAAAATAATAAAAAAATATCTAAATATTGCTTTTTTACTAAAATATCCATGATTAATTTTGACTTCATTTGTATTTTATTCATTTCCATTGCTATTTTGCTGCTATTCTGTAATTTAATAGAACAGTTGTAATAAAACCAAGAAAGCTATTTTGCGCAATCTGTCCTTAAAGGGTTGGCGTGATTGCGCACATGGGTAGGAGAGATTGTTATTAATAATAACTACTATTAAGTTGTTAACAATAATAATCACAATTAAATTACATTGTTGTAATGTTTTTGTGAATAAATGTTATTGTATTAGGAGTGAATATTTCTACCTAATGCTTGAAGAATCAGGAGAAGGAGAGAATTTTAAGAACAATTAAAATATTTTAATTAAAGAAAAAAAATCAAAGAGTCAGAAACAAAACAAGCCCAGATAAGATTACAAAATAACATTAAGTTACTTGATAACACGTTTAATTTAAAATTAGTCCATTTTCAAAGTTTTCTTGTTTAGAGACCGAAGCTGATGTCGTCCACAATCGATGCACTCATTGTTGTAAATGGTGCAGATGTCGTGCAGCCACCTGCCACAAGTAATACATTGAATCCAGTCACTGGTCAATGTTGTCTCCTGGTACAGTTCCAGACATTCAGTACACTCATCCGCATTGCCCAGTATTTTTAGCAAATTTATTTATTGCCAAATTTAGTTTTGATAATCATGTGTTTTTCAAAAAATATTTCATAATTGATTCATTTATATGTTTTACATGTAATTTGTAATTTATGCAATTTTACGAATAGGCCGCGTAATCTCTCCTAGCATGGAAACAAATGGGAACAATGCGCCATCTCTTCTAAGTAGCAGATGCGCAATCTCTCCAATTTCAGTAGGAGAGATTTAGCGGTCTTTTATTTAATCATGGCTGCCTAAAACGAACAGGCGGTGCTCGCACCGTTAGTCTAGGTTAGTACTTTATGAGAAATCGTTTAAGTTTAAAATATTTTATAATACTGACATTATATAGAAATTCTGACGAATAGTTATGAAAATTCAAGCACTTACTTTGAGAAAACAAAACAAAATAGCAATGTCTATCCTAGACGATCGAAACAATCAACGTGCACATTCAACTAGACACTCCACTACTCCTGTTGTACAAATACCTTGAGTCGCTGCCCTTGGACTCTACTCCTCCCCCCCCCCCCGATTCTCTTTGTGTGCAATCTCTTCGACCGCGCAATCTCTCCTGGCTTTACCTTATCTCTACTAAATATTTAAGTATATTTAAGAATATTTAAGTATATTATACGTGAGTAAAATCTATTTAGATTAAGATAATAGATAAATAAATAGGAAGAAATTTCATTTTAAAATCAACGGTAATATAATTTACGCATCTGCATTCTCCTACAAAATAATAATAAAATGAGGGTAACAGTTGTCTATGGGGTAACCAAATAATAAATGAAATATTTGTATTTGTATAGATTCAATCCCAACGTTATCTTAAATATTACACTGAATATCTTAAATATCTCTACTGAATATTTAAGTATATTTAGTTATAATTAAAAATATTTAAGAATATTTATATACTACCAAAAAACGCATGGATGTAGACATATTTTTGCTTCACGCGAGTAAAATCTATTTAGATTAAGATAATAAAAAAAGAAATACGAAGAAATTTCATTTTAAAATCAACGGTAATATAGTTATGTATCTGCATTCTCCTAGAAAAATATACAAATAAATATAGGTAGATATGTTAAAAGTCTCTCTCAATATATATATATATATATATGCATCAAGCATAGATTATGTACCAATATCCAACATCATCAGAATACTGTAACAAAACTTCACCGTTTAATAAGGTAAAGCTAGGAGATATTGCGCACATAGAGGTTCGGGGGGAAAGAGTAGAGTGGGAGTGCAGCGACTCCAGGTAGTTGTACAACAACAGTAGTGGAGTGTCTACTTGGAAGTACACGTTGATTGCTTTGAGCGTCTAAGATAAAGTATTTGTATTTTGCTTTGTTTTCCCAAAGTAAGTGCTTGAATTTTCATAGCTATTCATCAGAATTTCTATACAATGTCAATAGTACAAAATATTTCAAACTTAAAGGATTTCTCATAAGCTACTAATCTAGACTAACAATGTGAACATCAACGGTTCGTTTTAACGGCCATGTTTAAATAAAAAGCCGCGTAATCTCTCCTACCGAAATTGGAGAGTTTGCGCATCTGCTTCTTAGGAGAGATGGCTCATTATTCCCATTAAATTCCATGCTAGGAGAGATTACGCAGCTTATTGGTAATTTGCATAAAAAAATGAAAAATGAAAGAGGACTAATTTTAAGTTAAACGTGTTATTAAGTTACATAATTTTATTTTGTAATCTTACCTGCACTTGCTTTTTCTGATTCTTTATTTTTTTTTCCTTTAATTAAAATTTTTTAATCGATTTTAAAATTATTTCCTTTTTCTGATTCTTTAAGCATTAGGTTGAAATATTCACTCCCAATACAATAAAAATTTTTCACAAAAACCTGATAGCAATGTCATTTAAGTGTAATTATCATTGTTAACAATTTAATTGTAGTTATTATTAGTAACAATATATCCTACCCATGTGCGCAATCACACCAACCATGTAAGGAGAGATTGCGCAAAATAACTTTCTTGGTTTTATTACAACTGTTCTATTAAATTGCAATATAACAACAAAATAGCAATGGAAATGCATAAAAATCAAATGAAGTAAAAATTATTCATGGATAGTTTAGCAAAAAATTTATATTTAGATTTTTTATTGTTATTCTTTTGAATTGTGCGCAGACTTTCCTAGCTTTACCTTACGCATAAAATATTTCAAAACACACTTTCGCCAATTACCGTCTACAGTCAGAAAAAAAATTAAATTGTTTTATTAATCTCTATATATATGATCTATCGATTAGTATATATACTACATATTATACTAAACTTTCGTTCAAATGGGAAACGCTTAACGCAGTTGAAATTTCTTTTCAGGAATATTCATCTACATACTTTATTTTCAATACCGAACATACCATAGCAAATCTTAGTAACATATATTAGTTACATAGAAATTCGACTATATTTACGCGACAGACAGACGGATAGGGAGCCAGATAAACCGAATTCATAAACACTTTTCATCTATTTTCGAATGTGTTAAAAAGAATCAAATGAGTTCCAATAATATATTAAGTCTACGCTATAAAGAACCATCAGAAATTAAATATAATTTTTCGATTAAAGTTCTAGACATTTTGTAGCTATTTTCATCTTTTGTCTTAATAAATTTATATTTAAAAACTGCTAAACTTAGGCTATGAATCTACAAAAAGGGACATCGCAAATTAACACAAAACATCCTAAATGGGAAAAACAAAATATATAAAACTATTAATTAAACTTTTTTAGAATTTAATAACAAAGTAAATATACCTTTGGAACAACACAAACTTTCAAAAGAAAATGTATTTAGTAGAAAAAAAAATAGGTAAACAGTAAATAACATAATTGGGAATTTTTTATATTTTTAGTTGTTTTCCAAAATTTTGAGAAGAAAGAGTCTTTTGTTCTTCTTTATAGCGAAAAAATAAACAAAGCATAAAATAAAATAAACTTTTGTATCTCGTTTTCTTCGGAGGTTAAGTGTTTTTAAGTTTTGAAAAAACATATATAAACAGTGGCAACAAAGTTTTAAACCTATTATAAAGAGACACTCTAATTTCAAAAACAGATAATGAAATTTGATTTTTAAAAAAGAAGGTGAAAAAAGGTGTTTCATTATGTAACAGATAAAATTTTCAGAAAGCTTTTATATGCTTCTAAAAATTTTTGGATGATTCATAATCTTATTTATAAGAAAATTTTAATGCAATACATAAACAGTGCAAAAAAAAAAGGTGTTGTGTTGATGTTTCCCTATGCAACTTATAAAATTTTCGGAAAACTTTTATATGCTTTTTTTTTTTTGAATGATTTATAATCTTGTTTGAAAGAATTTTTTTTTTGTGCAATACATAAACAGTGAAAAAAGGTGTTGTGTTGATGTTTCCCTATGTAACAGATAAAATTTTAGGAAAACTTTTATATGCTACAATTTTTTTTTGAATGATTCATAATCTTATTTGAGAGATAATATTTAATGCAATACATAAACAGTGAAAAAAGGTTTTGTGTTGATGTTTCCCTATGTAACAGTTTAATTTTTTGGAAAACTTTTATATGCTTCTTCTTCTTTTTTTTTTCTTTTTTTTCTGAATGATTTATAATCTTATTTGAGAGAAATTTTTTTATGCAATACATAAACAGTGAAAAAAGGTTCTGTGTTGATGTTTTCCTATGTAACAGATAAAATTTTCGGAAAACTTTTATATGCTTCAATTATTTTTTAATGATTCGTAATCTTTTTTGATAGATAATTTTTAATGCAATACATAAACAGTGAAAAAAAGGTTTTGTGTTGATGTTTCCCTATGTAACATAAAATTTTCCGAAAACCTTTATATGCTTCAATTTTATTTTTTATTTATTTATTTATTTTGTATGATTCATAATCTTATTTGAGAGAAATTTTTTTATGCAATACATAAACAGTGAAAAATGGTTTTGTGTTGATCTTTCCCTATGTAACAGATAAAATTTTCGGAAAAAATTTATATACTTCAATTTTTCTTTTCTTTTCTTTTCTTTTTCTATTTTTTTTTTTTTTTTTTTTGATGATTCATAATCTTATTTTTGAGATAATTTTTAATGCAATACATAAACAGTGAAGAAAGGATTTGTGTTAATGCTTCACTATGTAACAGATAAAATTTTCGGAAAACTTGTATATGTTTCAATTTTTTTTTAACTATCCATAAACTTATTTGAGAGAAATTTTTTTATTTTTATTTTTTTCAATACATAAACAGTGAAAAAAGGTTTTGTGTTGGAGTTTCCCTATGTAACATAAAATTTTCCGAAAACTTTTATATGCTTCAATTTTATTTATTTATTTTTTTTTTTTGGATGATTCATAATCTTATTTGAGAGAAAAATTTTTATGCAATACATAAACAGTGAAAAATGGTTTTGCGTTGATCTTTCCCTATGTAACAGATAAAATTTTCGGAAAAATTTTATATGCTTAAATTTTTCTTTTCTTTTTTTCTTTTTTTTTCTTTTTTTTTTTTCTTTTTTTTTTTTTTTTTTTTTTTTTTTTGACGATTCATAATCTTATTTGAGAGATAATTTTTAATGCAATACATAAACAGTGAAGAAAGGATTTGTGTTAATGCTTCACTATGTAACAGATAAAATTTTCGGAAAACTTGTATATGCTTCAATTTTTTTTTAATTATCCATAAACTTATTTGAGAGAAAATTTTTTATGCAATACATAAACAGTGAAAAAAGGTTTTGTGTTGATGTTTCACAATGTAACTGATAAATTTTTCGGAAAACTTTTATATGCTTCATTCTTTTTTGGAATGATTCATAATCTTATTTGAGAGATAATTTTTAATGTAATATATAAACAATGAAAAAATTATTTGTGTTGATGTTTCCCTATGTAATAGATAAAATTTTCGGAAAACTTGTATATGCTTCAATTTTTTTTTTTTTAATGATTCATAATCTTATTTGAGAGATAATTTTTAACGCACTACAAAAACAGTGAAAAAATGATTTGTGTTGATGTTTCCCTATGTAACAGATAAAATTTTCGAAAATTTTTTATATGCTTCAATTTTTTTTGGATGATTCATAGTCTTATTTGAGAGATAATTTTTAATGCAATACAAATTCTAGGGCGTATTATGGATTTTTAGTTTGCTTGCAAATATATATATATATATATATATATATATATATATATACAAAGATGTACTATTTCAATTTTAAAATTTTTAGTGGATCTTCATAATTCATTCTTTTAAAGAAATGTTTAAAAATATGAAACAAAAATTAATTTAGTTTTAGTAGATTCGGAAATCGGAGGAGTTGACACATATTTTTACAGTATACTTTCGACGATATATCTGAAATTATAACGCCTAAAATTAAAGCAAATGTACTTTTGAGTTCGATGTTACGAGATCTTTCGAACGATACCCTGCACGACATATAAAATGAAAATTTATTTTCCAAGTAACTTAATTAATATCTTAGTTGATTACCGACAGTTGTTATCGAAAATCATTATCAAATATTCTTGGAGGATTCTGCGTCGATAGATACCTGGAGCGCCTGTCAACTCTCCCACATGACGGCCCAAAAAGCAAAGTTTGCGTGCAACGGAAAAAATGCGATTTTCTCAAAAACTACGTTACCTAGGAAAATCTCTATAATTTTCCTGCAAGGTTTAAATTTCTACTACTTCTAATTTTTTCATATTTTTAGTTTTAGTACATTCGGAAATAGAAGGGGGGGGGGACATATTTTTGCAGTGCATTTTCAACGATATCTCTGAAAATATAATACCTAAAATTTAAACAAATATATTTTTGAGTTCGGTATTACGAGATCTTTCACAGGATACCCCACACGATAGAGAAAAAAAATGAAATTTTTTTCAAGTAGCTTGATTAGCCTCTTAAATGTTTACCAAGCAAATTTGTAAATGGCTAATTATCTGAAAATATGTAAAATGCTTTTATGACTTTCACAAGTTATAATTTTCCACGTCCCATAGGTCATGAGTAAATGAGCTCTTACAGACGGATAGACAGACAAATGAGTGGTCTTATAATGGCTCCGTTTTTACTTTTTAAGTACGGAACCCTAAAAATGAATAGAATCGGAATGAGTAATAAAAATGAAAAAATCAAGTTGAGTAGCAACGATTTTCAATCTACTGTATATATATATATATATATATATGTGTGTGTGTGTGTGTGTGTGTGTGTGTGCAATAAAACGACCCTATTAACTTTAATTTCTGCAGAAAACGGTCCAGTCATTCAACCGAATTTTTACACTGTAATAATTTTGCAGCAAAGTGTCCAGTCTTTTAACCGTTTTCATCATGGAAGTAGGGACCTATAGCTGGAAGGATAACGTAAGTAACGTAACATGGGCCGTTTTCTGCCTGAAAGTTGCCACTACGTTTCAGCCTGTGGAGGATCAACCCCAGAATTCATAGAGGGAAAGGTGGATAGTATGGCGCGTTTATCGCTGTTTGCTGCTTTCTCGCTTTACAACCAACTATTACAACTAATTATTACAATTTAAAAACTAAACTTAATTATTACAACTAAATTTATTACCAGAAATTTCACTAGGGAATTGGTTCAATATTTTTAATAGATTAATATAATATTGTGAAGGACGTATCTAGCTGATTATCTAAAATTTAATACAGTTATTTTATATATTTTTTGTAGCATTAAAGAGTACTACAAAATATGATCAACATAATATTCATTTTAAATACTCAGATATTTATATTAAAAAAAATATATAAGAAATATTAATGTAAAAAGTCATTCCGGCGTATAATCCACGGATCAATAATATTTAGACCCAGAAATTTTATTTTGTAAAAAAAAATGTAACTTACTAGATTGCTGTAAATATCTGACTTCAATTATTAAATAAATTTTCTTGGTCAAAAAAAGATTGAAATGATTGTTTGTTCCGCAGATTATACGCCGAAAATTACGGTAAATTACTTGTGCAAAGACCACATTATTAGCTGAAAAGCAATTGCTTTTTTTTTTTTTTTTTTTTTTTTTTTTTTTTTTTTTTTTTTTATGATGATGATTTACAAGTGTTTAAAATATGTACTTTTTTATGATTAATGTATTATATTTAAAGGGATTTGCATATTATATTTCAATTAACATTTTTAAAAGTTAATAAATATACCACAAAAATAATTAAAAATATATTAAACAGGTATCAATTTCAGATATTCATACAATATTTAAATGTAATAATAATTAAAAAAAACATACAGTAAATAATAAAATAAACACTTCCTTGTGAAACGTGAGTCCAGGTTATTTCCTATGGCTTGAACTGTGACAGGAAATAAAACTGCACGACATTATTTACTTAATATTAAGAAAATTGTAAGATAAATAAGAAAACTTGAAGGTTGAATGACTTAAAAGACACTTGTGTAGTTCGTGCTTTAAAGAAGGATGCTTACAGAACTAATCGTGGTTGAAAAAAAAAAAAACATCGAACAAGAGAAAAAAAAGTTAAAACTTTGTCAAGTCCTTTAGGTTTACTAGAATACCAATCCCAGAATTCCCGGTCGAAATGAGAACGAAACTACTTCCAGTAGGTTCCTTGTTCGATGGTTTTTCTAAATAATGGTTACTTTATCATATTATGAAGCGTTCTCATTAGTCAGAATAGAGATAATGTAAAGTTATGTAACCGTTTTATAAAAGTGGTTGAATTACTGGACAATTCGTTACAGATTTTTAACAATGTATATATCGGTCACGTAATCATATTATTAAGTATTTTCAGTGATCAGAATAGATATAAAACTACGGTTACTTTTCCAGATTCACGAAAAAATTAGGAAATATGTTTTTATCTCTGGTCGAAAGTAATCTTCGTAAATTAATGGCGTTTTTATCTTGTTCTAGATAAATGGCAGAAACAGCATTAATTTACAAATTATTTTCATCAGCTATTAAAACTAATGTATCGTTAAATAATTTTTCGTGAATCTGGTAAGATTACCGTAATTTGACCTCTATCGAGACCAATGACAACTCTTGATAATACAGTTAAGAAACCGTTATCAATACTGTTCGATCGCTAACTTCAAATTAATCATTCAAATACAACATTTGCTAAATGGTACATACATTAAAATCGTGAATTTACAATCACAATTAAACATCAACATTTCATTTCGCTTCTGCGAACGTCATCAGGATGTTACAAACAAGTCGAAAATGTCAAAATGAGCATACACGTCAAAGTTCTGGAGAAAACACCTGGAAAATGGGCTCACCAGTTTCAGGTTTATTCGCAGAATTTGCACTTAGACTTTGGAAAAGAAAATTCTCAGTTCATTTAAACTGAAACCAGTGTGTTGGTTAAGATATGTGGATGACGTGTTCATCTTGTGGACCTACACTTTACCAGATTTACAGTTTTTTCTTCAAGAAGTCAATAGATTAAGTGATAGCATTAAATTTCCCCTCGAAATAGAACACGATGCAAATTTGCCTTTTCTCGATGTTCAGATTAACCGGAACAGTTCTCATTTTACATTCTCTGTATACAGAAAACCATTAAAAGAGAATACAGTAATACCTTTTTGTGCAAATATGCCCTTTAAATATAAAATTGCTGCATTTCAGTCATTTATTATAAGCTTATAGAATTTGTTCAGGTGACCAACTTAACGCTGAAATAGATTTTATTAAAGGTATTGCCTTAGATCATGGTTTTAAAGTTCGCAGATTGACAAGATTATTCGACAGTATAATACCCCCCCCCCTCCTTCCGGTCAAAGGTTTGTTTATAGTTTAAAGATCAATAACAGAAGTATGCATTATGTTCCGATAATATATGAAAAATTAAAACAAGTGCTTCAGACATTCAATATAAAATTAGTAGCTATCCCCCTACCATATCTTATACAAATTATTAGTAGCAATATTGATAAAATCCAGAATCATCAAAAAGCCGGAGTTTATGAAATACCGATTACCCTCCCAAATAACGAACGGTTAGTTTATATCGGTGAGAAAAAACGAAAATTTTCAGAAAGATTAAAAGAGCACAAGAGAGATATTTCACAATCAAAACAGAGTACAGCTCTCGCAAGGTTTTATTTTTTGAATGAAGGTAGCAAAATTGACTTTGAAGAGGCTAGAATCATAATCCCATGCAAGAATTCTTTTGTTAATAAAATTTTAGAGTCCCTTACGATTATTAAGCTTGGACAGTATACATGTAACGATAATTTATCCTATAACATTCATAAAATCTGGCATAATATGTTATAATCCATTAATACAATCTGCTCATTTTGTCTTCCAACCCCTCTTTTTACTATGGTTGTATGATCCACTTGGTTACCATGGGAACTTGATGACGTTTGCGCACTCTCCGATCATGTTTTCTCCAGAACTCTGACGTGTATGCTCATTTTGACATTTTCGACTTGTTTGTAACATCCTGATGACGTTCGCAGAAGCGAAATGAAACGTTGATGTTTAATTGTGATTGTAAATTCACGATTTTAATGTATGTACCATTTAGCATATGTTGTATTTGAATTATAGAAATTATGGTGCAATTGTCCTGTTTTTAAATATTCAAATTAATCAGTTTAATAATCCGTGATTTATGAACTACTCAAATATCTTTTGAAGACTTCAAAACATCGCAACTATATTCATTTAAAGGATAAATGCATAATTATTTTTCTAAAGGCAGGTATATATATATATATATATATATATATATATATATATATATATATAGAGAGAGAGAGAGAGAGAGAGGGGGGGGGGAGCAATCTATCACAATCAACAAAGAACAGCTATATCAAAAAACACCATTTAATAACCGAAACTAAAAAACCGTTACCACACAGATTTTAACAAAAGAAAATCTGTTCAAAAAATAAAAATACTGCTGCTAAGTTCCAAAGCAACACAGAAAACAAACATGGAGAAAAATAGTTACATCAAGCTAAGTATTTTGGGAAATAAGGCTGATTAATAACTAAATAGGAGAGGGGTCGTTCAACAAATACGCTGGTGTCCAGAAATTAAGGGGCAGTGACCAATTTCAGACGTTTCATCGAATATCTTACTGAAACTCGTGAGGAAATGCCCGGAATGCCTTGAACTTTCGAGATGCGAACATGTTTCACGTCATGTTTTTCAGTAAAGATTTTGTCGCGAGGACAATTAGGGGGGGGGGGGATAATAATTTTAATAATGAAATAATATTTTCGATCACCCAAGTAACAGAAAATGGTAAAAATGGTCTGTTACTGTAGCAAATGACTATGCAGGTCCTGTTTAACATTTGTTTGCATTTGTGTAAGCATAGCACGTATATTCGTGAAGATGTTAACGTTTCTCTGAAAACTTCAAAAGATTTTTTCTTTATAGCATGCAGAGTTTTCAGCCGAATTTAACACCGCTTTCCAAAAACTTGACAAAAAATCGTAGAAATGGCATACTATGATTAAAATATTAATATATACAATATTTGATGAGTTATAGGTATTTTTATGAAATAAATTTTAATTGCGCATGCACGAACTACAGCAAAGATTTTTTTGTCATGATTTGATAGTCAATACTAATGTGGAACTCATATAAAAAGACCAGTGAAATATCGTGAACACTCCAAAAGTTACAGCAATAATTAATAAATTTAAAAATAAGTCCCAGATAATCCTATATATTTCTGGACACCAGTGTACAAAGGTTTAAATTGCTGTACATTTTGCTGCAGAAAGTACAGAAAAAATGATAGATTTATTACGTGATTTTTTTTATTGTGTACAAAACGTACATCAAATCTTTATTTAGTATGTTGAAACCACTTATTAAAAATCTGTAACAAACTGTCTATTCATTCAACCACTTTTATAAAACGGTTACATAAAGGTTCTTTATCGCTATTCTGACCAAGGAGAACACTTCATAATATGATCAAGTAACCGTTATTTTGAAAAACGGTTAAATGACTGGAGAGTTTGCCGCAGATTCTTCACAATGCAATGCATAATTTTCAAATGGTATTAGTATTTTAATAACCTGAAACGCCTGATTATATTTTTATTTTTATTTTTCCTTCGAAATAATGGAAATAACCATCTCAGATTTCTCGATAAATAAATAAATAAATAAATAAATAAATAAATAAAAATCATTAATTTAAACATTCCTTTAAATTAATTTTGTATCATCTCTCTTTCAATTTTGCATTTTTCAACTTCTAGTGATTCAAATAAAATCTATCCAAATAGTTTTCGAAACGAACCTTAATTAAGTAAACGAAATTTATCTACAAAAAAAAATCTGTATCAATCATTCATTTTCACAATAAAGGCAAAATATAATTTTCAAACGGAATTATCTTTTTAAATCTCTAAAACGCCTGAATTTGTCGATCCTTTCCCTCCGTCTTTCCAACCGAAATAATCGAAACAGCCTCAGACTTCTTGAAACATACATTAAAAAAATAATACCTAGTTCTAAATAAACAATTTCTTTAAATTAATTTTGTACCATCTCTCTTTTAATCATGCAACACCCTTTGTTTCTTTATCCTTCTAGTGATTCAAACGAAATCTATCCAAATACTTTTCGAAACAAACCTTAATCAAGAGAGGGGAAACTTGTACAAAAAAAAAGCTGGTAAAAAAAAAAAAAATGTAAACAAAAGGTGGATTATGTGGATCAAAAGAAACCGTTGTGGATCGATTTCTATTTTCTCTGTCTGCACTCCATCTGATCCCACTGAATAGTTCAATTTCTCATTGTTGGAACTAGGATCTCCGTTTGTTAGTTCATGCCGCCAAAGACAGACACAAAATATTGCCTGGGTTGTGTTTGGATTCGGTCTCTCTAAATAATGAAAAATGTCTTTTAACTTTATTTTTTTAGTGAAAAGGTGTTATTGAACTTGTTCTTGTTTTTTTAGTCTTACGTTGGTTTAAGTGTGAAATGAAATACGCAAGTTTGTTGGCAGACATAGATAATTTTTTTTTCTTACAGAAATTCAATTTAATTCTTCAACATTGTGTTATGGCGACAAAGTATATTACAAAGATTATCCATTTAAAGGGATTCAATATCCTAAAAAATGACGAAAATATCAAATTTCATATTTTTATCCTGGAATGAACCTTAACATCTCTAGAACATTGTGCCTTTTCTTGAAGATAAGTTAATAGTAAAGGATATATGGTTAATTTTACGTATCTCTCTTTTCTGTAAATGAAATGTTTAAGTTCATTTTTCTCAGTTAGTATTTTTGCCGAAAACGTGAGTGGAGGCTCACTGTTGAGACCCAAAAAGTTTTTGGTTTCCGTCTGTTTGTTTGTCTGAAAAAAGTGTCCGATTAAGTTGATTTTGGTTGGTATGTTGGTGAGATACCCGGATTCAGCTGTATAGTTTTGGTTGAATTTGGTTCATTCGTTCAAAAATATAGAACCTTTTTTTTAATGTCATAATGCTTTCCATTGGGAATGCAGACGATTTTAAAATTCCATTCTTAACTGAAATGTAAATGGCACATTTGAAAAAGGATTTTAAACGTAAACTTAAATATCTTAGGTCTATATTAGGAAGTCTATATATATTAGGAGGTCTTAAATATAACCAACAGCTTTGGAAATTTGTCGATACATTTAATAGAAATTAGAAATTATTTGTTTAAATTGCATCTCTTTGAGAATTATAAAGCATTTTATTTTCTTATTTTATATATATATGTGTATATACATATATATATTTTTAAACTTTTCTTTTAAATTTATTAGTAGCTTAACAACTGTATTTCAAAGCATATCAAAATAAAAACTTCAAAATAAGAAAATTTGTATTCAAGTAAATTGTACTATTTTGCCGCAATATATATATATATATATATATATATTATCAAAATAGTTTATTTTCGGGAGATTTTTAGTATTCTATTAAAATAGATGAGGATATATTTAGACAAAAGTTCTCTTTTAAACACTTTAGAGGGGATCAATAAAACATAATTTTAAACGAAAATTATTAAAGGTAGGACGTGTAATTTGGATTTAAGTCTTCTAATAGGAGTTTACATTTGTATAATTTTTTTTTCATGAGAATTTATTCAATTTCTGCAACAAATGTGGTTGTTTCGTGGTTGAAAAATTAGTATTATTTTAAAAATAAGATAAAATATCTCATACAAGGAGAAGATTAATCTAAAGAATTTAATCTGATTTTTCTAATAAAATTCATTGTTAAACTAAACAAGTTCTTTTGAGATTAGTCTCCATATAAATGTATGTATAAAAATACATAAATTTTAAAATTTACTATAAATCCATTATGAAATAAAATGTATACAAAAGACTCAAAAATGTTCTCAGAATTGCATTATATTGGGTGATTCAAAATAGATGTCTCTTCGGTTATCTCTTAACCAGCTGATGGGGGAAACACATTTCCAGTAACAAAAAGTCTACAAATCAAGTTCAGCTTTTAGATATGGCATTGTTTTATAAGGGGCTGTATACATATTAAAATACGAAATGTATTTTTTATTAAGTCCCTGGGTCCTAATAACACATTTAGAAAAATGTCTTCCGTCTGGGAAAGACATTAAAAAATCTTTCATAAACATAACTTATCTACTTATGACATTTTAAATTTTATAAAACTCCAATGTTTACCTGCACTAAAAGTGCTTTTTTCCGGTTTTTTCCGTTGTTTTTTTTCCGTTCCAAAAAACACTGAAATGTCATAAAATTCGAAGTACCGTAATTTAGTAAGCTTTGATCATAAAACAATGAGGATTTTTTTAAATGTCCTTCTTAAACGTACTTTTTTCTAAATATAACACTCAGAACCCAAGGGACCGTGTAAAAATTAAATTTCGTAATTTAATATGTATACACATACAACCCTTTAGAAAACGAATGATATATCTAAAAGCTGTACTTGATTTGTATACTTCTTGATAGTTGAAGTGTGTTTCTACTATCAGCGATTTAGGATATAATTGAACAGACATTATTTTGAATCACCCGGTATATATCGCTTTGAAGGAGGGGAGGTGGGCCTCTCAAAAAATCAAGCCTAGAGCCTCTGTTTATCGGCCAGTTAGACTCTACGGTACAGGGATATTTCAGATTGAGGAAGATTAAATTCAAGCTGGCCACCTTAAATACAATAAATTCTTTTGTAAATAAATAATGTATTATTTTGTAAAATATATTTGAAGTTCCAACCATTTTAGTAATGTTCTTTATTTTTGAAGGTTTATCATAACTTTGTGTATGTTTACAACCAATATAAGTACTAATTTTTTTCCATGAATGTTTCATTCAATCATTTATTAAATTTTTGAGTGTTTAACATTTTGGTATTTGATCACAAATAATGACAAAGAATCACACCAACCCTGACCTATAATCAGCCCGGCCATGGGGGTAATTATTGATCGGATATTTTTTTAATTTTAATAATATTATATATATTTTTTAAATAATCTCTCTCTCTATATATATATTATGCTATCGTACGTGAAACAGAAATCGCGATTATTTTTTAATTGTTTTATTGCAACGCCCAAATGAAACGCATCTCATTGGGTGATGCTACCATCTACAGGAATAAAAGCGAAACAAACAATGATTTAGTGATTATAGTAATTATAATTTGTCAACATTAACAATTAAATAGATATATTCTTACACATTTTCATTTGAAATATGGATTTTTGTAAGCACTTAATATTTTTAATTTAAAAAATACAATTATCAATATAAAATTTAAAATGTAAACAAAGCAATGATTTTTAAAAAGGGATTTTTAGTAAGAAAGGAAAAGTAAGTGTAATAATTTTCCCCGACCGTTTCACTTTTTAAACGTAACTGTTATACTTTTGAAATTTTAGCTCTTATTTAATTTTTTTACAAGCTTTTAGCAAAAATAAATATTATTCAGTCTTTTTTTTATGAAGTCCATTCTACTGTTATATTTTTCAATGACAGTCTGCCCGGGCAACGCCGGGCGGGTCAGCTAGTAAAACTAATTAATGTTGTTAGGGATTTCATTCGTTCTCTATTAGTATAAAAAAATTGTCCCACTTAAATTTAGTTATTCAGTTACATGAATCATTATAAAAAGTGACCAATAATCATCCCACTCTGCCCTAGTGAATAGATTATGGTTTTAAATTTTAAATTTGAATTATTTTCCCTTGTTTGCCACGTAAAACCAGGATTATTTTCTTTAATGGAAATTAGGAACAAACAATATAGGAAAGAAAAAAAAACTGAATACAAAAAATATCGTTATAAAATTAATATTGAAGTAAAAGTGAATAAAAAGAACTAAAAAAAAAAAAACGGGTTTCAAAATATATATGTCTGTAATTTTTTTTCTATTAATTGAATTAATCTATTAATTCTATTAATCTAATTAATTTTTTTTTCTATTATCGATTAATTCTACTAATTAATCGATTAATTCATTTCTAAAGAAAATATATTTTTTTTTAAATTCCGGATTATACCCTTAAATA
This sequence comes from Maratus michaelseni, assembly GCA_963931845.1. Taxonomy (NCBI): domain Eukaryota; kingdom Metazoa; phylum Arthropoda; class Arachnida; order Araneae; family Salticidae; genus Maratus; species Maratus michaelseni. The sequence goes on from OZ007596.1 coordinate 288,174,265, forward strand.
TACAAATTTAAGTAATGTGTATCGACCTATAAAGTTTTCTCAAAAATTCTTAACAATATCTGAAAAATTTTTCACTTTTTTATGGTCTGCATTTAGGAGTAAAATAAATTTCGTTGTTATGAATTATTTTCGCAATAAAAACATACAAACAAAGATATTTTATAAAATACTGAATACATTACAAACATTTTCTTTTTAATTAGTTATATTAATTTTTAAAAGAAATGTCGAATTACCAAAAGCCACTCTTCTTTTTTTTTCAAAATATTTAAAACTACAAATGTGCATAAAAGTTCTTGAAATAAAATAACTAACAAATCATTAGTAAAATGTCATTTATTTATATTGTTTAATGATTTCAAATGAAAAAAATAATGAAAATAATTAATTAAAAATTTTATATTCATCAGCTAATTTCGCACTCAATGTCTTTAATAAAAATAATGTTTCATTCTCTTTTGCTTATTTTAATAAATAATAAACACCTAAGTAGTGTCAACCACTCATTATACAAAAAAAAAAAGTAGAAAGGAAATTGTTAAAAATATAATAGCCTACTTCTAAATAAATGAAATTTTAATATTTATTAATTATTTTAGCAGTATTTAGTAAATCATAAGTAAAAATTGATATTCGTTTTTAATTAATAAAGAATGTTGAAAATATATTAAAGTATATATCTAGCGAAAGAAAAACGAAAAAAAATAATAATAACTTATAGCTGTAAATAAATCTCTGTTTTCTTCTCTCAGCATTTATGTCATGGAAAAGAGATTTTTGGCAAAATGAAAAATACTTCAATATTTCACTTTTTTACTTCTTTTAAGCATTATATGAGATTATGGTTGATTTTTTTTGTCCTTTTGAAGAAATTTATTAGCAGTTGAAAAGGACTTATTATAAAAGTCCACTCTCAACGAAAATAAGTTCACTTCTTCCCTTCGGGCTGCTTTTATTCTATTTGGAAATTATTTTATTTTTATTAGAATGTTTTCAAATTTTCATTTTATTTATTTTTTATTTATTTCGAACCTTTATTTTTTTCCCTCTAATTAATTGAAATTAGTGTTTAAGTTATTTAGTTATTGCAGCAAAATCGTTGAGATAAATAATATATAATTGTTTTATAATTATATTGTAATATAATTATCTTGTTCTAGTTTTATTTGTTTAAAAAGATTTTCGTTGATGTTTTGCTGTTTGTCATTTGTTGATGCTTAAATGTGGTATGGAATTCTGGTTTTGCCAAATACTTATATATTATGGTCTACTAAGGTAAAGCTAGGAGAGTCTGCGCACAATTCAAAAGATTAGCAATAAAAAATCTAACTATTAATTTTTTGCTAAACTATCCATGAATAATTTTTACTTCATTTGTTTTTTATGCATTTCCATTGCTATTTTGTTGTTATGTTGCAATTTAATAGAACAGTTGTAATAAAACCAAGAAAGTTATTTTGCGGAATCTCTCCTTACAAGGTTGGTGTGATTGCGCACATGGGTAGGAGAGATTGTTACTAATAATAACTGCAATTAAATTGTTAACAATGATAATTACACTTAATTGACATTGCTGTAAGGTTTTTGTGAACAAATTTTATTGTATTAGGAGTGAATATTTCAACCTAATGCTTAAAGAATCACGAAAAGGAAATAATTTTAAAAACGATTAAAAAATTTTAATTAAAGGGGAAAAAAATAAAGAATCAGAAAAAGCAAGTGCAGATAAGATTACAAAATAAAATTATGTAATTTAATAACACGTTTAACTTAAAATTAGTCAATTTTCATTTTTCATTTTTTATGCAAATTTACCAATAAGTTGCGTAATCTCTCTTAGCATGGAAAGTAATGGGAACAATGCGCATTCTCTCCTAAGTAGCAGATGCGCAAACTCTCCAATTTTGGTAGGAGAGATTGCGTGGCCTTTAATTTAAACATGGCCGCTACTAAAACGAACCGTTCATGTACAAATTGTTAGTCTAGATTAGTAGCTTTTGAGAAATCGTTTAAGTTAAAAATATTTTGTACTATTGACATTGTATAGAAATTCTGATGAATAGCTATTAAAATTCAAGCACTCACTTTGGGAAAACAAAACAAAATAGCAGTACTTTATCTTAGACGCTCAAAGCAATCAACGTGCACTTCCAAGTAGACACTCCACTACTGTTGTTGTACAACTACCTAGAGTCGCTGCGCTCTGACTCCACTCCTACCACCCGAACCTCTATGTGCGCAACGGCGGGCGGAGACCGCTATTATATTCTGTAATAATAATATCTGTCATGCGGACTAAATGCGATATTTAAAAAAAATTAATTTCAAAATTAAACATGTTGTACACTTTCAAAATATTAAAATATGCGTTAAATCCATAATCGTGTTTTTATCATGATTCAATACGTTCCTCAAACTCATTTATTTACTATTCTCTATTACTGATATTGATACTCTCTTTGTATTATTCTGAAACATTTGAAAAATCCGTTAAACTTCTGATATGACGTCAGATTTTCTTTTTAATTCTCTAATGACGTGATGTTAATCTGCTTTGTGTACGTACACATACTCATACTCCTTGTATTATTGAGAAATCTTTCCGGTTCATTACCACTATGACGTCAATCAATTTTATTTCATATTAATCTTTTTTTTCAATTGGTGAAACTTTTTATTTCATTTTCATTTTTTATGTGAAAATCGTCTGATAGAAAATTAATTATTATAGAAAGAATTTCATTGTGGATTTTTAATTTTTGGCATCTGCTATAACGAAAAATGTTTCAATTTAATAGGAAAAGGCTGTTAGAATTTTGGTTTTTTATCTTTATTTATTAAAATAATACGATTTTTTCAAATTTTAATTTTTTGAGCTCTTCATTCAGCAGTATTCAGAAATATACACGAAGTTTCAACTCTGTAAGTTATGTAGTTTTTAAGAATGGCTCTGTGACGGACAGACAACGGAGCAGGAGTAATAGGGTTTCGTGAGATGAACGAAACCCTAAAAATAGGCTATTAAATTTTACTGCTGTGATTCTGCACTTATAAATAAATTAAACATTTAACATCCATCAATTATATTAATATTAATTTATTAATTTATAACTTAAAAATATTCTCCAATAAATTAACACAAATAAATATTTAAAATATAATAACGCATAATGTAGTAAAAGAATAATGAAAACAATAAGCTTTAAAGAAATATATTTTTTCTACTCTCAGTGTTTATGTCATAGAACAGACACATTTTTAGAAAAGTAAGATATACTCTGATATTTCACTTTTTCTTTTCTTTTAAGCATTATATGAGATTATGACTGTTTTTTTTTTCTTTTTTGCCACAAGATAAATTTTATTAGCAGTTGAAAAGGACTTTTGATAAAAGTCCACTCTCAATGGGAAAAAAAGTTGATTTTTCCCCTTCGGGCTGTTTTGTATTTATTCGAATTTATTTCAATATTTCTTCTTTATTTTTCCTTTATTTATTTATTTCGTACCTTTTATTTTATGTCTAATGAATTGACATTATTTTCTAAGTCTTCAAGTTATATTCTTGCTTATTGTACCAATATTGAGGTTAATAATGTACATTTCGGATTTATTTTTTCAGTAAATTTCAAGTACAATGAAGTGTATTTGTTGATTTTTTCGATAGACTATTTTACAAGAGTGCAATATTTCTGCCAATTTTTTTTAATAACACCGTGCTAGTATACAATTAAAGATACCATAAAAAAATTAATGTGTCAAACGCAACAAAACATTCTATAAAAATACTATTTAGATAAAAAAAAATTGAATACACAGGGAATAAATTTTATTTCAGAGTTTTTCAAGCAAAGGCAAAAACAAAAACAAAGAATCAAACTATTAAGAGTAGTAGTACAGACGTACAAAAGAAGTACTTTAGAAATACAAAAATCTCCAATCGTCATCAATTATTTTAATAAACAATTTTAAAAAAATTTAAATTAATATCCATTTTTTAATTAACAATGCAAAAAATAACATAATAACATGAAAATTGTTAAACAATTCTCTATTTTCTACTCTCAGCTTTGCTGTAATGGAACAGAAAGGTTTTTAGTAAAATGAGAAATATTGAAATGTTTCACTTTTTTTATTTCTTTTTAAGTGTTTTATGCGATTATGGTTGATTTTTCTTTCTGATTACCACGAGAAAGACTTTTATTTAATTGAAAGACAATTGAAAAAGACTTTTGAAGTCCACTCTCAAGAGCAAAAAAAATATTCATTTTTCCTTTTGAAGTTTTTTTATTGATATTAGAACTTATTTTAATAAATATTTCACTATTTTTATTTTTTTCTAATATTTTATTTTATCTCTAATGATCTGAAATTAATTTTCAATTATTTTTTTTAATTATCTACTTAATTGTTGTAGCAACAACGTTGAGGTTAATAAAGTATTTTTCGGAAATTTTTTATGGAAATTTTATTAAAATATATTTGTTGCTTTTCTTGCGATAGGATATTCGACTCGAGAGAAATATTTGTCATATTTTTTTTTTAAGAACTAGTACAAAAGCACTTATAATTAAAGTATCAGTGTTTACAGATCAATTGTAAACAGTACACTGATGTAAACATAACAAAAATTGATGTAAATGCTATTTAGACATACGAAAAAAAAATGAACGAGGAATAAATATAAATACAGATTTTTTACATGAAGGAAAATAAAAAGATTCTAAAAATTTAGAAATAACAAACGTATAATCTATCATTTATTTCAATATCCATTTAAAATAAATTGAACTTCCGTCTTTTACTAATAATTAAAAATAAATTGAAAAGATATTAAAGTATATATTAAAGAATGAATAACGAAAGAAAAAAATAACTTATAGCTGTACATAAATCTCTATATTCCACATTCCGCATTTATGATATAGAAAGCAAAAATTTTTGTCAAAATGAGAAATACTTCAATATTTCACTCCTTATTTCTTTTAATCATTATTTATATGAGATTATGGTTGATATTTTCTTTTCTTTTTATCTCTACATTGAATTTTATTAGCAATGAAAAATATATTTTCTACAAAGTTTATTCTTGAGGAGAGAAAATCCGATTTGGATTGTTTTTACATTTATTTGGAAATTGTTTTTTATTTATAAGAACTTATTTCAATATTCATTTATTTATTTATTCATTTATTTATTTATTCATTTATTTTGAATCGTTAATATTATAAGTAAAGAACGAAAATTAATTTTCGTTGTTGTAAAGATCGTCGAAGGACGGACAGGCAATGTGGTATAAAATTTGTGTTGTCATCGCACTCTTTATAATTATTTTTGTTGAGGGTTTTTGGGCGATGTTATTGAATTTTTGATAGAAACAGCTCCGCAAATCATTCATATTTACTTAATGTTTAACTTGCTGATAAAACTCATAATATGTGAGAAAACGGTGTTTTTTTTTTTTTTTTTACTTCATATTTACAAATTAAATTGTTTTGAGGAAAAAATATATCCTACACTGCACTGAATGTTTTAATTTCTTAAGCAAACTCATAATGTTTAAGAATTATTTATATTATATTTTTTTCGACAACAGTTGATGAGGCATATCAGTTTAAAGTTATATCTTATATAGTTTGTTAATTCAATGATGTGAAATTTATGATTATTTATTTATTGTTATTTATAAATTTTCTTTCTGTTTCTGTTATTGGACTGCATTTTTAGTTCCCAAGAACATTGTAATATGCAATAAATTGTAGAACTGTACAATTTATAGTAAAGTGTAAGATTAATTTGATTCATTAAGATTTGTTATTGAAAACAGTTTGTTTCATTTAAGAACATGAGCTGATATGTCTAGCGCTATGAAAACATTCAGTAAAGTGCAAAATATATTCTTACCAAACACATAATATATGGGGGCAACTACGCATACAAAGAATGAATACAATTGAAACTAACTTATGCGAACCTCAATTAGCCAAAAATATATACCTTTTCTTTAAAATAAAACTCAAACATAAACAAAACAATGAAATCTGTGGCTAGCCGCTTTCAGCTGTGAACATGAACTGCCGTTCGCTGGATCCTGGATCATCCCATATTCACACCTGCTCTCATTGGCTGTCTGCTTTATTGCTGTGGATTGGCGGAGAGCATGGAATAGCCTCGAATCCAGAATTACGGTGCTTTCCTCAGGCAGGAAGACAGAATAGGTTTGTTTGTGTAGAGGTTTGTGTGTGTGCTGTTTTTAATAAAGACATTTGCATTTTTTCCGCGACTATTTCACGAAAGTTTTTTCTGTGAACCTTTCACAAAATCTGCATTTTTGCACAATCCTTTGACGAATTTCGTATTTTTTCTGAGAACCTTCGATGAAATTCAAGTTTTTCCTGCAGTCATTTGACGAAATTTGCTTTTTTGTGATCCTTTAACGAAATTCGTGTTTTTCCACATACTTTTGTCGAGATTCATGTTTTTTCAGTGATCCTACGACGTAATTCGTGTTTTTTTCAGCGATCCTTTGACGAAATTCACATTTTTCCTGTGATCCTTTGGCGAAATTTGCGTTTTCCCCGCGATCCTTTGATGAAATTCGCATTTTTCCGTGATCCTTTGATGAAATTTGCTTTTTTAATGATCGTTTGACAATATTCGTGTTTTCTCTGCTGCCTTTTGACGAGATTCATGTTTTTTTAGCGATCCTTTTACAAAATTCATGTTTTTTTCAGCAATTATTTGATAAAATTCGTGTTTTTCTTGCGAACCTTTGACAAAATTCACGTTTGCTTGCGATTCTTTGATAAAATATGCTTTTTTCTATTATGATAGGGAAAAGCGGATTAGGATAGGTAGATAGGGAAACCCCATTATCAGATCGGGACATTAGATGTAATTAAGAAACATTTGTACATTTGTAATAATTAGCGAAATTGGCAAGATAAAGGGGGTGGGGTGGGAACGACTTTTTATTAAATATCGCATTTATTCTACATCAACTTCCTCTCACCACCAGGGGGTGCTTTGCTATCTCTGTTTCTATGGGCTGGATCACGACGGGGTATGACCCTTTCCACCCCACATCAATAGAGCTTACTGATTTTAGTTCGGATTTTCACCACAGGAGGCGCTTTCGTATCTTTGGTTCTATGGGCTGGATCATGACGGGGTATGCCTCATTCGACTCGACATCGATAACCTTAATGTATTCAGTTATGTTCGTATAGAACATATTGTGCCTCCTGGCGGTGGAAGGTGTAACTAAAGGATTTTGCAGCTAACTCAAGTTTTATGGGTCACACAGCATCAATAGAGCTTACCTATTTTAGTTCTGAATTTCACCACCAAGGGGTGCTTTCCTATCTCTGTTTCTATGGGCTGGATCACAATGGGGTATGGCTCTTTCCACTTGACATCGATAGAGCTGACTGATTTTAGTTCGGATTTTCACCACAAGGGGTGCTTTCCTATATCTGGTTCTATAGGCTGGATCACGACGAGGTATGGCTCATTCCACTCTACATAGATAGCGCTTTTCGATTTTCACCACCAGGGGTGCTTTTCTATCTCTGATTCTATGGGCTGGATCATGAAGGGGTATGGCTCTTTCTTCGACTTACGGTAATATATGGGAGTGTGTATGGCCCGCCCAGTGTTTGCTGTCTAAGGTAGTAGGGCCCCCAACATTAGATTTGTTTAAAATTAAAAAAATGTTCAACACTGATTTCAGGTACATTTAAGGTTGTTGGCACGGGCAATGCTGGGCGGGTAAGCTAGTTAAAGAATAAAAGCCGAAGTCAATGTTTTTGGGACACCCTGAATTTTTTAATAATTATCTCAGGTTTTTAACAAAAAATGAAAAATATGAGCCTGCCTTGGACTATCCTGATCCAAATTTTCAGATCTCTACGCACGGTAGATTTTCCTAGCCATCATACACAGACACACACACATAGACAAACTGTCTTCTATTATGAATAACTACATAGTGAAAGAATAACGAAGAAATAAGTTAAAGATTTAAATCTCTCTTTTCCACTGTCTGCATTTATGTTATGAGACAGAGATTTTTTACAAAAGCGAAATTACTCCAATATTTCACTGTTATCATTTCTTTTAAGTATTACATTAGATCATGCTTGATTTTTTTTTTTATTACCACTGGCAAAAAATTAATTATCAATTGAAAAGGACATTTGATAAAAGACCACGCAGAAGAAAATAAAAGTTGATTTTTTGACTTTGGAATGCTTCTAATTTTATTTATTTAAGATAATTTGTCTTTTATGAGAAGTTAATCAAATGCTCTTATATTTCTTAATTTACTTCATACCATTCATTTTATGTCAAATGAATTGAATTTTTTTTTATGTCTTCAATTTCTTTACTTAAATATGTAGCAATGACAATGAATTAAATAAAATACATTTTAGATTTTTTTCAGACATACTACGTACATACCAAATTGCAAGTCTCTATCTCAATTTTTTCGGGAGATAGAGCGTTTACAGAACACAGACACACACACAGACACACACACAGACACACAGACGGACGGCAAAAATTTTTTTCTAAAAATATGTTTTTAGGAATTTCCAGTGTCTGAAACGTGTAAATCCGTCAAAAAAAATTTTTCGATTTTCAAAACGATTACAAGACTTACCCTATACTACGTATGATGGGTAAGTGAAAGTAAAGAAAAATTATGTGCCAAGCATAGATTACGAAACACTTCCAGAATACTGCAACTGAACTTCACCGTTTAAAATGGTGAAATGCCGAAAAAGTATTTGAATTATTTTGTGCATCACAGTGTATGATTCATAGATCTGTATATATACTACATAATGTGCAAAAATTTGGATTAAATGCAAAACGAATAACGCAGTCGGAAATTCACCTTCATCGATTTTCACCAATAGACGGAAATGTACTCAAATAATTTTCTGAAGCTCCTGTGTATTATCAACAAATTACACACTCCTCATATTAAACTAAAATTTAATTCAGGAAAATAATGCATAACAAAACTTTCAGAATTTACAATCTATACACGACAATGTATCGAGTTCTCATCGTACGCATGTATATGAATTTATTCACATTTTACAAGTTTCTCTTAATAAACTAAATATAGTACAGATGAAAAATGCATAACTTAATTTAAAAATATCCTTAAGCAATTCACGCTCATACACAATATTTATTAAGAATTGTTTTGTGTAGCCCTGTATATAATCTATGGAATTTATACACACCATGCAAAAATTTAGTTAAACATAAAAACGCATACCACACCGAAAAAAACACCTCCAGTTTTTATAGATCATATACAGTATACTGTAACAGAAATATTTTGCGTGTTCCTGTAAATGGACGATAGCAGTTTTACGCATCATATTCTACAGTAAGCATATTTTAGTATACATGAATAATGTATATAAATTTTGTTTGGAATAGTAAAATATTATCAAAATTTGCTACAATCAGGCTTTCCAGATTGACCATTATGTAAGCGAATTATTTTGAGTGATCTTGAATATGAATGATGAATGCTTTGCACACCTTATTATGAACATAAACAATGCATGTTTAGTACACTTCATAAATGCATATCAATTTCATTATGTTTGAAATAGTGTAACATCATTAAACTACGCCTTTTTCCCCCATAGACCATAAGGTAATGGGATTATTTTGAGTGTCCCTGTAAACGAACTATAAATGCTACACACTCTATATTCAGTATTGAACATGCCATAGTAAAATTCAATAACATATATAAATTACATGGTAATCTGAGTATATATATGTGAGTTAGAGTATGGACAGACGGCAGACAGACAAACTGAATTCATAAACACTTTTCAACCGATTATTAAAAATAATTCTCCTCTCAGATGAACAAAAATATTCTGCATCACACCGCTTGGGGTCACCCCTCACAATAGAACCCCATTCTCAATTTACCCCAATAATATAATATAAATTTCCTCCCGACTTGACCTTTGGAGAGAAAAAAGCAATTAAAGTGAGCGTCGGGAAACGACCCCAAGAAAAATCTATAGTTTTTATCAATTATGTTAATAATTATTAAATTATCCATAAATGAAATGTAATCCCCTTTTCTAAATTAATAACGATATATTGAAAATATATTAAAATATATATAGAGAGAATGAATAACAAACAAATATCTTATAACTTTAAATAAATCTGTATTTTCACTCTCAGTATTTATGTCATGGAACAAAGAGATTTTTGGCAAAATAGGAATTACTCCACTATTTCACTTTTCTTTTAAGCATCATATAGGATTATGGTTGGTTTTTTCTTTTTCTTTTTGCCACTAGAAAGAAATTTATTAGAAATTGAAAAGTACTTCTGATAAAAGTCCTATCTAAAGGAAAGGGTTGATTTTTCTTCTGCAGGCTGTTCTTACGTTTATGTGAAATTTGTTTTATATTTGTTAAAACATATTCTATTTTTTTTATTTAGTAGCTTCGATTTTAACACTAATGAACTGAAATTAATATTCTATTCAATCACTCTACTTACTGACAGTAGCAACAACGTGGAGGTTAATATCTTACATTTCGAAATTTTGACAGTGAAATTGCAAGTACATGGAAATGTACTTTTTGCATTTTTGAGGTAGGCTTATTCGACTAGAGTGAAATATTTCTGTTATACAGGCTGTCTATAAAAGTTCTGACACAATTTAATGTTTAATAATTCATAAAATAATGAATATATAAACAAACTCACGGCATTTTTGCATAGAATGACGCATGTATTTTTTTTTTTTTGTAGTGTGACAATTTCCGTAGAAAATTTCCTTTTCCTGTTTGAATTTACTTTCTTTTGTAAATATCGTCTCACTGAAAAGAACCTCACATCTGTCATTTACTTAGACATGTTTGGAAATTTCGTATTTCTGCAACTCTAAGAGTTTCAGCTACATGTCTATTTGTATAAGGGTCGCCCAAATGAAAGTGGCATTGCAGTAATAACTTCGCTATTTGAAGAGAAAGATGACTCTGCATGCTCCTATAAAGCGCGCAGAGTGCTGGGAATGCAAGCGATATCGTCAGATCCCGCCAGATACGTGTGTGATAGCGTGGAAGCACGTTAAAGGGCATCGTTCGCATCATGGAAGCCACCAAATGGTGTCAATGCGCGGTCGTGCAAATTTTAACAGTGGAAAATGTGATTGCTAGTGAAATCTATCGTTGAATGGAACATGTGTATGGCACGGAGTGTATGTCACGCAGATCGGTATTCCGATGGTGTAGGGATTTTCGTAGTGGAAGAAGCAGTACATCCCCTTGAACATCCCCCTTACAGCCCAGACCTTTCGCCGTGTGACTACCACAAATTCAGTTCACTCAATAAAGCTCTGAAGAGACGGCAATTTGCCGACGATAATGAGGTCCAAGCTGCCGTTGAAAATTGGTTTCACAACACACCCCACAGCTTCTTCTCCCAGGGTATCCATCGTCTCGTTGACCCCTGGTTTTAACCTACAAGGTGACTTAGTCTAGACTATCTGTGACGTCTGTATTACTTCTCTTTTTAACAGCGGAAAACGTGAGTGCTAGTGAAATCTATCGCCGAATGTAAAATGTGTTATTGCGTGATAATGCTCGGCCTCATGTGGCTGTGGCGTGTCATACATTGTTACGGCAATTCCCCTGAGAATTTCCCTTACAGTCCAGACATCTCGCCGTGTGACTACCACATCTTCGGTCCACTCAAGGAAGCTCTGAAGATACGGAGATTTGCTGATGATAATGAGGTCCAAGCTGCCGTTGAAAATTGGTTCAACAACCAATCCCGGAACTTCTTTACCCAGTGTATCCATCGTCTCGTTGACAGCTGGGACACTTGTTTCAACCTACAAGGTGACTTTGTCTAGCCTATGTGTTACGTCTGTATAACTTCTTTCTTTTGTATACTATTTTATTTTAATACCATTAAACCATTTCTCAAACCGACTGTAGTGCCACTTTCATTTCGGCGACCCATATAACAAGATGGTGCACCACCTCATTGGGATACCGTCGTTCGTAGTTCTTTGAGTGACCATTTCACAGGAAGATGAATTAGGCGAGATAACCCAGTTCCTTGGCCACCCAGATCAGCTGATATAATGCCGCTGGATTTTTTTCCTTTGGTGTAGGATCGAGGTAAAAACGAGGTCCTATGGTAAAGGACATCGTTTACAGGAGGAAAGTGTCGAACATTGATGGTCTAAAGGCTAGGATTACAACCGCAATAGCCACTGTGGATGCTGACATCCATGCCCTTACCTGACGTGGAATCGACTACCCTCTTGATATTCTACGTGTGACGAAGGGCACACATATGGAAATTCATTAACAATGGCCATAAAACTTTTTGAATCAATCTAGCCATTAATGTTAATTTAAATCTATCTTCATTATTTTATGAATTATTAAACATCAAAATGCGTCAGACCTTTTATAGACACCCTGTATATTTAAAAAATATAATATATAAGATGTGCATAATTAAACTAGTGTTGCTTGGTGTTCGATTATAAAAAGTTCATTGTACCAAATGCAAGAAACTTGGTGTAAATACTATAGAGAACCTATGAAATAGAAATAGCATTTCTAAAAACACTCTTTTATACGCATTGAATTGAACATTTACCTTGAAAATCACGAATAATTTGATGACTACAATTCGTGATTTTGTCGAAAGTTTCCCAATATAATACGTGAATATGATCGTGAAATTATTTAAAAAAATTATGATTTGTGTCCTGCTTCTTTTTTAAGAACTAACTTTAAGTCTAACAGAAAACAAAAGCAAACATTATGTAAACTGACTTTTATGATTTCTAAATTGATTTCTCAACCTATAATCATAATTTAATTAATATGAAGCTATTAATTGATAAAAGCATATTGTGATGGCTTGGCCATCAACTTGGTTCTTTCTAATGGGAATCTAAATAATTCCAGAATAATCTGAATAGTTTCTTGATTGGCACCCACTGAAAAAGGATTATACTGAAGAAAGAAAATTCTTATTTCATTTCAAGTAGAAATGAAAAGCTTTCCTGTCTTGAATAGCCATGACAATTGTGTGTGACTTGTATCTATAACAAAATATTCTGAAGGAGTTTTAAATGTGTCAGGAAGTTATTTTATATGGATAGCAAGACCATAGCAAGACCCAAAGAAAGGAATTTCGTTGCATTCTGAAAGTGAAAGTGGGAGAATAGAAAGGAGCGTCAATCAAAGAAGATCAAGGGATTATGCAGTGGAGAGAAGGGTGTTTCTTCGTTATATAAGGGGGGCTGGTTTTTGAAGGAGAGAGAGTTGGACCTCGTCTTCATGTTGTTCCTGAGATTGTACAAACATGTAAATATTCGTCTTAAATTTCCACATCATTTTACTTTTTACAATTGTTGTTTTGGAATATTTTTTTTCGTTTAATACGATATGATATGTTTGATTATATATATGCGACCACGACACCACAGCTACTATATGTATATAATTAATTGGTGGCAGCTACTGGATAATGTGGTCTAGATTGAATTAGACTGGGAACCTAAGCTTAACCTGATAGACAGATGAAGGGCCAGCTGAATGCAGACAACATCGTTGAAGAGTCACAAAATTTAGTTAGAGATATAGTTGTTACTTGGAGTTCCAGTAATTAAAGGACGGGAAAAGAACTATTCCGACTAATGAAAAGCTGTGTGGCGTTTAAATAAGACAAAAAAAGGTATTAGTGTTACGAGTGCGTGCTTCAAGAAATATCCGGTGGATTGAAGATATTCGGTGTATTATCTTGGTTGTCTATATACGGAGCTAATGTGAATTTAGTGCCTCATCAGTTAATTAAGTAATTAAGTGTCTTCAAATCTTCAAAAGTGTGTGTGTGTATAATATTTAAAAGTGCTAAAAACCCTGGTAACAGTGTGGAGGAAATATCTACATCTGGAGGTATGCTCTTTTATGAAAACTTCTATAGAGGTCTATTTTGAATTAAATGTTGTGTATATTTTTATTTTTGGTTCAAAACTTGTGTCAGAAATTTCGAATTCTAGGGAAGCTATTGATTTGGTATTTAAATTTTTAGATATAATTTTTATGTTTGTTTGTTTTCTGGTATCTGTAAGGTATAATATTGGGTTAGGAAAATTATATACTTATGTATTATGTTAAAATTTACTTGGAGTATAGTAAATTATCATTAATTAATTGGGATTATTAATCGTTTGGTTTATATACATTTTTATTTATTACAGTAATAAAGTTGTAGTTTAATTTCATGGGTATACTGTGAATGATTATGATAAATGTTTAAAAATAAATTTATGTTATACTGTACTGTTGGGTATAAAATTTATTTTGGGGATATACTCAGTTTGAAAGACGTCACTATTGCATGATAATTTGCTATATTAAAATTGTGTCATTTTTTAATACATTATTATACGTTTAGTGAAAAAAATTCTATTTTTGTATTTATTGTACTATTGTAAAGTGAATATAACTGATATTTTGAAATTCATTATATTTTGGGGGAAAATATGGCAGAATATTTAGGAAAATATAATAAAAACATCTTGCTGTTATTAGCAGATGAATTTGAGACCAGTGTGTCAAAAACGTGTAAAAATAAAGCTATAATTCAGGCTATTGTTGATGCAGTGGATTATGATGAAAGTTTCGCTAAAATTCGCGTGCAATGTATTTTTGAAGAAGAGGCGGAACGGAACGAGCAGTAAAAAGAAAAGAGAGGAAAATTCAATTGGATCGTAAAGAAAAATAGAGGCAAATTGAATTAAATCGGGTTGCGCAAGAAGATAGAAGAAGATAAAGAAAAACTTACAAAATTTGAATTAGATAAACTTGAGAAACAACTTGAAGTAGACAAACTTGATAAACAACTTGAATTAGATAAACTTGAGAAACAACAATAATTTGAATTAGAAAAATTACGTGTTCAAAATTCTACTGATACTGTTAGTTTTTCATCAAATGAATCAAATGTAGATTTACATAGAACTCCTAAGGTGGACTTAAAAGATTTAGTTCCACCTTTTGGGTTAAGATTAATTGATATTACTCTTTTCTTTATGATTTTTGAGAGACAAGCTGAGAAAGCTAAAATTTCTCAGGATGATTTAGTTAGTCAATTAATTCCTTTATTGCCTTCAGATATTGCCGAAATTATAGTTAAAAAACCAGCAGACAAGTGCGATGATTTTCAGCACATAAAGAAAGTTTTGTTAGATAGGTTTGGGCTGAGTACAAGCGCCTTAAAGCAAAAATTTTAAAATAATCAAAGAAAAACGAGTGAATTATGGGTAGATTTGATTTATAAATTAAGGGGTTATCTTGATAATTGGTCAGAGTATTTAGAAGTGAGAGATTTTGAATCGCTAAAAGAACTGATGCTCGCGGAGCAACTAAAAAAACGGGTTTCTTTTGAAATAAACGAAAAAATTATGGACGAATGGGAGGAAATGAAGATAGCTTCGAAACTCGCGGAGAAATTGGATATATATGATTGTATTAGAAGTGAATTTAAGAGGTCAGAAAAAAAAAACCTTGGGAAAAGAAATCTTTTCAAGAAAATAAAAAAAATAACTTTAATTCTAAAATTCGGAATGAAATTAAACCTAAATCGGATTTTGAGAATAAAAAAAAATATTGTGAAAACTGACCAATTTAAGAAGAGGCACCATGCTTTTGAAATAAAGAGGCAAATTCGTTGTTATTTTTGTTTAAAACCTGGGCACATTAAACCGGAATGACCGGAATGGATAAAAAAGAAAAATCAGAATAATGTAGGAAACCATTTAGGAGATTATATTAATTTGGGTGATTGTTTTCAGCCTTATCTAAAAAGGGCTGTTAAAAATGGTGTGGAAAGAAACTATGGAGACATGGGAGCGGGAATAGATTTATGTGATAAGAACTGTGTTAAAAATGAAGATTTAGTTGGTGAAGCTATTTCGGTAACACAACTTTTAGAGTGCAAAAGTTTACATTCAGCTTGGGTGACTTTAGAAGGGAATTTTGGGCATATTACAAAAGGCGGCTGTTAAACCTGCGGATTTAGAACAGGGTTATTATCTGTTAGGTAATAAGACGGCCGAGCGCATCGAAAAAACTCTCGAAATCAAGATTCCGTTAAATATGGTAGTTACTAGGAGTAAGAATGAGTCCTTGAAAAAATTAGAAGGAAAACAAAGTGGAGAAAAAGAGATTTTGGTTTCTGAGCAGGTAGATGTGGAAGAACAATGTGAGCAAACGGAAGAAACTGGGGAAAATGAGATTCTAAAGGAATATCTTGCAGTTTTGCTGGAATGGGAGGATAAAACAGATGTTGGATTAAATAAAATTACGGCAAAAGACTTAACTTTAGCGCAAAAAAAAAATTTTCTGCTTTAAAAATATTATGGAAAAAGCAAATCATGTGGGGGAAAATGACTTGAAAGTGATGGGTGACAAACTTGTGAGAATTTCGAAATCTAACAGTGATGATGAAAAATTACAATTCGTTTAACCGTTAGAGTTTTGTAACAGAATATTAAAAATGTGTCATGAAGAAGTTTCGGGGCATTTAGGGGCAACAAAAACAAAGGATAGAGTAATAAGGTGTTATTTTTGGCCAAAAGAAACAGAAGAATTTGTGAGGACATGTGACCGTTGACAGAAAGTTGGGAAAAATAGGGATAAGAAGAAGGCCCCATTGAAACTTGTGCCGATAATCTCTGAAATTTTCTCGAGAATTAATATTGATGCTGTGGGGCCCTTAAGTCTAAGTGAGAAAAATAATAGGTATTTGATTATTTCAATTGGTTATGCTTCAAATGCTATACCGGTGGAAAATTTAAGTTCTGCTTCGGTAATTGATGGGTTTTTGCAAATATTTTCAAGAACAGGATATCCAAGGGAAGTCCAGAGTGATTTGGGAAAATATTTCACAAGCGAATTGACATCTGAATTTTTTAATAAATTTGGTATAAAGGTTGTGCATAGTTCTGTGGGTCTTCCAGAATCAAACAGTGTGGAGAGGAAGCATGGTAGTTTGAAGAAAGTGTTAAAAACCTTGTGTTTAGAATCGGGAAACGATTGAGAATCTGTTTTGCCAATGTCTTTGTTTGCATTGCGTACGGTGATTCTTGAGAGTACGGGTTTTAGCGCTGCTGAATTAGTGCACGGAAAAAACTTGTGGACGCCACATACGCTGGTTTATGAAAATTGGATGGAAAAGGAAGATATTGATCAAAATGTAGTAGATTATATTATGAATCTAAGTAACAGATTGCACGTTGTCATAATTTGGCGTATAAAAAATGGCGGAATGTCAAGTAAAACGTAAACAATGGTATGACAAAAATGCTGCGTATAGAAAGTTTAACGTGGGTGATAAAGTGTTAGTGTTGGCCACGTTCAAACCAAATAAGATGGCGGTAAATTTGATTGGGCCAGGTACTATCACTGGGGTTGTCTCCCAAACGAATTATACAATCGACATTCCCGAGAAGAGAAACAAGGCAACCATTTTCCATGTTAACTAAATTAAACCATAGTATAGTAGACCAGAATTTGTTAATTTATTAGTTGATGAAGTGGGCCAGTCTATTGAAGATGAGGCGGTAATAACTTACTCCATGGCGGATCCCACTCAATTCGATTTCTGGGAACTGGTAAAAGGAAGTGAATTAGAAAAACGGGTGTCAACAGAGAAAATAGGTGATTTTCCATCTATGATAGAACCCCATAAAAAGGGTATTTTTTACTGTTCCCGGAAGTTCAGCTCTTGTTGAGATGGATATTATCTTTGCTGATGATATACCTGTGCGATCTAAACCTTATCGCATGTCTCCAAGACAAATGGAAATCCAGCGTGAAGAAATTAGGAAACTATTAGATCCGGGGGGTGATAGAAGTTGGACAATCGGACTATGCTTCACCAATGGTTTTGGTTGAATGTGCGGACAAAGAACCTCGTCCATGTGTTGACTATAGAAACCTTAATAAAAAAACTAGAACAGAATTTTCCCCTCTTCCTCATATAGAGGAGGGGGTTGAAAAAGTAAGTGCAACGCCTTACATCTAAATTATGGATTTGACAAAGGGCTACTTTCAAATTCCTTTAACTGAGACAGCGCAAAGATATGCAGCTTTTGTTACGCCCTTTGGCACTTTTATCCCGAAAGTAACGATATTTGAGCTCCTTAATTTGGCATATAATTTTTGTAGGCTAATTGCGATAGTTTTAAATGAATTGGAGGCTTTTGCGGTGCCATATATTGGTGACATAGCCATATTTTCTTTAACTTGGGGACAGCATTTGAAGGATTTAGAGACAGTGCTTAAACGATTGAGGGATGCTAACTTAACTGTAAAACCATCTAAATGTAAATTTGCACAGGATCATGTCAAATTTTTGGGTCACAAAGTTGGGTCTGGAAAGAGATCTCCTGGGGAAACGAAAATACAAGCAATTCAGGATTTCCCTATACCAACAAATAAAACTCGATTAAGGGCATATATTGGGATGGTTGGTTATTACGCTAGGTATATTAGAAACTATGCTACAATAGCAGTGCAGTACAACGGGATGATAAGTGTAACGAATCGTTCAACGTGTTAAATGCAAAATTAATGGAGCAAACTGATGGGAAGCCTATAATGGGGCTGGAATCGTTTTATCTCAAATAATCCAGTATGATTAGCACCCTATTTTATATCTAAGTAAAAAATTTTCGTGGACTGATCAAAATTTTAGTACAATAGAAAGGGAATTAGCAGCCGTAGTTTATGGGTTAAACAAATTAAATTATTATTTAGATGGGTTAAAATTTGAATTGCAAACTGATCATAATCCTTTGGTTTATTTGAAAAAAAATGATTGGAACTAACTCTCGTTTGACACGCTGGGTCTTATTTCTTCAGTCATTAAATTTTGAGGTCAAACATAAGCCTGGAAAGTTACACGGGAACGCAGATGGACTAAGTAGACAACGCATTTTTTCTGTCTGGCGGGCAGACAAAATTAAATTTTCAAGTAAAATGTTTTTAGGAAAATTGTATAAGGCATTGTGTTGTATATAGATTTTTTCAGAACATCCAAACTTTGATCCGAAGTAGCCAAGACCTTTGCCTTCAAAATTTTCCAAATGGAAAAATCCATCGGATTAATGTCGGGCGAGTTTACAAGCCATTCATCGGGAGGAATGAAGTGTTCTCAGTCCTAAGCCAATCAAGATGGGCTGGTGCAGAGTCTTGCTGAAACACCCAATTTTCGACCAGAAAAGTGTTTTTGAGCAAAAGCGTGAACACGTTCTGCAAAATCTTGTCCTGATAGTAAAGCCATCCAAAACTTTTCCGTACCCTGTACTTCACATATTCATCACCAAGGACGAGATAAAAACAAGACATTATTCAGAAGAGAAATCGATAATTTACATCAATTAATATTCATCCGATATTAAATAAATGAAAACTACGTAATTTTTAATTTCTAAAAATATATTTGCAATACATTAATGTATATATATCTACGGAAATTATAACGAAAAAATAACCTATAACGTTAAATTAATGTCTATCTTCTATTCCCAGCATTTATGTAATGAAACAGAGAGAATTTTGGCAAAATTAAAAATACTTCAATAGTTCACTTTTTTTATTTCGTTTAAATATTATTTGAGTTTTTTTGCCACTGGGAAGAAATTTATCAGCAATTGAAAAAAAATGACAAAAGTCTTCTATCAGGAGAAAAATAAGTTGTTTTTTCCCCTTCAGGCTCTTTTTACTTTCATTTGGAAACTGATTTATTTTTAATAGAATGTATTTCGAATGTTCATTTGTTTGTTTATATTTTCATTCTTTAGAACCTTTGATTTGGTCTATAATAAATCGAAATTAATTTAAAGTATATATCTTCAACTTCTCTACTCACTTATTATAGCAAAAACCTTGGTTTAATCACGTACAATTCAGTTTTTTTTTCAGTGAAAGTAAAATTACCAATAAATATACTTTATTGTTGTTCTTTTGATAAGATATTGGACTTATGTAAAAATGTATATGCTTAAAATGATAACAGTACACCAAAAAGCTTACGAATACCTTTTAATAAACAGATCAACAAGTTTCCTATGCTTATTGGTGACTTTTTCAAGATCAATAATGATCAATAAACGATTTTCGCAGACATTTTTTAAAATGAACTTGATGGACAAAGACCACGTTATCACATGTATAATAAAAACAGACGGTTTAAAGTGGTCGACTGTAAACGTGAAAATTATTGTATCTTATCGCTGGTTTAATCGGTAAAGCATCTCGTGTCAATTATTAGGTAACTGAAACTGAGGCTGATTCATTGCATATATTCTCACTGCGCGTATGGATTTCTATTGATTCTCGGATTATGGATGGGAAATAAAACGTTGTAGAGGGATAAATTATTTTATTTTCTTAAAATTAATTTACAAATGCTTTATGCTAAGTAGTTTGGCTAAAGCTGTAGTTCTTTTGTTGTATTTGATATCTGCTGTATGTTCATTTATCCTCGTTTTAAGCGTCCTATATAATATTGTAATATTACATCTACTTTGGTGAAAGTGAATTCATTTACACATTATAGTTGATCAAGTTTTATTGGAGCTATCTTCTTACAGACTATGTTGTTACGTTCTCTATCTTTACCAGAAGAAAGTATTGGATACGTGAAAAATGTCGACTTTCGGTATTCGACAGATTTAAGGTAAGGCTAGGAGAGTCTGCGCACAATTCAAAAGATTAACAATAAAAAATCTAAATATCAATTTTTTGCTAAACTATCCAAGAATAATTTTTATTTCATATGTTTTTTATGCATTTCCATTGCTATTTTGTTGTTATGTTGCAGTTTAATAAAACAGTTGTAATAAAACCAAGAAAGTTATTTTGCGCAATCTGTCATTAGAGGGTTGGTGGGATTGCGCACATGGGTAAGAGAGATTATTACTAATAATAACTACAATTAAATTGTTAACAATAATAATTACACTTAAATGACATTGTTGTAAGGTTTTTGTGAACAAATGTTATTGTATTAGGAGTGAATATTTCAACCTAATGATTAAAGAATCAGAAAGAGAAAATAATTTTAAAAACGATTAAAAAAATTTTAATTAAATGAAAAAAAATTAAAGAATCAGAAAAAGCAAGTCCAGATAAGATTACAAAATAACATTAAGTTACTTGATAATACGTTTAACTTAAAATTAGTCCATTTTCATTTTTTATTTTTTATGTAAATTTACCAATAAGCTGCTTAATCTCTCCTAGCATGGAAACTAATGGGAACAATGCGCCATCTCTCCTAAGTATAGCAGATGCGCAAACTCTCCAATTTCGGTAGGAGAGATTGCGCCGCCTTTTATTTAAACATGACTGCTACTAAAACGAACCATTGATGTACACATTGTTAGTCTAGATTAGTAGCTTATGAGAAATCGTTTAAGTTTAAAATATTTTGTACTACTGATATAGTATAGAAATTTTGATGAATAGCTATGAAAATTCAACCACTTACTTTAGGAAAACAAAACAAAATAGCAATGCTTTATCTTAGACACTCAAAACAATTAACGTGCACTTTTAAGTAGACACTCCACTACTGCTGTTGTACAACTACCTGGAGTCGTTAAGCGCTCACTCTACTCCTTCCATCCCGAACCTCTATGTGCGCAATCTCTCCGACCGCTCTATCTCTCCTGGCTTTACCTTATACATTTTATAAAGTCCTGAACACGATTTGACTGTTTTTGGAAAATTTCTGCCTGTGAGTCTGGCTGTCTGTATATAATAAAAATTTTGTGAGCGCTCTATCGCAAGAACTAATGCACGTGATTTAATAAAACTTCAGATTCATTTAGACATTGATATAAATTGGGGCTGATTAGTTTTTGGTGTAAATCGAACTACGGGTGGCGCTGCTATTCTGCATTTTTCACGATTTCCGCAATAGCTTTATCCTAAAAAGAACTAATGCACGAATTTTCTCCAAACTTCATATTCAGTTAGACATTGACATGAGTTGTTGCTCAGTTAGGTTTTAGTGTGAATCTCCCAAGAGGTGGCTCCGCTATGCTGCATTTTCACGATTTCCGCAATAACTATACCTTAAGAACTAATGAATAAAATGAACTAATCACTAAACTTCAGATTCAATTACACGTTGACATAAATTGTTGCTGATTAGGTTTTGGTGTAAATCTCCCAACAGGTTGAGCTGCTATGCAGAATATTTCACGATTTACACGATATTAACGATAGTCATATCTCAAGAACTAATGGACGGAATTTCATCAAACTTCATATCCTGTTATATTTAACATAAGTTGGTGGTGATTACATTTTCATGTAAATCATATAATAGTTGGCACTGCTATGCGTCAATGTTGTATTCTAAAATGCATAATTAAAATAATACGCTTTTAGAAGTATTAACGTGTGTGTTAGAAGAAAGTTTTCGGATTGACGCATTCGACGACACCCAGAAAAAGGAATTGATTAAAACTACAAAACATGTTTTGTTGAGTACATTTTGGTTGTTTTAGCAAAATTCAAGTAAAATTGAACCGTTTTACATGAATTAAAAAAACATTTTTTGCTGACGATACAATTTTTTTGATTCAAACAAAATTTCCATTGACCTATATTTAAACAAAAATTTTGTTTAAATATAGGTCAATGAAAATTTTGTTTGAATCAACAATTTTTTTTTTTTTTTTTTTTTTTTTTTTGAAATTCCAAAAAAAAAAGAAAATTGTATTGTCAGCAAAAAATGTTTTGTTAATTCAAGTAAAATGGTTCAATTTCACTTGAATTTTGCTACAACAACCAAAATGTACTCAACAAAAAAGTGTTTTGTAGATTTAATCAATTCCTTTTTCTGAGTGTAGTTTAATTTTGTGGGAAGTTTTGCGATAAAACAAATATTGAATTTGTTAAGTTTATATTTCAATCTTTCAAAGAACCCTGGAAAATATTGTAAAGTATACAATTTGGAATTTTGCTCATTGAAGTTTCGTTTCTTCTTCGTATCCGTCTGTTTATTAAAAGGTAGTTATAAGCCTTTAGGTGTACTGCTATCACTTTGAGTACATACATTTTTTAATTTAATTATAATAAGTGATTTCCCTATATAATTATGTTATTGTACTACAAAACTTACTATTCCATTCTACCTCGCGGCTAGAGTTGAGAGGTCTACTGTGTTAATAAAAGCGCCTCAGATATGTTGAGACGATTGAGATATCGGGCTGTCAACCTAATTTCAACTGAAGATGCCTGAGGTTATACACATATCTGAATGTAACGCATCTCTCAAAGATTAATTTATTTTGATCGATTTTTCTAAAAATGCAACTTTTATGCAGTTTTATTCGAAAAAATAATTTTGGTTAAAAATGGCCCCCTGGCATATGAAAAGTGAAGTGGTCAGCCCGTAACTGTCGTCCTCACTCATATAACTTACGCTTTTATTATATAGATAATAGATACAAAAGTATAAAATTAAGCAATTTTAGTTTTATTTATTTATTAATAATAAACGAACACACATCGTGACGCAAAGAAGAGTATTGTAATTTGTGAAAAAAAAATACCGTAATTACTTCTTTATTTATTTATTTATGTATATTTATTTATCTTATGTATATTATTATTGAACATTTAATTAAATAATATTCAATAGGATGGTGGATTGAACATTTATTACCATGATATTTTAAACATTATAAAGTGAAATTTTGGGCCACATGATCTTTAGTCTTATATCATGGTTTCTAGCCAAGAGTATTTTTTGTTTCCGATTGATTCTTTGCAAAAACTCTCATTTCATCCAGAGATGATGTTGAATATTAAAAAAGTTTTTTTTCTACTACTTTTTCTTAAATTTAAATTTTTGCAAACATGCCATTAACCTTTAACTGCTGTTACACTGTTAAACATTTTGTGGTTGGTTGAACCAAATTTTGGTAATGCAGTAGTTGCAACCTTAAGATGGTCAAATATTGTTCCACTATTTGAAGCTATGTGTCAACCGGAGCTTCAAATGTTGGAACGATTTTTTACCATATTATGGTTGAAGCTACTGCAGAACCAAAATTTCGTTCAACCAACAACAAAAATTTTTAACAGTGAAGCGGTCTTAAGAATATTTTTTTTTTTTTTTTTTTTTTTGGGGGGGGGGGGGTAGTTCATCTCATACAACCCTATTAGTCCCGCTTCGTTGTCTGTCTGTCACAGAGCCGGTCCTCAGAAACTATATAACTTAGTGTCATGAATTTTTGTGTACTTATAGCTGAATACTACCATGAAGCTCAAAATCATAAAATTAAAAAAAAAATCGCATTATTTTAACATGTAGAGATAAAAAACCAAAAATCTAACAGCCTTTTTCTATTAAATTTAAACATATTTAGTTATAGCAGTTGCCAACAATTAAAAATCCACAATAAAATTATTTCTACAATAATTAATTTTCTATTGAAATATTTCCACGTGAAAAATGAAAATGAAATAAAAAGTTTCATCAATTGAAAAAAAGATCAATATGACGGTATATTGGTAATAAAACAGAAATTTTCAAACATTTCTCAATTATACAAGGAGTATGAGTATGTGTAAATACAGAAAGCAGCTTAATATGACGTCATTAGAGAATTAAAAAGAAAATTAATCTGACGTCTAACAGTTTGAAAGTCTCTATACAACATGTTTAATTTTGAAATAGATTTTTTTTTTAATATCGCATTTAGTTCACATGACAGATATTATTATGACAAAGTATAATAACGGGCTCCACCCGCTATCGGACCGGTTGAGAGTTTTGAAAAAACGAGAAAAATAGACCGGTAAATTTTTACCTTATAAAAAACATGACTTTTTTCGGAAAAATGAAATTTATTTGGATTTATTAAAGAAAGAAAAAGTGTTTTGAAAGGAATATTAAAAGAAACCCTTTGTGCGATCTTCAATCGCACTTACCCACTTGTTTCAATTTTTCTAGTTTAAATTGTAACTTTCAGTTTACCTAGAGATGCAAGTGAAATTTTGTTTATTTTAGAACCTTTTCTCAGAGACCGTTCACAGTAGCTGTGCAACAGTTTCTGTGACATTAGTGAAGGGTTATTAGCCCAGAAAAAAAATTGGGTGTATATAAGTTTTTTTTTTTCTTTCCTTTCTTTCTTTTTTTTTTCTTTTTTTTTTTTTTTTTTTTTTTTTTAGAAGAGCTTATTTTATAAAGATGTGACAGTGAAAGTGAAACAAGTAACTTTCTATCACATTTATAATTTAAAAGTTTGAACCAACATGCTTAAATAATTTCTCAACTTTTCTAGCAGAAAGTTTTTTTTCCCTTCAGAAAAGCTAATTTTACACGAATACGACAGAGATAATGAAACATGTACTTTCTATTACATTTATAAATTTAAAGCTTGGATCAACATGCTGGCGTAAATATTTTTTTTCAAGGTTTCTAGCTGAAAGTTTTCTTTCTTTCTTTCTTTTTTTTCCCCCAGGAGAAGATCGTTTTAGATAAATCCGACAAGGAAACAGTATTTTCTATTATATTTAAAAAATTAAAGTTTGGACGAACACATATATTTAAATATATTTCAAGGTTTCTAGTAGATTTTTTTTCATATAGCTCATTTCACACGAATACGATATACGTAAATATTTTTTTCAAGATTTCTGGCAGATTTTTTTTTACAGGAGAAGATTGTTTTAGATAAATCCGACAAGGAAACCAGTATTTTCTATTATATTTAAAAAATTAAACTTTCGATGAACACATATATTTAAATATATTTCAAGGTTTCTAGTAGATTTTTTTTTTCATATAGCTCATTTCACACGAATACGATATAAGTAAATATTTTTTCAAGATTTCTAGCAATTTTTTATTTATTTATTTATTTATTTTTTTTTTTTGTTAAGAAAAGCTCATTTTAGGTTTGGACCAACATGCTTAAATATTGTTTCAATGTTTGTACTAAAAGTGTTTTTTTTTTTTTTTTAAGAAGAAAAAAAAAAGCTTATTTTACACATATACGGTATTGATCGAGTAGCTCAACCTTTTTTAAAGAAAACGGTTACATAACCATAATTCATCTGTATTCTGAAGCATGAGAATGTTTGAAATTATTGTTAAGTTACCGTTATCTATAAAAAATGGTTGAATGACTTGACAGTTTACAGATTTTTAACAGTGTGTATTAAACAATGTACATTTCAGAACTTTTTTTAAAAAAGAAATTGCAAGTACAAGGAAAAGTATTTATTGTTTGGGGGGAATTGTATTAGAGTCAGATATTTCTATCGTTTTGTTGTATAAAATAGCCATAGTTAAAGTGGAGATTCTTAGAACGCCACAGTAAAATGTTCACTGGACAATACAACGAAACTTAGTTTAAGAACTAATTAGATAAGGAGTTTCCAACCGGCCGGCGGCCCGCCTGTCGCAAATATCTCTCTATGCAAATTTCAGTGACATGCGGAGCTTCTTACAGCGATAAATTTATTTTAAGTAAACTTCTTGTGAATAATGAAAAATGTTTAACTGCAAATAAAACTAAATTTTTACAAATTCAATTATGTTTATTTAATATGTTTAAATAACGTATTTTTCAGTACATTTCCAGTATAGGGACTTTGGCGAGATAGAGAAAATGGTCTTGGCGAGAGAAATAAAATTAGCTACAAATTTTTTTAAACCTTTTCACTGCTTCATATACACAAGCATTTTTTTCAATATTTATACAATTTATTTAAACAAAAAAGCCATATATATATATTCTTATATACAAACAGAAGTAAACTGAATATAAAAAAAATAATAATTATATATATATAAATATTTCATTTATATATATATATAATTCATATATTAATGAATCATGAAAGTCCATTATATTTATTTTCGCAACTGTTTATATCATTTGGCAAACTATCGCACTTTCTAAAACACGAATTGCGTGAATCTTTTTGAAAAAAAAAGTTTCCTATAAAAATACCCATAATTTTATATTTATTAGAGCTCCATATAGAAGAAAACTTTTACCACGCTGAAGATTATGCGGAGCGCTAACTAATCCATTTGGTAAATTTCGGCCCGCGAACACGTATGAATTGAAAATTCCTAATTTAGATTATACTATAAATAAGGTAAAGCCAGGAGAGATGGCGCGGTCGGAGAGATTGCTCACATAGAAGTTCGGGGTGGAAGGAATAGAGTGAGCGCGCAGCGACTCCAGGTAGTTGTACAACAGCAGCAGTGGAGTGGCTACTTGAAAGTGCACTTTGATTGTTTTGAATGTCTAAGATAAAGCATTGCTATTTTGTTTTGTTTTCCCAAAGTAAGTGCGTGATTTTTCATAGCTATTCATCAGAATTTCTATACAATGTCAGTAGTACAAAATATTTTAAACTTAAACGATTTCTCATAAGCTACTAACCTTAGACTAACAATGTGAACATCAACGGTTCGTTTTAGTAGCGGCCATGTTTATATAAAAGGCCGCGCAATCTCTCCTACCGAAATTGGAGAGTTTGCGCATCGGCTACTTAGGAGAGATGGCGCATTGTTTCCATTAGTTTTCATGCTAGGAGAGATTACGCAGCTTATTGGTAAATTGGCCTAAAAAATGAAAATTGAAAATGGATTAATTTTAAGTTAAACGTGTTATCAAGTAACTTAATGTTATTTTGTAATCTTATCTGGACTTGCTTTTTCTGATTCTTTAATTTTTTCCCCTTTAATTAAAAATTTTTAATCGTTTTAAAAATTATGTCCTTTTTCTGATTGTTTAATCATTAGGTTGAAATATTCACTCCTAATACAATAATATTTGTTCACAAAAACCTTACAACAATGTCATTTAAGTGTAATTATTATTGTTAACAATTTAATTGTAGTTATTATTAGTAACAATCTCTCCTACCCATGTGCGCAATCACACCAACCCTGTAAGAACAGATTGCACAAAATAACTTTATTGGTTTTATTACAACTGTTCTATTAAATTACAACATAACAACAAAATAGCAATGGAAATGCATAAAAGACAAATGAAGTCAAAATTATTCATGGGTACTTTAGCAAAAAATTAATATTTAGATTTTTTATTGTTATTCTTTTGAATTGTGCGCAGACTCTCCTAGCTTTACCTTACATATTATAGAAGGCTATAAATAATAAGAAATATATATTAATTCAGATTTCAACATAAAGGACAAAACAAAAAAAAAACATTATTGAAAATTATAAATTTCTATACAGTAGAAAAACCTGTAATAACTTTAATATACATTTAATAATAAATAAATGAAAATTAATTAATTTTTTTAATTATTAAAAATATATTGAAATATATTCATGTGTATTTCTACAGAAATTATAACGAAAAAATAAACTTATAGCTTTAAATAAATCTTCTATTTTCAGCATTTGAAACAGAGATTTTTGGAAAAATGAGAAATAATTCAATAGTTCACTTTTTTATTTTTTTTTACCTTTTTTTTTTTACTTTTTTTTAACTATAATACGAAATTATGTTTTTTACCACTGGGAAGAAATTTATTAGCAATTGAAAGGGAGTTTTGATAAAAGACTCATAAAAAGAAAAAAGTTGATTTTTCCCCTTCCGGCTCTTTTTACTTTTATTTGGAAACTGTTTTATTTTTATTAGAATTTATTTCGAATGTTCATTTCTTTATTTTTATTTTCTTTCTTTAAGACCTTTGATTTGGTCTCTTATGAACTGAAATTAATTTGCAATATATTTCTTCAACTTTTCTACCCATTTATTGCAGCAAAAACCTGGGGGTTAATCCCTTAAATTTCTTTTAAACTTTTTTTTTTGTCATTGAATGTGCAATTACAAAGAAATATATTTTATTGTTGTTCTTGTGATAAGATATTGGACTAAAGGAAAAATGTATATGCTTAAAGTGATAACAATACTACATGCGTACTACAGGAAGCTTACTATAGAATAGAGTGTGCGTAGCATTTTATAGTTCATTTACAGGAACATGCAAAATTATTCGGTTATATTACTGTCTATGAGCGATAATTGCTGGAAGTGTGTTTTCAGTTCAGGTATGCAATTTTGTATAGTAAAAAATAGGGCTAAACGAAAGAGTTCAAATACATTTTCCTTTATGGACGGAAAATCTTGAAAAGGAAATTTTAACTGTATGTATTGTTATTTGTTATGCGTTTCCTAACTGAACTAAATTTTAGCAAAACTGAGCAAAACTGAGCAAAAAATACTCAAATCTGAGTATGTCGCATAGTCAAAATGGCTCCGAATTAAAATTACTCAAGTTTGAAACATGTATATACTTATTTATGAAAACATGCACGCACTCAAAAATAAAACATCATGAGCTCATATTTGAGTTTGTCCATGTTTTAAAAATGAGTACGAACTGACAGAAGTATGCTCATTTTGAGTACGTCCAATTAGGGCGTGTCGAAAAAATCCAAATTTTTTAGATCTTTTTGCGGTAGTGCGGAAAAATTGTGAACTCCTTTTATTAAAACGTGTGCGGAATCTTAAAACTGTGGGTTGATATCTTCTTTCGCTTCAGTGAGCCGAAAGTTTCGAAAATTGGACTAAAAATGATTAAAATACAGAAATTAATAAATAATCACAGATTTCGTTCATCGGTTTGTGGTAGTGTTTACAAGTTACTATTTTTTAACAACAAAAGCCATAAAAAAGTTTAGAACTATAGATTAATATCTTCTGCAACCTCAAATTTAGGAAAATGAAGGCAAAAAATTAAATAAATACACGTCACACTTACCTCATTTTAATGCTAACAAAACTTTATTTTACCTTTCGAACATACAAATGACAAAAGCATTACTGCTTGTAATAATTTTTGGCCTCAAATTTTTACATGTGTTTTCAGGATTCTAGTGTCGCTTTAATAAATCTATCCCTGTTCTGCATCCCAACTGTTTTTCCGTAGGCTGCAGTGACTAGTTTCACAATACGGTCAACCACTTGTGTGTATGCAGGAAATTTAACAATGTTCCAGAAATCCATTGGCATACTGTTCTGTATCATTTTCAGAAGTTCTTGAGAACTGATCTCTCTGAGAACTGGAGGGGATGTCATATAAAAAGCTTGCCAGTCAATGCGATCTACAACTACATAGTCTGTAGCTCCAAAGTTAACAGCAGGAATGACGAATTTGCGAACACAATTTCCGTCTGGGCTAATTTCTCTTGCTTTGATAATGAAATTTCACATGTGTCCAGCACCGTTCTTTATGGAATGATGAATCTTAATTCGGAATCATGAGGTTGCGTAGAGTCTTAGAATGAATACAACCAAAGTTAGCAAATCATTTGATGGGTCTGATGTAGATATATATAACGTCAGTATTCGATTGGCAGTTGTTAACCAGTCGGAAAAATTCAGCGTTCCCGGTTCTCGGATAGCAAGATCTGAACAACAAAGGCCAGAACTAATGGCGGTACAAATGTCTAATAAGTATTTCTGATCTGAACTGATGGTGCTAGGATCAATCTCTGGCAACTTGTATTCAATACTATTAAAAGAAACAACTGAAAGCTTTTCGCATCCTTTGAGATTTCGTCCAATGTCTCCAGTGTAAGATGTGGGGCCAGATGACTTGCCGTCTATGGACTCAAATAGGTGTCGTAATGGCAACTCATTGAAATGAAGTAAGCTGATAATCCATTGGATTGGTCTCTGAAGTTTCAATTCAAGTCTGTGAATTACACCATTAAACACCCGTGTGTTCACTACAGTGCAGTCACACCCCAGAACAATAAGGTCGCTAAAATCATCCAATAAAACACTTGTTACGTGTTCGTAAATGCTATTAGATATATCAAGACTAGATCCATTTTCAGGTGTAACATGTCCCATGTACGTAGAACCAGGCTCCGATACAATACAGTAATGCACTTCTACAATTGTTCTTTGGAATTACTTGTCCTCGAGTGTTTCTGATGGTAAAGTTTTGTCATGCCGTCCATCAAAATAAAGGCCAGATAGAGTGGAACGATTTTCATTTGATTTTGAGACCAATTTTTTTGTAAATTCTCGATTTTTCCTTCCATATTTTATTTTTGTTTGTGACAAGGCTGGTATCTGACTCCGATATTAAACCCAAATCTTGCATAACACTCAATGCAATAGCATCCGTGGTTCTGCTGGATACACCATACCTTTCACTGACAAGAACTGTGTTATCCAGTTTTAAACGCATTAGAGCACTCCTTTTGGGATGCTGAAGAGACGCTGTATAAGACGCGTGTTTGGTGTCCACCTTGTCTGCCTCTGTCTCCACCTCCATCACATCCTCTATTTCATTTTCCCTTTCATTCTCCACTGAATAGTTTCAAGCAGAAGCAGGAGATGCCTGTTTTGCAGATCGAATAGTATCCTGTTCCTTTCGCATTTGAAGTTTCTGGAGCCGTATTGTTTCCGGAACATCAACACTTCCAATGAACATTTTTCTTTCCGTTCTTTGGTCAATGAGGAACGTCTGCTTTTTTGCAGGAACTTTGCTTTCTTTAGGACCGATACACTCCTAAAAAATCGCGCATTTACAGGCAGATATGTCAAAAATATTTTTTACATCCATTTTAAAGTTCTCAAAATTTTTCAGAGCAGTCTTGCTTTTTCCCACACGTTTTATATTTTCATGATTGATAACTATTTTCCATGGTATGAGTGTATCATATCACAAACACGTTTATGTGAAACTGAAGGAATGGATGTATCGACGTATAAATTTTCAATCTTCAAAGCAACAGTTTCTGCAATAACTGAAAAGCATGGTTCTTTGTTTCCACCAGTTTTGCAACCAATATGCCATCTCTCGTGAGCGCAACATCTTATGATGTCTTCATGAGTTGGCAGCATGCGTAAAAAATTCTTCGGTGTTCCAAAAATAGGACATTGCAACGTTTGTCGACTTGAAAACTTTGACTGCGATGATTTTGGCATTTCTAATATTTACCAATATCTTTTATTAGAAAATGACGCTGAAATGCACAAAACCACAAGATAAATTCCTTAAAAAACGACTACAGAGCAAGCAAGTGTAAAGACCGCACACTAATTGAAAAGTTACTGCTTTAAACAAGTTACAACCGCTTGCGACTCTCAAATGCATGTGGGGCAGGCCTACTGCACTTAGCCAGACGAAAAAGAGTGGTCACGTGATTTACTGGTCACTCTGATTAGTTTCTCGGCATGAAAATAGGGGTTTTCCACTGTTTTGGCAGACTGCCAAATCCAGTCTGTCTCGTTTGTACATTGTGCAAGCAGTAAACAATTATGCAGAAAAGTACCAAAATTTCCAAAATTCAATACCGATGAGGCGGCAAAAGATATTAACCTATAATTCTACAATTTTCTATGGTTGTTGTTGTTAAAAAATAGTAACTTATAAGCACTATCCCAAACCGATCAACAAAATATGTAGTATTTATTAATTTTTGTATTTTAATAATTTTTCGTCCAATTTTCTAAACTTTCGGCCCATTGAGGCGACAAAAGATATCACCCACAGTTTTAAGATTCCGCACACTTTTTAACGAAGGAAGTTCGAACCTTTTCCGCACTACCGAGAAAAGATCTAAGTAATTTGGATTTTTTTTCGATACAAAAAATTCGATGAGCAAAAAATACTCAGATCTGACTATATCGCATTGTCAAAATGGCTCCGAATGAAAATGACTCAAGTTTGAAACATGTATATATTCATTTCTGAAAACATGCACACACTCAAGAATAAAACATCATGTGCTCATATTTGAGTATTCCATGTCTCAAAAATGAGTATGAACTGACTTCTATGTGCTTATTTTTGAGTATTTTCATTATCCAAAAATGAGTTTGAACTGGTCTTAATATTTTTTTAGTATGTCCATGTTTCAAAAAGGAGGATGAACTGACATCTATGTGCTCAGTTTTGAGTATGTCCATGTTTCAATATTCTGAGTATTTCTGGTATTTCAGAATTGAATGCATTGTGTCCTCCTATTTTAAACAAAAAGTTTCATAACAAAATGAAAACATCGATTTACTCAGATTCGAAAGTGTCATTTTTCTCTGTGCATGATTTGCAGTATACATTCAAATCTATACTATCATATACAGGACTTCGAAAAAGATTTTGAATACATTCCCGACTATGAACGGTGATTGCTGAAATTGGGTTTTCAAATGTGTTATGCATTTTCCATAATTGTTTTTTTAGATATTGTTTTTCACTTTTTTTAAAACGGGGAAGTTTTGTTACAGTTTTCTGAATGTGTTGGAAAGTATTTCATAAACTATGCTTGGCGCATGATTTTTTTTCCTTGGAACACATGAAATTAAAACATAATTTATTTCCAATGTAAATATTTTATTATAATATTAATTTTTTTATATTAAGTAATTTTTATCAGCAATGAAAGTTTATGAAAAGATATATAAAATTAACTTATTATTTTATTTATTGATATTTTTCCAGATTAACATTTATTTTTAGTATTTATATCTTTTCTGTAAGGCATATATTTTGAAATACTATACGCTGATAAACATTTCAGCCTTCTTCTTGATAAGAGAAATTAAATTAGTTTATCATTTGGCGGACAAGAAAACTGATTAGGAAAACACATGTTTGAGACATGTTGTTTTTATTCTGGAAAAGTCTCACAAATAAAATATAGTTCCAGAATACTTATTACATTAATCTTATGCTATAATACATGAATTTGTTAAAAATAAAATTTGCAGATGGTCATTAAGTTATATTGGACTGTTTATAGAAGAATTGTTTTCTTTTTTTTAATATTTATCCCGCAGTTTTATGGAGATAAGAAATAATATTAAAGATTTAAAATAATTAAGTTCTAATCTCAATATCATTTTAAAATAATACCATTCAAATTTAATGCATGCAGTGTTTTTAGATACAACGATTGGAATAAGGCAATTTTTAGAACATATATATTTAAGTTAATTTACATTGTTTTACAAACAGGGAAAGAATTTAATAAACTCTAATATTTGATTTAAAATTTATATCATGAAACATTTTACCAAAAACTGTTGTGTATGTAATTGAAAATTGTAATTACTTTTAAACATAGGACAATATATCTGGTTAATTTTTTTATGAAAACCGTTATCACTGCTTGCATGAGATAAGCATAAAGATTTTAAAAAAAAATTAGATTTAATAGTTACAAAACAAAAGAGGGATCTTTATAAATAACATTTAGAGCTGTATAATCTTAATATACTTTTACATTTTTTGTAAGATGCAGTTTCAATTAATTTTCTTTTGAAACATTCTTTAATTTTTTTTTCGATTTTCGGAGGCGAAATAATTATGTCGCAAACTAAACTGGACATTTCGCAACTTTTAATGACGAAAAGAATGAAATTTATTTCAGCCTAAATAGTTATCTTTATTTAATATTATTTTGTTATCATAGTTGTGACCACAATTTCATTTTTTGTTTATAATTTGGGATTAGAAACAAATAATATCATTAAATCTCATTGCAGTTATTAGTTTCTAATTAAAAGAATAATGTATATATATCTCAATTTCAGCATCGTGATATATCACCAGCTTAATATCGCGATATCACGATATATCGTGATATTGAATATTTTGCTATTTTTTTATATTCCCAACAAACGCAGAACTGGTAGGTCACTGATGACTACGTTAGCCTTGGCCAAAGTGCTTGTCGATTGTAGCAATTACCGTTGACTTACTCCGTCAAACAAGTGTCAGCGTGATACTGCCGGCCGCAATGTGGCCACATAACAATTGGTCGTAAATACATGAAGATGTCATCAATCATGCCACTAATGTTTTATCATAAATGAAAGATAGCCTAAAACTAGTCACAACTATATTTTTTAATGGCCATTATGAATTAAACCTATCTAAAAGCTCGCCGTAGCCATGCCATTTGAGGCTGTGGAGAATTAAATTTGGCCGAAAGCTTCCCACAAAAACTTCTTTTGTGTTTATTAGATATGCACAATAGACTAGAGCAAGCCACTAGCATGCCATAAAGATTATTTAATCATAAATCATAATTTATTCTTAAGCATAATTTATTCTATAAAATAAAATATTTTTAGAAGGTTAATTCAACCCTGTTAAAAATTTGCAGCAAACTGTCCAGTCATTTGACCTTTTTAGAAAAAACCTTTGCATAACCGAAATTTTACTCTATTCTGACCATATTAGTGCCCATATTATGGTCAGAATAGAATTAAATTACGGTTATGGAACCGTTTTCTATAAAAACGGTCAAATGACTGGACAATTTGCTGCAAATTTTTAACAGTGAATGATAAAGCATTTTTGCATGTAAAAAAATATACTAATAATAATTTAGATACACTTTTCAAGAAAATTATAAATTCACTAATCTTGAACTTTATCAAAATTTTCCAAAACATTGTGATTTTTTTTTTCAATTATAATTTTTTTTAATTTACATGAAATGCCCTTTTTAAATTATTTTATTTCATATAAAATTTAAAAATATTTAATTGAAAAGAAAATTAATCTGTTTAATTAATTCACTGTATCAAGCATTGTGTTTAGAAAGTTTTTAAAAGAGTTCAAGACATATGAATGTATAGTTTTCTTGAAAAGTATACCTAAGTGTGTGTGTGTGTGAGTATTAGTGTTTGTTTTTCATGCAAAAACACTTGTATCATATAAGCTTTCTGAAAGTATTTTTTATAGAATATACCCGGATTTTGTATGAAGTTCTATTTTAAAATGAAAAAATTGCGAAAAAATATTGATATTTAGCGATAAAAACGGTCATTTTCTAGTTTTTTACGCAGGGTCGTTACATAGTTTTAAAATGAAAAGTTATTTTTGTCCGAACTCTTTAAATCTGTATTAGTAATAAATAAAACGATTTTACAGCCCGTGTAAAAATTTCGTGAAAAATTATTGTTATCTAGATGTAAAAGAAATGTTTTCTTCTCGCTTTTTTGTTTGCTTGTTTGTTTTCGCGTCGGCTCCTTTGACATAGCAATAAAAAACTGTTCTCATCTTCCGAATTCTGTGACAGTTCAATCCAATATAAATATAACTGTATCCAAGCTCTCTTTAAAAATTTGAGAAAAAATATGCATATTTATTTGTGAAAACATGAATTTAAAAAAAAACTTTAGCTTTCAATCTCAGAGAAAAATATATTAGAAGGTCTTTCAATGCAATGGTACGACTCCATTCGTTTTCAATCAACACTTTTCTATCCCTCTAGGCTAAACAGGTGAGGGGTAGTCAATCAGGTTTCCCCTTTCTGAGGGGAAAAGCTTTCAAAAAACGTTGAAGCATGCGCAAAGAGACGATATTCGTGTTGAAAATAGAATGTGAAAATTTGACAGAAGGCGCCTTTCGTTTTAAATATACAGGGTGTCCCAGGATCATTGGGACAAACTTTAAGGGGAGGTAGGGGACATCACAAGGATTCAGATTTGCATAGCAACCCATGGTCTGAAACGGCTTCGTTCGCCGTTAGGTGGTGTTGTTCAGACGAGCATTGGAGCACCTCTAACATCTGCATATTATCGCATGTATTTGTAAGAGGTGCTACCAATCTTACTTGACACTATGTCACAATATTTCAGACGCCATATGTGGTTTCAACATGAACCGAAACGTCATGGGAAAGTAGCATGACAGGGATAAGAAGCGCACAAAACTGAGATCATCTGAAATAATTTATTGGTCAAAGATATTACATGTACTGTGGTATATGATATGTGAAAACGTCACAAAAGATGTTCAAAGTTTTCAACATTGCTAGTGATGTATGCATTACACCGTCGGACCATGGATTGGCTGACTCGCTCAAATACACCTGGATTTTGTTGGATATACGCAGCAGCACAGACGAGTCTTGCAACCAAATCCATATCGGAATCCACAGGCATTGCGTACACAGCACTTTTCAGCGCACCCCAAAATAAAGAAATCTATGCTGCGTAAATCAGGAGAGCGTGGTGGCCAGGGAACCGGTCCACCACGACCAAACGCCTGATTCAAATGTTCACGAACACATCTATCTGCCATAATAGGGAGGTGCCCCATGACGTTGAAACCACATATGGCTTCTGACATGTTGTGGGATAGTATCAAGTAAGCTTGGTACCACCTCTTTCAAAAAGATGCGATAATATGCAGATGTTAGAGATGCTCCAATGCTATTGTGAACAACACCACCTAAAGGCGAACGAAGCCGTTTCCGACCATGGGTTGCTATGCAAATCTGAATCCTTGTGATGTCCCCCTACCTCCCCTTAAATTTTGTCCCAATAATCCTGGGACACCCTGTATTAGATACAGTTTGGTATTTATATAGCAGGTCACGAATGACATATTTTTATAATCATATATCTTTCTCATACATTTTTAATTTTGCTGACATCAGATTGCATTTAGCTTTTCCTCGAAAAGTATAATAATCAAATAGTCAAATAATAATAATAATATTCTAGCCTTTTCAGCTGAAAATTATCTTCAGTAGTTTCAAAATGTCTTTAATATTTTAATGAGTTTTTTCTTAGTCTATTTTTTTTCTAAATTGTATTAAAATTATTCAGTTAATTCAATGACATTTTCTGTGAGGAAAAATTGTTTCCGCACTCAAAAAAAAAAAAAAAAAAAAAAAAAAAAAAAAACTTTTTTTTTAAAGTCACATTTTTTTTATTATTATTATCCCATTAAAACAATTTATTTTAAATAAGCTAGCAGATTAAGGAAGTGATATCTATAATCATAATATTTAAAACCAATTTACATAACTTCTACAATAGTTCACCAGTTTTTAGGTATGATAAATTTTCATTTTTCTTTTCATCGGATCGAAATTAACTTTTTAATGTGTGCCTCTCTCTGTTATCTGTATTGTGATTTTTCAAATTTAGCAATCATCTGTCGATTTTGTTTTTCAAGTTGAATGCATTTATGTCAAGGTTGCATCCTCTGTCTCACCCCCCTCCCTCTCAAACCTGAAAGAATGTATATTAAATTGAGGCTGTTGTTTGCAACCGATGTTCTATGAAAAAAGCTCAGATGTACATTAATATGTCTTTTTATTTTCATCGTTAATTCCCAGTGACTATTGTTTTAAGGATTTTCGCCACATTTTATACAATAAAGTAATATTCAAGCAATCATTCACATTTGAATATTATTAAATTTCTTAAATATTCTGAATTAAAATTTCATTTTGTGACAGTTAAAAACAATAATTATGTAAATTTTTGAATTTCTGAATTTAACAAAACATATTCCGCCAAACTCAATTGTCTGTATCATAACCAATTATTAAATATGCAATAGCAATTAAACTTAACAGTTTTGTAATTTTTTAAAAAGTTTTTTGCGTATTTGGTTAGGCTGAACAGAAAATATAAACAATTCGGCAAAACTCAATATGTGATAGTAAGACAAAATGCTGATTACACAGTA
This sequence comes from Maratus michaelseni, assembly GCA_963931845.1. NCBI lineage: Eukaryota > Metazoa > Arthropoda > Arachnida > Araneae > Salticidae > Maratus > Maratus michaelseni. The sequence goes on from OZ007596.1 coordinate 288,212,844, forward strand.
CAACCTCGGTTCTGAAATTCCCCCAGATGGTGAACATCTTGCTTCACAAGCAAGAAATTCAAATAAAATTTTATTTGATTCTTGAATAGTAAGAATTTTCTTGCAAAACAACCAAATGAACAAAAGTAGGAAAAGTGAACGAATTTTAACTTTTTTTTTTTTTTTTTTTATGGATTTAAAGTGAACATTTATGTGGTACAGTGATCGGAGTTTAAAAAAATTATGCTTATTCAGATTCCTGTTCGCCGAAGAGTCTGATTCCAATATTTTTTTCTCTCTCTTTTTTCTTTTCTTTTTTTCTTTTTTTTTTCATTGACGCATACACATGGAATACATTGATCCCGGTTGTAACGAATTTCATGCATTTTGAGATTCATAACAGAGATATATACGAATAATACATATATTATTGAATACACATTTTTAGGCTTAATGCTGACAATATTTGAGGAAATAACATATCTTTAATTTGATTTTCATCTTTTTGGGTTTAAGTTTCTAGTATCATTTAATTTGAATTTCATACTGCATCTTTCTCAGTTTTTCACACATGTGATTTCATTTTAACTATATATATGCATAAATTTAATAACGTGTGCCACTATCTAATTTAATATTTATATTCTGAATCCTATCATTTTAAAATTCCTTGTCCGTGCATTTATATTATATATCCTAACTAAATAGACAATATAAAACTTAATTAGATTTTATAGAAATACCACATCCAATATTATCATGAAATACATACAATATTTATGATAATGTTGGAGTTGATGCTTTAAAATTGAGTTTCATAATTAATATTTAAATTATGTGTCCATAAAAAAATTTCTAAAAATATTTATGAAGCATTTTTGAAAATTTTTAAATTAGAATCAGCATTTTTTTAACTATTGTTTGTAATATAATTAAACTTTGAATATTATATCCTATATAATTTCGAATAAAAACTGGTGCATAATTGAAAGAAAATTTAAATCCCTTTTAAAGAGACGATATTAAACCTTATTAGCATTTTTAGAGAAACACCACGTTCAATGCTATCTTAAAATATACATGAGTTTCGTGAAAAGATTAAGAATTCATATTAAAATTTAATAAAATAGTTTAAAATTTAAACTTTAGACTGCCTGATTATCCTTATGGAAATTTCAGGAATTCTTTGATGAAGCAATTTTAAAATGCTTTAAGATAGAATAATTTTTACCTTTGCTATTGTATGTAATATAATTAAACCATAAATAAAAACTCTGATATGATTATAAAAAGTTTAGAGTAAGGAATTGAAATGACAAAGTTTGAAGTTAGAAATTTTTTTTGTAATTCAGAGATTGCTATTAAAATTTCAAATTTTTACCGTGAAAAATAAAATAAATAAATAAGCCTATCATAAGAAATCCCCTACAATCATGTTAATTTGAGACTTATATTTCAAAAGTTTTTTCGCTGTTTGATATCAGTTTCGATTTTATTTCAACATTTTTAACAACTACTCATAGTAACAGGTAATAATTTCTAAAAATATTCTAGTGAATCCACGTTTGTGTTACTTCAGATTACGTATAAGTTTCTCTTATTATTCCTTCAATGTTAACTTCAATAAGTAAATTTTTTGTAAACTATTTGTTAATACAATTCATAGTAATACGCTTACTTATGTTGCAGTACACTAAAGTTATTTTAATACTTACTAAGCGTCAATAGAAATGAAACTGTGTTATAATTTTTACAGTAAATCTGGAATCTCAACCAGAGATCTGTCCAGAGAGTTCTCACGAAGTCCCGTTTTCTTGAAATTGCGAACATGTTTCTTATATTTGTTAAAAATCCAGTCATAATTTTGTGAATTTGAAGTGATCGTTATATTCAGATTCTTATTTATATATTTTTAAGAAGATATATATGAAAAATACATATTTTTTCTTTATATATGTTAAAATGACAAGTCAGATTTTACTTTTAAATGATTGAATTTATGAAAGGTTCAATTTCGAGATGGAAAAGCTTTGTGAATATCCTATTTTTAAGCAAAAGAATTTTCAGAAGGGTCCTGTTTTAAGGTCAAAAGTTTGTGAAGAATCCTTTAAAGGACATAATTTATTCCTAAAGAGATCCGTGTCAACGATTAATTCCTTTAGTTATATTAGTTCAGTACTTGTCTATTTTCAATTCGACCACATTTTATAAAAGATAACTGTCGCGAAATAATGGAATCTAAAGCCAAAAATGCATAAGCGTGACGTCACTTTCACTTGACACCACATTCGTTACACATTCGCGGTTTTAGTCAATAACCGTGGTCGAATCCTCGTCAGTGTATTCTGAAGAGTGTCGGTATGGAAGATTGTCGGTATTTAAAAAAAGATTGTCGGTATATAAAAATTTAAATTTTTTTGAATAGCCACCATTTTGAAACAAGATGGCGGATGAAGCTGGCCAACGAACACGGTCGAGACCTTGGTATGTCCTATTTAAAAACTAAGTCACATCCAAATCGGTTCATAAATAAGAGAGTTACAGCCTGACATATGTCATATATATATATTAGGGCGTATCGAAAAAATCCAAAATTTTTAGATCTTTTAGCGGTAGTGCGGAAAAATTGTGAACTACCTTTATTAAAAAGTGTGCGGAATCTTAAAACTGTGGGTTGATATCTTCTGTCGCCTCAGTGAGCCGAAAGTTCCAATAATTGGACTAAAAATAATTAACATACAAAAATTAATAAATAATCACAGGTTTCGCTAATCGGTTTGGGGTAGTGATTACAAGTTACTGTTTTGTGACAACAACAACCATAGAAAATTGTAAAATTATAGGTTAATATCTTCTGTCGCCTCATCGGCATCAAACTTTTTTAAATTTTGATGCAGTTTGGTAGTTTTCTGCATTACTGTTTACTGCTTGCACAATGCACAATCGAGACAGACTGGGTTTGTCGATCTGCCAAAATAGTGGAACACCCTTATTTTCACGCCGAGGAACAACAGAATTAAACGTTAATACCTTTTGCCGCTTCATCGACACCAAATTTGGGAAAATGAAGGCAAAATTTTAAATAAATACACCTCACACTTACCTCATTATAATGCGAACACAAACTTTAATTTACCTTTCGAACATACAAATGACAAAGGCATTACTGGCTTGTAATCATTTTTGTCTCAAATTTTGACATATGTTTTCTGGATTCTAGTGTCGCTCTAATAAATCTATCCCTGTTCTGCATCCCAACTGTTTTTCCGGAGGCTGCAGTGACTAGTTTCACAATCCGTTCTACCGCTTGTGTGTTCGAAGCAAATGTAATAAAGTCCCAGAAATACATTTGCATACTGCCCTGTATCATCTTCAGAAACTCTTGAGATCTGATCTCTGTGAGAACAGGAGGCGATATCACACAACAAGCTCGCCAGTCAATGAGATCTACATAGTCTGTAGCTTCAAAGTTAACAACAGGAATAACAAATTTGCGAACACAATTTCCGTCTGGGCTAATTTCTCTTGCCTTGATAATCCGCCGATCTGCAAGGGTCCTAATACGGCACCTATCATCAGATAACATGGCCAAAAGCATGTTTACTTGAGCCGCAAAGTAAGCGTTGCGAGAAATAACTGGGTCGATTATGTCACAATACTGTTTTTGGCAATTGCTGAGATGAGCTGATGAAATGCCCCAAGTGTCTAGCTCCATCCTTTATGGAATGACGAATCTTAATTCGGAACCATAAGAGTGCGTAGACTCTTAGAATCAATACAACCAATGTTAGCAACTCATTTGATGGATCTGATCTTGATATATATAACCTCAGTATTCGATTGGAAGTTCTTAGCCAGCGGAACAAATTCAACGTTCCCGGTTAGCTAGATCTGAACAACACATGCCAGAACTAATGGCGGTACAAATGTCTAATAAGTATTTCTGATCTGAACTGAGGGTGGTAGGATCAATGTCTGGCAACTTGCATTCAATACTATTAAAAGCAACAATTGAAAGCTTTTCGCATCCTTTAAGGTTTCGTCCAATGCCTCCGGTGTAAGATGTGGAGCCAGATGACTTGGCGTCTATGGACTCAAACAGGTGTCGTAATGGCAACTCATTGAAATAAAGTAAGCAGATAATCCATTGGACTAGTCTCTGAAGTTTCAATTCAAATTACGCCATTAGACATTCCTGTGTTCACTACAGTGTCGTCACACCCGAGAACAATAAGGTTGCTAAAATCATCCAATAAAGCACTTGTTACGTATTCGTAAATGCTATTAGATATATCAAGACTAGATCCGCTTTCAAGTGTAACATGTCCCATATACGTAGAACCAGGCTCCGATACAATACAGCAATACGCTTCTACAATTGTTCTTTAGAACTGCTTGTCATCGAGTGTTTCTGATGTTAAGGTTTTGTCATGTCGTCCATCAAAATAAAGGCCAGATAGAATGGAACGATTTTCATTTGATTTTGAGACCAATTTTATGTAAATTCTCAATTTTTCCCACCATATTTTATTGTTGCCTGTGACGAGGATGGTATCTGATTCCGATATTAAACCCAAATCTTGCATAACACGCAATGCAATAGCAGCCATGGCTCTGTTGGAGACACCGTATCTTTCACTGACAAGAACTGTGTTGTCCTATTTTAAATGCATTTGAACACTCCTTGCGGGTTCCCACATTGCCTTCACTATTTTGGCAAACCGCCAAACCCAGTCAGTCTTGATTGTGTATTGTGCAAACAGTAAACAATTATGCAGAAAAATACCAAAATGCGTCAAAATTTCAAAAATTCGATGCCGATGAGGCGACAGAAGATATTAATCTATAATTCTACTATTTTCTATGGTTGTTGTTGTTACAAAACAGTAACTTGTAAGCACTACCTCAAACCGAGGAGAGAAATCTGTGACTATTTATTAATTTTTGATTTTTAATCATTTTTAGTCCAATTTTTATAAATTTAGGCCCACTGAGGCGACAGAAGATATCAACCCACAGTTTTAAGATTTCACACGTTTTTTAATAAAGGGAGTTCACAACTTTTCCGCACTACCGCTAAAAGATCTAAGAAATTTGGCTTTTTTCGATACGCCCTAATATATATATATATATATATAAATCAACATTTCAACGGAGGCTGGTTTGAGGGTCTGGGGTTCATGATCAGTGAAATTACACCAAAATTATATTTTGTAATTCATTTCCTCCGAACGGCTGCAATAGGTTGCTTTTGCTAATGAAAAATCCTTAAATACCTAAAAATCACTAGAACATTCAAAAATTTATTATAATTTTTCCCTATATATATCTTCTGAAATATAAGTGTTCATAGTTTTAAATAGTTCTAAAAAAACGAAATAATTATATGAGCTCGAACAGTTTCACCATTATAGCTTTAAAAGATATTGTAAATAGAGTGTACTTAAACATGTAATAAAACGCATTATGCGAAAAGTCGAAAAAGGGACTTAAGCATCTATGCGTGGTATTGTTTATTTATGAAATTAAAGATTATTTTTAGTGGTCTATATATCGTAACACTATATAACATAGTTATTTTCGGAATCACCAGAGTCTATTTAGTTAAACGCAAAATAGAAAATTCGAAAAATTATGTTAAATGTGCCCATAAATAGAGCTCCGATAAAATTTGTATCACATTGGTGACAGACAGACACATACATTCACGGACAGACATTTTAAACAAAACAGTTAAATCGTGTTCATGACCAAAAACCTGAAGTCGAAATTTTTCACTAATCAAATGTTTTGTTTCTTGTACCAGATAGAAGAAAATACATAATATGTTTAATCCCTGATTATCATTCTTCAAAAAGTTTTCAACAAACATTGCACGAAATCAAATTTTAGATAAAGTTCTCATAATTTTATTTAATGTATTAATTTACAGAGTGGTGAGAATTAAAATACCCCTATTCCGACATTTCTAAATATTGAACTATTCAGTGTATAAGCTTCACAGTTGGTGCACATACTACTCAAGACATGTGAAAACGGATTACGCGAAAAAACATTAGTTCAAGAAACACCGATATATGGCGCTGTACAACAGAAAATTAAAATAAATACATAATAAATAAATAATGATAATAATAATAAACTGTGAATGTGTGGATTCATTCTTGGAACTCTCTTTTCCGAAAGGCTAAAGGACTAAATCACCTGCAGGAGCACCAACCGTGAGGCAGAGGTAATAAAATCTCCTGCAGAAGTTCCCTACCTACATACAGCAAAACCTCCCTCCGAAAGGCTACTCGCAATGGGCCTGTAACATGCCCCGTGGCGGCCAACAGGTACAAAAGGATGCTCGAAACTTTTGTTGTACCCCATTTGAAACAGCGGGAATGTCTTTACTAAATTATCTTATGCAAGATGGAGTGCCTCCAGACATTGGACTCTGTGTATGGCAGTTTCTTCGGCAACGTTCCACTAATGACAGAGTGGATCTGTCGTGCATTTTCGACAACCTGGCCACCTCGTTTTGAGGACGTCTAGTAACCTTTGCAGATTTGAAAGAAGGTATCATTCCGCATGTGATAAACATATCAGTTAATCTGTAACGATCTGCAATCAAGCAAGCTGTCTACAGACAGCAGATTTTACATCTTCAAGAAAGGAATCATATTAACAGGACTACACTAGATACCAAGCTTGCTCATTCATTATCATGACGTCACAAATGGTGACTGGCCACGACTAGAACTCCTATAATAGAGGCTGACGCATCCTCGCAGTTTGGCATCCAAATTGGAACCCAGTCGAAAAACCAAGCTAATCAGAACCTGTTCTATTATAGGAGTCTTAGGCAACCCCTGCTCCGGCTACGGTAGATTGACGCTGAACTGGGTACCAATAATTCGAAACAAAATGGATATGCGTCAGCTCCTATTATAGGAGTCTTGGCCGCGACGAAAGACATACAGCGATTGGCAGAAAACGATGGGCGCGCCACTTTGTACTAATCGCTGGTCGCGGCCTACCACTATTTTTCACGTCATGAGAATGAATCAGCAAGCCCGGTATCTAGTGTTGCCCTGATATTAAGCAGCATTCCCTGCGCTGACAAGGTGCTTACCACATGAATTTTTAGTGCATTCAAGTAAAATGTGTTTTTGTGTTTTTTCAGCATATGTCCAGTTGTACAGCGCCATCTATTGGTGATTTCTGAAACTATTTTTTTAGCGTAATCCATTTCCCCATGTCTTGAATAGTATATGCACAAAATTTGAGGCTTATACACTCAGTAGTTCAATATATAGCGATGTCGAAGTAGGGGTGTTTAAATTCTGGTCACCGGTCCTTAACCCGTTTGTTCCGATTTTTTTTTCGTGGGAATGTTTACACTTTAAGCATACAACCCATCCTTTTGTCCTCTTTTATTATTTCCTGAAGAATTTGGCATTTATGGTCTAATTATTGGTATTAACTTTGCTGCAAGAAAACTTGCAATTGCGAAACACACAACTTCAATCCTCCCGATATTTAAAAATTAAAAAAAAAAAAGATACTTTAAACCAGAATTTTTTTTTCACAAATTAACTAAACTAAATCCCACATAAAAACAAAACACATTTTCTTAAATAAATTTCTTGGTGCAAAAATGTTTATTTGACTTGTAAACGACGCGAATGAAACAAACATGTTTTGTACCACAAATTTTACATAGAAAATCTGTCGAATAGGTAGAACATTATATTAAGTAACATTTTATTAAAATATTTCTGGTACAAAACATATTTTTACTTCACGGTGTGTCCTGGCAGAAAATCTTTCATTCGGAAAATATGATTTAAGAAGTAAAAATATCATGAAGATTTTTCCTACTTAATTTATTATCTTTATTTAATAATATTTTCCTTACTTATATTTCTTTTTACCATTTATATCTTTGCTTCTAGCTATGCACGTTAGTACTTCATTGAAATAAGATTCGTTAAAAAATATTAAATACTTCATCTAGATAAAAATAATTAAATTAGTTCATCATCTGGTGAACATAAAATTTGATTATGAAAACGCTTGTAAGAGGCATTGTGATTTAGTCGCACAAATGTACCAAGAAAAGAAATACATTTTCAGACTGTTTATTATATTGTTTAAATTATAAAAATCGAGAGGATGAATTTCTTTAAAAAATACAATTTGTAATTTTATCTGGTGTACAATGTAGTTATTAAAGGCTATCGCATAAAGTTAGGAAATACATAATAACGTTTAAAACATATAAATTTAAACATATAAGTTTATATGTATGATTTAATATTAATATTTTATATTTCTGTGAAAACATGATGTCTACTGGAAAATAAATTATTATATAGCTTAAATATAAGAAATTAAAAAACATTTGTTTTACGAAAACGAATACCATAATGAAGAAATGTGTATAAGATAGTTGATTAAATTAGACTTCATATATTTTATAGATTTTTCACAGTTAAAATTTAAAGTTGTACTTTATAACCATATTTTTTAGCGTATTTTCTTAAAGTTACATTACAAAATATTTTAATTATGAGTTAAAAATTTTACTTGAAATATTCAGTTAAATTTTTATTTTTTAAAAGCGTCAAAAAATATTTTTTTAGTTTTACGTCAAAATTAAAATGATATACTATTTGCAATCTTTCTGAGAAAAAATTATTTTTGTTTTTATTACATTTCCCTTTTCAAGCTCAAAGATCTATTTTTAGGTGCGTTCGTAAGCACCTATAGCCGTCGTCTGGTTCGTCTGTCCGTCCGCATATAACAGCGTAAAAATAACCCAACCGAATGTTTTGAAATTTAATATATATATATAGTCGTTGCAGAATTTTTTTAAGTTATTTCAAATTTTATGAAAATCGAATCAAAACTTAAAAATATATTAGTAAAAATATTTTTTAAGTAATTTGAATTTTTTTTAAAATCTGTACTTCCTTGTTATAGCAGCTTCCGAGGATTAATCGTCAAGCGACCGAGATGTATTGCCAAATTATCTGACATGTACAGCATTATAGTCATATATGACGTACATGACATTTTATAGCCCTATGACCAAGTTATAGTCACATTATTCATTCAATTAAATTCTATCATACGTAATTAATTCAATGCTATCCCATGATAGGTAATGATTCTAGGTTTTACCACTGTGATTATGTCATATTTAAGATGGAGTCATATTATTTCCGTATTACTGTATTTAAAAAACAAATTTGTATCCTAAAATTGTTTAATTATAACAATACTATAACCTAACGACAATTTTTTGATAGATGTTTCCGGAGAAATAGATATTAAATGAAAAAAGAGTCTAAATATGTATTTGAAGTTCTGAAATTTTCAAAGCTAAGGTTAAGTTTCCCATTGGAATTTTCAGTAAATATGAACAAAAGATAAAAAGTTACTTAAAATGTACTTAATTGTTTACGGAAATTAATCATGTCATAATCTCAAACGATATAATTAATTTCACTGAAATAATAACAGTACGAATGCACCTCATTTGTCACGTTTGGCGTCAAATTTCCAACTTGTTTTTTTGTTATTTATATATCTCCTGCGAGGCTTTCTTTCTGAAATCTTTGAGATTATTTGCTTATTTACTTTTCTGAAACATTTAATTAATTACAATTATTAATAAAACGTATTGTTTAAACGTAATGTAAGTGTATTCTGCCAAAAGCCTGTTTCATAATCCCTTTCGCATCATACACCATTCACCGTTGTGTAGTTTGTATGTGCATAGAAAGAGAGGTGTTGACATCAGAAATAATATATATGATTTTATCTTGGATTAAAAACATTTTCCAAACATTGCATTTGAAAACATTGCAAATTTTACCATTGTTATACACGATTAAAAATAATTGTAATTTTTTTTTATCACAGCGTCTTTACAACTGACTTAAAAAATAGGTTATACAATTAGCGTGTATTTATTTTATATATTCCTGGCGTATCATTAGAACGGATGCTTCGAATTTCTTAATTCTTATTTTTCTGTAAAGACTCGATTTAGTGGTGGTTCCATATAAATTTCAAGAAAATCTAAAATAGTATGTTTGTCTGCCTGAACATGTTCGATTAGAGGAGTAAGACATATGAACAAACATTAGCTCTGCGATAAAGGAAGGCTTGTCAAGTGCAGGACAGGTGTCGAAAGTTTCGTCCAAAATCCTCTCGACAAATAACATATTACTGTTCGTATATCCATTATCTTGTTTTTAAAGGCATTCTAATTACCAGTATCGCTCAAGTTTCACACGCAAGTATACACTACAAATATGTATTACAATTTTTTAAGTGTCCTTGTAAAACTGTATACTAGGCACAGTGACTGTTTTTAACTTGAAATCTTCCCTGGTGTACAAAAATTAAAGCACAATCGAATCCGTTCAATGATTGTTGAGAAAACTGCGGACAAACTTCAGTGGGTGGGCATAAAAAAACTTGTCGCTACCTGAAATTCTAGTGGCCACTCCGTTGAACCATGAAAATGAAATGTGACATATTTATTTGAAGATATACGCTCGAGATTGTGCTGAACAAGAACAATGGCGTCTGCATAGTTACGGTTACAGTGAAAAAATTTCGAAATTTTTAACGGCAACACCCACTTTTTCTCATCCCAAAATAATCAGCATATTTAAATACCATAAATGGCATTGGAGCGGTACATGTTGCATGAAAAACAGCGACGCAGAATACTTACAAAGAACTGCATTGTAAACAACCAATAACAACACAGACGAGAGGAAAAGAAAGAGCTTTATTAAGATTACAGGTTTTCTATACTGCTTTTTGAAGGTTTTTTTCACAAACGATGATTTGTGCCATGTGTTTCATGATTGGTGTTTGTTCTCCTCGTCATACTGTTTCTATTGGTTGTTTACAATGCTGTTATTTTCATATGTCATACGTCGCCGTTTTAGTATATTCGACCAAACACGTATAAATTTAAATACTGGAAATATTATAAAACTTTGATATTTGTTTCTCGCATTTTTCTCACATAATATTCCAGCCATTTTCGCGGATTAACGCAATGAACTTTATTACTTTCTTCTATCTATACAAGAAGAAAGTATTGGATTCATGAAAATGTTCGACTTCCGGTTTTCAAAGAATTTATACGTTTTAGAAAGTTCTGAACACGATTTGACTGTTTTTAGAAAATGTGAGTCTGTGAGTCTGTCTGTCTGTGTATGTGACACAAATTTTGTGGGCGCTCTATCTCAAGAACTAATGCACGAAATTTAATAAAACTTTCTATTCAGTTAGTCCCTGATATAAATTGGTGTTGATTAGTTTTTGGCCAAAATCTCCCAACAAATGGCGCTGGTATGCTGTATTTTTCGGAATTTTCGCAATAGCTATATCTCAAGAACTAATGCACTCATTTTCATCAAACTTCAGATTCAGTTAGACCTTGACATAGATAGACGCTGATTACGTTTTGGTGTAGATATCCCAACAAGTGGCGCTGCTATGCTACTTTTTCCATTATTAACACGATAACTATATATCAAGAACTAATGCACGGATTTTCATCCAACTTCAGATTCAGTTAGACGTTGACATAAGTTGTTATTGATTAGGTTTTGATCTAAATCTCCCAAAAAGTGGCGCTGCTATGCTGTATTTTGCAGGATTTACACCATTTTAGCAACAGTCATATCTCAAGAACTAATGCACGTAATTTAATAAAACTTTAGATTCAGTTAGACCTTGATATAAATTGGTGCTGGTTCTTTTTAGTGTATGCCTAGATAGAAGAAAGTTTTTTTATTGACACATTCGACTAGTTTTTTCTTATGTGAACGCCAATAAACTAAACCGCATACCACTGCAATTACATTAAATTCTTTCTTATAATAAAATATGAAAAGAGCTTTCAACGAGGACAATAACAGACGATGCAGGATACAAAGAAGAGGACTCGAAATAGATTGGAATGAGGTATTTTCCAAGAATATGTGATCATGATTTATTTATGCGTTTCTTTCTTATAGCCTTTTCATCATGTATGTCTTTATTATATCCTAATGTTATATTTTGCTGAGATTTTGCTATAAGTATTTCAATTTATTTTTTAAGGCATCACCGCAAAAACGTTTATTATTTAATCTGTTGTCACGGTTATTATTTTTATTATTTGACTAAGGCAGCGGTATGAGAAAGAATCGCTAAATTTGTCATAAATATGTTATGGATCTATATTTTCCATTAAACGTTTAAAATTTTAAAATAATAAAAATTACATTTTTATGAAATATCTTAATGTAATTCAATATTTCTGACTACTTCTCAGAAAAGTTTGTACCTGACATTTTCGCTTATACGAGTAATTTTTTTTTTTTTTGCTTGTTACCTGACGACCAAATAAAAATACTGAATACAATACAGTTCCATCCAATATCTTCTTCTAATAAAATACGTAAAGAACTTCGGACGAGAGTAGTAACTGGCACTACAAGATATAAAGAAGAATTGAAACAAAGTAGAAAGAAATATTTTTTCAAGTACAAGTGATCAGCATTTATCTGTCTTTTCCTTCAGAAATGCTTCAGTATACACAATACGTATATATCTACATTGTACCCTTCTACTGTGACGTTTCCAGGTTTTCTAAGTATCTCATTTAAGTGCACATAAGATTCTTAAGCCTTCAAAATATACAACTTTTTGAAAATATATATATATTAATGAGTGTTAATTTGTGAACACTTTAAAACAAAATGAATGGCATTCTTATTAATTGTAAAATGTGGACTATTTACAAAGAGAAACTTCAAAGTCATTTTTCCCAAAATATGGTTTTGGGACATTGCGCGAAAGGTAGTTAAAACCTTTTTCAATATTTTTTTATAAAATTGTCAAGATATATAGTGTGTGGTAGGCTTTATAATGTGAACTTAAATTTTCATCCTTTTCTGTTGAAAAAATATTTCTTTTCTATATGTTATATTGCTAAAATTTTGAAAATTTTATATAAAGATGATACACTTTTGGTTTTATAGCATAAAAATGCAATAAATAAACAGTTTTGTAGTTTATGTGTATAAACTAAGCTTTTAAGTATAATTAGATACCAAACATTTTATTTTATATGCATAAATTCTTTTTTAATTATTATTAATTAAATATTTTTAATTATTATAAATTATTTTTTAATTTTAACGTTTTTCTCCCTTCTGACGCTGAAACATCGGGAATTCGGTTCAAAACGCCGACTTTGACAGTATTGTCTGAAAGATCTTCTGCCTTTACCAAAAAAACAGAAAACGTGTTTCAATTACAAAGTTTCTGAATAACAGCACCTGCCCATTTCATGCGTTTCTAACAAAAATGAATTAAAGAAAATGTGTTTGAATGTAGCCCATTTGGATTTGAGAACAGCCTTAACTTTAATCATGTATAATTTGAAAAAAATATATAGAATTTTCCAAGAAATCATTTTGGGATGGAAAAAGAAAACTGCAAATTATTTCCGAGAAAGGAGTTCTTACAGTGCATGTATAAAGACAAATTTTGGTATTCCACCTAAAGTTCATACATTTAAAATAATTAACACATTAATTTTACTAAATATTAGAACATAACTCAATATTTCTTACCCTCCTACTATTCACAGGAATTTCTTGTTGAGATTGTCGATTATTCGAGCAATTAATTTTCTGCTTCTTATTTGAAGACTAAATAACTAAACTGAATACTCCATGAAATGTCCTCTTCTATCAAAATACGTAAAGAAATTTGGACAAGGATAGTAACTGATGCTGCAGGATACAAAAAATAGTAATCATCATAACAAACTTAGACCACTAGGGTTCCCTTATCATAGAGTAACGAGGCATACTCTTCAAAAAACTCTTTATTCAAAATTGAATGAGATGAGGTATTTGTTCAAACACAAGTGATCGTTATGCGTTTCTTTCTTCTGAGCTCTGTCATTTTGTATATCTTCATTATGCTCTTCCATTGTGACGTTTCTAAATTTCCTATGTATATCAGTTAAATTCCTTATGACACCTGTGCAGAAACGTTTATTGTCAATATGTTGTGTCAGTTAATTATTTTTTACCCGGACAAAGATGACTACAAGAGTAAGGCTAATTTAAATTTTGATATGTAGGGTGAAACCCCCAGTAACTGATACTTTAAGTATTCTTTCTTGTTCAAATCACTATTACAAAAATTTAAATCTATTTTATACTTACCTTTCTGTTTGGAAGGATAGTAGAGATATGTTAAAAAATTATTTTTGTCAAAATTTTGAAAAATTATAAATTTTATAATTAAAAATTAATTTTATTCATAAATATGTTCAAAAACTCCAGTAACGAACACCATCTCTATTTTGAAACACGAACAACTGACACAAAGTGAACCAGTGACTGACACTTTATTTTAAAAGATTAAAATGATTTTTAAAAAAAAACTTTATTATTTATTATAAAAACAAAATATATTAATATTTATTATAAAAAGTGGGATTTAGTAAACTGCACTGCATTATTATTAATACAGAATATAGAGTAAGAGTATATAGGATTAATATTTAGTACCGCATTATTAGTAATGCAAATATCCAATAACTGACATTTATGAACCAGTAACTGACATCTGGTGTCAGATAGTGGTAAAACAACTTAAATTTTAATGATGTTTACTACAATATAAATTTAATTTAATATTATGCATTTTTAAACAGTTCAATCAATAAATTTCAACTTTCTTTAATATAACCAACAACTAACACCTCTGTCAGAGACTGGTGAAATGAAATTCTAGTAACCAACAACTGGCACCCCTCATTAAGCTAAATTAAATAACTTTAAACCCTAAATCATGGTCCTAACATATCATATGCATCTTTAAACTAATTTCTAACAAGTATAACTTTAAGAAAAAAGTTTAGGATGGTTGCATTACAAATAGATAAGAAAAAACACTTCCTTAATTTTAGATATGACATGGTTGCTTCAAAATGACACTTTTTGTATTCTCAAAAGTTTCTTCCCCATTGAATATGTTCTTGGTCCACTTGGTCTAGTGGTGAATAAATTGGCTCCAAAATAAAAAATAAGTGTCTCATTTATCACTAGATGACATTACTTTGCAGAATTTTACAACAAAATGCTTATTTCAGTTAGATTTTTGCTCAAGTGTCAGCTACTGGTTAGGTGTCAATAACTGGGGATTTCACACTATGTTGTATTCTCGTATAAATAGAAATTTATATATTCCACTAAACATTAAACTTTTAAATAATGGAAATGTTAATTTATTAAATATTTAAACATAATTCAATATTTTTTTTTGCCTATTTCTCACATAAATGTCCAACGGACAATTTATACTATTCGAACAATTATTTTATTCCTACTTATCTAAAGATCAAATAGCTAAACTGAATACCTTTCCAATTCCATCAAATTTCTTCTTCTAATAAAATAAGTAAAGAACTTTCAACGAGGATAGTAACTGACGCTGTGGGATACAAAGAAGAGGCATCAAAATATAGTGGAATGAAGTATTTGTTCACATACTGCTGATCTCGATTTATACGTTTCTTTTTTCTTAGCTCTTTTATCATGTATATCTTCATTATGTCCTTATACTGTGATGTTTCCAGATTTCTTCAGTGCCGCCATTCAATTTCTATAGGTATCAGTGCAGAAACTTTTATTTGTTAATCTATTGTGTTATAAATCTATATTGTTATTTTCTTTGATTTAACTAAGGCGAAGCTACGAAGAAGGATCAATAAATTTGTCACATATAGTATGTATAAAAACAAGTTTGTTATATTCCACCAAACATTTATAAATTTAAAGTAAACACAAAATATTAATTATATTCATATCTCCATTTTGTCATTCTACTTTTATAGTTCGAGTTTTTTTAAGAATCTCTACACGAGTCAAGTTCTTAAATTATTAGTGCATAAAATTTTAATATTTTACTTCGTAACGTTTTTTCTACTACAATTATAGCATAGCTAAGTGAAAGTATTTTTAAAGATTTTCATCAGTAAGACTTTAATTTTTCCTCTCCAATGTTAAATCTATAACTATGAAATGCATTATTTATATATCAATTTCTCATAAAAAAAATAAGTTATTTCGCTTTTGTTGTTTTTCTTTTCGTATACTAAATTACTTGTTTTCGCGGTCTAAATGATAAATATTTCTAAAAAGACACATTTAAATTTCTTAAGTGTTAAAATCTTAGAGAATCTCAGAGTTTTACTAAAACTTTAATTGTTGTTTTCAAAATTTGATAATTGCATAACAAAGAAACGTACTTTAAGAAGGGTGTAAAGAAAAATATATAATTTTTTTTTCAAATGAGAAATATAAAAAATACTAACCTGATCAAAAAACCACGAAAATTTTCTCGCCAAGTCTAAAATTTATAACGGCAGCCATCTCAAATGAGTGCCATGTAAAGTCTCGTAGCCTCGGCGTTTGGTACAGTTTATGAAAACTACTCATATTGGAAACACAGTGTTAAATCACAAGAATAAAGCGTATTATTAAAAGAAAAAGAAAGGATGTTGTTGTTGTTGCCGTGTCAATGGATATGCAAAAAAGTCAAGGGAAAAAAAAAAGCTCAGATATGGTCAAAGGTCCGGAGGACCACTGCCGCCAGCCTTGGTTCTTCAGGACTGTAAAGGATCTCCCGAAGTGGATCCATTAGCGGTAACCAGCCGAGTTTTAAGATATCTGCGGAATGGCTGGGCACTCGAAAATGTGTCTCGGTGTGAGCTGAGTTTCCGGGCAATTCCTGCAAATAATATAGGTTCTTGTCCCATCAGGAAAGATCTTCATTCCTTTATAGTGATTAGTTCTTAATCTAGCCAGTGTAGTTGCTACATTTCCAGGGCAATCAAAGTCAGTGATTAAAGGCTTCCTAGAGGGCTGATTAAAAAGTCTACATCTGGCCACAGAGTTTGCATCTGCAAGTGTGATGGTGGAACTAGGTTGGTCAAGATTACGTGCTTCTTTGGCTAGAGCATACGCACACTCAATACCCTCGATGTTTACATGTGCAGGTATCCACTGCAGCACACAAGATTTCCTCTTACAATGCAGCTGATCGAGTAAGTCATTTATAGTAGAGGTGATGTTTGTGTCTCCGTTTCCAATGGCCTCTAAGGCCGATTTAGAGTCTGAGAAAACAACCAGTCCTTCAGCAAGATAAATAGCATGAGAATTAATCAGGCTCTTAAAAAATTAAATATTCTCAGAAAACTATATGGCACTACGTGGGGTTCAAGATCTCAAACATTAAAAGAAAGGATAAAATATGTATTGAAAAAATTATTGGAAAACAAGAGGATACTAATAAAATAACCTCAAATCTTAAAGAACCCCAACCATCTTACATAAAACTCCTGCATTTGTAGACTGACTACTATTGACTGACTACTTTATTTCTTATCTAATTGTTTTTTGAGAAATACTTTCAAATCGGAAAAATAGCACGAACTCTTGGAAGAAAACTAAAAGAGAAATAAAGCGAAATTTGTATATTGAAGATGCTATTCAATTACAAAAGCATTGAATGACATTATGTTCATTTATGAACAGTCACATTATGTTCATTTATGCACTTGTTACAATTACGATTCCCATACTGGCTATTGCATGTTTTCAATTGTTCACATATTGGAGACACAGTATTAAATAACAAGAATAGACAGAATCCTTAAAAGAAAAAGAAAGAAGAAAATACATGCACTAAAGCAATTACTGGAAGACAAGAAAAAGGATAATAGTCAAATGTTCTGAACTTTTACAGATATTGCTTTTACATTTATATCTTTATTGCTGGTTACTTTATATCTTTTCTTCTTTTATTCAATTCCTACTATTAGTTCACACTCTCCCTATATATATTTATATATCTTGTTCAAATTTTCAATCGTTAATAAAATACTTTTTATTCATCCACTCAAGTTCAAAATACATTTTTTTAAACTTGTAGTGGTGACACTTGATGTTTATACAGTTTTTTCAAATATTAATTCATTAATTAAATTTAATTAATTAATTTTAGTTTTTGCATTATAAAAAGCGACTGAAATAAGTAGCAACGCTTAAGACAGCGGAATATCTAGTCATAGCGTAGTGGTCGAGACCTCCAGTTTAGTATACGAAAGATTGCGGGTTCGATTCTCATCGTGGCAAGGTCTTGTTATTTACACAAAACTCTCTCAGAATGCGAAAAAGGAGAAATATAACTAGGTTGTATATAAAGATGTTCTTGAAAAGTCACTTTTTTTTTTTTTGTCCTATAATGTTTATTTTAACATTATAAAAAAAAATTCTAATAAATTTAGTTAATTAATTTTAGTTTTATATGGGAGAAAAAAATATCTTATATAAGATATTTAGCAGAGTATAAATTTAGGAATAAATACCGTTAGTGGCGAAGCGTGTAGATCGCTGGAAAAAAAAAATTCTTTTTGACCTAAGTAGGAATTTACTTATTTTTTTTTTTTTTTTAGATTACTTGTTTATGGTTATTCCACTTTCACATCAGGATTACCTATTATTATTCGAGACTGCCTACTTTATACGAAACTTCAAATTTTACATAGGATAGATTACGCAAATGACTGTTTATCGAATTTGTTGGAAAAAATTTGATAAGATATGGAAGAGATTGCTAATCAAATTATTTTCATTTTTCTATTTCTTTTAATGATTCTATCTATTCTGTGATTGAATACTGTGTCTTTAATATGTAAACGAGGGAAGATGTGCAGTAGTCAGTATGGGAATATTATACAAACACTATATTAGGTGGGTCATGTAAATTTTCAAACTTTAAAGTGGATCGAGTAAATCGAGCAATAAAGTTTTTTGGTTACCACTAATATAACCTATTTTTAATATAACTTATATGATCTATATTTCAAAATAGTGTTCGATTTATTTGTATTACAACAATACCATCGTTATAAAAATGTAGTAAAATCCAAAGTCGTAGAAAGAATGTACAAAATTATGCCCGTAAGCCGTCAAAAATTGCCTTTGTTCTATCATCTCTCTTAAACAGGCAAATTAGATTTGATAAATATGCCATTATATATATATATATATATATATATATATATATATAGTTTGGTTTAAAGAAAGTGGTAATCTAAACTGTAAAATCTAAAATGGTAATCATACGATGATCAAGTTTAGAAAATTTCAGCACAGTTTTCTTTTAAATGCTAAGAGGTGTAAACTAAAAACATAATATACAGTAAACTAACTTTTATTAGATTGCTGACATGTTTCGGCTCACTCTGAGCTATAATCAAAAACAAATGAGAATATTCTATAATTGCACGGTCTTTGAAGTTATTATTTGAAATGCTATCATGCAATTTCGATGTACTTTTTAAAATTACGCACGTTATTTTTTATTTTTACTTGGTTGCTTATTTCCATATTTGTAACCATGGAGTAACTCGAGCCACAATTTCGGTAAGTTAAATTATACTCCATCGCTACGTATTGTATTTTTGCGTGCTATATGGTTTCTCTTATTATGGAAGGATTGTATAGACTGGAGTGAAAAATTATTTTACTTTCATTGAAATTCATTTGCAAGGTTATTTTCCCTCCCGTCCATACTATCAGACCTACTTACAGACAGACAGACAGACAATCCGACTACATAAATACTTTTCAACTATGTTGGAAAGTGTTAAAAGGAGATATATCCTTTTAAAAATACACAGGGGAAAAAAATAAAGTTCAAAATTCTAATTTCCTGAGGAGATATTTTAAATAAGTAGAACCTTGATTATCCGACGTAATTGGGACCGAATGTACATCGGATAATCGAAATTTCCGGATAATAGATAATTTATCAATAATCATCTAGTTTAATATGTAACATTGTGCTCGAACCGTTATTATGACTATTTAAACTGCTAAATAAATATCAAAATTCAAATTATACATGAAAATAAATGAATTTTGAAACAAAAAAATTACAATGATTTAAATGGAAGCTTCATCCGGCGTAAATCGGCCATCCTTTGCCGTGCAACTCTGTGACGAAGTTTTCTTAAAAACTTTACTTCAGAAGAATCACACTGTTCTTGTTCCAACTAAGATTTTTTTAAACCTTTTTTACTTAACATTTTGAGAAACACTCAAAAGCATGATTGTTACCAACCATTTGTTGGGAATCCTTCTGACCTTCGTCATCATCCAAATTTCGAAATTGGGGGTGTTTTTGTTTGGAACAGGGACGTGTGCACAGGGGGTGGGATCGGAGCTTGCGGAAGCTCAAGCTAATTTCAAAGGTATTCTAAGAAAAGGGAACCAAAATATTTATCTGTACTCGCAGTTCGGAAAGGATCGCTTACATAAACGGAATGTGAAATAATTTTTTAAAAAAATGCTCAAAATTAAAAAGTCAGGAAACCGACGTCGGTTTACGAAGAGTTCCTGTTAGACGATGGTTGGATAGTCGAAGTTCTACTGTATACGCATTCATCGTCTTTAAGAGAGGTTCAACTGGAAAACATTCAAATATAATTTTCCCCAAATGAACCTTTAAAGTGTATAGAATATTCCCTCAAAACCTCTTTATGGACCACACAATATTTACGTTGTGACAAGAAGTTTAACGGGCCAGTGTCAAGCCTGACAAATGACCGGTCAAAAACTTCAAATACGATTTTTTTAAAGTTTTTTTTAATCGATGTAGGTTTTCACGCTTAATATGTCCAAGCTTTCGATGTTTTGTGTTTTATAAATTAAATTAAACTTTTTAATTGGAGGAAAAACCTTTAAAATTTTAAATTTCCAACATATTCGTTTTTTAAACATTTTTGAAGAAAAAAATATAATACCAAAAGTTGACGTGATAAATTTCACACTGCCCCCATTTTGAAAACGTTTTATGTAATCAATTTTAGGTTAGGTCTCCAACTTATTGAATATGTTTTAAGAATTCATTTGATTTGTTTTTTATTTCACAGCGCAATCACGTACAACGATTTTCTGTACATAGATCGATTAAAAATATCAGAATTTTTATATGAAAATATTCACACATTCCGCCGAAAATACAATGAATTCATTGCCAAAAACCATTTCTATGTGCATTATTTAATCAACCAAAAAAATTCCCCAAAATTCCCTAAAAATCAAGCCGTATCCTGAAACCTCCCCTTAAAACACACAATACACGTACGTCAACAAAATTTTAATGTATATATTAAAGTTTTTAGCAGAAACTCAAGAATTCTAAAAGCACCTCATCATCATTAAAAGAAAATAAAAATAAAATCTTTACAAAACAATTTCTTTCTCTTTTACACAGAAAAATATTGATGAGTAAGATAATTGAGTAAGGTATATGACAATGTAAAACGAATCGCTGTAGGTTCTCACGCTTAAATTGTTCAAGCTTTCTACGTTTTTTGTTTTATAAATTAAACTAGACTTTTCAATTGGATGATAAACATTTAAAAATTTAAATTTTCAATATTTTCGTTTTTTAAACATTTTCGATAAAAAAAAATAATAATACCAAAAGTTGACCTTAAATTTCAAACTGCCCTATTTTGAAAATGTTTTATTTATTTAATCAATTTTGGGTTAGGACTCCAACTTATTGAATATGTTTTAAGAAGCCATGTGATTTTATTTTTATTTCACAGTGCAATCACGTACAACGACGTACTGTGCATGACGTGCATAAGGACGAATTTAGATCGATTAAAAATATCAGAATTTTTATATGAAAATATTCACACATTCAGACGAAAATACAATGAATTCATTGCAAAAAACCATTTCTATGTGTAGTATTTAATCAAACAAGAAAAATTCCCTAAAAATCCCTAAAATACAAGCGATATCCTGAGAAATCCTGAGCGATATCCCCTTAAAACACACAATACACGTACGTCAATAATATTTTAAGATATATATATTACAGTTTTTAGCAGAAACTCAAGAATTCTAACAGGACCTCATCATCATTAAAAGAAAATAAAAATAAAATCGTTTTCCAACAATTTCTTTCTCTTTTACACAGAAAAATATTGATGAGTAAGATAATTGAGTAAGGTATATGACAATGCAGAACGAATCGCTGTAGGTTCTCACGCTTAAATTGTTCAAGCTTTCGACGTTTTGTGTTTTATAAATTAAACTAAACTTTGTAATTGGAGGAGAAACCTTTAAAAAATTTCAATTTCAATTTCAAATTTAAATACAATGAATTCATTGCCAAAAACCATTTTTATGTGCATTATTTAATCAAACAAAAAAAAATCCCTAAAATTCCCTAAAAATCAAGCCATATCCTGAAACCTCCCATTAAAACACACAATACACATACGTCAATAATATTTTAAGAAATGCATTTCAATTTTTAGCAGAAACTTAAGAATTCTAAAATCACACCATTACCATCATAAAAATAAATTAAAAATAAAATTGTTTTTTTTTTCTTTTAATTATTAATTTTTCCAAAACATTCTTCCTCTTACAGAAAAATGGTTAGATGATTGAGTATAAATCATATGACACAGTAAAACATAGTTTAATTATATTCGGATTCTATAAATAGCTTCAACTTCACAATTGCGGAAATAACTATCGCATGTTTTCTGGAAGTATTGAAAAACGATATTTCTCATTAAAGAGCTTCTTCGTAGAAAAACTGAAATTTTAAGCAATACTTCAAATTATTTAATAAAAATAATAACCATATTATAAACCTATTCGGTTACTGTGTTTTACGTTAAAATCTTATAAACTTTTCTTTCTAAATGTAATTAAGGAGCACACGTTTTCTTCTAATAAATGCTTTAATTTTTTCGTTACTAATGTTGTATATGTCTTTCAGGTTAAATACACCTTTTCTAATTCTAAATGTATATTTAATTACTCATTCTCAGTTAAATTATTTATTCTTAAAAGATTTTAAAATCTTATCCTTCTAGGTTAACGTTATATATATATATATACACCGGGTGAACCAAAAGTTCATTAAAACTTTAAAAATTCATAAAAAAATAAGAAATAATGATAAAGAAGTGTGGGTTGCAAGAAAGGGCTCACAAGGTAGTCGGATTCTTTTTAGCAACAAAAAAAAAAAAAAAAAAAAAAAAAAAAAAAAAGTTAAAAATGTCACCTGTAGATGTCGCTATCATGCGAGAGATTCAGGAGAATTATTCAAATTAATCCTGCAATAAAAGATCGGGATACACGATGATTTCTCATTGGCTGTCAGTGTGTTATCATTACCCGATCGAGCGTTGTTGGTGAAGTTGTTCTATTGGAACGGAGAATCAGCAACTGTTGCGTTGCGAAACATTTCGCACGGCGAAAGGACCGAAGACGAAGAATGTGGTCTGAAGGTCATGTTGAACATTTGTTATTGCAAGAATAAATGAATGGAGCGTACTGTTGTCCTGTTCATTGTGTTTCGGGTCGACAGCGCCCTCTACCAGTGACATTTTTAACTTTTTTTTTTTTTTTTTGCTGCTAAAAAAAATCCGACTACCTTGTGAGTCCTTTCTTGCAAACCGCACTTCTTTATTATAATTTCTTCCTTTTTTTATGAATTTTTAAAGTTTTAACGAACTTTTTGTTCACCCGGTATATATTATATATATATATATATATATACAGAGAGAGAGAGAGAGAGAGAGATACATATAGATATATAATAAAAATTAAATCACATGGTGTCAACATAAATGGGAAAATAAAGGAACTGGATATTACACAAGGGAGAGTAGAAATACAAGAATGAAAAACTATGAATGTGATATGGAATATTTAGAGGGGCTTCATATGCATAATTTAAAGCATAGTTACGCTCATATATTTATATAATTAAATCATATGTATGAACATAAATGGAAAAGTAACTGAATAAAATATTAACAATAGAGTGGAAATACAAAAGTGAAAAAAACCTGAATGTGATATGGAATCTTTAGAGGGCTTCATATGCACAATTCATAGTAAAGTTATACTTATATATAATTAAATCATATATGTGAACATAAATGGAAAAATAACTGAATAAAATATTAAACAATGGAGAGTGAAAATACAAAAACGCAAAACTATGAATGTGATATGGAATCTTTAGAGGGGCTTCATATACACAATTCATCACAAAGTTATGTTTATATATGTATGTGCATGTGTGTAATTAAAATAAAATCATATGTATGAAGAAAAATTGAAAAATAAATGAATAAAATAATTAACTATGGAGAGTGAAAATACAAAAGTGAAAAACTATGAAAATAATATGGAATCTTTAGAAGGTCTTCATATGCACAATTCATAATAAAGTTATGCTTATATATATATGTGTGCGTGTGTGTAATTAAAATAAAATCATATGTATAAAGAAAATTTGAAAAACAAAGGAATAAAACATCAAACAGTGGAGAGTGAAAATGCAAAAATGAAAAACTATGAATGTGATATGGAATATTTAGAGGGGCTTCATATGCATAATTTACAGCAAAGTTACGCTCATATATTTATATAATTAAATCATATGTATGAACATAAATGGAAAAGTAACTGAATAAAATATTAAACAATAGAGTGGAAATACAAAAATGAAAAAAACCTGAATGTGATATGGAATCTTTAGAGGGCTTCATATGCACAATGCATAGTAAAGTTATACTTATATATAATTAAATCATATATGTGAACATAAATGGAAAAATAACTGAATAAAATATTAAACAATGGAGAGTGAAAATACAAAAACGCAAAACTATGAATGTGATATGGAATCTTTAGAGGGGCTTCATATACACAATTCATCACAAAGTTATGTTTATATATGTATGTGCATGTGTGTAATTAAAATAAAATCATATGTATGAAGAAAAATTGAAAAATAAATGAATAAAATAATTAACTATGGAGAGTGAAAATACAAAAGTGAAAAACTATGAAAATAATATGGAATCTTTAGAAGGTCTTCATATGCACAATTCATAATAAAGTTATGCTTATATATATATGTGTGCGTGTGTGTAATTAAAATAAAATCATATGTATAAAGAAAATTTGAAAAACAAAGGAATAAAACATCAAACAGTGGAGAGTGAAAATGCAAAAATGAAAAACTATGAATATGATATGGAATCTTCAGAGGAGCTTCAGAGCTTCATATACACAATTCATAGTAAATACATGCTTACATGATAAATATATAATTAAAATTAAATCATATGTGTGAACACAATCGCAAAAATAAATGAATAAAGTATATTAAACAATGGAGAGTTAACATAGAAAACTGAAAAACTATGAATATAATATGGAATATTCAGAGGAGCATAAAATGCACAATGCATACTAAATATATGCTTATATAAGTGTATATATAATTAAAATGAAATCTCATGCTTGAAAAAAGAGGGAAAAACAAATGGTAAAAATATTAAACAATGGAGAGTGAAAATGCAAAAATGCAAAACTGTAAATGTGATTTGGAATCTTCAGAAGAAATTCATATGCGCAATTCATAGTAAATATATGTTTATTTAAATATATATATATATAGGGGCTCACCCCCTACTCGCTAACGCTCGCCAACGCCCGTGAATTTTCAAAACAATTCACATTAAGACCGCTACGCGGTCCCTAGCAATTCTAGTACTACCATAAATCATTTTAACATATGAAATTGACATTTTTTATGTAAAAAGAGTAGTTGAAAACAGAATTAAAAATGCATTTATATTGGTGATACCAATGGGAAAAATCATTTAAATACTATTAAAAAGGGATCTTGGAAACATAATTAGTTTAAAACTCATTGCAACTATAATATTGTACAGCACGACCTAAATTCATTTAAAAAAACATTACGTGATATGAAGATAGTTAATATATATCATCAATCATTGTTTAAATTTCGTTCGACATTTTACTGTTCCAATTGATTACAGATTTTCGCAAAATAAATTATTTTTTACTTCATCATTGCAGCAACATATGTCAGCAGGTGCAATCTAGACAGTTGATATTTTTATTCTCTGCGATTTTCGTGTGAATGAAATTCGTAAATAAATTCTAAATAAGATTTGAGAATTCATTTGGAATTAACAATATTACTCATAATTAAAATGAGGAATCACCTCAAACGCTTTGGATTACGTACATGTTATTTTATTTTGAATAATGACTAGTTCCAGTTTTACTGCTCTCACATTGGCCGCCATATTGGAGGCAGAAGCTGAGCTCTGAAAATTACGGTTGTTGCCAAACGATAAGATAGAAATTCAGCCTTATTTCCGAGCCACGTAAGAAAAGAAATATATATATATATATATATATATATATATATATATATATATATATATATATATATATATATTTGCATTTTCACACTCCATTGTTTAACATTTTCCATTTATTTTATGTATGCGCTTATCGCTTGTGTATTTAAATTTTACTTTTAAAGATTAAAATTAAATGGGAAATTTGTATATTCACAAATATAAATTTGTTTTTGAGTGTATTCATCACATAAATAAATTTGTGTGTTTTAAATCAATTTGTATCAAGGTGTAATAATTAAGGTGATATTTCAAAATGTTCTCTCAACTTAACCTTCAAATAATTTCTCTCAACTTGGATATATCATCAAGTATTGATATCTTATGATGTGCACCATGTGGTCATATTGGTATAAATTAAACATCGTGTTGCTTAAGAATTTTGGATAATTATTGTGAGTAAAATATTTTATCTATTCTTTACAAGTTTTTTATTTCCAACTTTATTATTTCCAACTGTTATCTGGTAAAAATATTTTATCTATTCTTTAGAAATTTTTTATTTCCATTTTTATTAATTCCAATTGTCTTCTGGTAATAATTCAGTATACCTGGATGATTGTACTGATCTTAGCATATATGCCAGTATAATTATGAAATACTGAATTATTTTTTAAAACACGTGTGGGTACATCCAGGTTGAAAATTATATCTACATGTGTTTTTTCATATCCAATTCTAATTTAAATCTCTTGTTATCCAATTTTCCATTATATTTAGTTCATATTTCATTTCTTAATCCATTTGTATTCACTATGGGAATTTGTTTACATGAAAAAAATAGTTCAAAATTTCGCCGCCAGAGGGAGTTTTTAATGAATTATACATTTAGCATACATTTACGATAGGTTACAAATTTTATTACAACAAAACATTTTTCACGGCATGTTTTTAGCATTTCCTAGACCACACTGCAGTCAACTGTGGAACATGCTATTTTACGATTCCAGATGGTAGCTGAAAATGATGACCGTCATGTAGAAACATATTTTGTTGCAATAAAATATGTGAAATATCGTAGATGTATGCTTAAATGTGTAATTTATTAAAAATGCCATCTGGTGTCGAAATTTGAACTATTTTTTTTCGCGTAAACAAATTCCCATTCTTCCATTATGTCCACAAAATTTCACAACTTTCAGACCAATAGTTTCGTCTGTAGACAACTTTAAAGTAGGGTCGTTTAATTATGGACACCCTGTATATTGTGGATATGAAATATTATGCAAAAATAATGCTGTGATCAAACGCTATCAAAATTAATGTGTAGAAAATAATAGTATATTTTTCAAGATAATTGTTCATAATGTTTACTTTTCATAAAGTTTCTTGGTTTTATTTGATTAAACCTCAAAAATAAAGCATAGAACACCTTCATAAAACAGACATTTAAATGAATATCCGAACATACAAAATTTAAAAACATAAAAATATATATCAAAATAACTTTTTGTATATAATATAAAAAGGGATGTAAGCGAAACAAAATAGTGAAAAATTATCTGAATAAAATATAGCTTTAAAACCAGTAGTTAAGTAACTTGTGGAAATTTTATATAGCCTTTTTCATTCATTTACTAAAAATAATTTAATGTGAAACAAATGTAATTGTGAAAAGATACTTAATTCATATTTACTTCAGACTGCAGTATTCTTTTGGTAAAATATATAAAAAAGAATTTTCAATTTCTCCTTAAAATAATATGATATAAAGAAACATGTGTTGAAAATGAAATTAAAAATAACGTCTTCATAATTTTTTACAGCATTGTTATAATCCGCTTATTTTTAAGTTTTCGAGATGAAGGTATTTTTATACAGTAATATATTTGATTTTTATTGCCTAAGTAATTTGTGTTGGAAATGTTAAGTTTAAAAGTGCAAATATGTGCTATTTAAACACTGTAATTTTTAAAGCATTGTTAATATATGATAGAGAAAACTTCTAATTTTTTAATTAAACATACATTCTGAAATAATATCTAATTTCTTTCTACGAAATTTAAATAGCGGAACAATTTCCGAACATTTATTTTTTCAAGTGTCTATCAGAATTAATGAATATAAAATAATGCTTAATATATGGATTAAATTGAATTTAAATAGTAGGATTTCCCTCAAAGGGATTAGTCTGAGTGATATTCTTAAGAACGTAGGATTAACAATTACGACATAATGAAAAAGAGAAAATTAAATGATAGCGTTACAAAATATCACACATAAATCCATATAACACTGTTAAACAGAAACAGAAACATCCCACTCGTGGACAGCCAACCTCTCGGCATAGGACCTAAAGAAGTACCGTCCATCAGATTTGTTTTTATAACATTTGGAAAATAATTCCATTTTTTTTAATTGATCTTATAAAACGCCAAGCTTTTTAAAGTTACGTAATCAGATTTCCAGTCAATATCGTATTTTAGCAAGCGTGGCTTAACGCAAATTTAATTTCATTGTTGCAACATTTTCCTTGTGACAAATATTTACATTTGAATTAATTTTTTTTCCTCTACCCAAACTCTACCCAACTCTTTACCTGTCTCGCTATCCATCTGTTAATCCGTCTTTCTACCTGTCTTGCTTCCCGTTTAATTACCAGTCTCTCGACACGTCTGCCTGTGTACATACTCCTCTCTCTACCCGTCTGTCAACTCGTCTCTGTGCTCTTCTGTCTGCCCGTCTCTCTATCTACCACGCAACCCGTCTCTCAACCTTTACTCTACATGTCTGTATATTGGTCTCACTACTCGTCTCTCTACCCGTCTCGTGACTCGTCTATCTACCCATCTCGGTACCCCTCTGTCAACCCTTTTTTTACCTGTCTCGTTACCCGTCTACCTATTCGTTTCGCAACCCGTTAGCCTATCTCTGTCACTACCCGCCTCTCTACCCATCTCACTATCCGTCTGTCTACCCGTTTGTTTAATCGTCTCTCTACCTCTTCCCAATAGTTTCACAATTCCTTCAATTTACAGAAGCCGTTTACCGTTATTAAATACAAACAGAAGTAATTCATCTAATAAGTGTAATCAGATGCAATTTTTAAAAATACATGCATAAACCAGCAAAATAATTCACCAGTTTTAGTTTCATAGTTGTTTATATAATTTGGCAATAAATCTCAACTTCTTAAACCCGAATTGTGTCAAGCTTTTTAAAAAAGCCTAAAGGTCCGTATAACTGGGAAGTATCCTCAGGGCTATTAGATACATGTTATAGTTAAGTGAAAGTTTCATAATCGGGTTTACAGTTAATTGCTTAAGTCAGAAAACGTAGCTTAACGCCATTTTAAATTCAATGCTGTAACTTTCTTTTTATTTTTCTTATTTGTTTGAAGAGTTGGTGGGAGGGGGGAAGATTAAAAAATATATACATTTGAATTCAAACTTTTGCTTCCATGTTTATGTTAGTGTTGTTTGTAATATTAATTAATACTTTGTTTACCGCGCTTCATTCGAAACAAATGTAAAAGACTTCTTCTACAGTTTTTTCCAGGGGAAACTACCGTAATCGGGCCCAAAGCCAATTGGAACATTTAATATCATTATTGTAACTGTTATTGAGTTAAAACAATGTTGTTGCTAGCTTTATTGTTGTTTGAGACCAGCCTGGCCTGTGTATCTGAATGGGGAAAAAGTTCCGTATCCTGTGCCGGTTGGCGCGATTGGCGAAAAAATTAAACATGGTGCCAAAAGCATCTTACCGAAGCATCTACTTTAAAAAAAACATCTTACTGAAAGCATCTACTTGAGCACCTTATCAAATTTTTCCAGAAAGCGGAAAAACATGTTTTTCAAATGTTTACCAACGTACTTTTATTAAACCATGTTTTTGAACCATCTTAAAAACATAAATAAGATGCTAAAATAAAATTTTATCGCCATTTTCGAAATTTTAATAAGTAATGAAAATACATAAACAAACATATTTAACAAACCTAAGAGGTATTTTTGGGATAAATAATTGTTATTGTCAGGGGGCAAATTGTAAAAAATTAATAAACGAACGAAAAACATACCTAAATTAACATTTGGGAACCTCAGGAAAAAAATATCTGATGTAAATAGCATTTAAAATCTTTAAATGGAGAAGTGTTCCGTATAAAAATGCAAAACATTATACGCTTGATATACTGGGGTTGACGTGATTTTTGTTTGCGCCATTTTGGCCAGAAAACCCCGTTTTTGAGAACCCGTTAGGCCAAGATTGCTAAAACAGCATGCTAGTTTGATTTTATTATGTTATAAAACACACACAATTTTTATTTTAAGCACACACAAATTATTTTAGGCACAGATGTCACATACGCACCACATTGGCGCGATTTTTTCCCCCGCCAATTTAGCGAAAACTTTGCTTTTGAATATCAGTTACAAAGGTACTTCTCTATTATCCCGTCGACTACTTTATGACACCGTCGACCACTTTATGAACTATTTGATGACATAACAATCACGTATAATGCTTCTGATATCAAATAAATGGGACTGCATTTTTGGCGTTTAATCTTACAGTTTGGCGATAGTTTTTTGTTATGAAAATCGAAAAGTGGTCGACGGTATAATAGAGAAGTACCGTTACAAAAAGCATGCAATAATAAATGAACAGTTATAAATAATAAACATAATAATATAAATATCACAATAAATCGTAAATATTAACACTTATTAACACATAAACAAAATAACCGGGTTACCATGTTTGGCATACAATTGCCATTTTGTTGCAATCGCGCCAATGTGGTGCGTATATGACATCTTTACCTTATTTTTATTATACAACACACACAGTGATTAATTTATTATAAAACACACAATATTTAACATAAAAACACAGAATGTTCGCTACCGAGTTGCTACACGAAGCAAAATCTCACCAAAATCGCCAGGTTGCCTACACATAACATCGCCTTTTTAGTACCAAAAAGATATCCAGGTGCGCCTGCGACATCTGTATCATTTTTTTTAATGTTTTAATATTTTCGAAAGCATAGATAAAAAGGTAAAAATCTCATTCCCAACTGCCATTATAATTAGCATATATATACAAAAAAAAAATATCTACAAAACATATGTTACATAATATTACATCTGCAAAACATAACTTTAGAAAAGGTAACCGAAAGACTGAAGATCGCAACAACCACATCGAAACACTTATCACCAAAAAATAACTCGCCAAATCTACCGGCACAGGATATGGAACTTTTCCCTCTGAATGCAGAATATTGGCTATTTTTATTGTACGATAGGTGATTATAATAAAATTGTTTCATTTCACATACTACATACCATTTGATATATTTGTACTTTTATGTTTCATTTTATAAAAAATTGAAATATATTTTATTGGGTACTTTTCGGTTAGCTGGACGTCAGTGATATATGAAGAAATACATAGATAAATATATAATGTATATACATACATACATATATGTATAATATATATATATATATATATATATATATATATATGTGTGTGTGTGTGTGTGTGTGTGTGTGTATATATGTGTGTGTATACATATACATATGTGTGTATGTATATATATATCACTGGCGTATCTTATACACACAACATGTATATAGATCACTGGCGCCCGGCTAACCGAAAAGTACCTTTTATTGTACTGAATATTAGTGAGTGCATATTTTTTTTTACTCCATGCTCCATGAACTTTTGAAATCCGATTGATTACGAATATCTCCTGCCGGTGAAAACGACGTACGCACTAAATTTTCGTGACGTATGTACTTTAATTGTGCTTTTTTTAAATCTATTTTTTAATATAATTTCCAAACGGTTTGAAATTTATTCTTGGTAATAAATAGACGTCGTTGCCACCTTTATAGGTACCTTCTGTAAAAATTTGAACGAAATCCGTTAAATATTTTTTGAGTTATGCTTGACGAAAGGTTTTAATATCCACCGTAACTGTATATGGAGCAAAGTAATACTGCGATGTGTATGAGTCTTCGTGTCACTCAGACAATTAACAAACCCATGCAGACTGATGCTTTATGATGCCCTAAAGTTAAAAAGATCCACATAAAGTAAATTATAATATAGTATGGTTAATTAAAAAAAAAATAACGTAAAGATTTTCGGGGTTTGGAATCTACTTGTATTATCTGTTTGATGTTGACCAGAATTTACCAGATAAATATGAAGTGAAGACCTAAATCTATTCCAAACAGGTATGGGAAAAATTTATGTTTTTTCTTACCCATCGTATGTAGTATAAGCTAAATCTTGTAATCGTTAAAAATAAAAAATAAAATTGACGGATTTACACGTTTCACATACTGGAGATTCCAAAAAATGTATTTTTTGAAAAAAAAATTGCCGTCCGTCTGTGTGTCTGTAAACGCTCTATCTCCCGAACAAATTGAGATAGAGACTTGAAATTTGGTATGTACTTAGTATGTAAGAATGGGAAGAAGCTTATTAAATTTTGGTAACCTCGATTATCCGGAACTATTTTTTTCGGACTCTCGAAGTATTCGTTCTGATAAAAGGTATATAAAAATTTTCGAAATTGTTTATATTAAAGGGTGAATGTAAAAGACAATAAAAAACATAAATTTTTCATAAAGAATGAATTTGATCGGATAATTCGTTGCCGAGATATTTGTAATTATATTTCCACACTCTTCAATTTTTCATGACCCTGTATTTCATCCAAATTTCAATTCATAGGTATATTTTAATTCGAAATGAGACGCTTAATCTGATGCAATAAACCGTTAGTTAATATGATTATCATTTTTGGAGTTATAAGGATGTTTCTTTTACGGAATTCAGTAATAGAGCATTTAAAGCGAGGCTAAAGAAAAAGAAAGTCTACCACGGTGCTTTACACGTATCTTTTTGTACAGACCGCTAAAGTGACGTGATGCTCTTTTCGTACACCTGCATTGGTGGATTCGAGCATCACATGACTCCCGCGGTCTGTAAAAAAAGATACGTGTAAAACACCGCGGTAGCCTTTCTTTTATGACGTCATCAAGCCACGATTTTATTCGAATTGCAAAGCATTGTATAAATAGTTTACACATGTTTTATTTTCGTATTTTATATTATGCATATCCATGATGGGTAAGTATTACGGTGGCCCCCAACGACTAGTTTAGGTAAGAAATTTAAGCAGCTATGCTTTGATTAGATCGTTTAAAAATTTTAGCTAATTTGAAGGAGACTAAATATATTTTGATATAAGGAAAATTATCTTAAGGCTTTTGAAGGAATATAATCTTATAAAAATAATACATGAATAGAAAATTTAATAAAATCATTTCATTATGGTCTTTTACTCTAAGCTTCCTTCTACGCTGATTTCGAAAAAAAATTAAAAGTATCTAATTCATCGTGAAATTACGATTGTATTAGTCAAATTTGTCAATATTAGCATGTTGTAGAAATGTACAACAGTGATTTGTGAATTAAACTCTTTTTTATAAAAAACAATTACAAATTTGATATGTCTGTAACCTTAATTCAAGTAAATTTTATTGTAAATATTAGTTATTTAGTATTTGTACACATTCTGTAATAACGTTATTATGTGTCAGCTTAATACGCTTTTTAACAAATTAAAATATTAAATATATTTATTTCATAATCTGTTATTACTTACCCATCATACGTAGTATAGGGTAAGTCTTGTAATCGTTTTGAAAATCGAAAAAACTTTTTTGTCGGATATACACGTTTCAGACACTGGAGATTCCGATAAACATATTTTTAGAAAACAAAAAATTACCGTCCGTCTGTATGTGTGTCTGTGTCTGCAAACGCTCTATCTCCCGAACAAATTGAGATAGAGACTTGAAATTTGGTGTGTACTTAGCATGTAATAATGGAAAGAAGTTTATTGAATTTCAGTAACCTCGATTATCCGGAACTAGTTTTTTCGGACTCTCGTTTTTTATAAAAATAATAATAGCTTGAAAATAAGCTTTATATCACAAACTCTCTTCCATTTTATCCTTTAAATGAATGTTGCATTTGAAAGAAAAATCGCTTCTAAATTAATATTTGGCATCTTGGATTACAAAATAGCATGTTCTAAACAAATATTGTCCCTGTTTACTGCTTATTTAAATATATATATACATATATTAACAATAATAATTGTGTGACTTGTATTGCAATTCATATGAATAGAAAATAATTTGGAAAAATGTTTGAAGCCTGATGAAATCTCTGCTATTTCTTTCTCCAATATCTAATTCATCCGCTTATTAAACTTTTATTGACATTACCATTTGATGCGTATAAAAATTGCAATTAGAAGTACTTGTTCAAGTGTAAACAGCGTGGTTGCATTTTTACCAGTTCCTGTTATTACATCTGTCCCACATGCATTGGAGTACCGTAATTTTTGGCCTATAATCCGTGGATCAAACAATCATGTTTCGGACCAGATTTTTTTTTTTTTCTAAAAGGTAACTTACTGGATAGCTAACGTACTTATTCAATAAGTACGTTAGCTATTTTGACTTATTATTTTAACTCTACTCTCTGTCAGGAAAATTTAATGAAAACCAAGTACTGAAATGGGTCATGCACAAAATATCATATATAAACATGTAAATCAGTAAACTGCAATATTTTATGTTGATACCTATAAAATCATAATATTGTCTTTTGAAACGAGAAACTTGATATTCACTGAGTAAATCTCTCAAAAATATAAAAAGCTTATATGATTATGATATAAAGATCATTATTTCAGCATTATTCTAAATTTATAGTTCCCCTAATTTTCCTAAAGCTTAATTTATTTTTTACTTAAACCCTTTCGGTTTAAAAAAATGAAAAGTAATTTCATTTTATCAAATATATTAGAGATTCTTTTCTTTAACCTCAAACATGTAACTTCATTTTCAGCATATAAATGCAGCTGCACTAATCCGGCGCGGCAAAGGCTAATCCTAGAGTCAGCCTGCATTTAGATGCTGAAAAGGAAGATAAATTTTTTATGTTAAAGAAAAGAATCTCTAATGTATTTGATAAAATGAAATTACTTTTAATTTTTTTAAACAGACTGGGTTAAGTAAAAAATAAATTAAGCTTTTGGAAACATAAGTGAATAATAAATTTAGAAGAATAATGAAAATATGTATATGATCTAGTGCTCCTTATTAAACGTTTATACGAGTATACGTATAATACGTATTATACGGGGAGCAGATTTTGGATACGTATGATACGACCAAGGCGGTTATACGTATTATACGAAACAGCATATACGGTACATCGTATATACGGAACTTACATCAGCGGTTAAACGTATAAACGAATAAACAGTTTTCGTTCATTGCTTAAAAAATGATGCCTTTCTCCTGCTATTCTGTGGATCAGAGACTGAGAAATACCCGCTGTGTCCTGTGCAGTCGGTACTTGCAAAAAAAAAAAAATCGGAATATTTTTTTTTCTCAGTTTAGATTTTGTTTTTTTCCTGCCTCAAATCTAAACTATTAATTATGAAATGATTTACTATATGGTTTACCTTTCGCATATCTGTAGCACACATATTTTATACTGACATTGATCAATCCAACTCCTGGGAGGTTCATAATCTTATTTTTATTTTAAAACCCCCCACGGAGCGCACCCCTCCCCCCGGCCTATAGCCCTAACAAATAACTAACTAAACATACTTTTATTTTATTTAAGAATACTTTTTTTCTATATTAAAAATATTATGAAAATACGTTTTACAACAAAAAAGAAAAGAGAAGGCAAGTCATTTTAAGCTTGTGTGATTGCGTTCTGAAACCTGCAGTGACGATTATTTGTCAGACTATAAGTAATCGAAATTTATAGGTACTCACACAAAAAATGAAATTTGTCACGATTAACAACAATTCTTAAAACGTAATATCTTCTAATGCACATACACTTTGTATAAAAAATACCACGAGTGTCATGGTTAAAAAAATGAAATTGCGTTATACATTAACACAGAGTAGAAAACATTAGCACCGTGGAAAGAACAACATTTGATCCCCCGGGCGCAATTTGAGTATACGCACACAAAAATAAGTATTTTTTTTTATTAAAAAAGAAAGAATATACTTAATAAGGATTAACAATAATTCTGAAACGTGTATATTCACCTTATTTGCTCAAAAAGTCTTTTTACTTTCGTTATATATTTACAACAATCGTTTATAGGGAAAATAACAAGATTCTATGTATGAAACATATTATACAGATTGCTGAAGTTACGCCCCCGATTTCCAACTTGTTCTCCGTTCAGTGACGTAACATTGATGAGATAAATTGGCATTAAAAGTAAATACGATACTTGAAATATACGTATACTGGAATTAAACGTATACTTGAATTATACGTTTAACCAATATACGCTTATACGTATCCGGATACGTTTAAACGTATAGTTTAAGGTATTTCTTAAATACGTATTATACGTATATACGTATATCGGTTAAACGTCTAACTGAAATACGTATCGCATCGGGAGCACTAATTATGATATTTATATCATAATGATAATTTAATCAAATTATTTTATTTATCCCCGCAGATAAACTATGCACTATAGACTATACAATAACTATTTTTAAAGAAAAAATATTGCTACATAGTTTTAAAATGCATTAAAATTTCATGCAGGATATCCTAGAAATACAAGATATAGAATAAGAAATAATGATCTGATTATGAGATGGCAAAAATTCAACTTTGTTTCCAAATAAAATGAATATTAGGCCAAAGGGAAAACAAGCCCTTTAAATTGCTAGAAAGGTATGCAAGAACACACACTACACTTACACATAAGTATAAGTATATATAAACTCTCATCGAGGAATCTTCTTTCATTGAAGCTGATTAATGATCATTTAATGATGCCAATTAAAATTGACATTAATATTGAATGCACACAGATAAAATGAATAATGTTTTCTGCTTTGACTGACCAATGATATTATATATATATATATATATATGTGTGTATGTAAACAGTAAATGGTTTATGATTCGATAATAAATGACTACTGGCTTGATATCCCGGATAATTTTGATATTTTCAAGATAAGAATATTATAATAATCATTATTTTACAAATAGATACAACAAGAAAAATACCGTATGCTTTTGTGTATGGCACGTCCTCGTTGAACGTTTGCACTCCGAATTTTCATCTCTCATTTAGAAGAAAAAAATGTAATAAAAAATATTAGCGAACGATTTACAATATATTTTTTTAATATAAAATTAACAATTATGCTGTGCATTTTTTACAAATATTGCGTCATGATTTCGTATTTTCAAATAGAAAAAGGTCGTTCAACGATTGCATATATGCAAACCAGTGATGGCATATTGAAACCACAGAAAGAAATTTCCCAGTGAGTAAAATGTGCTCCATACACTAATAAGGTCATGTACAAAATTTCAGCATTTTATCATAAAAAGTCGCAGAGTAAACAAAGTTGTTGAGGAGTTAATCATAAATTAAAATGCAAATGTGCAGATGCAAGAGTGCAGATGACGCTACGCAGAAAAGCTTCTTCAAAAAATAAAATATGGCTCTTATCTTTAGTTTTATTTACAAATTCTATGCTTTTTGAAAAATACCTTAAAATTTTACAGGATGAATTACATAACACAATCAATCAGCATTACAACAGCTTAGAAATGTTTGACAGAAATGTAAACATAATGTAAACATTTTGAACAAGCTTTGTAATATTTGAATGAAGTTATTATGTCAACAGAGTTTAGATATTTTTGTACCGATAACTATCACAATTATTATTTATTTAGGCAATCATTGTTTTCTTTCGTAATTTGTGTACGATCCCTGCAACGCGTTCATCCGAATTGATATGTCCTCTTTGCGAACTGATATCCAGGTATCAAAAAGTGGTTAAAGTTAGCATTTATGTATTTTTGTATATTTGCGACTTTTTGTGATAAAATGCTGAAATTTTGTACATGACCTTGTTAGTGTATGAGGCCCATTTTTCGCACTGAGAAAATTTTTGTACGGGGGCCGTATGAATCTTAAATTTTGTATTCTTCAAATTTAATCCCCTGAGACTTTTGATGATAAAATCCTGAAATTTTGTACATGACCTTATTAGTGTATGAGGCACATTTTTATCATTGCAGGAATTTTTGTACGGGGGCCAAATCTCAAATTTTGTAGTCTTCAAATTTAATCCTCTGAAATTTTACTCACTTTCATATATTTCTGTATCATTTTTTACGGATTTTTTTGTAAAATATAATATATATTTCTATGATCAATATTTAAGAAATAAAAGCCGAGGTCAATGTTTTTGGGACACCCTGTATATGTGTGCCCATATTTACCCAAATTTATTTTTCCATAATAACTTTACTTTTTTCTATGGAATGGGCATCAACTTTACATTAAATTATTTTTAAAAACAAAGGCACTGCACAGTTCTGCACTGTTCAGGTCTGCACAAGCCTGAGACTGTCACGAAAACCAGAAATGTGTTTTTTCATGAAACTGGGGCCAGCCCGGGTCCCAGTCCAAAAATAAAATCTATGAATAAGAAAAAATTTGTTTTTCTAACTCTGTTAATTGTAAAATAATGTTGTTTCAGAAATATCGGCTCGTTTAGCCGAAATTGACTCGGGCCAGGCCGAATGTTTAGATTTCATAACGGGCAGAACCATACTCAGGTGGATTTTTTAGTATTTATACCGGATCGAACCAATAACGATTTTGTATTGGTCGGGTCAGGCTGGTCTAGGCCCGAACCTGGAAATTTCGGTCCGTATAGACCTGTAGCTACTTGTAGTGAAGTAACTTGTATCCCTTTATTTATTCTATATTTTTATATGCTGGTAAACATATGTATATAATTTTCTATTCATGTATGCCTGTCAATGGAAAAGCTCATCCATCCCAGTGAGTTTAAAGAGGCCAGGTGTTTTAAATTTTGTCTATGCTTCAAAGAATCTATTTTGGCCAACGATTTTTTAAACATTCGAGATATCTTCTTTATTATTATTTAATTAATGTTTTATGTAAAAATATTGGTCAAATTTTGACCAAAACATGTTTATTTCAACTACAGAAATGCAATTTTTCTCTTACCTGTTGACAAATCGTAGAAAAACTTAGCATATATATATATGACACATTTTTGTTACGATTGGCACACTATTGATGATTGCTATTACTGTCAACTTGAAACGTTCGTTCCATCATACTCCAGTGATGACATATCAGTCCGAACCCCACGAATATTACCGTATAATCAGTTCAATGTAGGCGCAGTCGAGATCATGGAAATACAGTCATGACATTCGGCGAGGGTATTATTCCGATTTAATCACTATGAAGGCAATTCTCGGAGTACGAATCATATTTGAACATCATATTATAATGCAATCGGGAAGCTGAGTAGAGGCAGTTCATTCCAATAGAAATTTCCCAAAACATTAAGGAAACTTAATAGATGAGCAAGAACATTATTATGAGAACAGAGATGACAACAACTCCACTGACTTTCGCTTCATTAAAAACTTGAACACATTAAGTATTGAAGAATTAGCAGAAATTGAAGAACATGCTACCGACGAAATAGTGTAGACTTCCCCTGTGACGGCTTATAGATAACAACAAATAATTCGTGTAAAATCTGTCTCCGAAGCCAGTGTAACCGTATAAATACTCCGAGATTTCTGATCAAAATTACAAACGCGCGAAATGCTAGTCCACTGACAGCCATGTTCGGAGGAAGCCAGGGGGATAGACAAGGCGGGGCCTGCTCGCTAATGGATGAAAAAATGAGGCCACGAGGATGTGCCTCTGACGTATGACCAAAACTCTTTATCAGAAGCGGCAATTTAAAAAGGTAAAAAGCTTTTGGGCGCGAAAACGCCAGGAATCCTGGGATGCCGAATGATAATTAAATAGAAATAAAAATGGTATTACAAAAATGTTCCAAAGAATAAAATTCAATGCCTCAAAAGAAGAAATTAGGCAGGTGCGTTTTAGAGGCAGTGTTGCAATTTAATAGAATAAGATTTTAATAAATACGTGTAGCTTTTAACAGATTAAGATTTTTAGAATGATAAATAAAAGAATATTTTGATTAATTATGGAATAAAATATAAAATAGATTTAACAGATATTTTAAAAAGAGAGGAAAACATTAGAATTGTAAGAATTTGGAATAATTTAACTAAGGAAAAATGGCGAAAAATTTTTATTATTACATATCCCCCCACCCAAAAAGACGAATGAACCGGTAGGTCAGATGACCTGCAAGTTCATTGAAGGGAAATGTTACACGGACTTGGATTACAATTTGTCAACTGGAGAAAGTCAAAATGAGTACATTTCCAAAAATTATTCATTAATGCCAAATAACATTAAATTTAATAACTATAACGCGAATTGGTGGAGTTGTTAATAAAAATACAATTACAAGATATTAATCTTGTTAACAATGACATAAAAAGCTTTAGAAATATTAAACAAAAAAGAAAACCATTGCAAAATTTTAAATAACACACAAGATACTTCAAGAATATCATCTTACAAAAATTGTTGCAAATTGCTTGTAGAATTGTTGCTTAATTTGTTGTTCAGTTCTCTTTTGAGTGATAGTCCATCCAAAAAAGTTATTTGCATACCTCACAAACTGAACAATTGACAAATTGAAAAAGAAAAAAAATCCTTCAAACTTTAGAACTTACTGATCTTCTTTATGAAAGTCTATTTTCAGAAATTAAAGTTCATCTGAATGCTTTATATTTACTAGCAACAACTCGAAAATAGTACTAAGACTAATATTAAGAACAATAAAACATAATAAATAAAATAATACAATAATAATAATAATATCAACAATAAAAATTTTAAATAATAATACTTAACAATAACAATAATCATAAGTTAATTTCAAATATTAAACTTATGTTTGTCTGAAAAACTCGTTCTGAATGGAATGCTCGGAAAAACTTAAGAGAAATGAGTTTTTTGTCATGGTATAGTTTGGTATAGTTTGTCTGACAAATGGTAATTACTCTAAAAAGGCAAGTAGATAATGTAAGCAGTATAAGAGCTTTTTACTCAACATCAAAATTACTATTACCATTATTACCTTTCTAACTTCCATTACCTTTACTACTTTATTACTTG
The DNA here is from genome assembly GCA_963931845.1 of Maratus michaelseni. NCBI lineage: Eukaryota > Metazoa > Arthropoda > Arachnida > Araneae > Salticidae > Maratus > Maratus michaelseni. The sequence goes on from OZ007596.1 coordinate 288,254,375, forward strand.
TTTACCTCTAGAAGTAAATTATATATCTCAACATATTTAAACTCAAGTGAAATTAAATCACATTTATCATCAGTATCAATTAATTCATCTTGTTTATCATAGTGATCACTAGTGTTCTTCATCATATTCTCTCTCAGCATCAATTATAATAGTATAACTAATAATAATATTCAACAATAAGTTTAGCAATAGCAAGCATTATAATTTAAAATATCACACACTTTCTTTAATTACTTTCTTAAGTATATAATTGATATCTCATCCATATAGTAGTGAATGAGGCATCAGCATATACTCAAATAAAATACATAATATAAAGTAAGGAATAAATAAGAAAAATTCGTGAGAAACAATCATTATTTGTGTAGATGATGGTTATGTAATTATCTTGCTTTCAGTCAAACAAGAAAACATAAGTTGTGAAATGAAAAAATGGGACCTTGTAGCATATTAAGAAAGGTTGTACAATTCTCAATTATTATTAAGATATCATATTTGATTATTTAATATATAATTTAATCCAGTTTATTTTATTAATTTAGTTAATACTGTTTAATTTATTATTCTAATCTAATTCAATTCAGTATTAGAAACTCCTAACTTAAATCAACTAAATTACGCCAGCATAAAAAGTTAACCTAAGGGAAACTTCAACAGAGACTCTCTCGTGTGCACAATCAAGAACACCACGGTTATACAGAAGAGAATTGATTAGTTAATTATTATTTATTTTAATTCGTTTATTTTTGGACTATATTAAAATTAAGACGAAACTATAGATTTAACATTAGTTTGTTGTTGGTTCTCATGGGATAATTTTAATTGATCAGGAGGATAATAAGGGCGTAATTTTGATACATGTACTATTTCAGTAGGTTTATTTTGAATCCGTCTATTAATTTCAAAATTGACATCAGATAACTTATTAAGGATTTCATAAGGACCACTAAAGACTTGTGAAAGTTTTCTGGTATTAGGATATTGGAACTCCTCATAAATTACAAGATCTCCAATCTCAAAATTTGGTTCTAGATAATTTCGATCATAATATTTTTTACTTCTCCAATAAAATTCATCTGTGCGTTTTTTAGCAAGTTTAAGGGCTTCTTGAACAGGAGGGTAGTAATTTTGTTGAAGAGGGGGATCATAGGGTAATTGACCAAAAAGTAAGTAAGCAGGAGGGAATTTAGTGATAGAATGAGGAGTATTGTTATACTCATTAACTACTTCTGTCAAAATTTTTGTCCAAGGAATTTTGGAGTTAGTAGAATTGACTTTACACTTTAATCTAGTAACTATTGTCTGGTTCGCTCTCTCACATTTGCCATTCGTTTGTGGATGATGTGATGTGGTTAAACGTTGCTTAATATTGTGGTCTCGCAGGAATTTTTTTTATCTAGATGAAGTAAAGGCTGCATTTCTATCACTTAACACTTTTTGATGGGTCTGGACATTAAGCATTTTATTAAAACAGAATAATTGTTGTGGTGTTTGAATATTAAAAACTTGTTTTAGACAATTAGTATAAGTTTCTGTGGTAACACTTTTTGAGGGAAATGCCCAAACATATCTAGTAGCATAGTCGATTATAAGATGTAAATATTTTTTTGTGGAATTGTAGTAATTAAAGCCTCCCACAGTATCAACAGAAATGCATTCGAAAGGTCGATCCGTGGTGGTCATAGCTTGTAATAACCCAAATTTTTTCTGTCTCGGTTTTTTATTCTTTTGAAGGCATCACAGTGTTTTACAAAATTAGTTATATCTTAAGTCATATCAGGCCAATAATAATTAGGAGATATTAAGTTTAACATTTTTTGAATACCAGGATGACCAAATTTTTCATGAGTAACATTAAGCAATTTCCTTCTTAAAGACATGGGTACTACTATTTTTCTAAAACCTTTCTTTTTTACTATCATAAGTCCATTTTCCTTGAAATAGTTTTTTCCACACACATTATCTTTTTGTTGCATCTCTATGACTTCCCTAACATCCAAAAGAAAGGTAAGTGGTTGAATAAGATATGTAGTAGGATTTCTGGACAACATGTCGGCTTCGACATTTGTGGAACCCTTTAAATATACAATATCATACTCAAATATTTCTGTAAGAGTCGCAGAAATTGTGATGCAATATTTGGAAAACGACATTATCATGAATTTGGGAAATAAAGTAAAATTTTGGAGGAGGTATGTAGACGACATTTTTTTTATTGCGGAGAATGATCATCTTATCGACATTTTGGGCAAGGCAAATTCAATGTCGAGATCCATCCAATTTACTATTGAATATGAGGTTAATAAAATACTCCCCTTCCTGGATATATTAATAGAAAGAAATATTGTCAACAATGTTCATGTTTTAAAAACCTCCGTTTATAGAAAAATTACTTCTTCCGGTCAATATCTAAATTTCAACTCTAACAGCCCTCTGTCACATAAAGTTGCAGTAGTGAGATCACTGTGCAATAGAGCTTTAAGAATTTGTAATAGTGAGGTCTGTTTCAATAATGAAGTTTGTAAAATAATTTCTGATTTACGTCATAATGATTACCCGCGAAGATGGTGCCATAGAGTTTTATCGGAACTGTCGAAGAGATCGAATGAATATCCCACATCTTACCCACGTGCCACACCTGTGGGAACTATATCCTTACCGTACTACGCCAACATTTCTGAGAAAATATCTGGTGTTTTTACGAATGTAGGCATGAGGACTGCGTATGTGCCTTTAAATCCAATTAAGACTTTTTTGGGTAACTACAAGCATAGATATTCAAGATTTGACCACACAGGTGTAGTTTACCGAATTCCTTGCAAGGATTGCTGTACTGTGGAATCCGGATGTTGGGTAAACGGATGCATAGCTGCAGCGTCACAGGATGGAATTATATATAAGAAGGCATAACGAACGCTGGAATGCAACGAAGGTATGGCAAAAGGTAGAAATTCAAGTACAACAATTTTCAAAGCACAGTCATTTATTATAGCAGTTGACTCGGTGACAGGGTTCGTTAAACAGGCAATAATCACTGAAGAGGAGGCGTACCAATTAGGTTAATACTGAAACAGTCGATATAAGAGTGATACAAATTGTTTCAAACATAATTTGCACTTTTTATTTTGGCGTGCGGTTTTTGTTATCTGTCGCCAACATATACAATGAATTTGGCGATATTCATGCAAAGGAACAAAGTATTTTGGAGAGTTAAGGGAGTAAATTTGAAAATTACAGACCGGCGCAGCATTCGTGGGAAGAGAGGGTTGTACAAATTTTTGTAATTACTGAGATGCTGACCGGGCCTGTATGATTAAAATGGAATTCATGAACGTTAGAATTTAGACAATATTAAGTGCTAAATTTAGATGTTGGTTGCATATGAGAACTGAAAATTCGTTAGGAAAATGACGGCGTAGGAGGAAGTACAACGAAAGCAGTTACTTTATCTTTCTTTTTCTTTTATTTATTCGCAAATGCCGGCTGGTGTGAAAAGGAAGAGAAAAAAATGCAGAATGGGTATGAATACATATTTCTTTTAATTCTGCAGGCTGAGAAATGAAACTGACATGACAAGAAAAATGCGTAATATAAATTAAGTGAAACCGCACTGAATAAAACGGATATTAAAAATTAATAAGCAAAAATGGAGAAGGGTAGAATAAAGTTATTTTACTGTTAATAAAAAAATAGGAAAAGTTAAATAAATTAAATAATTTTGAAACAACAAAGGGGGGGGGATTAATTTTAAAGAATAAGAGGATATGTAATGAGAAACGTCATTACAATTGCGGATCTAGCTACATAGGCGAGACTGGACGATTCTTAAATGTGAGGTTGAAGGAACATAGAGATTCGTTTAATAGAGGCACTCTAACCTCGAGATTGGTTGCGCATGCTTTGGATTTTGATCATGTGCCTGATTTTCAGAACGCGCAAATTGCCTGCTCAAAATGTTGCGTGTACAGCAGTCGTATCTTCCTGGAAGGTTGAATGACAGTTTTAGCTGAATCTCCTATTAACGAGGCTGCACAGATTCCTGCAGAGTATAATGTTCTAACTAAACTGTGACTTTAACTGTTTTTCTTGTTTTGGTTCTGGTGGCTTGGCAATTGTGTTTCGAAGTACTGATGAGGTGTACGAAAGTGCACGAAACGTCTATTTTATAATTTTAATTGTTTTTATGTGTTTTTAAAAAAATAAAGTCAGTAGTTGAATTTATTTCAACGACAGTATGTTTAAAATCCGTTTAATGGAAATTAAGTTATAAGTTATGTTTTCTACATGATCTAAGTTTAATTGCCGTAAAGCCAGTTGAGGCTCACTGTGGACACGTGAAAAGCTTTTGGTTTCTGTCTGTTTGTTTGTTTGTCTGTCTGTTCCGCGATAACTGCTGCAAAAATGATCCGAATAAGTTGATTTTTGGTAGGTATGTTGACGAGATACCCGGAATCAGCTGTATAGTTTTTGGTTACATTTGGTTCATTCGTTCGAACAATATAGAATTCTTTAACTTAACAACAACTGTAAAAATATCTAACTCTTAATAATTTAACTAACAAGAACAGTAAAAATGTCAAATTCATATTTAAATTCATTCCACTTAAATAGTAAATGTACTGCTACTCTATCTTTCTATAAATAAATTTGCTGTATATGAAAAAATATCACAAAAGAAAAATAGAATTAATAAATAAATAAAACACTTTTTAAATAAGTAGCATTATTTCGTAAGAACAAAATTTTTGGCTCTTGATTTGTACTCTCAGATTATAGCATCAAAAAACAAAATGAAATAAACAGATAAATTAACTGCACACAATAATTTTACCTTTTCAATGTTACGCAACTTCAGCGCAAACTTTCTTTTGAGATCATTATTATTATTATTATTATTTACTCTTCAAGTAAGAAACTTCAAAAGCTATTTTTGCGATTATTATGCAATCAGTAATGTAAGCTGTAATTTCAGAGAATCTAATAAATTTTTATACATTTTTTGAATGGCATAGAATATGTTCCAATACATTTTACTTAATAAATAATGAAAAAAGATTACTCATATTTTTTTAATAAATAGAAATTATTTCCTATGAATAAATATCACAGAATGAAAAGGACTAAATTAAATGATAAACTAAGAACATAGAATTAAGTTGCTCTTGTAAAATGAAGTAATATAGGAATAATAAAGATCAGAACAGTTCAAAAACTTTCGGTAATATTTGTGAGCATAACCAAATAAAATTAATTTTTTAACAATACATAAGAATAAATATTAAATTTCATACGTTCTAAATGTTCAGGATAAAAGAAACAATAGTATTTTAAAAATATTCTAAGAACAAATTTTGTTCTATGTAAGCAAATAATAACAAATCAACAAAATAAGAATTCAACAAAAATAAAAGAATAATTTAACTTACAGATGTCACTTCTGGGATAATTTTATAAACATGTCATTATATTATTTAGTTATCATTTCTCCTTATAAGTGATAGATTGACAACTAATCGGTAGTGTTCTCCAATGTCACTGGAAGTCTCCAAAATGCTTTTTACACAGGTCGTCAAAGATCCTGTCGCATTTTTTTTTACACATTTTTGTTACGATTGGCACATTATTGATGATTGCTATTACTGTCGACTTGAAACGTTCGTTCCATCATACTCCAGTGATGACATATCAGTCCGAACCCCACGAAAATTACCGTATAATCAGTTCGATGTAGGCGCAGTCGAGATCATGGAAATACAGTCATGACATTCGGCGAGGGTATTATTCCGATTTAATCACTATGAAGTCAATTCTCGGAGTACGAATCATATTTGAACATCATATTATAATGCAATCGGGAAGCTGAGTAGAGGCAGTTCATTCCAATAGAAATTTCCCAAAACATTAAGGAAACTTAATAGATGAGCAAGAACTTTATTATGAGAACAGAGATGACAACAACTCCACCGACTTTCGCTTCATTAAAAACTTGAACACATTAAGTATTGAAGAATTAGCAGAAATTGAAGAACATACTACCGACGAAATAGTGTAGACTTCCCCAGTGACGTCTTATAGATAACAACAAATAATTCGTGTAAAATCTGTCTCCGAAGCCAGTGTAACCGTATAAATACTCCGAGATTTCTGCTCAAAGTTACAAACGTGCGAAATGCTAGTCCACTGACAGCCATGTTCGGAGGAAGCCAGGGGGATAGACAAGGCGGGGCCTGCTCGCTAATGGATGAAAAAATGAGGCCACGAGGGTGTGTCTCTGACGTATGACCAAAACTCTTTATCAGAAGCGGCAATTTAAAAAGGTAAAAAGCTTTTGGGCGCGAAAACGCCAGGAATCCTGGGATGCCGAATGATAACTAAATAGAAATAAAAATAGTATTACAAAAATGTTCCAAAGAATAAAATTCAATGTCTCAAAAGAAGAAATTAGGCAGGTGCATTTTAGAGGCAGTGTTGCAATTTAATAGAATAAGCTTTTAATAAATACGTGTAGCTTTTAACAGATTAAGATTTTTATTATGATAAATAAAAGAATATTTTGATTAATTATGGAATAAAATATAAAATAGATTTAAGAGATATTTTAAAAAGAGAGGGAAAAATTAGAATTGTAAGAATTTGGAATAATTTAACTAAGGAAAAATGGCGAAAAATTTTTATTATATATATATATATATATATATATATATATATATATATAACCGTTAATGAAACATTACCGAAACACCAACAGAAATGTGAAATTATGATTTAGTAAGTAATAATTTATTGATAACGAAATTGTAACCTCAACACAATGAATATAGATATTAAATACCCATTCAAAAGAAGAAGAAAATAAATTAAAAATTGAATGAAATAAATTGAATGAATGAATTTTGTGGAATTTATACAGAATTAGATCAAGTCCCAAATGCATAAATACCACAAATAAAATGAGTGGTTTCATCTTCATATTAGCCAAAAATTTGCTAAAGAATATGATTTTGGTACGACCACTCATCCACAATGAACATAGAATGAAACTTGTGAAAAAATCTTAAAGTTCAAAAAACAATACAATATAAATACAATATTAAAAAGGATGGAAACCTTACCCAAAATTATGATAGAAAAACATTATATTAGATCTTTAAATACTAAAAGCAATGTGATGAAGTTAGATATTGGTGCACAACACAGACCTGAAAATATGAAGATAACTATGCAAAGGCAAGGCAATGAATTGCACAAAAAAATTCTAAATGTTGCCAAAAACATTTTTAGAAGATTAAAAACCCTGTTGCCAAAATAATTTTAGAAAAGGAATTACTTGGATATATGGAATATTTTAAAGCATCATAAACCATGGTGCTGCCATCTATGATATGGAAAGTGAAATTGCAGTGGAAAAATCAAAATTAAAAATGAAACCAACTAACTAAAGTGATAATAATTAGTTAAATAATATAAATGAAATTAAAATGAAATAAAATAAAATAAAATAAAATCCAATTACATTAAAGTAAAAATGGATGTAGTAATGATTAATACTATGTTAAAAAGTAAGATGTAAAGTGGTAAAATTAAGAATTAATGATTAATACTGCATAAAAAATATATATATGTACCAAGAAATGACATAGCCACTGTTAAATAGCTTTGCCATAAAAGCAACATTATAAAAATTAAAGTAAAATTAAATTAAAATACTAAAATATTTGAATTAAGATGCTATGGATTTAAAATTAATATTAATTAAATTTGAAATTAATAGTTACATATGTTTTTGCATACAAAGTTAAAAATTAAACACACATGATATAAGTGGTTAGGGAAGAACATTAATTAAAATTAATACATATATTATATTAGCGTTTAAGAGATTATTACATTATATTAGAATTTAATATGATATTGTCCAACATGGGCATAAAAGTAAATACAATTAATCAAAAACATTCTTATTAATAATACTGTATTTTGTGTTTATAAGTTAATAAGAATTCATATTTATGTTCATTGGGGGCATCATGAGAATATATCCATTCAATTATATTTAATATATAGTAGGGAGCAGAAAATTGGCAAACATATAAATATAAATAACTAAGTTGGGAAAACTATTATTACAACATAGCTTACACTTTTATTTTCAATAAATTCTAATTTACGAAACATATAATCGTTTATTTTTTAATCTTTGCAGCGTTTCAGGTTATATACTCTTGTAATCTTATATTCATAATAACGACGAAAGACTCCAAAGATAATGAATACACTCAGATAATGAATACACCATAAATCGACAACAATTAGTTTCCATTTCATAATACTTAAACCTTCTTTAGAAAAAGTTGTATTTACAGACAATTTGCTAAATTTTAATAGGCCGAAATCTGGGAAGTTTAAAGGCCATTAAATTGTTGAATTCCATCATTCTTAAGGACATTTTCTGTTTGGTACTTTTAAGAGGGTCCATTTAAAATAACCAGCACATTTCAAAACTCTACCAAAAGCCCATCGAAAAACATTAAGTTTACATTTCCTATATTTGAAATAAATTCCATGTTGTATTTTGTGTCAAAAGCTGCAAATAGTACTATAAAAAGTCGATCAATGCCGTCAAAAGTGTTCCTCCGTCATTGTCTGGCCCAGCCATACTCAACCTTTTTTTCTCGCGTGCCGCAAATATATGTTTGCGACGTTCGGCGAGCCGAAACTTACATAATAATGTAAATGGATAATTAAAATAGTAATATAACAAACCAATGTAACAAAGTTATATTATAAGTAAGAATGACCGTTTGTCGCGAAGAAACGTTACTACAGGGACTGCAATAAAAACGTTGATATTTAATTTTTAGAACTTCAAGAAAAATATTTTTTGGTGTACCATTTTTAATATAAACAAAGTAATAAACGTTAAAATATTTTTTTAAGACACGAAATAGACTTAGTTGACTATCAGAGAATTTATATATTTTTTATAAATCTTTTTTTAAATAAGATGAATATTTCTTTGTAATTTTTTTTTATCAAAAGGGATCAATTTGTTTATTTCTTTTGCACAGCATAAAACCGGGATTTGCCCGTTTGTCCAACTGTTGCATTAAGTTTAAACATGTCTATAAGGGAAATCTTCATAAAACTAAAAATGATTATCGTAGAACCCGCCTTCAACCATCCATCTAAAGTTTAATTTCATATGAAACTACGAGATAGATGGGCGAAGCTGGGCTAGTTATAATTAACAGGCACATTTTGACTTCCCATGAAAATATATAAAACACCAGTGAAGGTCCAGAAAACCGCTTGTGCACTTCTACATTAATTTTATAAATATAAATAATTATGTGTCTCGGGCCGCAAGTTGATTATGGCTGGTGGTCTGAAAAAAAAATGTCATCATAGTATTAAAAATTTTACATCAATCGATTACATGTTCTACAGGGTATCTCTGTTCTTAAACTAGTCATTTTTTTTACTCTCATACAAGTTTGACACCGGGTTTAATTAGAAACAGGCGTCTTTTTCGAATTCTCATTTTCATAACATTTTGAGTGTAGCTAAATTTTCATAACAAAAATCCTATCTTTACGAAAATAAAATTACTCTACGCAGTCTTTAAGTTTACATTTGGACTGTGCTTCTGTATTAAAAGCAAACTGGTAGCTGCACAATTTATTTTAAAACGTTCATTCTTGTATGAAAAGTATTTTTGCCAATTTTTTTGTTATATATATATATATATATATATATATATATATGTGGGTGTGTGGGTGTGTATTGTTTTTCAGCAAAATTAATGTTACATTTAGCATAAAACGTACAGGTTCATTTAATAAATTTTAAATTTGTTAAAGCTTCACCTTATTTTTTTAAAAAGGTGAGATTTTGATTAGAATTTATTTAAATCAATGTAACTATTTGTGTTACTTTTATTCTTTCGCGCTTTCGGCGACCCATTTTCAATCTATATACAAAGTATATTACATTTTCTCAGTTCTCAGTCAACTTTATTTGGAAAGAGATAGCTATGATCACCAGATTAACGATTTATGGGCGTGTAGATGGGCGTAACTAGGTTCTACCATTACGAAAATAGTTCATAGAGTTGTGTAGAACTCTATAGAATTCTTTACAAGTTCTATAGAATAGCCATTCTATAGAATACTATTTTTATAGAGTTTTAAAGAGTTCTATATAATACTTTTTCTCAAGAAAATGTTTCTATGGAATTATTAGAAGTTCTGTAGAATTTTTTTTTGTAGAACAGTTTTTCTATAGAGACTATAAAACTTATAGAATGTAAGTTCTATAGAATAATGAATCTACAGATTTTTTTTTTTTTAAATATTTCTTGTTTTTTTTTTTTTTTTTTTTTTTTTTGTATTATTATTTATGTGTGTAGTAATTTATTTATAACTACATATTAAAATTAAAAAAATAATAATTAATTTTGGAATACATCAGTTTAATATATAATTGTACTCCCATAGATTTAATATGATTATATATATATTGAATTAAATTATATATATATATATATATATATATATATATATATATAATTTAATTCAATTCTAATGCATAGTGATTAAATTGTCAATGTAATATTATATCAGTAAAACAACTGAATTAAATTATGATTAATTAATTTATTGGTTAATTTTATACTCATTTATTAATTTGCTGTTAAGTTTATAAAACCAACCATCTAATTTAATAAATTTTATTCACTTTAATAATATTGTAATTTTTATTCAAATATTTTAATCTGAAATATTTTAAACAATTGTTTCCTTTTTAACAAATAATAATTCATTAGATTTTAAGTATTTGTATAAGGCTATATAAGATTGGGAATGCAAATCACAAAAGAAATTAAGTTGAAATAGTGTAATAATAGTTCAGAGATTGCCAATGGTTGTGTCATGCTGCAAGTACTGGTTCTTTGTCCGATCATTGAAGTCAAGCAGCATCGAGAGTGTGGACATGGGCGAGTGACCACTTGGGTTCTATATAAAACTCTATACATACTTTTATAGAAGCTGTATATTTTTTCACTAGATATTTTTATAAAAGTTCTATAGACATTTCTATTTAACTTATACAGATATTTCTGTAGCTTTTGGTTAAACAAGCTTATAGAAAAACGGGCCATAATTCTGTAGGATTCTTTAATGCGTTTTCTATAAATATTTTTTATAGAATTCTATAAGAAATTTTTGTAAGGGTACGCTGCAGAAGTTAATGGGAGCTCTATGATTAATTTCGTTTAGGAAATTCATCTCGCTATACGCACGAAGCCTGGATTGTATGGTATTATGTATTGCAATTTGCAGTGCTTTCTACAACCTATAATATGATATTTTTATACTGTATAAAGGTTGAAGCAATTACACATGATTCAAAATATGGAAATTAATCTTACAAAACTAATTATAATCTAATATATGGAGAAAATAGACAAAAGAATAATAAATGTAAAAAATTTGAAAAACCGAAATTTAAATATGAATATACATAATGGCTCAATGATATAGTGGTAGGTACCATTAGAGAACTAAAGCCATGATGACAGCCGATTTCAAAGCGTTATAATAGTTGCAGTAAAAAATGGTTAGTAATCATTAAAACGTTTAAAAAAATTATAAATTCTAATATAATATTTCATAAATTAGTTAGCCTAGAATCAAAAGTGTATTTTTATCTATCAATAAAAACATGCAAAATAGCAAACCACTTCGTGCATAACTTTTTATCACATTTCGTATTGGCAACAATTGTTTTCAGAAACACGTGAAAATAATTGTCAAAACGTTTGTAGGGAAAATCTATGATCAGAAAACTATGCATGTTTTATTTTTTACTCCTTTATCGCATGTAAACATTATTTAATGTTCAATAATGCTTGCGAAATACAACAGTAGATAAAAGAACCATTTTTTAAATTATTTAATTAAAAGGTGCACTTTTAACAAATTTGTCTCTCTTCTGCGTGAGATCATATTTTCACAAAGAATTTCTGTTCTTGAATCTAAATAAAATCATGAACATTATATATATATATATATATATATATTCTTTAGAAATGTTATGGCTAATATGATGATGAAACCACTCATTTTATTTGTGGTATTTAGGCATTTGGGACTTGAAAATTCTGTCTAAATTTCACAAATTTCATTTCATTCATTCGATTTCATTTATTCAATTTTTAATTTAATTTCTTATTCTTTTAAATAAGTTTTTGGTATCCATATTCAGTGTGTTGGGGAATACTTTCATTGACAACTAATTATTACATACTTAATCATCATTTTATAGTTTAAGTTGGTGTTATGGTAATGTTTCATTTATGGTTTTATATATACGTATATATATATATATATATATATATATATATATATATATATATATAATCAAAGATTTAAATTTTCACACAAGAAATACCCCTCTCTACTACTAATAATAATTACGTAATTCTTGTAAACTTCATATGAAGTTCGTTTTGTAACTTTGTAATAAATGTATGATTTTTTAAAAATAAACTATTTGTTCTTAATAATCCATTTTTAAGCCTCTTCAGTTCAAACTATTTTTCTTTTCATCTATTTAAAAACAATTCATGGATGGAAGGATTAAACAGTTGTGTTCATAGTAACAAAAGTACTAATTTTAAGAAAATAATAATAATAAAATCGATAAAGAATAAAATCACAAGATATCAAATGATATATACCGAATTAGAAAATCCACAATTTGTCCCAAAATAGAGTTTAAAATGCTTTCAACGAAATTAATTGTATTATTTTTTACTAAACCATTTCTAAATAAAGATTAAAGTTTAAAAAGTTTGAAATGACGAAAATTGACAGATGTTCGATCGGGGATTAGAAAGCCTGCAATTAATTTAGATTATTACTTCTTTTTGCATTTATTTATTTATTTATGTTTTATCGAAATAAAAAACATTTCTTAAAATGTAGAAAACAATAGCAAAAGTTTTTATAAAGTACGAGAAAAAGAATCTTAGAAAACTATTGTGTCATCCAGAAAGTTTTGCAGTTTTTCAAAGCGAAGCATGATTTTATCTAGTTATTTTCCTACTGCTGATAAGGAGTGACATTGAACGACCCAGATATTCGGTCAATTCGGTCTTTTCTGCTTGTGCTGTATGATTCTCGCTTGTGTTGAGGCATAATTTTTGTTTCAGTGCAGTGCTAAGAATGGAGAACCAAACACTTCCTTCTCATATAATGCTCTTTTACTTCAAGAAAGGTGAAAACGGTAGTCAGACTGCTCGTAAAATTTGTGTTATATATTGAAAAAAATCTGCTTCAGATGATGCAGTTCAGAGGTGGTTTGAGAAGATTGAGCGCGGAAATTTCAGCCTCGAAGATAATGCCCACTCTGAACGACCATCATCTGTAAAAGAGGACATCCTAAAAGGAGCTATCGCTGAAAATTCACGCTACACGGTTCGGGAGCTACCACACACACTAAAAATTCTAAAAAGTACAGTGGATGATCATTTGATAGCTTCTTTTATAAGATGTCCTCCTTTACAGATAATGGTCTTCCAGAGCGGTCATCATCTTCGAGGCTGAAATTTCTGCGCTTAAACATTTCAAACCCACTTCAAACTGTGTCATATGAAACAGCGCTTTGTTCATAAACGGCGCAAATTTTACGAGCAGTCTGACAAGCATTTGTGCCTTTGTTGAAAATAAGAGAATAATAAGAAGAAAATGGACTTTTTGTTTCTCCATTCTTAGCACTGCACTGAAACAAAAAATATGCCACAATACAAACGAGAAGTATGCAGCGCAAGCAGAAAAGACCGAACATACATATCTATGTCATTCAATGTCAGTTCTTAGCATCAGTAGAAAAATATTGATAGACAAAAGTCTCGCTTCGCTTTGAAAAACCGCATAACTTTCCAAGTGACCCAATAGTTTTGCCACGATTTTGAAGTCCAGTTTCTCTATTTTTGAGTCGTCACTTATTTTTTATACTGCATATTAGGTTGTCTCTCAATTTTATCCGAAACAAACAAAATTTTTAAAAATTATAAAATTATATAATAAACAATTTTTAAATCCATAATTTTTTTTAAATATTTTTTGTTATAACTTGAAAAAAAGTGTTTATGGTTTGTTTTTAAGCTATAATCGCAGAGATAACGTAAATAATAGCATAAAGACGACTCAAAAATATAGAACTTGGGCTTCAAAATCATAACAAAATAAATTTTGCCAGATTAATTGTGGCCGTAGAATAGTAAAACTGTTGTTATTGAGGTTTTGGTTTTTTGTTGTTTATATTTACAATTTAACCAATATTTTTTCTATAAAACAAAAATAAATAAATACAAAATAAAAATATGTATAGTTAATTAATTGCAGGGTATTAAATCCACAATCAAACTTCAGTCAATTTTCGTCATTTCAAACATTTCTGGTTCCATTAAAAAGAGTGTTATTTGTAGAAAGAAAGGGGAAAAAAAGGAGATAGAATGTAAAATCATAGGACATCAAATGTTACATCAGTTAGGAAATCCACACTTTGTCCAAAAATAGAGTTTGAAATTCTTTCAAAGAAATTAATTATATTATTTTTACAAAAACCTTACAAAATTATTCGGATTTGTCAACCCCACAACTTTCTTCTATCTCATACAAATTTCACATACACCAAAAACGAATAGCATCAATTTATGTCAAGGTCTAAATGAATTTAAATTTTTATTCAATTCCGTGCATTAGCTCTTGAGATATGACTATCGCTAAAATCATCTAAATCCTGAAAAATGCAGCATAGCAGCGCCAGCTGTTGTGATATTTACACCAAACCTAATCAACAACAACTTATGTCAACGTCTAACTGAATCTGGAGTTTGATGAAATTCTGTGCATTAGCTCTTGAAATATAGCTAATCGTGTAAATTATGAAAAAATAGCTTAGCAGCGCCACCTATTGGGCGATTTACAACAAAAACTAATCAGCACCCATTTATATCAGGGACTAACTAAATCTAAAGTTTTAGTAAATTCCGTGCATTAGTTCTTGAGATAAAGTGCCTACAAAATTTTTGTCGCATACAGACAGACAGACAGACTCAAAGACACACATACAGACATTTTCTAAAAACAGTTAAATCTTGTTTCAGCACTTTATAAAACGTATAAATCCATCGAAAACCGAAAGTCGAAAATTTTCATGAATCCAGTGCTTTTTTCTTGTAAAGATTGAATGAAGTACTAAATACAGTATAATTACTTAATTATAGGTTTTAAAATCCACGATCAAAATTCCGTCAATTTTAATCATTTTAAACATTTCTGGTTACATTAAAAATAGTGTTATTTGTAGCAACAACAACAAAAAAAAAAAACAATAAAAAATAAAGACATTGAGTGTAAAATCACAGGACATCAAATGTTACATCAATTAGGAAATCCACATTTTGTCCAAAAATAGAGTTTAAAATGATTTCAAAGAAATGAATTGTATTATTTTTTACAAAAACATTCCTAAATAAGGGGAACGGAAAGATTTGAAATGACAAAAAATAACTGAAGTTTGATCATGGATTAGAAAGACTGTCTTTAGATTAGACTATTGCTTGTTTCAGCATTTATTTATTATGTTTTATAGACAGAAATGAAAAATGTTAGTTGAATTGTAAAAAATAAAACAACAAGGGAAGTTTTAACATTGTACGACAAAATTAATCTTGGAAAACTAGTTTTGCCACAATTTTGAAATCCTGTTTTCATATTTTTGAGTCGTCACTTCTTCTTTATACTGCTTATCAGGTTGTATCTCAATTATACCCGAAAACAAAAAAAAATTGTAATAAAAAAAAAAAAAAAAAAAAAAAAAAAAATACATAATAAACGATTTTTAAATCCATAAAAAATTGTTATACTTTTTGTTATATCTGGAAAAATATTTTAGGGTTGGTTTTTAAGGTATAATCGAGAGACAGCGTAAATAGCAGCATAAAGAGGATATGATGACTCAAAAATATAGAACCAGGGCTTCAAAATCATAACTGAACTAGTTTTGAAAGTTTAGAGGAGAAAGTGTAAAAACGAGCACAGGTGTATACTAGTCGTTGGGGGCCACTTACCCATCATGTATATGCATATTATAAAAGATGAAAATAAAACATGTGTAAACTATTTATAAAATGCATTGCAATACGAATAAAATCGTGGCTTGATGACGTCATAAACTTTAAATGCTCTATTACTCCAAAATTTATTATCATATTAACTAATGGTTTACTGCGTTGGATTAAGCGTCTCGTTTCCAATTAAAATATATCATTGAATTGAAATTTGAATAAAATACAGGGTCAGGAAAAATCGCAGAGTGTGGGAAATATGATAATAAAATATCTCGGCAACTCATTATCCGATCGACTTCATTCTTTATGGAAAATTTATGTTTTTCTATTGTCTTTTATTTTCACTCCTTAAAATAAACAATTTCGAAAATTTTTATGTACCTTTTATCAGAACGAATATTTCGAGAGTCCCAAAAAAAATAGCGCCGGATAATCGAGGTTACTGAAATGCAATAAGCTTCTTCCCATTATTACATACTAAGTGCACACCAAATTTGAAGTCCCTATCTCGATTTGTCCGGGAGACAGATCGTTTACACAGAGAAACAGACGGACGGCAACATTTTTTTCTAAAAATATGTTTTTCGGAATTTCCAGGGTCTGAAACGTATAAATCCGTCAATTTTTTTCTTTTCTTTTTTTTTTTTTTTTTTTTTTTTTTTTTTCAAAACGATTACATGACTTACCGTATACTACGTATGATGGGTAAGTAATATGAGCACCCCTCCAGAAGTGGATATAGGAAGTGCTGAAGACAGGCGGCCAAAACTGTAGATCATGCCATTTGTTGATATGAGATAGCAGAGAGCAGTTGGAACCATTCTTTCAAGTAGTGTGGATGCAGCGTGAGTTATTATGCAAATTGGTGTTTGTTTTGGACTGTAAACTTTTGACAGCTGTCTGAAATCGTTTTCTTTTCATGTACTTATGGTTAGTTTAAAATAATTTCACAGTGATATCCGGAAAGCGGAGATCCTAAGCTGCTTTTAGAAGCACGTCTTTACTCACGTACGCCTTTAGGTTACATGTGAAAGTGGCCATCTTTCTTAGGTGGGGTTGGTGTAAATATGTTCCCCCATCTAAAAGGGGCCCATAACTATACCATTTTGTCTCTTAAACGGCATAAATTATTTCAATATTTTTTACGGGAAAACAGCAATTACCTATATTATACACATTACTAAATACATTATAAAATAAACCTAACAAATGCTTTGAGGTAAGAGAACTCTAAAATTACCTTAGATGTAGATATTAATAAAAACTTTATAGATAATTATAAGGGCATTTTTGTTATCTATAAATCCTGAAAGCATTCGTTCGTTTTATTTTATTATATATCTGATAATGTGTGTAATCAAAAAAAAAAAAAAAAAAAAAAGGGAAATTTGACACAGGAAACGATCGGACTCATCAGATAACTGTGACCCTCTCTTTGTGGACAGCGATGATGATATCAACTTGGATATCAGCGATGGGGATAAACCAGCCCCGAGCAATGCAACTTGTATCTTTTGTGATGTAAAGTTCTCTGAAGACACTCGCGGAGAAGTGTGGGTTAAAAGTGTTATGTGACACATGTGGGCACACTTAGATTGTAGCCAGTTTTGTTTGCGATTTCTGTAAATGATTTTCTTCTGTAATAAATACATTCTCTGCAATTTTGTATTGTTTTATCCTGTTTTAAAACATTTAAAACAATTTTTTGAAACTTTTTTGTAGAGGGCCCATAATTACACTTCATTTTTTCTGGTGTCTTTTTAAAAGCTTTTTGTAAATCTTCGTTTTCGAAATGAAATAATTTACATTATTCTTTGTTTTGCATCCTCTCATTTAGTAAATGTGTTATAGTCGTTAATGAAGGTCAGAGATATGGAATTTTTTTAAAGGAATTTTTTTAAAAACAAAAAAGAGTGCCCATATTTACACCTTTTCTTCTAATTGTGCCATAAAATAATTAAAACATTTTTTTTTTTTTTTTACTATTTAATAAATTACATATATTATTTCTGTGTTCAACATCCCTTTTTCTACGCATTTACAAAACGCACAACAATGAATGAGATATCAAAGTTTTTTTTAACCGGCTTTCGACATAGTACACTCACATTTCTTTAAAACATGTTTTTTTTTTCATTAAAAATTGCAGTTAATTAAAATTTCAACTGGCATTTTTTTCACGAATGAAATGAAAAGTTTTTCTCAAACCAATGTTGCCACAAAAATAAAATGCTGCATTATATCGGGCTTAACAATGATTAAAAAAAAATAAAAATAAATAGTACAAAATAGATAAAGTGGGGCGCCTCTGCACGGGCTTATTTTACGATTATGATTAAAAAGTAAAATTCAAATTCAAATGTTTAGAAGAAAAAGACACCATCAACAGATCGAAGCAGCAGTATTGCACGTGTAGGCTAAAATGTTATATAAATCTTTGTTATATTAAATTAAATTGTATTTCATATGTACTCAATTTATTTTTCTTTGCCACGTGATTTTCTGAAGAGGATGACGTCATCGTCTAAATGCAGTGAAAATACGATTGTTATTATTTTTTTTTCGCGCGCGTGCTTTTTGTTATCTTCGATCAGTTTTTACTGTAACTTTAATGGGGTAAATGAGATGATATTCTGGCTTTACTAATATTGTTTGCAGATATTTTTAATCTTGAGTTTTTCTTTAGATGTTTAAACCTGTATCTTAAAATATATTAGACTGCAGTGCAAAATCCTCGCACCGATCGCCTGGTATTTTTTATTTCTGTAAAACATAAATAAATAACTGCAAAAAGAAGTAATAGTCTAAATTAATTATAGGCTTCTTAATTCACGATCACACTTCAGTGAATTTCCGTCATTTCAAACATTTCTGGTTCCATTAAAAACTAGTCGTATGTGCCATTCCCAAAACTTTCTTCTCTCTCATACAGGTTTCGTATACACTAAAAACGAATCTTTCTCAGCATCAATCTATATCAAGATCTAACTGAATCTAAAATTTCATGAAATATCGTGCATAGTTCTTTTCTGCTATCGCTAAAATCGTGTAAATCCTGAAATATGCAGAATAGCAGCGCTGCCTGTTAGGAGATTTACACCAAAACCTAATCAACAACAACTTATGTCAAAGTCTAACAGAATCCGAAGTTTGATGAAATTCTGTGCATTAGTTCTTGCGATATAGCTATCGTGAAAATCCTGAAAAAGTAGCATAGCAGTGCCGTCTGTTGGGATATCTACACCAAAACGTAATCAGTGCATATTTATGTCAAGGTCTAATTGAATCTAAAGTTTGATGGAAATCAGTCCATTAGTTCTTGAGATAGAGCTATTGCAAAAATTGCAAAAAAATGCAACATAGCAGCGCCATCTGTTGGGTGATTTACGCCAAAAACTAATCAGCACCAATTTATATCAGGGACTAATTGAATCTAAAATTTTATTAAATTCCGTGCATTATTTCTTGAGATAGGGCGCTCACAAAATTTTTGTCACAGACAGACATTTTCTAAAAACAATTAAATCGTGTTTAGGACCTTCTAAAACGTATAAATCCGTCGAAAACAGGAAGTCGAAAATTTTCATGAATCCAATACTTTTTTCTTGTAAAGATAGAAGAAAGTAAAAAGAGTGTTATTTGTAGGAACAAACATACCAATTAAAAATGAGGAGATATACAGTTCATCAAATGTTACATAAAATTAGGAAGTCCACAATTTGACCAAAAATAGAGTTTAAAATACTTTCAAAGAAATTAATTGTATTTTTTATAATACAACCATTCTTAATTAAAGCATTTCACAATATAAAAATTCAACATTTCGTAAAGAATTGCAAATCTATTTAAATGTCCTCAATAAACAGTGAATCCATTTCTGTGAAAAATGTAATTCATTTAAAAATTGGCACTTTGCCCCCATTTTATCGCGTATCAAATCGATTTTACATACATTCTCTACATTTCAGGAATTTTTTCTTGTAATTTTTTTGTCCTTTCTTTTTCTTTTCTTTTTTTTTTTTTTTTTTTTCTCAGACGCATCTTTATGCCTGACATCAAAAGAATGAATCTATCGTTAAGAAAGATTGAAAATAGGCAAAAAAAAAAAAAAAATATTCACAAGTTTGATTTTGAATTCTTTTTTTCTGTAAAATATTTCAGTAAAAACTGTAAGACGAAAATAGCAGAAGTATTTCGGAGTTATATGCATTTACAAATATGGAACAAATTTAAGCGTTATTTTAAAGGGGCAATATTATTTAGCAAAACATCGAAAAAAAATATTTAGTTTGCATTATTTTATTTATTTTTTAGGTTATTTACTTACACAACATAATAAAACAGATTTTTGTTATTTATAAACAGGTTGCACATATTTTAAGAAACAAATCTCTAAATATTCGATTTTCGTGATGAAATTATTATTTTAAAAAATCTCTGCAAAAATTTCTTTCACCTTCTCTTTCTCCATTTATTTACTATTTATTGTTTATTTTATTTTATTGCATTGATTTGTATTGAATTTATAGATTGCAATAGCTATTTTCAATAAATATTTACCCGTCTTTTAATTTATTGTCACACAATTCTACCTTTGAATGTATAAACAGACAATTCATAATAATATCCTCAAGTGAATGAATTACAACAAAATGCTTTGAAACATATCACATACTTTTTAAGTTTTTTTTGTTCTAACATTGCTACTTCATGCCATTAAAATGAGTATTTCTGAATATTGATCATCAGATGATAAATACAAGCATCAATATAATTTACAAAGTAGCACACGCTATACAAAATCAGAATTCTATAAAGACACCGAGACATGATAACAAATGGAAAAAAAATATATTTCTGTATACATAACGCTAAAATATATTGATAAATCTTCTAAAGATTAATTGTACTCTTAGTATCCTTGTTTATATAATGCTATTTTATACAATAAGTTTTAGGATTTCTTACCTGTCATTGTAATCTGTTTAACTATCCTGCCAACATCTTGTGTTCACATATTGTCGCTTTATTACTTATGCAATGTTTCAATTAATAATAATTATTTTCTATGTAATACTTTTCAAATATAGTTAGTGTAAACAATGAACAATTGTTGTTAAGGAAAATGTAGTTATCAGATGAATAAATATTACACATGTTTACATGATTTTCGAGACTTATAAATCAGTGAGTCTTTTATAGAATATTTTTGATGCTGAAACAGAAAATGTAATTATAAATGCATCAGGTCACGTTTTTTAGTTATAAAGCTTTAAAGATCCGCTTTATGTAATTTTTGTCACATAATAGACACTATCTGCTATAGGGTCATTCTACATCAAACAATACTTTTCAGTACATGGTAGTTTCGGTTCGGTACATGGCGACACATATTGTCGCTTTATTCCTTATGCGGTGTTTCAAATTATTTTTATTGTTTTATAAGTAACACTTTTTCAAATATTGTTAGTGTAAAAATTATTAATCGATTGCTATTATGGAAAATATAAATATAATATGATAACATATGACATAGGTCTACATGAATTTCGGGGTAGATAAATCAGTGAGTTCCTTATAGAGTAATTTTTAATGCTGAAACAGAAAATGAAACAATATAATAAATTATAACATCTTTTAATAATATATTTCTTTTAAATGCTAAAAGGTGTAAATTAACATCATAATACAAATTAAAATAACTTTTATTAGGTTGTTTGACATGTTTCGACTCAAACAAATGATAATATTCCATAATTGCACGGGCTTTGAAATTATTATTTAAAATGCTATCATTCAATTTTCGTGTACTTTTTTAAAAATTACGCACGTTAGCTTTTATTTTTACTTTGTTGTTTATTTTCATATCTGTAACCATGGAGTAACTCGTTTGTAACTCGTTTGTTTGTCGAGTAACGAGTTACTCGAAAGATCCGGAATATGTAATTTTTGTCACATAACAGACACAATCTACTATAGGATCAATCTACATCAAGCGATACTTTTCGGTACATGGTAGTTAATTTTTGACAGAATATATATTTTCTAACTGTTTTGGAGTTTTTACCTACATTAAAAGTATGCATGTAATGAAGATTTATGACTTGTGATTTTTTGTATTTGTTGTTTTAATGGAGGTAGATTTGTATTACTTGTACCGTTACCTGTTACACTTAATTTCCCTATTAGCATTTTTAATTATTTTGTGAATGTGATAAACATATTATTCATTCAATAATGCATTCTTTTCTCTGAAATTTCTTTTATATGCAAATTCAGTTTTATATTCTACAAAATTTCTACAAAAAGGTTAGCAACCTGTTGCTGTCTCGGCCGATATTGAATCTATCATGTTCTTTTTAATTTTTCTGCTTTTCCTGCAAGAATTGTTGTATATTAAAACAATTAAATTGATTATTTTTAGAGAAAAATATGATAAATATTCTGAAGCAGACAGATTTCTAATCGCAGAATTATTTTAAAGCATTATTCAATGTTAAAATCTGTTAAGATAGTTCAGTTTCATAATCTATATTATGTGTCCGTGCAAATGTGCCCGTGCAAATGTGCCCGTGCAAATGTGCCCGTGCGTAACGCTGACGTCATTTTGTGAATAGCAACACTTGACGACGAAATTTCGGTATTGCGATTTTTGCTACTGTAATTTTATAATTTTTTAAACATCACACATTTTCAACTTTTACACCGTTATATAGGGGAAAAAATCTACTTTCAAATGCAATTTGTTTGAAAACTGTATCTTAATTGATTGATTTATTATAGCTTTTAAAATAATTTTCAAGCATGAATTAACAGGCTATTAACTCCTGACACGATGCCAATGTTGCTTTTAATACATTTCAAAACTTTATTTGAATACATATCATAGAAAAATTATTTTTGGTATAGTTACTGGGCAATCTAAAAAAGTATATTATACTTAAAAAATCTGTTACAGTTTTGAATTAAAAGTATGGTTTTCATCTATATTTTGTAACCCGGGAAACCTGGGTTGGATCCCCTAGTTTTTATAATATCAAAACCATGAATAACAGTTTAATCAAATTTTTAAGAACTATACTTTATCAGATTATGGTGTGCAGAGCACAATTTGTGCAGTTATTACATGTATTTTTTCGAGTGAAAAAACTCGAAACTTAAAGTAATTTTTTTTAAATTGTATTCAAATTTTCATTATCTTAATAGAGAAATAATTTATATTTTGAAATAGCCTCTTTTTAGCTCACAGGCTATCAAAGCCTGTGAGCTTATGTGCCCGCCGGTTCTGTATGTACGTACGTATGTATGTATGTACGTAACGTGATAACTCTTCATAGAAATATCCGTTTACCTTCAAATTTTGTTTATAGGTTTACTGTGTTAAGGCGCTTCCCTGATTAGTTTTCGGAATTGATAGGTTAAATATAAAGGGGGGGAACGGGGGGGGCTAATCCCCCCTTAATTTATATAAATGGGTTTTTCATGCAGAATTATTCAGTTTTCCTTCAAATTTTGTTTATGGGTTCACTGTCTTAAGGCGCTTCCCTGATTAGTTTTCTGGATTGATTGGTTAAGTATAAAGGGGGGGGGGGACGGAGGGGGCTAATCCCCCCCTTAATTTATATAAATGGATTTTTCATGCAGAATTATCCCATTTGCTTCAAAATTTGCTTATAGGTTCATTGGGTTAAGACACTTGCCTGATTAGTTTTCGGGATTGATTGATTAAGTATAAAGGGGGGAACGGGGGGGGGCTGATCCCCCCTTAATTTATATACATGGGTTTTTCATGCAGAATTATTCCGTTTTCCTTCAATCTTTGTTTATAGGTTCACTGTGTTAAGGCGCTTCCCTGATTAGTTTTCGGGATTGATTGGTTAAATATAAAGGGGGGTTGGAAGGGGGGGGGCTAATCCCCCTTAATTTAGATAAATGGGTTTTTCATGCAGAATTATCCGATTTTCTTCAAATTTTGTTTATAGGTTCATTGGGTTAAGACGCTTCCCTGATTAGTTTTCGGGATTGATTGGTTAAGTATAAAGGGGGGAATGGGGGGCTAATCCCCCCTTAATTTATATAAATGGGTTTTTCATGCAGAATTATTCCGTTTTCCTTCAAATTTTGTTTATAGGT
Source organism: Maratus michaelseni (assembly GCA_963931845.1). Taxonomy (NCBI): domain Eukaryota; kingdom Metazoa; phylum Arthropoda; class Arachnida; order Araneae; family Salticidae; genus Maratus; species Maratus michaelseni. The sequence goes on from OZ007596.1 coordinate 288,278,649, forward strand.
TCACTGTGTTAAGGCGCTTCCCTGATTAGTTTTCGGGATTGATTGGCTAAGTATAAAGGGGGGGGGACGGAGGGGGCTAATCCCCCCCTTAATTTATATAAATGGATTTTTCATGCAGAATTATCCCATTTGCTTCAAAATTTGTTTATAGGTTCATTGGGTTAAGACACTTGCCTGATTAGTTTTCGAGATTGATTGATTAAGTATAAAGGGGGGAACGGGGGGGCTGATCCCCCCTTAATTTATATAAATGGGTTTTTCATGCAGAATTATTCCGTTTTCCTTCAATCTTTGTTTATAGGTTCACTGTGTTAAGGCGCTTCCCTGATTAGTTTTCGGGATTGATTGGTTAAGTATAAAGGAGGGAAACGGGGGGGGGAGGCTAATCTCCCCCTTAATTCATATAAATGGGTTTTTCATGCAGAATTATCCCATTTGCTTAAAAATTTGTTTATAGGTTCATTGGGTTAAGACGCTTCCCTGATTAGTTTTCGGGATTGATTGGTTAAGTATAAAGGGGGGGAATGGGGGGCTAATCCCCCTTAATTTATATAAATGGGTTTTTCATGCAGAATTATCCCATTTGCTTCAAAATTTGTTTATAGGTTCATTGGGTTAAGACGCTTCCCTGATTAGTTTTCGGGATTGATTGGTTAAGTATAAAGGGGGGTCTAATCCCCCCTTAATTTAGATAAATGGGTTTTTCATGCAGAATTATCCAATTTTCTTCAAATTTTGTATATATATTCATTGTAATTAGAGACGTCTCTGATTAGTTTAAGGCGTTCATTAGTTAACTATGAGGGGGGGGTAACGGGGGGATGACCCCCCCCTTAATATATTGTTGATTTCTTTATTTTTCTCTTATTTCAAATTCTTTGAAATAAGAGTATAATATACAATTAGTGTGAATAGCCTGTGAGCTCAATGCCCTCAGTTTAACTGGGCAGTTTTTTTTTTTATTATTAACTGTTGCTGCAATTTAAATAATTGTGTAATTTAATTGAATAATTATATTTTTCAACAATGTAATTCCCACTGTTGAATTGAAGTATATATTTACATCGCGTGAATATTGAAAATGAAAGAAAACTTTTTAATTACTAAATTAGTACGTGAAAAAACCATTTCATAGTCAAAATTACTTAAAATTTAACACGATGTGTGTATTTTCATGCGTTGAAGTATTTTTATTTTACATTTGCCGTATTTTAAAATTAAAATGAGCAAGAGTAAATGCATTTTGATATCAATCTAATATATAAAAATGAAAATTTGTCTGTTTGTCTGCCTGCACTTCTATATAAATCCACACTTTGAAAGCCAGAATTGTGAAATGTTACGTGTAGGTGTATTAAAACACGGCCGATGCAACTAAAGTAATCTGGAATCGAAATAATACATAGTTACTTTTTAATTAATAAAAAACCAAAAATATAACAGCATTTTACTGTTAAATTTAAACATTTTTCGTTATCGCAGTTGCCAACAATAAAATTCTTTCTACAGTAATTAATTTTTTATTGAAAGATTTCCATGTGAAAAATGAAAATGAAATAAAACGTTTCAACAATTGAAAAAAAGATTAATATAACTGCATATAGATAATAAAACGGAATTTTCAAACATTTCTCAATAATACAATGAGTATGAGAATGTGTAAGTACAGAAAACAGGTTAATATGACGTCATATTGGAAGTTTAAAGGAATTTTCGAATGTTTGAGAATCACACAAAGAGAGTATTATTATGAGTAATAGAGAAAGCAAGTAGATATGACGTCAGCAGTTGAATATAACGTCATATGAGTTTGAGGAACGTATTGCATCATGATAAAAACTCGATTAAGGAAATATTGGCATATTTTAACATTTTGAATTTCTCTATACAACATGTTTAATTTTAAAATTGATTTTTCTACACAAACTTTCTTAAAATCCTAGACAACGCCTGGTACTTCAGCTAGTACATTATATTTTAGCATTAGTTATGTGTTTTTATATGCGAAAGTCGCGCCATATTCAGCAGATAACGTGCGTTTGAATTTATAAATCATGAACTTTAATGCTTGCAATGGTGACAATAACATCATATCTAAAATGAAACGTCCAGAAACCATACACATTTTCAGAAACGTAAATATTTTATTATGATTACACAAATTTTCATAAGTTTCACAACTTTTTCCGTTAATAGTTCCTTTTCCCTATATTTTTCTTTTCTTTATTTTCGGAGGAGGGGCGATTGGCTCAGCGGGCGATGATATTTTATTCAACTGAAAGTGCTTTTAACGCTTATTTCGCTCGCTGAGAGCATTTTTAAAATAATATTTATCTTTAAATGATTGTTGAGTTTAAGCATTTGCAGTCTTTCGTATTGTTAAAACAGAGCAAATTAGCAAGTTTTTATAGACAGAAAAGGAACTCAACTTACAGCTTTTGAAGTTTAGTGCAATACCTAGTTGAGAATATTTTTTTGTTTTTAATGCGGACGAATGGCCTGGCGAGCGTATCTCATAGGGCCGTCTTAATCATGAAAGAAATATATACTTCTCCATTATTTCGTCGACTACTTTCCATTAAAAAAGAAACTATCGCTAAATTGTAATGCCCAATAAACAAAACTAATAATGTTGCCATTTGAATCGCAGAAAAATACAAGAAATTCGGAAAAGCCGCTCACTAAAATTTCAAGTCTCAGTAATTTTAAACAATAAAATGTGCAATGTATTAATGGTAACAGAAAAAAAAAATCTTGAATATTTATTTATTTACATTATTTTTCTTAATTATCCTTCTCGGCTGATGAATAAATGTTTGTTACATTATTTGAAACTGATCTATTACACGTAACTATGCATAGCAACATTTTTTTCAATTCTTTTTCTGTTTTAATATCATGATGTCGCCGTTTAATGATGTAATTTTTATTTTAATTAATGAAATAACTAATAAATCTATAAACCATCATTAAAAATAAAAATTAACGTCGAAATAAAAACACCTTGATGACATGACAAACACGTGTAACACATAACGCATCACATCTGACGTCAAGTGAATGTGACGCTACGATCATGATTTTTTGTCGTTAAATCCTATAGTTTAACGATATATATATATTTTTTTAATGGAAAGTGGTCGACGGAATAATGGAAAAGTACCAAAAAATAACATTATTTCAAAAAAAAAAAAAAAAATGTGTTTAAACTGCTGTTACAAGCCTTTATTATATCCTTTTTTTACCAGCCTCCGTTACAATAAAATTATGTGAAATGTTTTTCAAAACTTTAGTATTTGTCATCTAAGAAAAATATTGAGTCGCAAGAGGAAACTCTGTTATAATTTCAGTTGTTAGCCGTGAATAGACACATTTTCGTTTGCCATTAATTTTAAAATATTCTCGCTGAACTGAAAATGGTCATGAACTTTTTGTATTCTCCGTTCTTGATTTAAAACGTAAGCCTCATTTATGTAATAAAAAATAAGTTCTTATATCCTAATGAAGAGGAGAATTTCTTTTCAACTACACTGCAAAAAAAAAAAAAAAAAAAAAAAAAAAAAAAAAAAAAAAAATGATTTTACAGTATAATACTGCCACCCCAGCTGTTAGTATTATACCGTAAAATTCACAGTAAAATAATCAGTAATACGCTGCTGCGCACGCGCTACCGCGCGTGCGCAGCATGCATTTTTAGCGTTCATGCATTCATGCATTTTTAGCGTTAAATCCTATAGTTTTAATCCTATTACTTTTCCGTCCGAATTGTCCCTTATATTTGAAAACATCATGCACTGGTTTCTAAAGCAATCCTAATTAAAACTAGTTGGATATGCCAATCCCAAAACTTTCTTCCATCTCATACACGTTAATGCTTCAAAATTCGCTATCACACCGCCGAAACAAACAATATTTTTCGTCATTCTGTTGTACGTCAGCTGGTTGCGAATCGTCGAGTTACCTGGATGCGAGCATACGATGTATTATACTAAAGTACGAAAAGTGCTTCTGGTCTGTACCGGCAGGAAAAGATAGCTTCCATATTGCTTGGTTTTAAGATTTTAGCCAGTTCTACTGAAAATACACGAAGCTAAAATGCGCGGAAACCGATTAACAAAAGAGTCATTCCCAGTTCCCTTCAATATTGAATTTGAATGAGAATATCGACAAATTAGACAGACATAGCCAAGTTGGCTTCAAATATGGCAACGTATTTTTGTCGCCGAATTTGGCGATATTTCACCAATTGCCGCCCAGCATGGCGAGAATTTGACGTTGGCGAACATAAATATATAGTGTTAAGCCTGTAAGTGTTGAAAAAATGGTTATGTGTGAATTATTATAATTATTATAATGAAAGAAAATTTGGCGAAACCAGGTTCACTAAAACTAATAAATTAAACCCATTTATGGAAGAATCCTGCTGCATTATTTAAAAATGTCAGCTACCCAATAATTTCAAACTGCTATATCTGAGCCGTTTTTTAAGATAGAGGCAAAACAAAAAATGCTCTGGAATTCTTGTATCAAGGCCAAACATTTAACCCAAGACGTTTTTAGGATTTCTAATATTTTTCTACAACTTTCTGAAATTGAAATTTTTAAATGGCTATCACAGCGCCCCCTTTCGTCGAAATATCCCCAAATTCAACTGGGATCTGCAGACTATACATAACATATACATAACATATCATAACGGGTCAAAAACATATACATAAAATTTGTTTCAATTATCTCCATAACTTCATACACTTTTCGACGATACAATAGTGAAAATCGAACGAAAATAGCAATCCCCCTTTCGTTGAAATATCCCCAAATTCAGCTGGGACCTGCTGGCCATAGCCAAAAACATAGAAAAATTTGGTTTAATATGAATCATATTTTCATACACTTTTCAATGATACAATGAGGACAGACAGACGGACAGACGGACAAACGGACGGACGGAAACATGTTTTTCGGAATCTCTGACCCCTAAAACGTGTAAATCCGTCGAAAACCGGAAGTCAAAAAAAATTTCGATTACAATACTTTCTTCTATTATAGATAGAAGAAAGTAAAAAATTTGGTTCAATTATCTGCATATATTCATGCACTTTTCGATGTACAGTAGGGATAATGGAACAAAAATCGTGATCGCAACGCCCACTTTCATCGAAATTTACCCAAATGCAACTGGGACCTGCAGGCTATTGTCGAAAACATATAGAAAAAACTTGTTTTAATTATCTGCATAACTTCATACACTTTTTGATGATACAATAGTGAAAATGGAACAAAAATCGCGATCACAGCTCCCCTTTTATCGAAATATCCCAAAATGCAAGTGGGACCTGCTTGCCATAGCCAAAAGAATTTGGTTCACTTTGAAGCATAACTTCATACACTTTTCGATGATACAACGAGGACAAACAGACGGACAGACAGACATTTTGTAAAAACATGTTTTTCGGAACCTCTGATTTGATAACACTGACAAAGGATGTGAATTATCCTTTGTTAGTGTTATTAAATTTACGCGCAGTTTCAGTCCTGCTGAAGTTTGAATTGGAAATTTAGATATTATCCGATGCTGGGAATTATTCGTCTCATGTACGCCACTGGGTAGTGTGCTCATGTATGACATTCTATCTTGCGCTGCGAAGTAGCAGTCTTGCCAAGGTATAAGTGAAAAATGCCAGACTGGATGTCGTCCAGATGGCTTAAATGGTAAAGTACTTGGTGCTCTAGACCAGGGTATCTAGGTTCGATCCCCAGTCTGGACACATTTTCCACTCTGTTGGTTATGCGTTGTTTAGCAAAGTGAAATTAATTTACATCGTTTGTTAGTGTTATTAAATTTACGCGCCGTTTCAGTCCTGCACTGTCAGAAATAGATACTCAAATTCCACGAAATTTTCTTAGTTTTTGACAAAACTGTTTCCTGGGAAATGCTCCGAGCGAATATTTTTCAAATAGAGTCAAATCGAATTTGTATCCTCAAAAAAGTATGGAAATTAATTTCGAAAGTGTAAAAAAAGGCCGGTGGCGCCATCTATTGACATTTTTTGAAGCATCTGTAATTGGCAGAGGGAAAAATTACATCGCTTTTCTTAAGTCTTCAAGGGGATTCGAACGCGCAACCTTTGGCGTGGGAGAACAACACCCTGCCTGCTTCGCCATCGGGACCTTGCGTGAATTCGATTTTAAATGTATCTACGGGATGTTGATGATGTTGATGTGTGTTTATATTTTTAAAAGGTAAATTGTATTTTTATCGGAGGTGTTATAATTTCTGCATGCCTTAATTAATAAGGCTAGATTATTATTATGGTTTTTCTATGGTTAATAAATAATCAGAATATGGCTTGATTAATATAATTTATTAAAAAATTTTCCTTTGTTCAATGAATGATTAGAATATGGTCTAGTTAATTTGTTGGTCAGAAATAATAAATTTTGAAGTGCAGGACAGATTATCAGTTTTAGATTATGGTTAAGATTTTAACACGTTAATGTTTATAGAGAGGAAAGGAATCAGTTATGCCTACTTTAAATTTTGATTGTTATATGTATATATATTTCTTAAATAAAACAAAACTCCTGAATTTTTATTTATTTATTTATTTATTTTGAATGATTTTGTAACAACAAAAATAACCTGGCCCTGAATGGGGAAATAGTTTCGTCAAATATTTGAGTTTCCATTTCAATAAAAATCACGTTATTTTGAGACGAAATGACTGTCAAAAATGATGAAATATAGCTCAAGAAATGCTGAATCGTCAAAAGTGAGAGTTTTATTTTTGACAGTGAGGAAACAGTTTCGTCAGATATTTGAGGTTTTGCATTTTGTCAAAAACCACGCGACTCTGTGACGAAATGAATGTCAAAAATAACGAAATACAGCTTGGGGATTGCCGAATCATCAAAACTGAGTGTTTTATTTCCGAGAGTGTGCTGAAATTTGAATTGAAAACTTCACCGCTTAATAAGGTGACAGATGATATCTAAGTAAACAATTTGGAAAACGCATAAAACATTTGAAGACTTAATTTCGGCATTTTCTGTCTATAGTCGTAAAAAAATTCAAATAATTTTCTGAATCTCTGTATAGGATCTTTTGTTTTGTAAATATACTACATATTATTCTAAAATTTAGTTCAGTTAGGAAACACTTAAAAATGCTGAAAATTCCCTTTCAACAATTCCCGTAAATAAACGGATATCACTTCGAATTATTTTGTACAAGCCCTGTATATGATCTATGTAATTTATATACACCAAGTAATATTCAAAACGTTTGTGTAATTTTAAAACGCATACCGCTACAGAAAACGCACTTCCACCTACTATCGCTCATAGTACTGTAACCGAACACTGTGTGCCCCTGTATAGGAATGATATATGCTATGCGCACCGTATTCAACAGTAAACATCTTGTTGTGCATCTCAATGATTAAATATCACTTTCTATGTGTTTGAAATAGCGTAACATTATTAAAACGCATTACAAACGATTTTCCACATAAACCTTGTAAATGAACTATGAATGAAACACACTTCATTTTCAGTACCGAACATGCCATTGTTATGGTTTTGGACCCCTTGCGGTCACCGTAATTCCTCTTCTAGCCTTGAAACCTTAGTAGTATGGTATTTACTGCCACCACCAGTATTAAACTGATACCGGACACGTTCTGAAAAGAATTCCTCACTTAGATAATCAACTAATAATTTATTGATTAAATTAGTTTAAAAAATACAGTAATAGTGCTTATTGGTCCAATATAGATTATTAGCACCTTCCCTATCCGACTGTCGAATGACAATCTCCCTGATCGCACATTTTACACTACTTCGTTACGCACCACTAATATACACAGTTCCGGTAAAGTTATAGCACAACCACCCCAAAAGATGATTCCCATACTCGCCCTATATATCCGGCTGTATCTCGCCTCACCACCTCCACCACAGTTCAGACCTCTCCACGGGTCTATTTCGATCTGTTCCACCTTCGCTGTACTTCCAGGACACTGCTGGTCCTACACTCTCCGCTTCACGCTGGTAACTTCCCTCGTGTCATACACTTCAGCCCTCTCTTCAGATCTACGGGCCTGCCTTTCTTCATTCACGGATTTTCTCCACCTGTAAATACATTTTTTGAGAACGTTGTCCTTTTTGCTATCATCTTCCCAACTCAGTTCGCTTGGCATTCAGTGCTCATTGTGTCCACATTCCAGAAATGGATTAGTTCCTTTCATAATGACCCCGTGAACACCCCAGAAATAGCTATGCGGTTTAGGAGAAATTCCATTGTTAATCACATACAGAAGTTTACAGGAAATGAAAATATATATCTGAATACAGTAATATACAATAATGATAAAATATAATTAATTAAATTAACTAAATCTATACAACGTAGGTTCTGTTAAAGTCAGAAACCTGACAGCCATAGTAAATATAATAACCTATTTCACTTTAAAGATCCGACTATATTTACGTGAGTTAAAGCTCGGGCAGACGGACAGGCAAACCGAATTCATAAATGCTTTTCAACTACGTAGGAAAGTGTTCAAAAACTCACCTGAATGTTTTTAATAAGACAGAAAGAACCAAGTGCCGTAAAGGCACGTTCATGTTTTAATATTAAATCTTTTATTTATAGGTTGTATTTTTAAAAATATTTCTTTACTAGAGGAAAGTATTTAAAACGAACACGTGGCACGCTTTTAAAACTTGTCTATTTTATTCTTCTATATTAGAATAATCGAGTGCATAAATAAGCTACTTTTAATCTTAGAAGTAGATTTTTTTTTTTTTTTTTAGTTTCAAATATTTTTCTGGGTTGAAACATAATCGAAAATCGGTCTAGCGTAAAATGTATTAAAAGTCTATTTACTGTAAAGGTGTATAAAATGTTGAACAAAAAACTAATACATTTTCTTTTAATAATAAGGGGGAAAAACACTATTGTACTTTATTTTACTTATTTTATGAAATTTGTTTTTAATCAAATCAATATAAAATTCAGTTTTACAAAAAATGTTATTTTCATATTTGAAAATATTAAAATATTTACTAACAATAGGTTTGGAAATTAAATATCGATTTTTTTTTTTTTTTTTTTTTTTTTTTTTAATGAAATTCTTGATATATGTCACTAAATTAAAAATAAATAAAATCTATTCGGGAAAAAAGTTCATAGAACACGAATGAACTAAACTGGTGAATAAGTGACCTAACGTCTAATTTAATTAGATTATTAACTTTCACATATTAAAAGATAACTTTTCTTATGTTAATCAAAATTAGAACTGTCATCGATGATAACAGCTTAAATCTAATAGACAACAACCATAGAAAAAAATCCATGTAAGTAAAAATTTAAAACATCATGAAAAGTAATAAATTAATAAGTTTTGTATAACTATTTACTGGAAAGTCATTAAATTAGCCTCAAACTTCCAATACATAAAATAGGAAAATAATATGTGTTTACTGTTTAGGCGTTTAAAATGAAGAAAGCCTTAACGAAATAAAATTTCCTTGTGCTAAAATTTGGAAACAAAAAAAGTAAATAAAAATTCTCACCCAAACGTCTTTAAGAAAGAGGAGAAAATAAGATCCTGAAAGTATGTTCAAGCTTTAATATTGAAAGTTTTCTTTATAGATCTAATTTTTTTATATAGTTCTTTGCTAGAAGAAAAGATTTAAAACGAATATGTGGCACGCTTTTACGAAACTTTTAACTATTTTCCTTTTCAGGATGAAATTAGTCGAGTGCATCGGAGTAAGACAGCTGTATAGAAATAAAAAGCTGCTCACCGGGCCCATGGGCCAAACCAACAACAACAACAACATAGTCGAGTGCATAAGAAAGTTTGCATAAGTCATGGGTGTTGATAGCCATTTTCAATAAGAGTGCAGGTTCTTTTAGAAATAACACGCCATTCATTCTATTTTTCAGGAATCAAATCTTGTTCAAATAAATAACTTGTGTTAAAAATGTTTCAACAGCTACTCAGAACCTTTTCTTTAAAACTTAATAAAGACTATTTATTTACAGATTTACAGGTTATTAATATTTTATCACTCTTATTTCAGAGTTTAATTATTACCGACATTCGGTTCAAAAATCAAAGTTACATAATCTCTTACTGAAAGAAAGAAATCAGAATAAACAAAACAAAACAAAAAAAGGCCGTTGCCACTAGCAACAGACAAAAGGCTAGTCAGACAAAAAATCGTCTGACTATCGCCAGGGAGGCAATCGTAACAGAGGGTATGAGATTAGAGGTTTAAAATGTAGAAAGTCTTAACGAAACAAAATTTTCCTTGTGCTAAATTTTGGAAACAAAAAAGTAAATAAAAATTTTCACCCAAATGTCTTTAAGAAAGAGTAGAAAATAGGCCCCTGATTGTATGTTCAAGCTTTAACATTGAAACTTTTATTTATAGATCTGATTTTTATATATAGTTCGTTGCTAGAAGAAAATATTTAAAACGAATATGTGGCACGCTTTTGCGAAAATTGTAACTGTTTTCTTTTCAAGATGAAAATACTCGAGCACATAAGAAAGGGTGCATATGCCGAGTGCATAAAATTAGAGGTTTAAAATGTAGAAAGTCTTAACTAAATAAAATTTCCTTGTGCTAAATTTTAGAAAAAAATGTAAATAAAAATTCTCATCCAAATGTCTTTAAGAAAGAGAAGAAAACAAGATCCTGAAAGTATGTTCAAGCTTTAATATTGCAACTTTTATTTATAGATCTGATTTTTTAATGTAGTTCGTTGCTAGAAGAAAAGATTTAAAACGAATATGTGGCACGCTTTCACGAAACTTTTAACTGTTTTCTTTTCATGATGAAAATAGTCGAGTGCATAAGATTAGGGATTTAAAATGTAGAAAGTCTAATTAATACAAGATTTATCTATGTATTATTTCGTAATACATAGCACATGTACTATGTTTTACGAAATAATAGAAACATCATATATTAATTTATCTATATATATTTTACAAATCAATTAGAGGTAAATTGTTAATTGCAATTAGTATTTGTTTCTTTTATGACCTAGTCACGTGATCTCTGACGTCACTGGTGACATATTGAATGATACCACATGGTCACGTGATATCACTTAATCAGTGACGTCACATGTCACGTGATCAAATCTTATCAGTGATTATATTAGCTGATAAGGCCCTGAACAAGCATTCACTTTTCTCAGAGTCTTGGTGTGAGACGGTCGGGTGCTTAGCTAGCTGGCGTGTTAGGTAAGAATAGTACTGTATATATATTTTTAATATGACTTTAAATTAATTTGATACCTACTATGTAAAACGATATGAATATGTTTTGAATATTAGAACTAAAAAATAATACTTTGAAATAATAGACTTACTAAACAGTAAAATTTAAAGCTATGTAGATAAATTTCCTAAAACTAAGTTGAAATGAAAATGGTAAATGTTTAGTCAGTCTCATGTTAGTGTTTATCATATTAAATCTACAAAAGAAATTTTTAAGTGGGAATACTAATAATCCAAGTTACCATATAGATATTATAAGTTAGTAGATTCATAAACTAATGAGAATGTATATAATTTTAATAAACTATGCTGATTTCTACAGATATTTAATAAAATAGAAGTGAGTTTCGAGGGAAATGTATAGAGTTTACCAATTTACTTCCCAGCTTTATCTTACCATAGGCAATGGTCTAAATCAAGTTAGGACATATACCTTGGAAATCATATTCATGCGACTAAATAACATGGGGCTCACTCAGCCCAGTAGTCAGCGTGATGGCTATAAAATACCTGGGGCTTAATCAGCCCAGTAGTTAGCGTGTTGACTATATAATAAGCGGGGGCTCACTTAGCCTTGTGGTTAGCGTGGTGGCTATAAAATAAGTGGGGGCTCACTAAGCCCAGTAAGCGTGGTGGGTATAAAACAACCTGGGGCTCACTCAACCCAGTAGTTAGCGTGGTGGGTATAAAATAGCCTGGGGCTCACTCAGTCCAGTAGTTAGCGTGGTGGGTATAAAATAGCCTGGAGCTCACTCAGCCTAATAGTTAGCATGGTTACTATAAAATAAGCGGGGGCTCACTTAGCCCTGTGGTTAGCATGGTGGCTATAAAATAAGCGGGGGTTCACTAAGCCCAATAGTTAACGTGGTGGGTATAAGTTAGCCTGGCTCTCACTAAGCTCAATAGTCAGCGTGGTGACTATAAAATAAGCGGGGGCTCACTTAGCCCTGTGGTTAGCGTCCTGGGTATAAAATGACAAGTCTGATTATATGTTTGTGGGTTCGAAACTTGTGCGGTTTAGATGGTGTGGTTTTGAATACTTAGGGAAGTTAAAGAAATCACGACATTGTTCTATATCCTTATAAATATTGCGTGTTTGGATATGGTCAGTTAAGTATTCTATATCAAGTTATAATGAAAGTCATATATGCAAAGTTTAGAGACCTCTAGTATAGCAAACCCAACATATATATAGCTCGATTCAAATGATGTATCACGAGTCGAAAAAAGTGTGATTTTAATAGATAGTATTTATAAGAAAGCAAGAAAGCATCAGGGCACGCACAGCCCAATGGTTAGCGTATCAATAATAAGTCCAAGCTGAAGTTCGCGGGTTCAAAACCAGCGCAAACGAAAATAATATATGAAGGCCCTATAAATAGGACATGTTGGTTTTCTGATTTTAAAGGTTATATAATTATTCATAGAAGAAGAGACAATCACGTCGATTTCATGATCTTTGAACTTTCCTAGCTTTGTCATAATATGATGACCATCATAGTTTTCCGAGTTATGGAATATAACAGGAATTGTTTTACACTGCTTATAGTTCAAGTTACATTCCATATGTACAGCTCCCCTGTATACATCTCTGATAGATGATTCTAATCATGTATGCGTTTCCAACCTAATACTTTTTCACAAATAGAACACAGATTATATCCAATTTTCGGTTTCACAAGCGTTTTATTGCATGAGTTTTTGGATTATCCTTAACAACAACAACAAAAAATTGAATTTTATAACTATATGTGATGCACATGAATGAAAAATATATATGTATAAATAGTCGCATTATTTTATGAGCAGAGTTTAATATCTATAACTTTTCACCACATGCGTTTCTGTATGTGTAAGTCTTTGTATTACTAAAGATTAAATTTTATATTTCATATTTTAATTTTGACTACCCTACGTAAAGAGAAAAATAACCATTTCTTTTAAAACAAAATAAAAAGTACTTTAAAAATATGTTACTGCTAACCTACTATATATCTACATACCTAGACCTTAGAATCAACTCGTATACTTTCTTTAGAAGAAATGAGTTGAAATGTGTTCTTATCAGTGAATCTTATCTAGAATGTTATCGCGATCAATGATGTCATCAAACCACGTGGGGAAGAATCTAGTTGAATTTAGGTGAAGTCCAGTAAATCGTGCTTAACATTTTTAGGTAATGATAAATTTATATATATATATATATATACCTAGAGAACAAGCAGGATTTCGAAGTGGATTTAGCACAATGGATCATATTCAAATAGTAAGGGAAGTTATAGGAAAACATAAAGAATATAATATACCTCTCTGCCTTGCCTTTATTGATTATGAAAAAGCATTTGATTCGGTCTACACATCTGCAGTAATTACTTCTCTGGAGGACATTGGTATACACAAACCTTATATCAATATCATAAAGAAGATCTACAAGAAAGCAACAGCCACCATCCGTTTGGACAAAGGAAAAGCGAAGATCAAGCTTGGAAGAGGAGTAAGACAAGGAGACACCATTTCGCCTAAGCTTTTTACTGCTGTCTTAGAAAGTATTTTCAAGAAGCTGGATTGGGAAAACAAAGGGATTAGAATAAATGGGGAATATTTAAGCCATCTCCGGTTTGCTGATGACATTTTAATTTTCAGTAATAGCCCTGAAGAATTGCAAAATATGCTAAAAGATTTGGCAGAAGCTAGCATTAATGTGGGATTAAAAATAAATTTGGAAAAGACTAAGGTGATGTTCAATTCATTTGCATCAAAAAAGAAAATCGTCTACAACAACACTGAGATTAAAGATGTTGAAAGTTATGTGTACCTTGGACAAGAAATATCATCAGACAACAGTATCATGAATGAAATCAATAGAAGAATAAGAAATGGATGGAGTGCTTTTGGGAAGAACAATATTATTCTGAAGAGTAACATGCCTCTTTGTTTGAAAAGGAAGGTGTTTAACCAATGTGTTTTGCTTGCACTAACTTATGGAGCAGAAACTTGGACACTAACAAAACGGATGGTACAAAGATTACAAACAACACAGCGAAGTATGGGAAGATGTATGCTAGGCATAACCAGAAGAGACCGAAAGAGAATAACGTGGATAAGAAGTCAGACGAAAGTTTTTGACATCATCGAGAGAATTAAACGGCTAAAATGGAAATGGGCTGGGCACATTGCAAGAAGACAAGACAATAGATGGAGCACAAACACCCTACAGTGGTATCCCAGAGATGTAAAACGACCAAGAAGACGACCTCAAGTAAATGGAGTGACGAAATCAGAAAAGTGGCTGGTGTTAATTGGATGACTAAAGCACTAGACAGGCAACAATGGAAAAATCTGGGGGAGACCTACATCCAGCAGTGGATTGAAAACGGTTGATGATGATGATGATGATGATGATATATTGATATATATATATATATATTTCTATATATATGTTTTGTATAACCAATATGTTTTAACTCATGTATTAATAGTTCATGTCTTGTTAATATATTTTTACAGGACTTGTTAATATATTTTATGCGATAAGATAAATTATATTTTACTTATGTAGTAGTATATATCGAATTCCTATCCTTCTTGTGGTCACTATGTATTTTTTGAATTGTATATTGTGAGTCTAAATTATATTGAAGCCATTTCTATGAAAATAGGGGAGGGTGCTATTAAATTTAGTGGAGTATAATTCATATATATTGTGGGGACTCTGTATTTTTAGTGAAATTTCTATTTTAGTATGACTTGTATCGAATTAGATTCATTAACCTATTTAATTAAAACCAATCTCTTATCCCAAAAATTCTTAAGGCTACCTCTTAATTACTATTTTTAATTTTATTTCTTAGTTATTATTTTTCATTGAATACACAATGAAGCATATATAACGAATTGAGTTGAAGCTATAAAGGGTAACAGGAAGGAATTCGTATACATTAACGGTATCAATCTCGCATTATTATATGAACCTAACTTTGAAAAAATATTTCGAAAACTATAGTATAATATATAAATATATTCATGTATTTTCATGATGTATACAAACTATACTATTTGTAGTTATGGATATGTTTAGGAATAAATTGTGCGTTCTTAAGTCATTTCGAAACAGGGTCCTTCAAACAGACCCCTTCACGAAACTTTTAACCCTAAAACAGGACACTTCACATAATGTTTCGTCTTAAAAATAGACTTTTCACAAGCATACTAATGTATATACTTTTAATAGAATTTTAAAATGTTAAACGATATAAATATTAAATATAAATATATATATATATTTTTTTTTTACATTCAGTGATTAATTCGAGAAAAAATTCACTCATGTTTAGAGCCTGTTAGTTAAATATGGCATACACTAATAAGATTAGCTAATGATTCATTTTCTCATATGGTTAATAGTAGCAATCATGTCTCATACTGTAAGTGTTTGTATGAAGTATGCAAAATTTATGATTTATGATTATTTTAATTTTTCTGTCTTAAATTACCTATTCATTCTGCATTCTACCAAATGCCTTATCAATGACGTCACAATATCCCGTGGTTTTAAGAGATAAGCGAATACGTTACCGTTCAGTTGTTGTAAGACAAGCATACATTCGAGTTTGGATAAAGTCCAGTACATTATGGTTAAACTTTATAGGTAAGATACATTTTTATATATATTTTTTCAATATTAAAAACAATTTTTTTTAAATAATGCGCAAACTAAATAGTACAATATATATATTTTATAATAACAAAGTCAAAAGTTTAGTTATCCTATACATTCCTCAAAAGAAATTTTTAAGTTAAAATAATAAAAACCCAATTTAGTAGAATTTTCTATACTTTGCAATACAAAAAGCATAAGCGAATGTAATTTTATATTATTTAAAATTTAATTCCTATATCTTATAGGGGACCCTGTATTTTTCTACCATAACATATATCAAATTCATTAAAAACCCGTCTGTTTGCCTCAAAATTCGTAAGGGAATGACTATTTCTTAGTTCTTATTTTTCAATGAATACACAATGAAGCCTTTTAAAACTTAACAGATTAATGACTATATATGAAATAATTCGCATACATTTACAGTTTTAAATAGCTCATTTCATACATTTACCTACCTAAAATGTGTCAGAAACTAATTAAATTGGAGAAAAAGCCCAATAGCCGTATTTCTTATCGTGAGTGATTCACCGTGTCAAGTCAAAGCAAGATCTTCGCTTATCTGCTAATATGACTCATTGTGATTCAGCAACCCATCTGTTGGGAGGATAGCCGTCTTTTTTTCTTAGTTTCAATTCTAAAAAATCTATATTTTAAACGTTAAACTAAAAAGACATTCGTGTAAGACCTATTTTCACATCGCATGAATACGTACTCATTTGGTCTATTTCTTAAAATATCTGTGGAATCATAATATTTTTACAGGGTATATTGTGAAGGGGCCTTTTCATTCAAACAGTGATCTTAGATTTTTATGAAAGGTCAATATCCCGCGTATTTCTGTCGCCGTAATATAACATGAATCTATTGAATTTATTTTGTGAAGGCCGCTGGGATTCGAATAGGGTTACATTATTTGTGAAGGGCCCTGGGATATAAATAGTCCCATTATTTTGTGAAGGTAGCTTAATATCTATAACTATGTATTTTGAACATATCGATGCGCAAGCTGTACTTTTAGCCTAACTTGAATTGGAAAAAAAGGTGAAAGTGTAAATTATCTGATTTTAGGAAGGGTTCTTATGCATAATTGAATTTTTTGTGAAGGATGCTTTTTTATTCTAAAGGGGATCTGTTCACTATTTTAATTAACTGTATACTAGCTGGTAAAATTATATTTTGTTCACATAACATTTCGTTAATGTTGGAAAGTGATTCATGAATTATGGCACTAGGCATGATTTTTCATTCTTGTTTATTTTATATACACGTTAAAATTCTTCTTTTTGTAGCACTCTGAATTTTTTGAAGTGTCTATTGTTAGGCTATCGAAGGGCCCCTCTGGGTAAAAAAAGGGTTGGGGGAGGGGGAGGGGGCGAGCTGTTAAATTTAGTGCTGTATAATTCATACGGGACCCTGTATTTTTTACTATAACTCCCGTGGTGATTCCTGGGACCAGGAAGTTTTGACTCTAGGTCACTTCTAGCTAAAAGCTCACACCTTAATGCAAAATTCATTTCAATTGAGAGTTTATATCTTAGATTACTTTCAGTTGAAAATCCTACTTTTGGCAATTTTTAAAACTAAAAATTCTATTTTTAACGCTAAAAATTCTATTTTTGGTTTAAAAGAAAAAAAATGTCTAAGTTCCCCAATTAAAAAGAATGACCATTTTTAATTATTATTTTTAATTATTCATTCACTTCTACTGCATACACTCATATTCAAACTGCGTACTCTCGTTTAGAAAAAAAAATGCTTCAAAAAATTTCTACGTTCCCCAATTAAAATTAATTAATTTTCTAATTCACTAAAATAAATCCATTGAAACACACCTCGTACTCTAGTAGGAAATTCTCCGCGAAAAAAAATTTTTTTTGCTTCAAAAAATTTCTAAGTTCCCTAATTAAAATTAATGAATGTCCATTTTTAGGGTTTCGTTCATCTCACGAAACCCTATTACTCCCGCTCCGTTGTCTGTCCGTCACAGAGCCATTCTCAAAAACTATGTAACTTACAGAGTTGAAACTTTGTGTATAAATCTGAATAATAGCTATGAAGAGCTCAAAATATTAAAATTTGAAAAATTCGTATTATTTTAGTAAATAGAGATAAAAAACCAAAATTCTAACAGCATTTTCCTTTTAAATTCAAACATTTTTGATTATAGCAGATGCCAAAAATTAAAAATCCACGAAGAAATTCTTTTTACAATAATTAATTTTCTATCAGACGATTTCCGCGTGAAAAATGAAAATAAAATAAAAAGTTTCACCAATTGAAAAAAAAGATTAATATGAAATAAAATTGATTGACGTCATAGTGGTAAAAAACGGTAAGATTTCTCAATAATACAAAGAGTATGAGTATGTGTAAACACACAAAGCAGATTAATATCACGTCATTAGAGAATTAAAAAAGAAAATCTGACGTCATATCGGAAGTTTAACGGATTTTTCAAATGTTTCAAAATATTACAAAGCTAGATCAATATGAATAACAGAGAATAGTAAATATATGAGTTTGAAGAACGTATTGAATCATGATAAAAACCCGATTATGGAAATATTCGCATATTTTAACATTTTGAAGGTGTACAACATGTTTAATTTTGAAATTATTATTTTTTTTTAAGTATCGCATTTAGTCCACATGACAGATATTATTATGACAGAATATAATAGCGGGCTGGTTTGGATATTCGAAAAAACGAGAAAAATAGACCGGTAAATTTTTACTTTATAAAAAACAGGACATTTTTTTTTTTGGTTGCTAAATGAAATTTATTTGGATGTATTAAAGAGAGGATAAAGTGTTTTGAAAGGAATATTAAACGAAACCCTTTTCGCGATCTTTGATCACACATACCCACTCTTTAATTACTATTTTTAAATACAATTCACAAACTGAAAAAATATTTCCCACCCTACTCTAGTTGAAAAAAAAATTGCTTCGAAAAATTTCTAAGTTCCCTAATTAAAATTAATTATCATTAATCCCCTTATCTTAGGTGGTGGAGGGCACTTTGAGAGGAGGACACTTCGGGAGGAGGTGGGCACTTCGGTAGGAGGAGGGCACTTCGAGAGGAGGAGGACACTTCGTGAGGAGGAGCCCTCCCTCCTCCTTCCTCCGGCTCCAAAGTTCCTCCTGAGGCCGGACTGTCATTTTCTCTCTACTGATATGTTTCAGTAATAATGCCAAGTAACTGAAAATATACATAAAAAAATTATTATGAAAAAGAAACTGACTTAAGTCAACTGAAATAAAAGTAACATATAATTAGATTATGAACTTTATATACATATATAGTACTGCCATTCGTGAAAAGTTTTCTGATGTAATTGAAAAATATCGGGGTCAAAAAATAAAAATAAATAAATAAAGGTTAATTGAGACGTGAATCTTTCTGTTTGCTACATGTTTTCAGTAAAAAATATGTAAAACTTACCTATAAATTACAGAATAGTGAAAAAAGAATATATCATCGAAGAAATTTCCAACGCGTAAAATAGCAAAAAAAGTTTGCTTTTCGATAAATACATTTCAAATATGGAAAATCTAAAAAAATGTAAATTTTCTTTCCGCTGAATTTTTGAAAAATGGAATATTTATAAAAATTTGACCCGAATTTCTTAGAAAAGAAAAAATAGTAAAGGCGGTAGGGCATGTGGCATGTTCTTGCTTCAATATTAAAACTCTTGTTTATAAATCTATTTTTTTTCTTTTTAAATACAAGACTTAAAGCTAATATAGAGAAGTTTTTTTTCCTATATTAGAATAACCAAGTGCATAAATAAGCTATATAATCTTACAACTTGCACATTTATAAAAACTATATATATAAATGCATTTCTAGGTTTAGATATATTGAAAAAACAGTCTAGCGAAAAATATATTAAAGTTTACAAAAAGAAGCAAAAAACACTAATGCGTTTTTTTTTTTTTTTTTTTTTTGTTGATGTTTTTTTTTTTTTTTTTTTTTTTTTTTTTTTGTTTACGGAAAAAGCAAAAACACTAATGCATTTTTTTTAACTTAATTTATCAGACTTTTAAAAAAAATCAACTTGATATAAAAATTCCACATTAAATTACGTTAGTTTTATGAATGGAAAGTCCAAAATATTTACTAAATATTAATTTTTGAAATTTCGATACTAAAAATAGATATTTCTCTAAATAATACTAAAAATATATTTTACTAATTACAGCATTATATCTTTATAAATAAATGTTATCGTAAATGCAATCTGATATGACGCAAGTAAACAAAATGGTTATTTAATTAGATTACTAAGTTTAACAGATTAGTATATAAATTCCATTATTTTATACTTTAAAAAAAGTATTGTCATCAATGATAACAAGTAAAATATAATTAGACAGCGATTACAGAAAATAAAACACGACTAATAAAAAGGTAAACCATTAAAAAAAATGACTAGATAGATTTAAAATGGTTAAAATCTAAAAAAAAAAAAAAAGTAAAAAACAAAAATTTAAAATAAAAATTCTATTTGTGACATATTTAAAGAAAAAAGAAAGTTTATGAAAAAGTAAATCATCCAAAATTCTTCAAAATAAAACAAGAAGAAAAATCTTGCGTCAAGCATAGATTATGAAACACGTTCCAACACATCCGGAATAACTTAACAAAACTTCACTGTTTGGTAACTTGAATAAGATACGTAAGTAAACATTTTAGAAAAAGCATAGCACATTTGAGAACCAGATTTCAGCAATTACTGCTCATAGCCGGAAAAATACTAGAATTCTTTCTTGCAGCCCGGTTTTTTATCTATAGATTTGTGTATATTCTACAATACACATAAACATACTTGAATTCTTTCGTACAGATTTTTATACACACTACATATAAGGCTAATATATATATATATATATATATATTTGATAAAACACGATTAAACTATTAAAATCCACTTCCAGAAATTTTCATCCATAATCACCGATGGATCCAATTCTTAGCGTGGATTTGTACACGATTTCATTTTATTCTACAAACATCGCCTAGACTAAATATTGTTCAGCTTAATAATGTATAACTCTATTAAAAACTACTTTTAAGCAATCCACGCTCATACACGGTAATGCTTACGAATTATTTTTTGTAGCCATGTATTTGATCTATAACATTTATACACACCATGTAGTATGCAAAAATTTTGCTAAACTTAAAATCGCATACCATAATTGAAAAAGCACTTCCTGCAATTATCGCTGATTAATATACAGTAGTTAAGATACAGTGCAATCAGTGAACTTTTGTGTGCTCCTGTATATGAACAACAAATGCTATGCACATCTTATTCAACAGAAAGTATCTTGTAGTAAACCTCAATAATGTATAACCATTTCATTACATTTTAAATGGTTTAACATAATTTAAATATGCAGCAAATTCCTTTTCCCATACGCCCAGAAAAAGGAATTGATTAAAACTACAAAACATGTTTTATTGAGTACATTTTAGCAAAATTTTTAGTTGAAGTAAAAAAATTGGTTTTGTTGCTTGGACAAAAAAATATTGTTAACACCCTTACGAAATTTTAACAAAATTTCATCAATTTTACTTGAATTAACAAAATCTGTTTTTTTCATTTTACAATATTTTTTAATTTAAATTTGTAATTCCAGCAAATTTTGTTGTTTTTGAAATATTTAAATTGTTGTGTAGTAGCCATAACTCTCTCACGTAACTCGATTTATTTGACTTATATAGCTATATAATTAAAGTATTAGCATAATTTTTGGATAATTAAAACTTTTTTTCATTGGGACGGACCAAGGTAGTTTTAAAAATCTCCCTGTCCCATTTATTACTTTCTTCTATCGTTACAAGAAAAAAGTATTGGAATCATGAAAATTTTCGACTTCCGGTTTCCGACGAATTTTAGAAGTCCTGAACACGATTTGACTGCTTTTAGAAATTGACTGTCAATGACTCTGTCTGTCTGTATGTGACAAAAATTTTGTGGGCGTTCTATCTCAAGAACTAATGCACGGAATTTAATAAAACTTTATATTCAGTTACTTCCTGATATAAATTGTTGCTGATTAGATTTTGGTGTAAATCGCGCAACAGTTGGCACTGCTATGTTGCATTTTTTGCGATTTCTGCAATAGCTCTGTCTCATTTTCAGCAGTGAATTACGTCTGTAATCTTTGAATAATAACAAGTTAATTTTTATCCTGCTTTTGGCAGGTGTAATTTACTGCTGAAAATGAATTAAAAATTAACTATGTGTTGCCGTATGCTGGGCTTTGTATTGTCGTCTCATGTTTGACGCAGAAATTTGCGTGCTCCTGATGACATTTCCATCGTGTGCGGCGGTTGCAGCCGGTCCGACATAGAAATGCCGAGCTCGGATATCGTTCCTCGTAGCTCAGTGGTGGAGCCTCAGAGCGCTGTTCTGAGGACCAGGGATCGAGTCCCGGCTTGCGGCATTTTTAACTCTCTTGGTTTGCGCTTGAAAAAAATCAATATAAAAATTCCCTTGTTATTATTCAAGGATTACAGGCGTAATTCACTGCTTAAAATGAATTAATAGTTAAAATTACATATTTAGATTGGTTCATTTAACAAAAGTTTTTGTAGTATAAACAAAACAAGTTCGTAATATAACATATTTTATTATTTAAACAAACAATATAAATATATATATATATATATTTTAAGAAAATAGATTGTTAAAATAACATATAGCATATATCTATGTAACAAAAATAATTTTGTTAATTCAAGTAAAATTGAAGCATTTTATTTGAATTAACAAAATAATGTTTTTTTGATGACGGTACAAAAAAATCAACAATATTTTTTTTTTTTTGCCGATTCAAACAAAATTTCCATTGGCCCATATTTAAACGAAAAGTTTTGTTGGGTCAACCAAATCTTTGTTGATTCAACAGAACTTTTTTCAGGGTGTAGATCATTATGTAATGTAATTCTTTTGTTTAGCTCTCAAACAAAATAATAAATACTTTTCATCCAATATTATAATGAATGCATGTTTTAGTGCGCTTCGTAAATACATATAAATTTTATTTTGTTTGAAATTATATAACATATTTAAAATGCAAATGATTTTTTCTCATTTACCGTAATGCAACAAAATACTTTTGATTGTCCTTGTAAACGAACTATAAATTCTACACCCTTCATTTTCAAAAGCGATCATGCTACGGTAAACGACAGTAACATATAAAATCTTAAATTTCAAACCATTCGGTTGGGTAGTTTTTGAGTTGTTATATACAGACAGACGGACGGACCAGACGACGACAATAGGTGCTACGTATTTATATAATTTAGAACGCACCTAAAAATGTAGAATTACTTTAAAAAAATTTCATAACGTAAATTAATGTAAATTATTTATTTGCTTTTAAAAATGTCGAAAATCTAAAAGGAATTAATTGTTCTCCTGCAAACTTTTTGTAAATAAAAATGTTTATTAAAGAAAATACGGTCATAAGGGCATGTTCTTTCATTAATATTAAAATTTCTATTTATAGTTCTATTTCTTTTATATAGTTCTACAATAGAAGAACATATATGAAACGAATTCGTGCCATGCTTTTACAGAACTTTTAACTGTTTTTTCCCCTTATTAAAATAATCGTATGTGTAAACAAGCTATTTCTTAATATAGAATAAAAAATCAGTCTCGCAAAAAAATATATTTAATGTATTTTCATTGTAATGCAGAATCAGAAAACACTAATAAATTTTTTTAAGAAGAAAAAAAAACCTTAATCCATTTTTTAAGAAGAAATAAGAAACTCCAATGCATTTTTTCTTTTAATTATTTCATGAGACATTTAAAAAAACTCCTATCGATATTAAAATTTCATATTAAAGAATGCTATTTTTCTGAACTGAAATTTCAAAATATTTATTAAATATTAATTTTTGAAATCTCGAAATTAAATATTGGTTTTGCTTGAAATGAAACTAGAATAATATTTCACTAATAAGAGCCTAAAACTTAAAATAGAAATAAATGTGCTTGCTCTGAAATATAATCTGATATGACACAAGTGGACCATTATTGTTATTTAACTAGATTAATAATTTTAAAAGATTAATACATAAATTTCCTTATTTTATATTAAAAAAAGTATTGCCAAAGATTTAAATATATATATATATATATAAAATTATGCTTTTTTTTATAATAGTAAAAATGTTTTATTATTATTATTATTATTATTATTATTAAAATATTCGTAGGTTCAAATAGAGTAAAAAATCAGTATTAATGTATTTTCATAGTAATGCAGAATCAGAAAACACTAATAAAGCCTTTTAAGAAGAAAAGAACACTAATGCATTTTTTAAGAAAAAAAAAACACCAATGCTTTTTTTGTTTTAATTATTTTATGAGACATTTAAAAAACTCATCTCGATATGAAAATTTCATGTTAAAGATTTTTATTTTTATAAACTGAAATTTAAAAATATTTAATAAATATTAATTTTTGAAATTTCGAAATTAAATATTGGTTTTGCTTGAAATGAAACTAGAAATATATTTCACTAAAAAGAACCTAAAACTTAAAATAGAAATAAATGTGCTCTGAAATAAATTCTGATATGACACAAGTGGACCAAATTGGTATTTAATTAGATTAATAATTTTAAAAGATTAATAGATAAATTTCCTTATTTTGTATTAAAAAAAAAGTATTGCCAAAGATTTTTTTAAAAAAGCATATAGTTATGCTTTTTCTATAATAGTAAAAATGTTTTATTATTATTATTATTATTATTATTATTATTATTATTATTATTATTATTAAAATATTCGTAGGTTCAAATAGAGTAAAAAATCAGTATTTAATGTATTTTCATTGTAATGCAGAATCAGAAAACACTAATAAATCTTTTTAAGAAGAAAATAACACTAATGCATTTTTTAAGAAAAAAAAACACCAATGCTTTTTTTGTTTTAATTATTTTATGAGACATTTAAAAAACTCATCTCGATATGAAAATTTCATGTTAAAGATTTTTATTTTTATAAACTGAAATTTAAAAATATTTAATAAATATTAATTTTTGAAATTTCGAAATTAAATATTGGTTTTGCTTGAAATGAAACTAGAAATATATTTCACTAAAAAGAACCTAAAACTTAAAATAGAAATAAATGTGCTCTGAAATAAATTCTGATATGACACAAGTGGACCAAATTGGTATTTAATTAGATTAATAATTTTAAAAGATTAATAGATAAATTTCCTTATTTTGTATTAAAAAAAAAGTATTGCCAAAGATTTTTTTAAAAAAGCATATAGTTATGCTTTTTCTATAATAGTAAAAATGTTTTATTATTATTATTATTATTATTATTATTATTATTATTATTATTATTATTAAAATATTCGTAGGTTCAAATAGAGTAAAAAATCAGTATTTAATGTATTTTCATTGTAATGCAGAATCAGAAAACACTAATAAATCTTTTTAAGAAGAAAATAACACTAATGCATTTTTTAAGAAAAAAAAACACCAATGCTTCTTTTGTTTTAATTATTTTATGAGACATTTAAAAAACACATCTCGATATGAAAATTTCATATTAAAGAATTTTATTTTTATAAATTGAAATTAAAAAATATTTAACAAATATTAATTTTAGAAATTTCGAAATTAAATATTGGTTTTGCTTGAAATGAAACTAGAAATATATTTCACTAATAAGAGCCTATAACTGAAAATAAAAATAAATAAATGTGCTCTGAAATATAACCTGATATGACACAAGTGAACCAAATTGTTATTTAATTAGATTATTAATTTTAAATGATTAATACATAAATAAAAGTGATAAAATGAGGGGAAAAAATCCTTATTTTATATTTAAAAAAAGTATTTCCAGAAATTAAAAAAAAAAAAAAAAAAAAAAAAAAAAAAACATAAGTTATGCTCTTTCTATAATATTAAAAATGTTATATGTAGTTTTTTTTTGTTTTGTTTTTTACACATTATTATAATGAAATGATAGACTAAAATTGTATATATGTCACGTTTTTATAGAATCTGTGTGTCTTTTTTTCTATTTTAGAATAATCAAGTGGGTAAATACGCTATTTTTTAATCTTAGAACTAGTACTTTTCAAAAATCTTTAACTATTTTCTTGGATTCAAAAATATTAAAAAATAAGTGTAATAAAAAATATATTAAATTTTATTGAAAAGAGAAACTAAAAAAACTAATGCATTTTTTAGAGTAATATAAGGAAAAAGCAATAACGGAATTCTAGCTTTTTTCTTACTTATTTTAAGAAACTTTTAAAAAAGGTTGAACTCGATATAAAATTCTGTGTTACAGAAAATGAAATAATTATGAACGAAAAATTCAAAACATTTAATAAAGTCACATCCAAATCTGTTAATAAATAAGAAATTTATAGAATGAAAATGTATTCTGTGTTGTCATATTAAGATTCTATATATATATGGATAAAAATGAAATAAAAAAAGTGTTTAAAGCTAAAAACGAGCTATATTGGATAATCAAGTAAATTTACATTTTACTTGATAAAGACAGTACCATTCAAAATGCTGTAAAAGGAAATAAAGTAATAAAACTAAAATAACATTAAAAAAATCATGCCATGCGCTTCAGCCGCAATATTAATAGAATGTTGATATATTTAAAAATGAAAACACGTGTGAAGAAAGAAGGAAAAACATTATAAAAAGCTATGGAATGATCACTGAAGAAAGTATACCCAAAATGATGAATAAGTAAAATTGGGAAACTATGAATATCTTATAGAATCTTCAGAAGGGCTTTATAAGAATATTCATATTAAGTATATGTTATTTCATCAAATATTATCAGCATTATGCCTAAAATCGACAATATTAAGCCCCTAATAACATACACAAATGAAACCAGAAAATCAAAAACCAACATAAGGTCCAAATATCAAAACAAGTAAATAAATATGCTACTGAAATTGAAATGATAAACGTAATGATTTTTCCTGTAATGTTATTAATTTTACTAACTTTTCATTCATGCCTACATATTTCAGTTTACAGAAATATTCTTTTAAACCACTGCGATCGCATTAAACGATTATGCTCCTCTCAATTCATTAGGCCTAATTTATTACATTTAAAACATACAGCTTTGTCTTACAATTATCCCCTTGCTTTTCTTTTTACATGGATTAAAGATTAAAACATTATTCTAATTTTACCAGTATGTGCATTAACTATGTATAAAAATTATAAAATGGAAAACAATATTTAGGAGGGTGGGCGTGGAATGCTGAAAAATTTATAAAAACTTTTCTAAAAAAACAATTAACAAAAAAAAAATCATAAAATTACAAAATTTCCCCCCAAAAAATCATAAAACAAAAATACCATTTAGGAGGGATGTGGCGGGATTGCTAAAAAAAAGATTAAAAAAGATATACATTTTTAATATTATTATTTATTAGAAAAAACAGGTTTTATGCATTTATTCATTTTATTTACATCACAACATCATTTCTACACCATATATAATACACTCTTCCTTTCACTTACACAATGCCTTGTACTACTATTTATTGTACTTGTCTTCGCATATCATCTTTATTATATTTAAATTTTATTTACTTATTTAAGTTTCCTCACATTTCAACTATTATTTGCTTTGCCAATATTCGTCTTTTTTCTTTCTTTTTCTTTTATCTTCATCTAATAATAGATGGCAACACTAGAATTTCTATCTAACTTGTCTAAAATTTCAGCTTTTACTGATAATTCACTGGGTTAGATGGCAGAACTACATAACTTTATATTATTATCTTTCTCAGCAATGTTTTGGCAACGATATGCCGCCATTTTTGAGTAGGTGTCTGGTTGATTTTCATGTACCTTAAATCCATCTACATTAAAATTTGTCTTTTCTGGTGTGTCTTAAACATTACTTTATGTTCATATTTCTATTTAAGTTGCATAATTGTTTTTTTTTTTTTAATCTAATTTCTATTTCAGTAGCATATTTATTTACTTGTTTTGATATTTGTAACTTATGTTGTTTTTTGATTTTCTGGTTTCATTTGTATATGTTATTAGGTGCTTAATATTGTCTATTTTATGCATAATGCTGACAATATTTGATGAAATAACATATACTTAGTATGAATATTCTTATAAAGCCCTTCTGAAGATTCTATAAGATATTCATAGTTTTCCAATTTTGCTTTTTCATCCTTTTGGGAATACTTCCGCCAGTGATCATTCCATAGCTTTTTATAATGTCTTTTCCTTCGTTCTCCACATGTGTTTTCATCTTTAAATATATATATGGATACATATATATATAAATCAACATTTGAACGCGGGGTGGTTTTGGGACCTGTGGATCATGATCGAAATACCAAAATTTTCCGGTATTGTTTTCCCTCGGACTGCTGCAATAGGTAGCTTTTAACTTTTTGTATTGAAAGCTACCTAGTAGATTCCAAAAAATTTCCAAAAATAAATTAACGTTAATAATTTGCTTTTGAAGGAATACATTAACAAGTGTGTAAGTGTGATCGAAGATCGCACAAAGGGTTTGTTTGATATTCGTTTCAAAACACTTTAACCTTTAATTAATAAATCGAAATCATTAATTTATAATTATTCAATCCTTCTCCTTTATTAATACACTTTACCAATCAGAACATAGTTGACATCACCACTGAATTTATTATTTAAATTATTACAGGAGGAAGCTATTTTTTTAATTGAATTAAAAATTTTCAAGATCTGCTACTCAGGCAATTGTAACAGCAAATGTTCTATATAATTTAAATTTGGAATGATAAAATAAAAATTACTTCGATAGAAGAAAGTTTAATCGATTAAAAGTGAGATGTCAGCACTAGTTATTATCGATAATTAATGATTTAAAAAGGAAACTTAATATTTAAAAATAAGAGCTGTTTAAAATACATATATATTTAAATAAAATTAAAAATTCCGAAATTTTTAAAATTCCGAAATTTATAAAAATTAGCAGAAGTTCAAGTAAAATCTAAAATTTCTAAAAACAAAAAAATTGTTTGAACGAATGCAGAAATGTCTCAAGAATTTAGTGGATGTTCCAGCAAAATTTAAAATTTCGAATTTTCTCAAAACAAAACAGATTGCTTAAACGAAATTTAAAATTCGAAAATTTTACAACTTTATCAGAAATTTAAACAAAATTTAAAATTTTTCAATTTATCAAATACATTTTTTAATTAAAAGAATAATTTATAAAATATTTTCAACAACTTTTGGTCTTAAAATTCCAAAAAAATATATAAAAATTCTGCAAAATTGAATCTATTAGATAATGAAATCTATTCCGGAGAAAAATTTTGTTGTTCCGATGCCAGCTTCGATCCAGGAACTTTTCGAACATCACGGAAGCACACTACCACGGACCCACCTACACCATGCGAACAAGCTTGAAATTAAGGCTCTGTTTTAAAATCTGGTCGGATGTCATTTTTTGTAATAAATGGTCGAATGTCATTAAATTAATTTATTTGATTAAAATAATTTAAGAATTTTTCAAAATTTTATGTTTTATCGTGTGATCTGAGGTATTCAGCTATAAATATGCCACATTTCAAGTATCTAACTTATACAGTTTCCGAAAACGAATTGTGTGACAGACAGACAAAGGAGTAAGACTAATAGGGTTTCGTAAGATGAACAAAACCCTAAAAATGTAGAAAATCTAAAATAAATAAATTATCCTTCTGCAAAAGTTTTGTACAGAAAAATGTTTATTAAGGAAAATAAGGGCGTATGGGGACGCTCGTTAATATTGATATTTCTATTTATAGTTCTGATTTTTTAAAATTGTTCTCTAATAGAAAAACAGATAATTTAATACTCAAATAGAAAAATGAACTTTTAACTCTTTTTTGTTTATTGAAATAACCGTGATGCATAAACAAGCTATATTTTAATCTTAGAATCTTAGAACTCGCCATTTTTAAAAATATATCCCTGTATTCAAATAGACTAAAAAAAAAAGTCTCCCAAAAATATATTCAAGATCTTTTCATTGTAATGTTGTATAGTAGAATCAAAAAACACAAATGCCTTTTTTTGTATAAGGAAAAAGTAAAAACACGCATTTTTGTCTTTAACTATTTTATGACACATTTAAAAAAAATCAACTTGATATAAAATTATATATTGAATAACATTATTTTTATGAACGGAAATTTCAAAATACTCAGAAAATATTAATTTTTTAAATTTCGAATTTGAATATTGGTTTTGCTCGAATTAAAACTAGAAATATATTTTACTGATAAGAGCATATATCTTAGAATTTAATCAAAGCTAATCTGGAATGCAATATGATAAGTTGGGTTGACTATTGACGGCCAATTATCTACACTAGGGATATAGGCCCGGGGGGAGTGCCCTTCGTGGGGGTCTTTGTAAGGGAACCTAATCCGTATTTACGCATGGATAAATCCACGGCTTGAAGAAAACCACGAAAACTCCAAACGATTAGGCCGACGGGCGCGATTGGGATCGAACCCAGCACCTCCCGTCTACCAGCTTCGAGAGCACAACCTCTCAGCCACTGGCAATATGATAAGAGTGAACCAAATTGTTATGTAATTAGATTAATGAATTTAACAATTTAATAAATTATTTATTATATATATATATTTTTTAAAGTATTGTCATTAATGATAACTTTTAAAATATAATTGACAACGATCGCAGAAATAAAAATCACGACTATTAAAAATTTAAATCTTTTTTTTTTTTTTTTATTAGAAAAACAGGGAAATTAGTTAAATAGCCTGAAATTTCTACAACGTAAAATACGGAAAGAATCTGCTTTTGATAGAATAAGATTTAAAATAGTTAAAATCTAAAAAAAACTAATTCTCAATTTGAAACATTTAAAAAAAAAAAAAAAAAAAAAAAAAAAAGTTTTATAAAAAAGTCTTATCTAAATGTCTTCAAAATAAAATTAGTCCGATGTGCCAATCCAAAATCTTTCTTCTGTCCCATACTTCAAAATTCGCTATCACACCAATAAAATCAATATTTTTCGTTATTCTGTTATACATCGGCTGTTTCCAAAGCACCCAGTTACCTTCGCTGCACGAGCAGCCGATGTATAACAAAACTACGAAAAATCAAGAAAACAGCAATCACAGCACCCTCTTCCGGCGGAATAACTCCAAATTCAACTACACCCTACAAGCAATAATAAAAACCAGATACATAAAATTTGGTTCAATCCTATGCATAACTTCATACACTTTTCGATGATACAATAATAAAACAGGTACAAAAATCGCTATCACAGCGCCTTCTTCTGGCGGAATATCTCCAAATTCAACTGAGACCTGTTGGCCATAGCCAAAGATATATAAATGAAATTTGGTTCAATTCTAGGCATAACTTCATACCCTTTTCAATGAAATAATGAGGATAGACACACGACACACGGACGGACAGACATTTTGTATGAACATGTTTTTCGTGATCTCTGACCCGTAAAACGTGTAAATCCTTCGCAAACTGGAAGTCGAAAAAAATTTCGATTACAGTACTGTTTAGCTCAGAGGCTTTCAAAGCCTGAGAGCTAATGTGCTCGCCGCGCCGGTACTGTATGTACGTATGTATGTACGTATGTACGTAACGCGATAACTCTTGACAGAAATAACCGTTTTCTTTCAAATTTTGTTTATAGGTTCTTTGTTATAAGGCGCTTCCATGATTAGTTTTGGAGGTTCATTGGTTAAGTATAAAGGGTGGAACGGTGGGCTAACTCTCCCTTAATTTAGATAAATGAGTTTTTCGTGCAGAATTATCCGATTTTCTTCAAATTTTACATATGGTTTCATTGTAATAAGGCGCTTCTCTGATTAACTATGAATGTTCCTTCGTTAATTATAAGAGGGGGAACGAGAGGTTGAGCCCCTTAATATATTGTCGATTTGTTTATTTTTCGAGGGGCTTATTTCAAATTCTTTGCTATTTTTTAATCTTAGAACTAGTGCTTTTCAAAAGTCTTTAAAATTTTTCTTGTGTTCAAATATATTTAAAAATAAATATCGCAAACAATTATTAAATCTCTATTTATTGTAAAGGTTATAAGAAGAAATAAGAAGGTTGAAAAATGTAATTTTTGCATAAGGAAAAATTAAAAAAGTTAATACTTTTTTCACTTACTTATTTTAAGAGATTTTTAAAAAGGTTGAACTTCATATAAAAATTAGGTATTACTGAAAATGCAATAATTATAAAAGAAAAATTCAAAATATTTGCTAAATAATAATTTTCGAAATTAAATATGGTAAAGTAAAACTAATGACATATTTCACATTTAATGTCGCATTATTAGAACATAAATAAAATATAAAATTTATGCTAAAAAAGTGATATGACATAAGTGCACTATAGTGATTTTTAATTAGACTGTTACTTTAACAGATTAAAAAATTGATTTTCAAAAAATAAATAAGATAATATAAAATATCACTGTATGCCTTAGGGGATTCGGAGAATTTGAATACCAGGTTTTTCGTAAAGTAATTGTCGTAATATTTAAGTACAGAAATTCTTCATTAAATAAGGTAAATATTTCATTGCGAAAAATCTCCTATTTAAATCCTTTGAATCGTGCGAACCCTGTAAAATTAGACAAAAATATAATAAAATTTTAAATGTATTTAATATGGCTGTTATTCGTAAATAATTCAATGGCTGAAATACATTTGCCTTTTAAAGAAAAAAATAAATATATTTCACAACTAACGTCATTCGTTTCTTTTTGAATAAATACTTTACAAATGTATAAAATCTAAAAAAAAAAAAAAAAAAAAAAAAAAAAAAAAAAATAATAATAATAATAATAATAATAATAATAATAATAATAATCTTCTGCAAAATTTTTAGAAAAATGTTTATTTCAAAATATAAGGGCGTAGGAGCTCTTACTTTAATATTAAAATTTTTATTTATAATTCTGATTTTTATTTTAAATTGTTCTCTAATAGAAAAGCATATGTAAAACAAATTTGTAGCATGCTTTTACCGAACTTTCAACTTTTTTTTTTCTTAACTAAAATAATCGTGGGCGTAAACAAACTAGTTTTTAATCTTAGATCTAAGTCTTATACCTTATATATATATATATATTCCTGTGTTCAAATAAACTAAAAAATTACTCTCGCAAAAAATACGTTTAAGATCTGTTCATTGTAATGGTGTATAGTAGAATAAAAAAACACTAAGGCTATTTTTTTTTTATAAGGAGACAGCAAAAAAACGAATGCATTTTTTTTACTTACCTATTTTATAAGTCTTTGAAAATTTTCGACCAGATATAAAAAATCAGTATCACAGAAAATATTATCTAAAAAAAATTTTTTTTATATAAA
The DNA here is from genome assembly GCA_963931845.1 of Maratus michaelseni. NCBI lineage: Eukaryota > Metazoa > Arthropoda > Arachnida > Araneae > Salticidae > Maratus > Maratus michaelseni. The sequence goes on from OZ007596.1 coordinate 288,312,045, forward strand.
TTACTAAATAATAAAATTCGAAATGAAATATTGATTTAGCCGAGATAAACGACAAGTGTCGGCATATTTTACTGTTTGTTTTTTCCTCACTTCCATAATCGAGTTGACATTTTCTTAATTATTGCGAGAAATTTATTGCTTAATAAGTAGAATTTGAATCTCAAGTGAACGAAGTCACACTAAACAAAGGGTGCCACATAAAAAAATAATGTTGTCCACTATTCATCAACCTAATATATTTATTAAGTTTTAGTTCTCTTAAGAATATGGAAATGTATTCATATGTAACTTTTATTTACTGAGAAAAGGATATTATATCTATTTTATTGTTTGAAAGTTGTTGTACATACTTATGCCCGTATGTTTTAAGGTTATTATATATATATATATATATATATATATATATTAATAAAAGAAAGTTTTGCTCTGTGTGTGTGTCCGTGTGTGTGCCCGTGTGTGCGTCTGTGTGTGTGTCTGTTGGCGATGACTAGCAAAATCTAGCTCACCTAGAAGTCTGGAAATTTAGGTGTGTATAGTCCAAGGTCTGGCCATGTGCACCTGAGCCTCAGAATTTTAATATTTTGATAATTAGCCTAGATATTAATTAGATTCTCATTAACCATCGCTTCTAAAATGTCATCTTTTTAAATCAAAATGGCGAAAGAAACGAACTGGCGCGTTGGATTTGCAAGCGGAAATGAACAAATTCGAAATTATTTTACTAATTAGCGAATTTTAAGAAAACTAATTGAGATATCAATTTGAAAATTTCTGAGCATATGTAAAAAAATATTCTGTATCTGACTATGTGATTATTGAAAAATTCTGTTGATATTTTTTTTTATTTATGCAAAAAAACTGCCAAAAATCTGCCGGCGCCAGTGAAAACGATCCGAGAAAGTTTCAGACAGGGATCTGCTTTCATTAAAAACTGAACTACAAAGAGATCTGTTTCTCGGGCCGATCTCTCCATTTAGTTTGCGAAAATGAAAGGAAATAATTGCCAATTTTTACTAATGAACAAAAATTTAGGTAACTAATTAAGATATAGATTTGAAATTGAGGTCGGGAAGGGGTGTCATCTGCCGGCTATTTTAGCGTAGCGTCTTCGTTATGTTCTAATTATCAGAAAAATGTAATTCTTTTTTTAAGGATCGTGTTAATGTAGGTGACGGTGGTTCTCTTGAACAAATTATTCATTATATTTGCGGGTATGGGGGAGGGAGGGGGTAAGCCTTTCTCTGAGATTGTAATTATCTCGGGCCCGGGCAACGCCGGGCGAGTTATCTAGTATTATAATATTATGTATGTATATAGGATAAACTGAAGTGTGTAATGTTGATATATATATATATATATATATATATATATATACTAGGGGGCCTACCTCCTGCGAGCTACGCTCTCCAACCCCCGCTCAGACTTCGAGGCCTCTAAAAACATGACAGCGTGCTTTATTTTAAAAATATTTCTAAATCTATAATTGGTTTGCCATGCTTTTAACATTTTAATGGGACATTTTTCGATTATCATGGCCTCATACACAGCTGTTGCGACAACTGACGACTGTTTTCGGGATTGATAAGTAAAATCAATTACTACTTGAAAACCAGCTTGTATAAAATGGTTAGGTTTAAATTGTGACTATCTCTCGGACTTTTATAACAACAATCTCTATTCTATTCTTCCTTTGCGTTTAAGGATGAGAAAAATTCCATCTACTTGTGAATAACATTAAGAACCACGGTATTGAAAAGTACTATGTTATAGACATTTTCAGTAGCAGGTTTTAATTTTCTCTCTATTTTAGTGCACCATCATGCATATTTTCATGTTATTTTAAATATGTAAATTATTTTTTTTTATTAATATGTATATACGAATTTTATAATAATTATTTATCATACAAAATTAATTAAATATTTTGTGCATGCATGTGCCTGAATTTATTCGGCATCAATTGATGAGATATTTAAACAAATGTGCTATCCGCGGTAATTTTACACCATGTTCTGTCACTTGAATATTGTCCATAAGAAAATCGGGTACTTTTCCATTATAGGATCCTTTGCTTTTAGGCGTAATTCGAGCTTCAAAAAGGGATAGATTCGTTAATATACATAGATTTGTTGCCAAAAGTTATGAAAATAAACCCAGTGAACTTTTGGTGCTTTTCTATTATAGGGGTCTTGACGCTTTTTTAAAAAGCTTGGCGGAAAAAACCAAGCAGGATAGAAAACCAAGCAGGATATTTTATTCTTCCGTTCAGTTGGGCAAATATTATTTTATATATTAGTTTCAAATATCCGAATTAATGATTTTATAAATTCGTTTAGTTAAATTTTACAAAAAAATAACAAAATGATATCAATAAATAATAATTACTATTAATTCCTTTTCCTCCCTTTCTTTTGCGTTTACCTAAATGACGTCATTTGGACGAATTTATTCAAAATATTTTCAGTTTATAAATTAAATTAAATGCTGACAGACGATTGAATCCTGACGATAGAAATGCGATTTTTTTTTTCAAATTTTCCTGAAAAACGTAATTTAATCACAGTCTTGTCTTCATTATCGATTGAAATAAAAGATAAATTCAATTTCAATTTGAAAATGACGAATAAAAAGAAATCAATAATCCCTATCGGGATCCTTTTCAATTTTTTTCCCTTTTTTGTCACAAAAAAACTGAGTAATTAGTTGCCATCATTACAGAAATGTCATTAAAATTAGAAAAAAAATTAATATCTCGAAAACTATTTCCAATTTCAAAATTCTATTACCAGTTTTGACATCCGCGGATTTGTATGAACAATTGGTATTAATTTCACCATCAAGCGTTCAATATTTTATTAAAAATAGCCTTGAAACAAAATCAGTCGTTTAATCAGTCGTTTCATAAAATCGTTTCATAAATTCGTTTCATAAAATCGTTTCACAAATTCGTTTCATTAGGATTTTATATATATAGGGTAGATATATGTACGATGTACCAGGTATTTGCATCTTTCTTAGAAAAGCAATAACATTTTAACCATACGATTTCAAACTTAATTTAAGAATTAGCAAATATTTGGCGCTGTAAGATGGAAAAACTAAATCCCAATATTTGCCGGATTTTAATCCTTTCGATTTCTTTCTGTGGGGATATTTAAAGGAGAATGTTGACTTGCAAAGCGACAAAGTTCAGCGGAACTGGTACATTACATCTGTGAGACATATGAGGCCATTCAAGATGAGACATATATTCATGGATACCGGCTAATTTTGTAATGAGGCTACCTCATGTTAATTCTGAAAATGACATATATTGCGAAAATATTGTCAGTTAGTTTTTCAGCATTCAGTGCCATCTATTCGCGTAATTGTGAACTAATTTTGAAATTGCACTTTGGGACACCCGGTATGTATGTATATGCATATCAGAAAGGAAAGGAGGTATAAAAGTATGAATAAAGTGTATTAAGTATAATGAGTATTCATTAAGAAGGTGATTTAAAAATTGTATAAAAAGTATTTTATAATCTTAATTACCCAGGCACATAAATCAAATATGTCAATAATACATTTTTATTTCTTAATCATGTTTCTTCTCCCACTGTATCACAGCGTTGCATATCTGCAATATACCTAAACGCCATTATTTCGTATACAGTGGGCCTAAGACGATTTTGTTTATTGCTGCTATCCTTGAACACAGCAGCGATTATAAATTGTTCATAGAATTCTCCACAGAAGGCGATATTGGGATAATTTTCATGCCAAAGTTTTATTTATCAATTGAGCACTTTCGCATCGTTATTGCTAAAATGAACTTCGTAAATTTGATAAAATTAAAAAGGCTATACGTACGTCCAAAAATACATTTTTACAAATGTAAGGTCGTATAGTTTACTATTTTATATTAGAAATTTGACAATTTTTAGGAGAAGTGCGTAATTTTCTGTTTATAACACATATGAATAAAAAGAAAACTGCCCAGTTAAACTGAGGTCGTTCAGCTCACTAATTGTATATTATACTCTTATTTCAAAGAATTGGACATAAGCCCCTCGAAAAATAAAGAAATTGACTATATATTAAGGGAGGATCTTCCCCCCATTCTCACCCTTATAGTTAACCAACGAACCCCCAAAACTAATCAGGGAAATGTCAAATCAGAATGAACCTATATACAAAATTTGAAGCAAATTGGATAATTCTGTATGAAAAACTCATTTATCTAAATTAAGGGGGAATTACTCCCCCGTGTCCCCCTTTATACTTAACCAATTAATCCCCAAAACTAATCAGGGAAGCGCCTTATCACAATGAACCTGTATACAAAGTTTGAAGCAAATCGGATAATTCTGCATGAAAAACCCATTTATCTAAATTAAGGGGGTAGCCTCCCGTTCCCCCTCTTTATACTTAACCAATAAACCCCCAAACTAATCAGGGAAACGTCTTATCACAATGAACCTATAAACAATATTTGAAGCAAAACGGTTATTTCTATCAAGAGTTATCGCGTTACGTACATACGTACATGCATACATACATACGCACATACGTACGCACATACAGAACCGGCGGGAACATTAGCTCTCAGGCTTTGATAGACTGTGAGCTAAAAAAGTACCTTTTACTCAATATATATTTTTTATTTTTGTGTTCTAAATATTTTTAATTATGTTTTGCATGCTTACCATGATGTATTCTAACATAAGTAAATATTTTTAAAATCAAGTTGTTGAGTCACAAAGAGTTAACTCCGTTTAACTCTATTCAACCGTTCTTCTCAGATAAAAATTATTTGATTTTCTCTTTGACAGTTTGTTTTATTTTAATCAGACCTTTTTCTGATGTATTTTTTTAAACTAATATTTCTAAAATTGGATTACGGATTATAAAATAGAATTATTCAAGCACAGATGAAACAGAAATCTGAAGATGAATTGTAAGTTCCCGTCAGTTGATTTATATTTTCATTACAATGGGTCTTAATTTTATTTAAAATATTTTTTAACACTCATATGTGTAACTTTTGTATAAAAACATATAAGAAATAAAACAACTGTATTTGATTTTTCATTTCTTTTCTTTGTTTTTGATTATGATGAATTTTTCAACTATCTTTAATTTATCCCAGTTTCTATTTATATATGAACTATAGACTTTTGCATCAACCTAATAATTTATAAGTTTTATTGGAATCATGATTATAGAAATCTTTTGATTAGTCACTATAACTTTCATTAACTGAAAAAAAAGATGATTTTATCTAATTTATGTATTTAAAATTTCGATAGGTAATTTCGTATGTTAGAAGATTTGTAAGTATATAACATATATGTAAGTTTGTAAGATTGATGCAAGTGTATCAGATATCTGAATGTAAGCATATAAGTTCGTATATATGTTACGGTCAATATGATTAATACGGTCATTATTAATAATAACCGGTTATTATTAATAATGACCGGATTTATCGAATTGATCGTAACATATATACGATGTATTAAGGATGACGTATACTGCAGGAAAATAATTTTAAAATAAAGACGTATCTACGAATGATAACCATTCTGGCGAATATCTAAAATCTGCCAATAAAGATTTTTCATTCTAATATATTTTTCTGTCACTATTTATTTATTTTTTTATTTTTTGTTCTCTCATTTTTCATTCTTTGCTTATTTGAAATGTTCTATTCTCCTCACAAGAAAGAGTTAATTCTGTCTTTGACAATACATGTCTTATTTTAATCAAGCTATTTCTGATGTAAATTTTTCTAATTAATATTTCGAAAAATGGATTAGGAATTATAAAATTGAATTATTCACGCATAGATTAATTAGAAATCACAAGATGAAATGTAAGTTTGCATGCGATCATTTATTTTTAATTGAAATACTTTACAGCACTCAATTCTGTTGGAACATACAAGAAATGAAACAACTCTGTTCGGTTTTTCATTCTTTTTTAAATATCTTAACTGTGAAAAATATCGTCGTTAATGAAATCCCAGTTTTCATTTCAAGCGTTCTGGTTCTGATTTAAAGTGGACCAAACGCGTATACCATTATCCACAGATAAAAAGATTATCCACAGATTATCCACAATAAAAAAAAAAGAATATTTCTTAATCATGAAAAACATACATCCACGTAAGAAAATATGCAATAATCACTTCCAAGTTACCCTCTATTCCATAAAAGCGTTCATAATCCTTAGAAACAACAGAAACTAATATATATATTTTCGAGCTTTATAGATAGAAACGAAGTATATTTTGTTGCCAGTGATATTCGGAAACGTTTCCGAGTAGCTTTTATAGCGTATTAATCAGTTTTTCAACCTGGAATATAAGCATTTTAGGTGCTCAATTCTGTTATTTTTCTAAGAACATACAAGAAATGAAGCAAATGTGTTTGGATTTTCAATCCTTTTCAAATTTTTTGACTGAGAAAAATATCGTTGTTAATGAAATCCTAGTTTTCATTTCAAGCATTCTGCATTAAAGTGAACCAAATCTATATACGCCATTATCCAGAGATACATGGAGGTAAAGTTAGTATATTGTAAAAAAAAAAGTAAAATGTTTTTTTAATCACGGAAAATATAATATAAACACGAACGAAAATATACAATAATTACTTCCGAGTTTCCCACTAATACAAAAAAGCGTTCATAATCCTTAGAAACAACAGAAACCAATATATATTTTTTTCGAGATTTATAGATAGAAAAGAAGTATATTTTGCTACCACTGACATTCGGAAACGTTTCCGAGTAGATTTAATAGCGTATTAATCAATTTTCTAAACCTGGAATATAGGTATTTTGGGTGCTCAATTCTGTTTTTTTTTTCTAATAACATACAAGAAATGAAACAAATATGTTTGGATTTTTATTCCTTTTCAATTTTTTTGACTGAGAAAAATACGTCGTTAATGAAATCCTAGTTTTCATTTCAAGCGTTCTGCTTGAAAGTGAAGCAAATGTATATACAATATTATCCAGAGATACGTGGAGGCAAAGTAAGTATACTGTAAAAAAGGTAAAATGTTTTTTAATCAAGGAAAATATAATATGACCACGAACGAAAATATGCTATAATTACTTCCGAGTTACCCACTATTCCAAAAAAGCGTTCATAATCCTTAGAAACAACTGAAACCAATATATATATTTTCGAGATTTATAGATAGAAAAAAAAAGTATATTTTGCTGCCACTCATATTCGGAAACGTTTCCGAGTAACTTTTATAGCGTATTAATCAGTTTTCTCAACCTGGAATATAGGTATTTTGGATGCTATCACTTCTAAAGGAAACATATTTATGATCAACAAACATGTTTTACAGACAAACGTAATAAAGTAACAGCATTAACATTAATATTAAAATTAATATTATTTTGTTACTCTTGGATGTATAAATTCAATTACGCAGTTGAAAATGTTTCATTGAGAACACCCTAAAAACTGATATTCTGGTTTGAAAAATCTGATTGCTACACTATAAAAAAAACTACTAGGAATACCCAAGTGATATCCTGGCTGGCATAACCAGGTTCGAGTTCTGGCCCGGACATTTTTCGCTCTGTTGGAATAAACTTCAACTATGATACTCCAACCATTGAATATGATTTACCTAGCTGAAAAAACTTTCCTCATTTCATTATGTCTTAATTACATTGCATAGTTCCCATGTTATATCATACTTCCACATCATGTAAATGCTATAGTTATAACTCGGATGAATGAAAGTAAGCGCTGCAGTTCACAGACATACCGAACAAATAAGAGTGAATTATGCCAACCATCATAATGTTCAAGAAGCTCAATAGGAAGAGCATTGGTACGGCTAGCCAAGGTAGCCAGGTTTGAGTCCTGGCCCAGACATTTATTGCACTGTTGGAATAAACCTCAACTATGATACCCAAACCCCTCAAAGCATTGAATATGATTTACCTAGTTGAAAAAAAAAAGTTTCCTTTCGTCATTATGACATAATTACATGGTATAGTTTCCATGTTATATCATACTTCCATCATGTAAATGCTATAGTTATAACTCGGATGAATGAAATTACGGCTGCATGTCTCAGACATGCCGCACCAGTAGCTGAGAGGTTCTACTCTCGAAGCTGGTAGACGGGAGGTGCTGGGTTCGATCCCAATCGCGCTCGTCGGCCAAATCGTTCGGAGTTTTCGTGGTTTTCTTCGAGCCGTGGATTTATCCATGCGTAAATACGGGTTAGGTTCCCTTAGAAAGACCCCCACGAAGGGTACTCCCCCGGGCCTATATCCCAAGTGTAGATAATTGGCCGTCAATAATCAACCCAACCCAACCCAACTCAGACATGCCGAACAAATAAGAGTGAATTACCCCAGCTATCATAATGTTGGAGAAGCTCAGTAGGAAGAGCATTGGTACGACCATCCAAGGTACCCAGTTTCGAGTCCTGGTCCAGACATTTTTTGCACTGTTGGAATAAACCTCAACTATGATACACCAACCATTGAATATAAACAGTGATAGTTTTTATTTTTATTTATTTTTATTTTTATTTTTATTTTATTTTTATTTTTATTTTATTTTATTTTATTTTTATTTTATTTTATTTTATTTTATTTTATTTTATTTTATTTTATTTTATTTTATTTTATTTTTATTTTATTTTATTGTTATTTAATTTTATTTTTTATTGTTATTTTATTTTTAATTTAATTTAATTTAATTTTAATTTTAATTTTAATTTAATTTTTTATTTTATTTATTATTATTATGTTATTTATTTATTTATTTATTTATTTATTTATTTACTCTGAAGAAAGAATTATATATGGAAGAGATTTTTTAAAACTTATTTCAAGTTATAAAATATCCCTGATCAATAAAATGCAAAGTAAAGTGTGGAATTTAATCTGGATTTTTTTTTTACCTTTTGGAACGTCTGAATTTTTTAAAAATATTGGTTATTTTAGAAAAAAGAAAAATGGTTTTGATTTTTTTTTTATGTGTGCCTTGTTGTGACCATACATTTTATTGCTGTAATTTTTTTTTAAATAAATAATTTGAAATTTGCATTGTTGATAATTAAATTGAATTATTTAGGCATAGATATCTAAAGACAGAAATCCAAATATAAAGTGTAAGTTTTCGCTTGATGATTTATTTTTTAATTAAAAGGACTCCAAATATTATTTAAAATACTTTTGCCGGATTCAATTCTGTTACTTTTGTGATATTATGTAACAAATGAAACAACAGTATTAGCTTTTTCATTTCCTTTATTTGTTTTTGAGTATGAAAAAAAGGATTATAGTTATCCTATATTTTAATTATTTATGAAAGGAATTTTTTAAAAATTATTTCAACTTACCAAACAACACTGATGAATAAAATTAAATTAAAACGTGGAATTTAGTCTGGATTTTTTTTACCTCTTGGTATTTCCAAGATTTTGGAAAATATTGGTTATTTTAGTAGAAAAAAAAATGGATATGATTTTTTTTTTAATGTGTACCTTTTTGCAATCATACATTTTATTCCTGTAAATTGTTTTGATAAATAATTTGAAATTTATATTATTGATTTTTAAATTGAATTATTCAGGCATCAAAGGATAAAAATCAAAAGATGAAGTGTAAGTTTCTGTCTGATGATTTATCTTTTAATTAAAAGAACTCTTATAATAAATTATAACACATTGTAATATTATATTCCTTTTAAATGCTAAAGGTGTAAATTAACAACATAATATAAATTAACATTTATTAGTTGTTTTACATGTTTCGACTCTTTCCGAGTCATTTTCAAAAACAAAATGAGAATATTTCACAATTCCACGGGCTTTGAATTTATTATTTTCATGTACTTTTTTTAAAATTCCGCACGTTATCTATTATTTTTTTTTTTTAACAACCAAGTAAAAATAATAGATAACGAGCGTAATTTTTAAAAAAGTACATGAAAATAATAACTTCAAAGCCCGTGCAATTGTGGAAAGTGCTCATTTTGTTTTTGAAAATGACTCAGAAAGAGTCGAAACATGTAAAACAACTAATAAAAGTTATTTTAAGTTGTATTATGTTGTTAATTTACACCTTTTAACATTTAAAAGAAATATAAAAGAACTCTTATTTGAATTAATTTGCAGTGTATTCGATTCTGCTACTTTTGTGAGATTATGTAACAAATGAAACAATAGTGTTAGCTTTTTCATTTCCTTTATTTATTTTTGGCTATGAAAAGGGATTATATTTAATTAAATTCTAGATTTTAATTATGTATGGAAGGAACTTATTTTAAAATATTTCAACCTGTCAAATAACTCTGATGAATAAAATGCAAAGCAAAATGTGGAATTTAGTCAGTACTTCTTTTACCGACAGGTACTTCCGAAAATTTGGAAATATTGTTTATTTTCGACAAAAATAAAATGATTTTTAATTTTCTTTTATTGTATGCCTTGTCGCAATCATATATTTTATTTCTGTAAATTGTTTCAATAAATAATTTGAAATTTATATTATTGATATTTAACTTTAATTATTCAGGGATAGATATCAAACGACAGAAATCGAAAGATGAAGTGTAAGTTTCCGTCTGATGATTTATTTTTTTAATTAAAAGGACACTGAATATTGTTTGAAATACTTTGCAGCATTCAATTCTTTTACTTTTGTGAGATTATGTAACAAATGAAACAATAGTGTTAGCTTTAACATTTCCTTTATTTATTGTTTACTATGAAAAAAAGATTATATTTAATTAAATGCTAGATTTTAATTATGTATGGAAGGAACTTATTTTAATTTATTTCAACCTGTCAAATAACTCTGATGAATAAAATTCAAAGTAAAATGTGGAATTTAATCAGTACTTCTTTTACCTACAGGTACTTCCGAAAATTCGGAAAATATTGGTTATTTTAGACGAAAATAAAATGATTTTTTTTTTTTTTTATTGTATGCCTTGTTGCAATCATATATTTTATTGCTGTAAATTGTTTTAATAAATAGTTTTAAATTTATATTACGGATTTTTAACTTGAATTATTCAGGCATAGATATCAGAAGACAGAAATCAAAATATGAAATATAAGTTTCCGTCTGATGATTTATTTTTTGAAGGGAAAACTTTTTTAGGCGCGTTGAGCATTTTTTGAGATGGGAAAAAACCATTGAATTCGCGACACTGTTACCGTTACTGTTACCGACACCAAATTAAATTATGTTGCCAATTCATACAATGAAGCGAAAGTATCAAAAGGAAATAGTTCACGTGCAGAAAACGAAATGATTGGTATTATGAATAAAAATAATTCAGAAAATTATTTCAAGATAAATTTAGCACGCGTGGTGAAAACAGATAAAAGTGACTCAACTCGCGAGACCAAATCAAAAGATGAAAATGAAATAACAAAACACGGAAAATATTATAATTTAACTAGCACGAGAAAAGAAATAGCCGGAAGTAATATAAAAAGTAAAAATTAAAATAAGAAAATATTTCACGAAAGTTTTAAGAAACGTAGTTACTGATACGGAAATGAAGTGAAATCATTTTATAGAAAAGAAAAGTTTGTTGATAGAAATTATAGATACCTCAAACAATACGCGCAGTATGAAGATAGAAAAAAAGCATAATGTTCACGAATACCGTAAACAAGACAGGCAGCAAAGAAGTCATAATTTTTGGAGTGATAGGAAGCGGAAACCCTATTTTGCAGGTAAATGTTATTACAAAAGATATGAAACTACATCTCATGGAAGAAATGATGAATGTATTGAGAGTTGTTAAAATTGTGGATGAAAATTCATAAGTTTCATTGGTATTCATTTCAAAGAATACCAATTAATTAAATTTCATATTTTATGTATTTGTAAGATTACGTTTTAAGCAATAGATTGCAATTTTTGTATGTAAAATAATATGCATTATTTTTCATGTACAATAGTGCATTAATGAAAATTGCAATATAATTTTTGTAGTAGTAGTTTATAATAATGAATAAAAAAAAAACACTTCATTTAAAAGTATTTCCTGCACAATAAAACATTTCCTGACGATTCAAAAAATACACACGTAATTGTTCAAGTTTTCACTTCTGTCGGCACTCCCGGAGTGCCATTTTTTTCTTTTTTTTTAAATTAAAATGACTCTAAATATTATTTGAATTACTTTGCACATTCAATTCTGTTACTTTTGTGAGAGTATGTAACAAATGAAACAATAGTGTTGGCTTTTACATTTCCTTTATTTAGTTTTTACTATGATAAAATGATTATATTTAATTAAATTCTAGATTTTAATTATGTATGAAAGGAATTTATTTTAATTTATTTCAACCTGTCAAACAACCCTGATGAATAAAAAGCAAAGTAAAATGTGGAATTTAATCTGTATTTCTTTTACCTCTAGATACTTCTGAAAATTTGGAAATAATGGTTATTTTAGACGAAAATAAAATGATTTTTAATTTTTTTTATTGTAATCCTTATTGCAACCATATATTTTATTGCTGTAAATTGTTTTAATAAATAATTTGAAATTTATATTTTCATATTTAAATGGAATTATGCAAGCATAGATATCAAATGACAGAAATCAAAATATGAAATGTTTGTTTCCACCTGATGATTTATATTTTAATTAAAATGACTCTAAATATTGTTTGAAATAGTTTGCAGCATTCAACTCTGTTTTTTTTTTTTTTTTTTTTTTTTTTTTAATTATGTAACAATGGAATCAACCGCGTTATCTTTTTTATTTCCTTTATTTGTATTTGAATATGAAGAAAGGATCATCTTTAATTAAATCTTAGATTTTAATTATATATATGAAAGGAATTCCTTTTAAATTATTTCAACTTGTCAAACAACCGTGACAAATAAAAAGCAAAATAAAATGTGAAATTTAATTTGGATTTTTTTTTTTTTACCTCTTCGTATTATTGAAATTTTGGAAAATATTGACTATTTTAAAAGAAAAATATATGATTTTGATTTTACTTACCCATCATACGTAGTATAGGGTAAGTCTTGTAATCGTTTTGAAAATCGAAAAAAATTTTTTGACGGATTTACACGTTTCAGACACTGGAGATTCCGAAAAACATATTTTTAGAAAAAAAATTTTGCCGTCCGTCTGTGTGTGTGTCTGTAAACGCTCTATCTCCCGAAAAAATTGACATAGAGACTTGCAATTTGGTATGTACGTAGTATGTAATAATGGGAAGAAACCTATTTCATTTCAATAACCTCGATTAACCGGAACAATTTTTTTCGGACTCTCGAAATATTCGTTCTGATGAAAGGTATATAAAAATTTTCGAAATTGTTTATTTTAAGAAATGAATATAAAAGACAATAAAAAAACATAAATTTTGCATAAAGCATGAAGTCGATCGGATAATGAGTTGCCGAGATATTTGGAATCCTATTTTCCACACTCTTCGATTTTTCATGACCCTGTATTTCATCCAAATTTCACTTCAAAGATATATTTTAATTGGAAATTTGACGCTTAGTCAGATGCAATAAACCGCTAGTTAATAGGATTATTATTTTTGGAGTTATAAGGATGTTTCTTTCAAGCAATTCAGTAATCGAGCCTTTAAAGTTTGTGACGTCATCAAGCCACGATTTTACTTGAATTGCAATGCACTTTATAAGTAGTTTACACATTTTTATTTTAATATTTTACTTAAAAACAGGACAATTGCACCATAATTTCTATAATTCAAATACAACATTTGCTAAATGGTACATACATTAAAATCGTGAATTTACAACCACAATTAAACATCAACGTTTCATTTCGCTTCTGCGAACGTCATCAGGATGTTACAAACAAGTCGAAAATGTCAAAATGAGCATACACGTCAGAGTTCTGGAGAAAACATGATCGGAGAGTGCGCAAACGTCATAAAGTTCCCATGGTAACTAAGTGGATCATACCACTGTAGTGAAAAGAGGGGTTGGAAGACAAAATGAGCAGATTGTTCATTTATCATCTGTAAAACATTCTTTTTAAACATAAACATGTTTACTTGAGAATTCATAACATCCGAAAACCCTATATTCCAGGTTGAGTAACGTGATTAATACACTAGAAAAACTACTCGGAAACGTTTCCGAAAATCAGTGGCAACAAAAGAAACTTTGTTTTTATTTATAGTTCTTTAGATATCGGAAATATATCTGTTCCTAAGATTTTAAAAATAATGAACACTTTTCGGTATCGCAGGTATCTCCGAAGAAGTTATTGTACAGAGTGCGCAATAAATTCGTTAAAACTTTAAAAATTCATTAAAGCGGAACAAATGATGCTAAAAAGTTACGGTTTGCACGAATGGGATTAGAGGGAAATCGGATTTTTTTTTAATAACAAAAAAATTTGTGATTCAGAAATTACCAATAGATGGCTCTGGCAGGCACAATTTGAGGCAGATTTATGCCAATCGGGCAGTGAATAAAACACCTCCAAACCCATAGATTCTTCATTCGATGCAAGCAGTACACTATCGTTACGAGATGAAGCGTTGTAAGTTAAGCTATTTTACAAGAATGGGGTATCAGATACCGGAGCATTGCGAAAATTCTGCACAGCAAAATGACTCAAGACGAAAAAAGAGCCCGTTTCATGTACTGTGATACTGAAGCTTGTCAGATGTTTTGAAGAAACAGGTCGTTTGTGGGGATTGTCCATGAAGTGAAAGGCTCTCCCTGAAATCGTCTTCATATTATGCAGACGAGCGCCATCTATCGGCAATTTTTTAACCACATCTTTTTTTTTTATCGAAAATATATCTGTATCTAAGATTTTTAAAATAAAGAACACTTTTCGGAATCGCAGGTATCTCCGAAGAAGTTATTGTACCGAGTGCGCCATAAATTCTTTAAAACTTTAAAACTCATTAAAAAGAGAACAAATGATGCTAAAAAGTTACGGTTTGCACGCATGAGATCAGAGGGAGCTCGGATTTTCTTTTAAATTCCAAAAAGAAATTGTGGTTCAAAAATTACCGATAGATGGCTCTGGCAGGCATAATATGAAGCAAATTTATGCAAATCAGGAAGTGAATAAAACACCTCGAAACAACACATAGATTCTTCATTCGATGCAATCAGTACACTATCGTTACGAACGAGATTAAGCGTTGTTGGCTAGGCTATTTTACAAGAATGGGGTATCCGCTACCGGCGTATTGAGAAAAATCCGCACAGCAAAATGGCTCAAGACGAAATGACTTCTGTAATGCTGAAGCTTCTCATGCGCTTTGAACAAACAGGTCGTTTGGAGTATCGTCCATGAAGTGAATGCATAAGCGTAGAGTTTTGAAAATTATTGGTGGGGCTCAACTCTTTTTTACACAAATATGTGTATGTGAGTGTAAAAAAAAAAGATCGATTACAAATTTAATGTTGATTTTTTAACTCCATTTAAAAGAAATTAAACAGAATCGTATACTGATAAATAATCACAAGTTAAATAAAACATTAAGACAATATAAAAATTTGAATGTACAGACCCGTTTATAAAATAACACTCGCTAATATTCGCGAATCGTTTATAATAAAACCACAACGAAATTTGACTTTGAATAACGTCTTTTTTTCTTTCTTTCTTTTTTTTTCGGAATATAGATTTTTTTTTTTTTTTTTTTTTTTTTTAATGTAAAAAGTTTAAACATTAAGCATTTTATTCTACTTTAAAAAATAAATAAATAAATAAATAAAATAAAAAAAGTAGAACGTAAAGTGAAAATGTTTTCCAAATGTCGTTTTTTCCTATAACAGAAGAAATGAAAAAAAAAAATGAAATATTTAAAAATTCTATAAAAAAAACTCAACATTTTTATATTAAAAGGTAAAAAAAGAGAGTCTATTTTATAAATTATTGGTGCAGGTCAAGTCCTATGAGCCTATTAAAATCTACCCCTATGAGTGAAAGGCTCTCTCTAAAATCTTCTTCAAATTATGCATACCAGCGCCATCTATCGGTAATTTTTTAACCACATCTTTTTTGTTAATTGAAAAAAATCCAATCTCCCTCTAATCCTTTTCGCGCAAACCGCAATTTTTTAGCCTCATTTGTTCCTTTATTATGAGTTTTTAAAAGGGTAATTCCATATGTGACGGAATGACATTTTGAGTTGTAGAAATAAGTTAAAGCAATTACCTTGAAGCTATTTTCAAATACAAATTGACTTTTCAGTTTGCACTTGACTGTTATTGATTAAAAGATTAAAAAAATACATGAAACAGTTTTTTTAGCTGTTTTATTCTTTCATTTTTTTAGCAATTTCTTATAGTGTGACGGAATGACATTTTTGCTACTACGACTCTAACCTGGTATTTAAAACTGGAAACTTTTGTGAATTAAGAAGCCATTCAGTTTTTAAACTAATACATATCTTAAATATGGTGTATAAGCAATATAAAATTATAATTTTGAGCAACCTACCTGTCCTAGGGTTGTAGTTATTAACTATCATTTGACGTGACGGAAGGACGGAAAGTTTTTTAAACATTTATTAAAAGAAAATCGACTAAAATAATAAATTATATATATATATTTTTTTTATCCAAAATGATCATAATAATTTACATTATATAACTATTCACATGCGACAGCTTTTTCAAAAGAATATCGAGCACGATTACGTAGTTTATTTTACATGCATTATTATCAAGTATATGCCTTTAAGACTATTGTAAACCATTAAATATTTTGCTGCATGCATTTATTTATTAAGAAAATACAAAATAAACAACAATTACATTCTTTTTCACAGTTTTTTTTCAAAGATACTATTCGTACAAAAGTGCAAATATTTTATTTTTCAGCTATAACCTAAACGTTTTGAATCTAAAACATTAATTTGAAAACTTGGAATATATTTCAATATATTTTTTTAACTTAATTTATAAAAATATATATACAGTAGACTTCCGATTATCCGCCATTCGATCAACCGCCACCCTCGGTTAACCGCCACCCCCCTTTCCATTTTTTTTTCGATCAGAAACGAACAACAAAAACACGCATGTTCAGTAGTGAACCCGATTGAGGCGGCGCTATTCTGAGAAAAATTCTTGTCTGATGTCAGCTAAACTGCAGCTGGAAACGTGGAATTACCGCTGAAAAAATTATGCAGTGTGGATGAGGGGAGGAAATAGGTTTGATTTTAGTTGGTTTAATGCTGAATTTTTGAGAGGACAAAATGGAGACAAATAGAAAACGAGTTGTTCTTAATTAGAATGATAAACTGACGATCATCAAACGTTTAAAAAAATGTGAAACTGCTACTTATTTGTCTAAAGAGTATGGTATAGGGCGATCTACTGTAAATGATTTAAAGAAAAATTCAGAAAAAATTAAAAATTATGTCAGCAAGTTAGAAACCTCAGATTGTGGAGCGCGAAAAACAAAGAAAACTGCAGAGGATGAACAACTTGATTGCGCTATTTATCAATGGTTCATTCAAAAACGTACTCAAGGAATTCCAATTTCTGGACCTATGATTTGTGAAAAAGCCATAGATATGAATAGAAAATTTGGTGGTGATACCTGCTTCAAAGCAAGTGACGGGTGGCTTACTAGGTTTAAATATCGGCATGGAATTAGACAATTGGCCTTTACTGGGGAGAAACTCTGTGCTAATAGTACTGAATGCATTGAGGAATTTCGAAAGAAGTTTTTAGAGACAGTAGAAAACTTGGATTTAACACGAAATCAAGTTTATAATAGTGATGAGACTGGCTTGAACTGGAAAGCTCTTCCGACTAATACACTTGCATCAGGTTGTGAAAAAAATGCTGCTGTTTTAAACTTCAAAAAGATCATATTACTGTTTTGTTAATTGCAATGCAACAGGGAGCCATCGATTTCCGCCAACAGTGATCGGGAAATCTAAGAAACCAAGAGCTTTTAAGAATATTAACATGAAAGCACTGCCTGTCAATTATTACAATCAAAAAAGTTCCTGGGTGACGCAAGATATTTTTAAGAAGTGGTTTTTTGATATCTTTGTTCCCGGAGTTAAAGCACATTTAATAAAAAGTAATCTTCCACAGAAAGCAATCTTGCTGCTTGATAATGCAGGAGCACATCCGGAAAATGTAGAATCTATTGACGGTAACATCAAGTGCTTATTTCTTCCACCTAATACAACATCACTGAAACAACCGATGGACCAAAGTGACATTGAATCGATGAAAAGACGTTATCGGAAAGCTTTTATTCAAAAGCTGCTACTCGCTGATAATGAATCAAATGTCTTCGATTTTTGGAAATCATACAGTATCAAAGATGCCATATACAACTTGGCTGATTCCTGGAATGATTTATGTGAACAGACTTTGCAGAGAAGCTGGAGAAAATTGTGGCCCAACACTATTGATACACCGGAAGATGCTACCAATACTACCAGCACAGAAGATGTACCTGATGATGATACAGAGATATTGACCTTGGTATCAAACGTACCATGTTTAAAAGATATTTCTGCAGATGAAATGAAAGACTGGATTAATTGTGATAACAATGATATTGGTTATGGAGAATTTACGGATGACGAAATTATCCAAAATATTTTTAATCCAGGGAAACCTGAAGCGGATTAATCTGAGAATCGGAAAATGATGACCCAGGAGTCAGTCATGCAGAAGTGGAGACAATGCTCTCCAAGTGCATTAATTGGTTTGAGATGCAAGATGAAGCCGATGCAACTCAAAGTACTTTTATTACGTAAAATTCGCAATCTTGCTGCTGTAAAAGCACAAGCAAACTGCAAACAAAAATTTTTAACGGATTATTTTGGGTGAAAACAGGTAACTATATATTTACTCTGTAAAATTTTTAATTTCTCTCATAAATTTATTTATAATTATTAATTGTGTTTTCTAGTCATGAAATACACAGCGAATAAAAAAACAGGCGTTTAAATATTGTTATTTATAAACCAACAGATAGAAGTGTGATTTTAATAATGGTCTTTCGATTATCCGTCTATTTCGATTATCCGCCACCCCGTCGGTCCCGTGAGTGACGGATAATCGGAAGTTTACTGTATATATATATATAAAAGTTGACTCTTTTATGCAATTGCCCAAAAGTGTTAATAAATTTATGGCGCACCCAGTATATTTACATTCGTAGTATTTTTCTAAATAAATAAAAAAAAAAAAATAAATAAATAAACATTTGTTTCTTTTTTTTACAATGTATAGATATGCCAATGAAGCATTATTTTTTTTAATTTTCTTTTAGCTTTTTTTTTTTTTCCAGCTTGTTCGAAAAAAAAAATATTTATCTGTTTTTCTCCCACAAAAGCATTTGTTTTATCTTTAAGATTACGTTTCTTATTTCAATAAACCTTTTTGTGATGTAAATTTTTCTAATTAATATTTCAAAACTTTGATTAGGGATTATAAAATTGAATTAGTTACGCATTGAAAAAATAGAAATCAGAATATGAAATTTAAATTATCAACTGCTGATTTATTTTTTTAATTAAAGGGATTGTTAATTTACAAGAAATGAATCAACTCTTTTTGGTTTTTCATTTACTCTTTTTATGTATATCCGACAGTGAATAATGGATTATCGTTAATTGAATCCTAGCTATCAGTTATACATGAACGGAATTTTATTTCAATTATTTCAACTTTTCGAGCAACTTTTATTAATATTATGCAAAGTATAAATGTGGAATTTAATTGAATTTCTTTATACCTGTAAGTAATTTCTAAATGTTTGAAAACCTGAATTATTTATGATTTAAAAAAAAAAAAAATAAGAAAAGAAAAATATTTTCTATTTAAAATGTGTTCCTTGTTGCTATGTATTTAATACTGCGAACATTTTTCATCACGCCATTGAAATTTATACTAATTGTTAAGTAACTACCAATTTTTCATTTTTGTACAGTCAAATAAGCATAATTTGACTTAGAAAATTTATCTAATAAAATGCTTCTCACTTTTATGTCATTCTTATTTCATTTCATTTACTAAAAAAAAAAAAAAAAAAAAAATGGTTCAAAATATATTTATTTGGCAAAAAAAAAAAAAAAAAAAAAAAAAAAAAAAAAAAAAACGGATGGTTTGACAGTTATGTAATTATAAGATTTAATTTTAAGGCATAAATTTAATTAAAGCCAATGGAACAAATATTCTTTCACACTTCAGTATTTAGTCTGTCTCTCTCTCTTTTTCTTTTTTTAAAGAACTGTTTTGTCTTTCGTTTGAAACGTACTAAAGTTCCTTATTCTATAATTTTTTTTTCTCAATAATCTGGAAAACATAAAGTAATTATCTTAAAATTTTCAATTTCATTTTTACTTGAATTGCGATGAACTGATTATCCTTAATGAATTCTTAATTTTAAATTCTAAATGAAACTGCGGAATTTAGAAAAAAATACGCTCAATTATATAAAAAGTGTTTTTGATCTTCCTTTGAAAATATATCTATTAAATTAACCAAAATTTTCCCGTGACTAAAAAAAAAAGTTCATTTAACTTTTTGAAAATTCGATTAGTAATTATGAGTTTAAATAATTCGAGCATAAATGAAATTCAGATCAACACTGTAAAAAATTACTGCAGTAAAATTACTGCAGCAAAGGTTCCAGGCTATGTCCGTAAGAAAACGGGTTTTGTCCCTAGATAAACGAGCTTTGGTCTTACATATACGGTTTTAGCCCGTAAAAACATTAAATTTACGGAAATTGACTGTTTATCTTGGAAAAGGGGCAATATCCGTAAAATTACGGCAGCAATTCACGGAGAATGTCCGTAAATTTACACTTTTTTTTTACAGTGAACCTAAAAAGCATTACACTAGATTTATTTTTAACACAATTATTCAAATAAGTAAAGAAATCATATGAGTTGTAATTTCCCAACTGGGCGAAAAATGTCCGCGCCAGGATTCGAACCAGAGATCTTTTGGCTGAAAGATCCCTGACAAGAGATCCATGGTTTGAATCCTGGCCCGGACATTTTTCACCCAGTTAGGAAATTACAACTCATATGCTCTCTTTACCAATTTGAATAATTGTGTTAAAAATTAATCTAGTGCACTGTAAGAAATTTTGATCACAAATTACGGTACATATACTGGCAGCTTTGTGACCAGTATATATACCGTAATTTAACTGGACGGTATATGTACCGTAAAATATTTAAAGTATATGTACTGGCTGCACTCCCTCTCTCCTCAGGCCTGCACGCATTACGTAACAAGAGCAATAGAATCACTTCCGGGGTTGCCGTACACCGAGGCGGGGCTACAAAGCTCTTTCCTTACTGAAAAATAATTATTTTACGGTATAAATAGCGATTTTTTACTGAAAAACAATCATTTTACGGTACCATTTGTAATCGAAATGGCACATATACTTTTTTTTTTCGCTTAATATATCTTAGAAGTACAGTACTCATACCGTAAAGAGTGAAAACGGTACAAGTACCGTTAGTTTATGGTACATCTAATCTACTGAAATTTTCCGAAAATTTTTTACAGTGTGTAATCACGTATCCAGAGTTACCTGCGATTTAATCTGTTGAGCTGATCCAGATATCAGACCAGATGCTATGATGAAAAAGGTTAACTGGATGAATTGGGTCCTCCAGATTTGTCCGGAATGGCTCAGTTGGTTGAGCATTGGCAGATTCAGCCATGAGTTCCCTGGTTCGAATCCTGCTCAGGAATTTTTTGCCTAGTTGGGAAATGACAATTCTAAAAAGCATTAATTTTTGATAACCGGTTTATTTGGATTAAAAAACCCTTAATAATAATTCACAACCATTCTTAAATGAGAAGAATGGTGCTAAGTTTTACCAACATATTCAAATTTCACATCAACTTGAACAGGATCTCGTAGTAAGGTATTAAAATTTCCTGTATCCTTGCACTGTAGGGGGGGAAATATATTAATTGATAGTACAATTTCCGTATTTTATGGAATTTTTTTATTTATTTTTACATCATAATTATTGATTTGAGAATAACTTTAACAAATAATGGTAAATTTTCATTTTATTTAAAGCTTCGGAATTTATTTTTATTATTACACTGTAAAAGAATATATATATATATATATATATATATATATATGAAACAAATTTTAATTTTGTCGCCGTTTACCCCATCAATTCTATAATTCTGTTTATTTCCCATTATTCTAAATTATTTTCTCGTTCTATTATTTAAATTGTCAAAATCCCGCATAGCTAAAAATTATTTATTCAAAATTTATTCTCTTGAAAAAATGGCGCTAGTATGCCGTTTTGTTAAATTTACTCGCTTTTTATTCCATTAAAATAACACATCCTAAATTTTAATCCTTTTAAAATATCACTTTTATTTTAATTCTCTCAAAAAACAACTTGTATCTTTTATTTTTTATTCCCGAATTTTTTCTGACAAAAAAAGTATTCTTTTCTCAAATATAAAAGTTAATCTCGGTTTCAATGTAAAATTTTATCCTGGCATTCTTCCAAGGCCCAGTAAAACCTACGCCTTTTCTTTTTATTTCTAAATTTGTCCGAAAAAATCAGGTTCATTCCAGATCAACCTAGAATGTTTTTTCTCCGGCTTTTTCAGCAGGAAGTTTAATATTTTTCATATCATAGCGCCCAAAAAATAGAGTCTCGTAACGCTATTGGTGGAACGACTGTTTGGTGGCTTTAGCAAATGCTTATATGCTTCGTTTTCCCGCCTTGAGAGCAGATTGTACCTGGATCTCGATGCATATGTAACCCCGGCGCGTACTTCGCGACCGTGGAATTAAATCTCCTTGGCTGCCCATAGACCATACGACGCAACCTATTAACATCTTGTGTCTTCTTCAAGCTTAATTTAATTCACTAAAGCTCTCCATGGTACTAAAAGTCATTAATTTATGGAATTATCATGTGAACTAGTAAAAGCATAGCCTCAGAGTTTTTCCGGAGTTTAATAAAATGTGGATTGGAATAGACTGCCTTATTATTTCCTTCAATAAGCACACCATGAATTGGGAGTATCGGCGCTACGACTGAAATTCCTAGGTGGAAACCTCTGGCCTTAATAGTGTGATTTACAATAAATAAGGTGATTCAGTGAAATCGTCACACACATATATATATACTATTACCACATTTAATAACATGCTAAAATTTTGCGTCTGTATGCATGTATTCTCTTTGAAATGAATTAAATGATAGGACAAGAGAAGTTGCATATCTCACACAAAAAAATAATAACGATATTGCGAAAAAAAAAACTATGCGACATTTGAATTTATTTTAAATTCAAGGCCTTTATTATATATATTTTTTTTTTTGCTTTGTATATGAAGAAATAAAAATAGTACATAAATTACATTTTATTTTTATTTTTTCATTTGTTGCGATAGTATGATAAGCACCTTAATTTTTTACGCTTTAAAAATACATGCAAGTCGATAGTAAACGATAATTCATTAACTATGTCTATTTATAATTGTCTATAATTTTTTTTTTTAGTTACAATTTTATTAAACGGCTTCTTTAAAGAAGATCTTTAACTTTTCGACAGCTGTTATTTTTTTAATTATTATTATTAAAAAACCCTTAACAATAATTGATAATTATTCATAAACGAGAAAAATATGTGATAAATTTTAACAACATTTTCAAATTTCGCAACAATTTATACATTTATAGGCAATCTCGTGGTAATGCATTCAATTTTGCATGTATCCATGTATCTAAAATCTTTTATTGCTAGGGGGCTCTGCCCCCTGCTCGCTACGCTCACACCAACCCCCGTTCTAATTTCACAGCCTCTTAAAACCTCGTAATGTATCCTGTTTTAAAAAGATAATGATGATGATATCACGACCGGCGACTATCTTCTGTAATCAGGTTATAATGGTTTTTCATTTAACTGGTTATAATGTTTTTTCATTTAATTCATCTTTTTTATTTTTAATATCCATGTGTAAACACATTTTTATGACGTAATTTTCTTTATTTCCTGCTTTCAACACGTGATCATTTAATTATTATTTTAAACTTTCATTATTGTTTTTAATAGTCTCGCGCAAATACATTTTTTATTTGAGATGAAACATAATCCTTTGCGCTTATTTAGAAATTGGCAACAATATAAAAAAATGACTTTTTCAATAAAATATTTTTTACTCGATTTTTAAGGAATTTTTGAGTTTTTATTGTCCGTCAGTGATAATTTTTTGAATTTCTGAAAGCTTGTTATATTTCGCATCTGGTGGTATGATTTTCGAATCCGTAGGATGGCTAGAAAAAAAGTAATTGCTCGTCAAAACAGTCCCTAGTAAAAAAGCGATGAGAATAACCCGGAATATCTACGCAGATTTTCATTGGTCCATTTCCAAACCATTACTTTTTTTATATATAGAAGGATTATTATTAATGCAATCTTAACAATAGAGTCATAAAAAATTAAAAGGAAAAAAATATTAATCCAAAAAGCCCTGACAATATTTCATTCACCTGACACCTCCTTAAACGAAGGATTAAATAAAGCATTTGATTTCACTTCCTCGCCAACTTACACTTGGATTCAGACAATTACCTCCTACCTTTTTATGCATAAATCTTTTTTCTTTCCTATTTGTGAAAAAAAAAAAAAAAAAAAAAAAAACATCGCACTGAGAATAACATTGATTCACATTAAACTATGACTGCTTCCTTAGCGAACAATGAGTCTCTCAGTATTCCTGGACCCATAATAAAAACTTATTTAACACATGATGGTCAGCCAAATTTTCTTTGTATTTCCAGAATATAAACAGACAAAATCCATAAAATATTGTAAAACACTCCAATAATATTTGGCTAGTATTATGAAAATACAAAATTGATAAACTTGTGGCTAAACAAGCAATTATTTGTTTATCTCTAATTCTGCACTATAAAAAATATTTTGGTCAAAAGTTACGGTACATATACTGGCAACTTTGTGACCTGTATATATACCGTAATTTAACTGGACGGTATATGTATCGTAAAATATTTAAAGTATATGTACCGACTGCACTCCCCCTCTCTCCTGATGCCTGCACGCATTACGTAACAAGAGCAAGAGCATCACTTCAGAGGTTACCGTACACCGAGGCTGGGCTACCAGCTTTTTCCTTACTGAAATATAATTATTTTACGGTATAAAAAGCGATTTTTTACTAAAAAACAATCATTTTACGGTATAAATACCGTTTATAATTGAAATGGCATATTTACGGGTTTTTTTTACCCTTAATATACCTTAGAGGTACGGTACTCATACCATAAAGAGTGAAAACGGAACAAGTACCGTTAATTTACGGTACATCTACTGAAATTTTACAAAATTATTTTACAGTGTGTAATTTATTTATATTTTCTATCCTGCTAAGTTAGTTTAACAATAAATTTTTTTACACACAAACACACACACACACACACATATATATATATATATATATATATATAAGCATGGAAAAACGAAAAAAAAATCACATGACAACATTTCATTTACTTGACATCTCCTTAAACCATGGATTAAATAAAGTATTTGATTACACTTCCTCACCATTTTTCACTTGGATTCAGGCAATTACCTCCCACTAGGCAATTACCACCAATATTGTAAAACACTCCAATAATATTTGGCTAGTATTATGAAATTACAAAATTCATAAACTTACGGCTAAACAAGCATTTATTTGTTTATCTCTAATTCTGTAATTTATTTATATTTTCTATCCTGCTAAGTAAGTTTAACAATAAAGTTTAATTTTATACACATAAACACACACTCACATACATATATATATAAGTATGGAAAAACGAAAAAAAATCCCCTGACAACATTTCATTCACTTGACATCTCCTTAAACCACGGATTAAATAAAGTATTTGATTGCAATTCCTCGCCTTTTTTCATTGCTAGTATTATGAAAATACAAAATTCATAAACTTGCGGCTAAACAAGCAACTATTTGTTTATCTCTAATTCTGTAATTTATTTATATTTTCTATCCTGCTAAGTAAGTTTAACAATAAAGTTTTATACACACAAACACACACACACACATATATAAGCATTGAAAAACGAAAAAAAATTCCCCTGACAACATTTCATTCACTTGACATCTCCTTAAACCACGGATTAAATAAAGTATTTGATTACACTTCCTCGCCATTTTTCACTTGGATTCAGGCAATTACCTCCCACTTTTTTATCCACAAATCTTTTTCCGTTCCTGTTTATGAAAAAAACGCCGCACTGAGAATAACAGTGATTCACATTAAACCGTGAAGCCTTAAAACCATTTCCATAGCGAACTAAAAATAACGAATCTCTCGGTATTCCGTGACCTATTGTCTTACGGAATTGTTGGAGCGATGCTTTAGAGAAACGGAGAATAAGGGAGGCAGGTTTGACGTGCTCGATTCGTCTTCGTCAAGATCCCCAGGATGTGATAGTGTCCCCCGGACGATCTGTTTGATGCATGGGACAAGAGATGGTTTCGTTCATCTTGGAGCGTCATAACGTGATAGCGTCCCGCCGGTAATGATGTCGGGGGGAGGGGATAGCAAGCAAAAGGAGATGAGAAAGATGATTTTATTCTGGAGAAGTGGGGAGACTAAGTGAGGCGACTTGACAGTTGTTGTAAGGTTATGTGGATTGTCCTTTATTTTCAGATATCAGATGATGTAGAAAGAAATGCAGAAAAAAAAAATTCTTGCATGCATAATGAACATTTGTCTGCATGCAATATATAAATGCACTTACTCAATACATTTGAAGAGATTCAGACATCTGAAAATACTTTTAATAATAAAACGCTTTATTTTCAGAAATCGCTTTGTAATTTTTTTAGCTGTTTTGTTCAATAATTTAATAATGTCATTAATAGCAGTTGTGAAATTACCGGGATAGTCTTTTTTTTTTTAATCACATACTGTTTGATACGTTGGAAAATGTATGAATATATCTTTCTGTATTCATGCATGGAAAATTGATATACGCATGTTTGCTTGCATGCACTACATAAATGTAAAGTGCGGAAAATGAAAGGTATAAGCCCCTAATACGTCTGCTACAATTAATCACATAAAAAAGATATAGGTAGCAATTGACTGTAAATATTCTCTACTATTTAATGCTTTCATAAATTATCCTTCGAGGCAAGTCTACTTATTAAAATTAGCACAAACTTTAATTTAAAAGGTCCTTCCGGCCTGTACCGGGAGGAAAAGATATTTTTCATAGTCCATGTTTTTAAAAATTCAACTCATTTTACTCAAACACCCGAAGCCAAATTCCTTGGAACCCGATTATAGAAGATTCAATCCCGGTTTTCGTTAATACGGAATTTAAATGCGAATTTCAGCATGAGATTACAGAATAACAAAATCAAATTATTTCAAAATGTCAGCCACCCTAGAATTTCAAACTGACATACATTTGCCAGTTTTTAACATAAAGCCAAAACAAAAAACGTTCCAGAATTTAAATGCTAATTTCAGCATGAGATTACAGAATAACAAAATCAGATTATTTCAAAATGTCAGCCACCCTAGAATTTCAAACTGACATACATCTGCCAGTTTTTAATATAAAGCCAAAACAAAAAAGTTCCAGAATTCTTGTATCACGTTCTAACACTTACCATAAACACTTTTTTCAATTTATATTTTCTTTTTACATCTTTTTGATTGTTTAATAATTTAAAAAAAATTTACTGGCCGCCATTTTGAAACAAGATGGTGATGAAGCTGGCCAACGAACTCGGTCGAGACCTTTGTATGTCCTATATACATACTCAATCACATTCAAATCGGTTCATAAACAAGAGAGTTACAGCATGACATATGTCAGATATATGGATATATATATATATATATATATATACTATATAAATCATATTATCATATTATATATACTATATCATGATATTATATATACTATATAAATCAAATATTTGAACGAAGGGTGGATTGGGGGTCTGGTGGTCATGATCGGTGAAAAGATACCAAATTTTTTTGGAATTGCTTTCCTCCGAACGACTGCAATAGGTAGCTTTTTCTAATGAAAGCTACGTAAAAAACTTCCATATGTGAAAATTTATTGGATTTCCTTGGATCAAATCAGCTCGGAAAAGTATATAAGTTTATGTATTTTTATCTATCTGGAAATTACTTTAATTGTAAGACCCTTGATTTTCAATACTCGCCATCATAATTATTTAGTCAGTAGTGTGAGATTATCTGGCCTCTATAACAAAGCAGTACCAAATGTTTTGTGTTTGTCTCCAAAACATTAGTTTATACACATATTACAATTTTCTTAGGGAAATTGAGAGATACAGTGAAGATTTAAATATAGCTACATAAAAAAAGGCGATTAAACTACAGCTTAATTTTTTGGGAGAGGTATATATCTGAACGAGCAATGTAACGAGGGGATATTATTGTACATAGCACATTTAAGCACAACCATACGGCGGCATAGTTTTTATTTGCTGTTCTTACAATAATTTTTGCATTGAGACATAAAATTACGGATGATCCCTGTATTTACCAATGGATTTATTTACTTAACTCAACAGCGCACTCTTAATATGTTAATTATATTGAGTTTTGTGGAGAGATAATTCTAATTTTATAATCTAGAAACTTACAGAAAAACAATTCTATATGCAAACAATAAATAAATCTGTAAATAAAGCAGTTCCAAATTCAGAAATCCAACATTAAAGCATGAAGACCTAATAACTATAGTAAGGACAGGTGTTAACAGCAAGAAAATAAATTTATCTAGTGGGACAGCACTTGGTTTTACCAACAAGTGTCAATAGAAAAATATATAACTACACTCTAAGAAATTTCACTGCTAAATTACGGTCAGTGACTGGCAAAATGTGTGCCAGTCACTGACCGTAAAAATAATGTTATGACCGTAAAGCTGTCATGACCATAAAAATACAAGTTTACCCGTAAACTTTTGCCCGTAAAATTTAAAGTCACTGACCGTAAATTAACAAGTTTACCCGTAAACTTTTGCCCGTCAAATTTAAAGTCACTGACCGTAAATTAACTTTATGCTCGTAAAAATTTGCTTCATTTTTTAAAGGCCAGTGACCGTAAATTAACATTATGCTCGTAAAATATATCTTCATTTTTTAATGTTCAGTGACCGTAAATTAACATTATGCTCGTAAAACTTGTCTTCATTTTTTTTATGTCCACTGACCATAAATTAATATGATCCTTATTAATTTAAGATTACTGCCCGTAAAATTAGCAAGTCATTGGACTTGCATAGCCGGGCTTCACCTGGGCAATTCAGAGACCCCAAGTTTGGGGACTCTGCTGTCTTTGACAGGGTATAAACTGGGCTCTGCTCAGCTTACTTCTTCAAGCAGTTATACTCTGATCGGATAAATATATGACTGGTATGAGTAGATTAGCAATGACGTTAAATTTGTTATTTATCGCTGGGAAAAAGTTACAGGTTGCAGTAATCTGTAGTTTTGAATCTGCGTATTTAAAGCTTCTAGAAATCTATTTCTGCAATCAATATATATATATATATGTGTGTGTGTGTGTGTGTGACAATTCATGTTTATTTCAAAATTTCCAAAAGCAGATATTTTCAAAAAATATTTGAATATATGTGACAATTCATGTTTATTTCAAAATTTTCAAAAGCAGATATTTAAAAAAATATTTGAATTGTAACCTATAAAAATGATTGATAAACTTTCTAGAAGCTTTAAATATGCAAATTCAAAATTTCAACTCATTATATTCATTAATTTTTGTTTTATGTTGAAAAAAACTAACCACATTGCAATCAATTTTCCCATGATAAATAACAAATTCAATATGAGAGATGTTTAATTATAACCATATAAACATTATGCATATTTAAGCAAAAAATATATCCCAACAATTAGAAAGAATCAATTATGCAGTTCTTTTAGCCAAATAAGAAAGACAATCAGATAAGGCTTAACATGTACTTCACAACTATTTTATAAATTTTGGTTTTAAAACGAATTTCTTAGAAACAAAATAGTGTTAAATTTCTGAATTTTAAAGTGTTAATACTTATTTTCTATTATGTTATTTAACTCACTTATATATAGAACAACTTTTATTAAGATCTCAATCGTATTTACGATTTGGACAAGATGGATGTAATTTAAAACTATTTTACAACAGGAGACAAATGGTAGTGCCTGTAAATTTTTAATTAACCTCTCTCCCAAATCAGGTGAATGTGGGACAAATCATTTCCATGGTGATAAGACTTTTCAAGTTTAACTTCTTGCTATTAGGATTTTTTGTCTTTGCAGTGAAACAAAGCTCAAATTGTACATCCATTGCAAAGAATAAAGCATGCAGCATCTATTGTGCTCTGCAAGACATAATTGCAAAAACTTCCCTTTTTGGTTATTAACCCCTTCGCAACGAGCACACTTTACAGAACTTTTAATCTTTTGCCATTGATTTCTGTAAACAGAAATTTTCTACAAATTGAATCGCAGAAATGCTGATTGAATAAGCCAAAGTTTACAATAAAAGATAACTGTTGAGAGCAATCGAGTATTCTGAGATCTTTAGCAGCATGTATACTAGTCGTTTGTCCCCAAGGGGTTAAGCGTTCACACACTAACGAAGTTTGTGCCTAGATATTTTTAATTTATCAACGATATAATGAGCATAAATTACTGGAGCACAATTAACTGAGCAGTCTACTTTTTTTCAGTAGACTGTGCTCCTTAATGTTATAAATACCTAGATACGAACCATCCTTTATGTTGCAAACTAATTGGTTAATTTAACCATTTAAAAAAATTATTGAATTTAAACAATTCACTGTAAATTAATTCATTCAACAATTTCACTTTTGTGTAATAATCTGGCAGAAATAGAGATGTTTCAGAATATAATTATTAAAAATGAAAATTAATATTTAGGAAATACAATAAAATCTTCTAACATGGAACTATCAGAAAAACTGACAAATTAAAATCTGGAC
Source organism: Maratus michaelseni (assembly GCA_963931845.1). Taxonomy (NCBI): domain Eukaryota; kingdom Metazoa; phylum Arthropoda; class Arachnida; order Araneae; family Salticidae; genus Maratus; species Maratus michaelseni. The sequence continues at coordinate 288,343,092 of OZ007596.1, forward strand.
AAAATTTCTGAAAAATGATGAGTATTTTTCATTTAAAATAAATTCTTTCAGAAAAAAAAGTAATATTTCTATATATATGAACAGTAAAGACAAATAATTGAAAGTGACAAAAAATTTATTTACAATATTACAAATATGATAAATGATGTACAAATATTTACAATAACAATTACATTCAAATACTCCACTTAGAAGATACTCCACTTCATTAATGAGTTTTAAAACTTTCGGATGAACATCAACCCTCTTTCCAAATCTCTTTTCCATTTTTATTCCTTTAGAATGCGGATTTATCCCAAACAAGACTCTATAAAAATACAAATACAATGAGAATAAACAAACAAAAAAAGTTTGAATAACTTATAACAGAATTAAAGACAAACAAATTAAATGCATAGTATTACACACAAACAGGGCTCTTGAATTACATGACCTGCCAGAGATGAGACGACCTATTGTGCAATGTGTGTGGGTGCACACAGGTGCCAATCATTAAATGCGAGAAAAAATATTTTAAAATGCATATTTAATTTATTACAATTAGTTATTCTAGACATTTTAATTCTATTTTATAGCTTTACCTCAAAGAAATTTATAATAACTTAATAATTAATCTTTAATTTCTTAATTTTTATTCTTTAAAATGAATGTGATAAATTAATTTAATTTCAGAACAAAAATTTAACTTCAAACATTACAAAAAACTTTAGCATTTTATTCAACTTTAGATTCCACAGAGAACACTATTTTGGATTCTCCATTTTTAACTGTTTTATTGAAAATAAAAAGTAATTTAGACATACTCTATTTCCCACAAGTTAATTGCTTCGAAATGTTTAGTGCCATAAAATTTTCATTATCAAGATAGTTTGCTGCTACATATAGCACACTAGACTTTACTACTTTACAATTTGATTTATTAAAGACAATACATAATTAATAATTAGAATTTATAGCCATTAATAAAAAATTCATGTTCAATTTTATCAAAAAGTCTAAGTATTGATAATAAAAATTTGTTTTAGGCCCTTTTTTTTGGCATTCTGTCAGAGAATACACCGAAAATTAGTTTTAAAAGTGCTGCTGTAGGGTAGGAACATTCTTACCAAACCAGTTCAAAATATCACTTTCGGCATGACTCAAGAGACTGCCTTATAAATGATTGAGCAATTAAAAATATAATATTTGAAAAGTACAGATTTTCACAAACTATTTTATTAAATCAATACAAATATAGACTTAAAAAGACCGACGCATGTCAAAGTTTTTGGCGCAGACCGACGCATGTCGAAGTTTTTTTCGCAGACCGACACATGTCGAAGTTTTTTTTGCAGACCTACGCATGTCGAAGTTTTTTTCGCAGACCGACGCATGTCGAAGTTTTTTTTGCAGACCGACGCATGTCGAAGTTTTTTTCGCAGACCGACGCATGTCGAAGTTTTTTTTGCAGACCGACGCACGTCGAAGTTTTTTTCGCAGACCGACGCATGTCGAAATTTTTTTCGCAGACCGGCGCATGTTGAAATTTTTTTTGCAGACCGACGCATGTCGAAATTTTTTTTGCAGACCGACGCATGTCTGAAGTTTTTTCGCAGACCGACGAACTTCGCAGTTTTTTTGCAAACCGACGAACATCGAAGTTTTTTTCCACAGACTGACGAACGTCGCAGTTTTTTTTTTTCACAGACTGACGAACTTCGCAGTTTTTTCGCAGATTGCCAAATTTCGCAATTTTTTTCGCAGACCGCCAAAGTTCGCAATTTTTTTCGCAGACTGCCAAATTTCGCAATATTTTTCGCAGACTGCCAAATTTCGCAATCTTTTTCGCAGACTGACAAATTTTGCAATCTTTTTCGCAGACTGACAAATTTCGCACTGTTCTCCTTCGATCGATTGGCGAAATTAGTGATATTTTCCTATTACCGATTGGCAAATTTGACGCTTTTTTCCCCAAACCAATAAGAGAATTTACGAAACTCACTTTTTTCAAACTTGTTTGTGGACAAATTTTGCCACAGAGAGCCGAAGAAAATTCCATGGAAAAGAAATCTGCAGTAAGGAGAAAAAAACTGCAACACCCGTCGCCTGTCTCGAACTTTCTGCTACCAGGCCATACATTAACATGCATTGCTAGATATCAGAGTTTTCCCCAGACAGTTTCAGTAGGGTGCTGCACCCTGCCTGCCCTTTGGTCTACAAAATTGCACCCTTCTTGCCCCTCATAAAAAGAATTAGCACCCTTCATGTCCCCTCAGTAAAATAATTAGCACCCTTCTTGCCACTCAGTAAAAAAAAGTGCACTTTCTCCTTTTTGCATTACAAAATTTGCTTTCATAGTAAAAATTGACTCAATGTTGTCCTGAAAAGAGTGTTCTGACTTTTAAATATCAAAAGTGGCTTTAAAAAACAAAATAATACCTTTAACAATTAAAAAAAGTGCCCTTAAGAAGCTGAAAAGTGCCCTCAAGAATCCAAAAGTGCTCTTAAGAATAAAAAAGTGCCCTTTTCTCACCAGTAGCCACCCTGCCCTTTTTTAAACCTGGGGGAAACTCTGTAGATATGAAAATATAATAGAATATAGAGCCGTAGCGAGTATTCGGTATATACTCGGTATTCGGCCTACTCTGCCAATTTGCAGAGTACTCGGTACTCAGTCAAATTTCAGCCGAGTACTCTGCTAATACCGAGTAGTTGCAAATATTTCATTTTTTAAGCATATTTAAAGACAAATTAATTTATAAGTGATCTATAAAAAGTTATTTGAATATAAATGCATAACATATGCCATAATTCATAAAAACTATTTACTCGATACATAAAAATTTATCTATAAAACATAGAAAAAGGTAAGAAAAACCCACATGCAAAATTAATGTAAATTTAAGTTTAGTTTTATATTTATATTTTTTAAAAGTCATTTTTAAAACTGTAGAAAAAGACTGATTTTGGATAAAGAAGCAGTGTGTGTAGAAACAGAAAATACAATAAATGCTATTAAAAAAAAATAATTAAATTCGCTGTATGGCAAATTATGGTACAAAAACACTATAATCATTAGTAGTAAGATAGTGGGGGTTCAACGGCCACAGGCTCAGCCGCAACTGAGCAACCGTGCAACCGATAGTGCATTGTTCAGAATCAACCCTCTTTTTCTTGCAATAATCTTTTCATCACATTTTGTTGATACATCTGATATTTTATTAAAAAGGTTTGTGTGTAAGAGTATGTTTTAAAAAGCATATATGTCTTATAGTTATTATAAATAGTTCTCTTTGTGTGTGTGTGGGTATGTGGGTATGTATGTGTGTGTGTGTGTGTGTGTGCGACAAATAGTTCTATGTGTGTGTATGTATGACTGTCTGTCTGTTTAAAACTATGTTTATATGTAGTTGCGTATGTTTATGCAAAAAGTTTATGATAATTTAAAATATATATAACTTAATTTTATGTTAAAAAAAAGATTTAAAAATTGAAACTCAATTTAAAAAAAAATAAATTAAAAATAAAAAGGTAAATTAAAAAAAATAAGAAGAAAAAAATAAATAAAATAAAATTTTTAGAAAAAGATTTAAAAAAAAAAAAAATTGAAACTTAACTTTAAAAAATATATATCAAAGTTTAAAAAATAAAAAAAGTAAAGTTAAAAAAAAAAATAAAACATCTTAAGAAAAAGCTAAGAAAAAAAAAGAAGTAACAAAAGTTTTAAGAAATTCACAAGTTAACAAAAATGTTATAAATCTTTCACTATTATTACTTTAACGTATTTCATAACTTATAAAAATATTGTACTAACCTTTTGACACACGGTTAACGCTTTAGATTGATTCAAAAAGCATTTTGTAATATTTTTCAGCTAGGTAACCGGTTTTTATAACATGGTAAACCGTTTTGAAAAGTGTAAACGTCATAAGACTATGTGCGTGTATGTGCAGAGGTAAAACTATATATTTATATCATTCATAAACTAGAAAAAAATTGGAAAAAATATTAAAAACATGTAAAAATATAATGTATAATAATAATAATAATAAAAAACCCTTTAGAAAATTACAAAGCAGTAAAAAAAAAAAAGTTTAAAACTGTATATGGTAAAAAAAAAATACATATGTTTGCATATGTGGGTGATTGTACGTATGGGTAGAATACATTTCAATAAAGTTCACATACGTAGCATTCTACGAGAAATGTTTGAAGTTTTAAAAAGTACACATATTTAAAATTAACATTAAAAAAAAAAATACAGAAACGTTTTATTTACCGTAGAGTATTTACATCACGATTCAACATTTTTCTTGATAATCACAATCTTGATCAATTTCATAATATCCATCTGCTGAACTAGTTATTCCATCGTCTAGCAAGTAACGCTTATCATCAAAAGGACTTAAGCTAATTTTATTCTGAGCTAATGTATATAAGTTGTAAGATTCCTCATCGATCCATGTCTGCATGTCCATGCTTGTTTTTAGTTGTCGCAGGTATTCTTTAAACCTTCATATCTGTTTCCCTATCAAACCTATCTTTATATCTGTTTCCTATCAAACAATTTGTGTAGACATACCTTGTACATCGATGAAATCGCCTAAACTGTACATACAAAAATTATATTAAACTAATATATTTCTTTAATAGTTTAAAATATATATGTATGATTGCACTAAAAAGTCTCAGCCATATCTAACGCATGCTAACAAGTACATCTAAAACCCCACAAAAATATTCATGATTCTTCTTTATGTAGATTCTTTGACATAGAACAGTTTAAAATGAGTACACATACATAAAATTTGCGATTTTTATTGAAACAAAACAATTTTTAGAAAGGATATATTTACATATATCTACAGATCAATTTTGCGTAATTAAAAAAAATATATGTAAATTCTCAGCTTTTAAGCCTTGATTAGTTTCTCACTGATCATAGGGTAAACTAATAGATATTTCATCTATAAAGTATATATTTGATCATCAAAAGGACTTCGTATAATTTTCTTTTAAGGTAATATTTATAAGTTACGCATATCTAAGACGATTCGTGTTTGCTACTACATACTTGTTTTAGTTGCTGTAGGCATTCTTTAAAAAAAAAAAAAAAAAAAAAATCCATATCTGATTTTCTGTTGGACAATCTATGTTTACACCTCTTTTGCTAATTTATTTTATGCTTGTATCAATAGCAAAGAATACATTTTTAATTACAATATAAGAAGTCAGTGTCAGTTTCGTCTCTAAGTTTGTGGTAATTATATAAATCTACACGTTTCTTTATTAATTGAAAATGCATATATGCATGATTGTATTAAAAAATCCTAACCATATCGAACATATACTAAAAGCGCAATTGAAATTGCATAAGTATATACATAAATATTTTATTAAACCAATTTTTACCACCTAATAGTTTTAACATATATAAGTTATTTTTGTTGGCAACCTGCCCTCCTCTTTTATATCGTAAATTGATAATACAAAAATCTCATATACATACACATGCCCATTAAGACATCTTTTACACTTATTTGATATCTAAATGTTTTAATTATGTAAAAGTGATTTTATTTAAAATGTCTACCTATTTCTTTCAAATATTAAATATAATACCTAATAATTTCATCATATTCATATACACAATTCTATTAAATCAAAATTCATCATCAGCTAAAAGTATTGAATTTGTATAAATATTCTGATTAATACCCCCACTCAAATTTAACAAACGCTTAAAATATTCTCATTACTACATATGATTTTCTTTAAAATCACAATACTTAATATTCTATATATTACAGTCTTAATTACATACCTTCAAAATTCAAACAAACAAATATTAAAAAGATGAATAAATAAATCCTTAAACTATTTTTTTAAATAAAATCATTACTATATTTTCTGTTTTGTAGAATTGGTTTATTTCAAACATTCAAATTCAAATTTTAAAAACTCGTTTTAAATTTCCGTAATTTTATAATAAAAGTAGTTATGTAAATCTTCCCAGTAAAATGTCTAATCTTATAACGGTTAAAGTAAACATACAATTTAAAAGTACCCTGTAAAAGTAGTATAGAAAATAAGTTTAATATATTTTCTTTTTATAAAATTATTAATATAATGCCGGATTAATGTGTATTTTGATAAATACAGTATATTGTTGAAAAAAAAAAATCTTATCTTGAAATTATCTATCTTTTTTAATATAGTAATACATATTTATAATTCAGCTAACCTTTTCTTCTAAATCAATATTCATAATTACATTTTTTAAAAATAGACTTATGTCATCTTAAATCAAGTAAAATAGATATTTTACTATATATATATATATTACAGTCGAAAACTTTTTTTAATACCATTTTACCATGAAGAATATAAAAAATATTTATACAATTAAAAATTTTAAAAACTTAGACAGAAATGAAAACCAAATTGGTGTTCAAATATTTTATTAAAACCAGATTGTAGTTTAGGTGTTCTAGACTTTACATTAGATAAAAACATTTCTTCCGTTTCACACTCATCGTATATACATAGGATGTTGGGTACGCATATGTTGTTTCAGTTCATAATTTCGTCCCAACAGTTTATGGCAAACACTACAACTAGGTCGAAAATTTTGATGTGACCTTACATGTCGCTGGAAGTTACACTTTTGAAATATCTGACCACAATCATTACACCGAAATGTAGACAAAGCTCCACTATCATGAGCTTCCAAATGTCTTTTTAAATTCGATTTTCTCCCAAAGGCTCTTTGACATATATCACATATATACGGCTTTATATTTAAGTGAATCTTAACGTGTTGATGCAAATTAAAATATGTTGAAAAAACTTTGCCACAGGTGGGGCAAACATGCTTCTTTTCCACATTCGTAGGGGTCACAGTCTTTAAAGAAACATCCTCTTCAACTTGATGATTAAAATTGAAAGTACTTTGAGATATAGTGTCTTTTTCTGTAAAAACTTCAGGGACTTCAACATGCTGTAATAATCCAACAATATCATGTGTTTTTAAATGTCTTTTTAAATTCGAATTTCTCCCAAAGGCTCTTGGACATATATCACATATATACGGCTTTATATTTAAGTGAATCTTCTTAACATGCTGCTTCAAATTATTCCTTCGGGTAAAAACTTGATCACATTCATCACACTTAAATGTAGACTGTCCACCAGTATTATGGGTTTCTGAATGTCTTAACAAGTCCGATTTCCTTCTAAAACACTTTCCGCAAGTTTCACAGGAAAACGACTTTTCATTAATATGAATCTTAACATGCTGATTTAAATTAAAATATGTTGAAAAAACTTTGCCACAGGTGGGGCAAACATGCTTCTTTTCCACATTCGTAGGGGTCACAGTCTTTAAAGAAACATCCTCTTCAACTTGATGATTAAAATTGAAAGTACTTTGAGATATAGTGTCTTTTTCTGTAAAAACTTCAGGGACTTCAACATGCTGTAATAATCCAACAATATCATGTGTTTTTAAATGTCTTTTTAAATTCGAATTTCTCCCAAAGGCTCTTGGACATATATCACATATATACGGCTTTATATTTAAGTGAATCTTCTTAACATGCTGCTTCAAATTATTCCTTCGGGTAAAAACTTGATCACATTCATCACACTTAAATGTAGACTGTCCACCAGTATTATGGGTTTCTGAATGTCTTAACAAGTCCGATTTCCTTCTAAAACACTTTCCGCAAGTTTCACAGGAAAACGACTTTTCATTAATATGAATCTTAACATGCTGATTTAAATTAGAATATGTTGAAAAAACTTTGCCACAGGTGGGGCAAACATGCTTCTTTTCCACATTTGTAGGGGTCACAGTCTTTAAAGAAACATCCTCTTCAGCTTGTTGATTACAATTGGAAGAACTTTGAGATATAGTATCTTTTTCTGTAAGAACTTCATCGAATCCATCATGCTGTAACAATCCAACACTATCATGTGTTTTTAAATGTCTTTGTAGGTTTGATCTTCGATAAAAAGACTTCTGGCAGCTATTACAAGTATATAATTTCTCGCCAGAATGAATTTTCATATGGCGGTTCAGATTAGAAATGCTCGAAAAATCTTTACCACAGGTAAAACAGCTAAACATCTTCTTAGCAGATACAGAATCTCCCCAATCGAGGTTTCATCAATAGGCATATCAACATCCATAATATAAAATCAATAAAAAAACTTTAACTCTTAATGGCAAACAACAGCGATTCGCACAGATAAAAAGCGGGAGCAATTTAAAACACGTTTAACCACTAGCGATATGAATCCTCAAATGATAAAAATCCTAATTTTCCCCCGTCTATTTATACCGACCCGAAAGCAAAGTTGAGTTGTAGTATTGCTTGATATGGTTGTTATCAAAACGCGTCATACGATTTCGGGGGCCTATAAGTTTCTTTCCCCTCTTTATAATATAGCATAATTAAACAGATAAACCCGAATGTATACAAATTTAAATTCGTAAATTATATTATTTCACAAAATATAAAAAATCCTACAAAATAAAAATAGAATTTAGCACTTACCCCAAAAACACATCCACTTTAGTTGTTAGTCTTCACTTAACTAATTTTTCTTCCTTATCTTTAGTAGGGGGCGCTGCCATCGCCGCGAGAGGCACTGCCCATCCTCCGGTGTGTGACGTCATTTCCGGTTTGAGATAAGAATAAACCTTAAATACACGTGCTTAGTCATTCTTCCCTCGGTCTTACTCGCTAGTAGTTGTCAGTTTCTTGCTTAGACGTGTTGGGTGACGTCATTACGTGTTTGCGATAAGAACAAGGTCACCCCTTATCAACAGGTAAACAGCTGCAGTGACGTCATAGGTGTTATGACATAGCTGATAACGGTAAGATTAGCTGATAAAAATTTGTACTAATCATCTATTTCTCTTCAAGTCATTGCATGAGACGGGTGAGCTCCAACAGCTGTACATAAGGTAAGAGTAATTTATATATTATAATAGGATTTTAAATTAATTTAGTAGATGTTACAATTTGATATTTAAAAAATTTCATGTTAAACGATATGATTATATGTTGTTCATCATACTAAATCCACAAATTTTAATTCGAAAGAAATATTATTAAAATCAAAATCTAAAATAAATTAGCGAAAATGCATAACAAATCTCAACAAAAAGAAGCTAATTATAAAAGGAAATGTACAAAGTTTATAAATTTACACATGTGTTAAACGCGTTTACAAACCTTATCATAGGCAAAAGTCTAATTCCACCAGACTATTTGTTATAAGTTTAACTATAAGTCAACATGTTAGATATTTGTGAAAAGGAATCTTATGATTTTTAATTTTCCAAGTTCAGTTTCAATCATATTGTAAAAGGATAATTCAAACTTTGAGATTATCTATAGTAAAATACTTAAATTAAAATGTATTTTTGATAGTTTAATATTTATAAACTACAACTTTGACTACTTTTTAAAATGTTTGCCTGATAGAAAACTGTGATAACATGTCTATGTTTGAATTTTTCTGATAACATGCCAATGCCTGAATTTTTCTGACAACTTGTCTGTGTTTGAATTTTTCTGATAACATGTCTGTGCTTGAATTTTTTGCTAACATGTCTGTGTTTAAATTTTTCTTATAACATGTCTATGTTTAATTTTTCTCTTCTTTTGAAATGTATAAACTTTTACTATACGTGTCTTTCGATTTCATTGAAGAAAAAAGGGATCGATCAACTTTATCAAACCATTTTAATGTTAATATTTTTAAACGAATACGATAATCAGATAAAAATATATGTAGCTAATTCATATTATTCCACTAAACATTGCAAAACAAAAAAATTTAAAAAAATTTTTATACTTCAGCATTCAAAAATTGCCAATATGCACATCCTAATACTAAAAAACAATCCTTATCTTGGAGTATTTCCTGTAACAAAATCTAAAAATTTCATATCAACAAGACTCAAGTTAAAAACTTTACCTCTGAACCTAATACCAATTTTTAATCTCAGAATGATAAAACTCAGAATTTTTTAGAAAGTTACTTCTAAAACATCTCATAGATGGCGCTGTTGAAAAAATCAACTCAAAGTTGTTTAAAAAACATTAATAAAATAAATCTAACTTTAAACTATCATCAAACTCCCCAAAAATCACTTCCAATTATAAATATTCTAAAATAATTAAAACTTATAAAATCGCTCATAGGGGGCGCTGCTGCGAAAAAATCATTTCGAAACTTGTTTAAAATACATTAAAAAACTAAATCTAGCTTTAATCTATCATCAAACTCCAGAAAAATCGCTTTCAATTAGAAATATTTTAAAATAATTAAAACTTCTAAAACCGTTCATAGGGGGCGCTGCTATAAAAAAAATCATTTCGAAACTTAAAAAAATAATTCATTACTTGATTAAAACATTTTCATAAAAAAATTTCATCGAAATATCAATAAACAAACAGTAGTAGAAGAATGAGTGTGTAGCTCAGCAGGCTCACTTCCGGTACCCACCTCCACCGCTTAGCGCTTAGCCTGCTGGACTGAAACGAACATTCTTCTACTACTGTTTGTTTATTGATATTTCGATGAAATTTTTTTATGAAAATGTTTTAATCAAGTAATGAATTATTTTTTTAAGTTTCGAAATGATTTTTTTTATAGCAGCGCCCCCTATGAACGGTTTTAGAAGTTTTAATTATTTTCAAATATTTCTAATTGTAAGTGATTTTTCTGGAGTTTGATGATAGTTTGAAGTGAGATTTTTTCTTTTATGTATTTTAAACAAGTTTCGAAATGATTTTTTCGCAGCAGCGCCCCCTATGAACGGTTTTAGAAGTTTTAATTATTTTAAAATATTTCTAATTGAAAGCGATTTTTCTGGAGTTTGATGATAGATTAAAGCTAGATTTAGTTTTTTAATGTATTTTAAACAAGTTTCGAAATGATTTTTTCGCAGCAGCGCCCCCTATGAGCGATTTTATAAGTTTTAATTATTTTAGAATATTTATAATTGGAAGTGATTTTTGGGGAGTTTGATGATAGTTTAAAGTTAGATTTATTTTATTAATGTTTTTTAAACAACTTTGAGTTGATTTTTTCAACAGCGCCATCTATGAGATGTTTTAGAAGTAACTTTCTAAAAAATTCTGAGTTTTATCATTCTGAGATTAAAAATTGGTATTAGGTTCAGAGGTAAAGTTTTTAACTTGAGTCTTGTTGATATGAAATTTTTAGATTTTGTTACAGGAAATACTCCAAGATAAGGATTGTTTTTTAGTATTAGGATGTGCATATTGGCAATTTTTGAATGCTGAAGTATAAAAATTTTTTTAAATTTTTTTGTTTTGCAATGTTTAGTGGAATAATATGAATTAGCTACATATATTTTTATCTGATTATCGTATTCGTTTAAAAATATTAACATTAAAATGGTTTGATAAAGTTGATCGATCCCTTTTTTCTTCAATGAAATCGAAAGACACGTATAGTAAAAGTTTATACATTTCAAAAGAAGAGAAAAATTAAACATAGACATGTTATAAGAAAAATTTAAACACAGACATGTTAGCAAAAAATTCAAGCACAGACATGTTATCAGAAAAATTCAAACACAGACAAGTTGTCAGAAAAATTCAGGCATTGGCATGTTATCAGAAAAATTCAAACATAGACATGTTATCACAGTTTTCTATCAGGCAAACATTTTAAAAAGTAGTCAAAGTTGTAGTTTATAAATATTAAACTATCAAAAATACATTTTAATTTAAGTATTTTACTATAGATAATCTCAAAGTTTGAATTATCCTTTTACAATATGATTGAAACTGAACTTGGAAAATTAAAAATCATAAGATTCCTTTTCACAAATATCTAACATGTTGACTTATAGTTAAACTTATAACAAATAGTCTGGTGGAATTAGACTTTTGCCTATGATAAGGTTTGTAAACGCGTTTAACACATGTGTAAATTTATAAACTTTGTACATTTCCTTTTATAATTAGCTTCTTTTTGTTGAGATTTGTTATGCATTTTCGCTAATTTATTTTAGATTTTGATTTTAATAATATTTCTTTCGAATTAAAATTTGTGGATTTAGTATGATGAACAACATATAATCATATCGTTTAACATGAAATTTTTTAAATATCAAATTGTAACATCTACTAAATTAATTTAAAATCCTATTATAATATATAAATTACTCTTACCTTATGTACAGCTGTTGGAGCTCACCCGTCTCATGCAATGACTTGAAGAGAAATAGATGATTAGTACAAATTTTTATCAGCTAATCTTACCGTTATCAGCTATGTCATAACACCTATGACGTCACTGCAGCTGTTTACCTGTTGATAAGGGGTGACCTTGTTCTTATCGCAAACACGTAATGACGTCACCCAACACGTCTAAGCAAGAAACTGACAACTACTAGCGAGTAAGACCGAGGGAAGAATGACTAAGCACGTGTATTTAAGGTTTATTCTTATCTCAAACCGGAAATGACGTCACACACCGGAGGATGGGCAGTGCCTCTCGCGGCGATGGCAGCGCCCCCTACTAAAGATAAGGAAGAAAAATTAGTTAAGTGAAGACTAACAACTAAAGTGGATGTGTTTTTGGGGTAAGTGCTAAATTCTATTTTTATTTTGTAGGATTTTTTATATTTTGTGAAATAATATAATTTACGAATTTAAATTTGTATACATTCGGGTTTATCTGTTTAATTATGCTATATTATAAAGAGGGGAAAGAAACTTATAGGCCCCCGAAATCGTATGACGCGTTTTGATAACAACCATATCAAGCAATACTACAACTCAACTTTGCTTTCGGGTCGGTATAAATAGACGGGGGAAAATTAGGATTTTTATCATTTGAGGATTCATATCGCTAGTGGTTAAACGTGTTTTAAATTGCTCCCGCTTTTTATCTGTGCGAATCGCTGTTGTTTGCCATTAAGAGTTAAAGTTTTTTTATTGATTTTATATTATGGATGTTGATATGCCTATTGATGAAACCTCGATTGGGGAGATTCTGTATCTGCTAAGAAGATGTTTAGCTGTTTTACCTGTGGTAAAGATTTTTCGAGCATTTCTAATCTGAACCGCCATATGAAAATTCATTCTGGCGAGAAATTATATACTTGTAATAGCTGCCAGAAGTCTTTTTATCGAAGATCAAACCTACAAAGACATTTAAAAACACATGATAGTGTTGGATTGTTACAGCATGATGGATTCGATGAAGTTCTTACAGAAAAAGATACTATATCTCAAAGTTCTTCCAATTGTAATCAACAAGCTGAAGAGGATGTTTCTTTAAAGACTGTGACCCCTACAAATGTGGAAAAGAAGCATGTTTGCCCCACCTGTGGCAAAGTTTTTTCAACATATTCTAATTTAAATCAGCATGTTAAGATTCATATTAATGAAAAGTCGTTTTCCTGTGAAACTTGCGGAAAGTGTTTTAGAAGGAAATCGGACTTGTTAAGACATTCAGAAACCCATAATACTGGTGGACAGTCTACATTTAAGTGTGATGAATGTGATCAAGTTTTTACCCGAAGGAATAATTTGAAGCAGCATGTTAAGAAGATTCACTTAAATATAAAGCCGTATATATGTGATATATGTCCAAGAGCCTTTGGGAGAAATTCGAATTTAAAAAGACATTTAAAAACACATGATATTGTTGGATTATTACAGCATGTTGAAGTCCCTGAAGTTTTTACAGAAAAAGACACTATATCTCAAAGTACTTTCAATTTTAATCATCAAGTTGAAGAGGATGTTTCTTTAAAGACTGTGACCCCTACGAATGTGGAAAAGAAGCATGTTTGCCCCACCTGTGGCAAAGTTTTTTCAACATATTTTAATTTGCATCAACACGTTAAGATTCACTTAAATATAAAGCCGTATATATGTGATATATGTCAAAGAGCCTTTGGGAGAAAATCGAATTTAAAAAGACATTTGGAAGCTCATGATAGTGGAGCGTTGTCTACATTTCGGTGTAATGATTGTGGTCAGATATTTCAAAAGTGTAACTTCCAGCGACATGTAAGGTCACATCAAAATTTTCGACCTAGTTGTAGTGTTTGCCATAAACTGTTGGGACGAAATTATGAACTGAAACAACATATGCGTACCCAACATCCTATGTATATACGATGAGTGTGAAACGGAAGAAATGTTTTTATCTAATGTAAAGTCTAGAACACCTAAACTACAATCTGGTTTTAATAAAATATTTGAACACCAATTTGGTTTTCATTTCTGTCTAAGTTTTTAAAATTTTTAATTGTATAAATATTTTTTATATTCTTCATGGTAAAATGGTATTAAAAAAAGTTTTCGACTGTAATATATATATATATAGTAAAATATCTATTTTACTTGATTTAAGATGACATAAGTCTATTTTTAAAAAATGTAATTATGAATATTGATTTAGAAGAAAAGGTTAGCTGAATTATAAATATGTATTACTATATTAAAAAAGATAGATAATTTCAAGATAAGATTTTTTTTTTTCAACAATATACTGTATTTATCAAAATACACATTAATCCGGCATTATATTAATAATTTTATAAAAAGAAAATATATTAAACTTATTTTCTATACTACTTTTACAGGGTACTTTTAAATTGTATGTTTACTTTAACCGTTATAAGATTAGACATTTTACTGGGAAGATTTACATAACTACTTTTATTATAAAATTACGGAAATTTAAAACGAGTTTTTAAAATTTGAATTTGAATGTTTGAAATAAACCAATTCTACAAAACAGAAAATATAGTAATGATTTTATTTAAAAAAATAGTTTAAGGATTTATTTATTCATCTTTTTAATATTTGTTTGTTTGAATTTTGAAGGTATGTAATTAAGACTGTAATATATAGAATATTAAGTATTGTGATTTTAAAGAAAATCATATGTAGTAATGAGAATATTTTAAGCGTTTGTTAAATTTGAGTGGGGGTATTAATCAGAATATTTATACAAATTCAATACTTTTAGCTGATGATGAATTTTGATTTAATAGAATTGTGTATATGAATATGATGAAATTATTAGGTATTATATTTAATATTTGAAAGAAATAGGTAGACAGTTTAAATAAAATCACTTTTACATAATTAAAACATTTAGATATCAAATAAGTGTAAAAGATGTCTTAATGGGCATGTGTATGTATATGAGATTTTTGTATTATCAATTTACGATATAAAAGAGGAGGGCAGGTTGCCAACAAAAATAACTTATATATGTTAAAACTATTAGGTGGTAAAAATTGGTTTAATAAAATATTTATGTATATACTTATGCAATTTCAATTGCGCTTTTAGTATATGTTCGATATGGTTAGGATTTTTTAATACAATCATGCATATATGCATTTTCAATTAATAAAGAAACGTGTAGATTTATATAATTACCACAAACTTAGAGACGAAACTGACACTGACTTCTTATATTGTAATTAAAAATGTATTCTTTGCTATTGATACAAGCATAAAATAAATTAGCAAAAGAGGTGTAAACATAGATTGTCCAACAGAAAATCAGATATGGATTTTTTTTTTTTTTTTTTTTTTAAAGAATGCCTACAGCAACTAAAACAAGTATGTAGTAGCAAACACGAATCGTCTTAGATATGCGTAACTTATAAATATTACCTTAAAAGAAAATTATACGAAGTCCTTTTGATGATCAAATATATACTTTATAGATGAAATATCTATTAGTTTACCCTATGATCAGTGAGAAACTAATCAAGGCTTAAAAGCTGAGAATTTACATATATTTTTTTTAATTACGCAAAATTGATCTGTAGATATATGTAAATATATCCTTTCTAAAAATTGTTTTGTTTCAATAAAAATCGCAAATTTTATGTATGTGTACTCATTTTAAACTGTTCTATGTCAAAGAATCTACATAAAGAAGAATCATGAATATTTTTGTGGGGTTTTAGATGTACTTGTTAGCATGCGTTAGATATGGCTGAGACTTTTTAGTGCAATCATACATATATATTTTAAACTATTAAAGAAATATATTAGTTTAATATAATTTTTGTATGTACAGTTTAGGCGATTTCATCGATGTACAAGGTATGTCTACACAAATTGTTTGATAGGAAACAGATATAAAGATAGGTTTGATAGGGAAACAGATATGAAGGTTTAAAGAATACCTGCGACAACTAAAAACAAGCATGGACATGCAGACATGGATCGATGAGGAATCTTACAACTTATATACATTAGCTCAGAATAAAATTAGCTTAAGTCCTTTTGATGATAAGCGTTACTTGCTAGACGATGGAATAACTAGTTCAGCAGATGGATATTATGAAATTGATCAAGATTGTGATTATCAAGAAAAATGTTGAATCGTGATGTAAATACTCTACGGTAAATAAAACGTTTCTGTATTTTTTTTTTTAATGTTAATTTTAAATATGTGTACTTTTTAAAACTTCAAACATTTCTCGTAGAATGCTACGTATGTGAACTTTATTGAAATGTATTCTACCCATACGTACAATCACCCACATATGCAAACATATGTATTTTTTTTTTACCATATACAGTTTTAAACTTTTTTTTTTTTACTGCTTTGTAATTTTCTAAAGGGTTTTTTATTATTATTATTATTATACATTATATTTTTACATGTTTTTAATATTTTTTCCAATTTTTTTCTAGTTTATGAATGATATAAATATATAGTTTTACCTCTGCACATACACGCACATAGTCTTATGACGTTTACACTTTTCAAAACGGTTTACCATGTTATAAAAACCGGTTACCTAGCTGAAAAATATTACAAAATGCTTTTTGAATCAATCTAAAGCGTTAACCGTGTGTCAAAAGGTTAGTACAATATTTTTATAAGTTATGAAATACGTTAAAGTAATAATAGTGAAAGATTTATAACATTTTTGTTAACTTGTGAATTTCTTAAAACTTTTGTTACTTCTTTTTTTTTCTTAGCTTTTTCTTAAGATGTTTTATTTTTTTTTTTAACTTTACTTTTTTTATTTTTTAAACTTTGATATATATTTTTTAAAGTTAAGTTTCAATTTTTTTTTTTTAAATCTTTTTCTAAAAATTTTATTTTATTTATTTTTTTCTTCTTATTTTTTTTAATTTACCTTTTTATTTTTAATTTATTTTTTTTTAAATTGAGTTTCAATTTTTAAATCTTTTTTTTAACATAAAATTAAGTTATATATATTTTAAATTATCATAAACTTTTTGCATAAACATACGCAACTACATATAAACATAGTTTTAAACAGACAGACAGTCATACATACACACACATAGAACTATTTGTCGCACACACACACACACACACACATACATACCCACACACACACAAAGAGAACTATTTATAATAACTATAAGACATATATGCTTTTTAAAACATACTCTTACACACAAACCTTTTTAATAAAATATCAGATGTATCAACAAAATGTGATGAAAAGATTATTGCAAGAAAAAGAGGGTTGATTCTGAACAATGCACTATCGGTTGCACGGTTGCTCAGTTGCGGCTGAGCCTGTGGCCGTTGAACCCCCACTATCTTACTACTATCATTATACATTTTCAGGATATGGGGTATTTCCTTTATTGCTGTAAATTTGGCTAATATTAACTAATCACTGTTCGGAGAATTTTTAAATAAATAATATAATACAATAACTTAAAGATTATCTACTATATGGAATATGGTTAGAACATTTTCAACTAAAAGTCTTAATTTAAAAAAAAAAAGTCTGATTTGTTCCTTTGAATACTGTATTTAAATGAAATGTTTTTAAATACACGGAATTACAAGATCCACATATAACTACAGCTCCAAGTTAAAAAATTAGAATAATAGAAAAAAGAAATTGGGAAAAAAGGTTTTTCATGTAGTATCGCTTAAACAAAAAGTAATACATGATAAAACTTAATATTGTAAGAATCTACATTGTTTGTAGAATCTTTTAGCATTAAAATTAAAGAAAATAATACAAAAAATTATTCACACTTAGAAAAAAATCAAAATATTAGAATAACCATTTACCTGGTTCAAAATATTAGAATATTGCATTGTAAATAATATGTGTTAAAAAAAGGAAAAATGGTTATTCTTTAATATTTTGTAGCATCACCTTTACATTTTATAACAGCACGAACTCGCTTTGCCAAGCTAGCTACAGGTGGTTCACAATGTTTTCTGCCCAGACATGACCATGCGACTTTATGCTGGAAAGAAGCTCAACTTTGTTTTCTGGCGCAATATCTATTGTGTCAAAAATGCTTATTTTATGCAACCTTCTGAACCAATCAAGATAATTCATAAGTATTCTAATTTTTTGAACCACCTATTTTAGTATTATAATATTTTGAATAATGAAAATAATTTTACAAAATAAAATATTCACTCATAGTTTAATATTTTACAGTTTTAATTTTCTTTAATAACATGCAAATGTATTAAAACATCCATCGCTGTTCTTTTTCAATTGTAGTACAGTGAAATAAAGCTAAATGCAATTCCAAATATGAATGGAATTAATTATTCTAATTTTTTGATTTGGAGCTGTATAATATTTCTATGAGAAAGATATTTTACAGTTATTATTAAATTATGTTAAATTACAGAAAAGTATTTTGAGCAAGTATTGATTGTTTTTCTTTTCTTTTTAATTTAAAATAAGTATTGGATATATAGTTTTCTATTTTGAATTTTAAACTGAGATTTTAAATACTCTAATAATTGTTTATATATAAAATTACACAACCATATTATAAGAAAAATTTTATCTGTTACATTACTCATTTTTTCTAATGCAAATTTATTTATTTTAAATTAAAACTATCCACAGTATTTTATTTGTTATTTATCCATAATAAAATTTACTTAGGAAATTTAATACAACTAAAAAAGTCTGATTATGTCACGAAATATGTTTATGCCAGTTGTTGCCAGTTTCTGCCAGCAAAAACCCAGCCCTGGTTTTTATGCGGTCACCTCCTGGATTATTTCTACTAAACTGACGATCCTCTTTTCAAGAATAAATGAAAAATGTGTAAATTTGCATAAAAGGACAAAACAAAATAAAAAGATATAGAATTTTTTTTCTTTGAGAAAATTAAGTGAAAATATTTTTACCAAAAAGAAAGTCCTTAACTTCTCAGAAAAAAGTCAAATGCGCATGCACACACACATACATATATGACTTACCTCAGATTTTCACACATAAGAAGCTCTCAAAACAGCATACACAACATTTGTAGCTGATAGACATGTGGTGGATTCAAATCAAATTTCTTTTTCTTTATCTATGCTTCTGGCATAATTTATCAGTTCTGTTAGCTTTTCCTTTATTGCACTTTCAAATGCATCTCTCAAAGAAAATCCAATTAGATTTTCACCACCATTAACTGTATGAAGCTTGTACAAGACAATACAGTCATTACACATCATTTTGTTCTCATGTATCATGTATCTATAAGAAACAAATTTTGTATTGTAATCAACAGGCACATAGCAGCAATATTATTCCAACTGTAGATGATCAATCAAATGACTGTCAGCCATGTTTAGATATTAAAATTAACAATGAACTAAATAACAGAATTAAAGATTTGAATCAATTTTATTTAAGATTGCAGTGTAAACACAATATTCCTGCCAGCACCATTCAAATTATAGTTAGTGAATTAAGAAAGTTTTGTGATAGTCTGAAAGGTAATATTCTTCAGTCTGTTTTAACAGTACTAGATAATATAACAATAGATCAAAGGATAGTACCAATGCCATCAATGCAGACACATTAAATTGTGCAAATGGAACACTGCGATCTGATTTTTTAAGGAAAAAGTTTTTTTAAACAGAATTTTCATTTTGTTCAACCTGTTAATTTAAAATTGAGTCTTAATGAAAAAAATCAGCAATGCATTTTTCATTACACACCAATACATGACACTCTCATAGCCCTTTTGAATGATAAATCCATCCTAGAACAATTTTTAAATCCCATTTCTGAAGAAACTGGCCTACTTTGTGATTTCACATAGATTGATCTATTTACAAAAGCAATCAGCTTTTTAAGCAAAATTTGAATACATTACAATTAATTCTATACCAAGATAGCTTTGAAATAGTTAATCCGTTAGGTTCATCTAGAACTA
This sequence comes from Maratus michaelseni, assembly GCA_963931845.1. Taxonomy (NCBI): domain Eukaryota; kingdom Metazoa; phylum Arthropoda; class Arachnida; order Araneae; family Salticidae; genus Maratus; species Maratus michaelseni. The sequence continues at coordinate 288,363,296 of OZ007596.1, forward strand.
AGCATAAGATATTGGCAATGTATATGACTTTAGGTAATATTTATAAATTCAACAGATCTAAAGCAAATCCAATTCAGTTAATATTACTGTGTAAAGAAAAACATTTGAAATATTTTGGACATGAAGCAGTATTTCACCATTTAATTAAAGACTTGAAGGAACTTGAAGTCAGTGGATTGATTGTTAACAACAATGTACATAAAGGCACAGTTGCATATATTGCTGGAGATAACTTGGGTAGTCACAATATTGGAGGATTCACGAAAAGTTTTGCCCATGGGCGTATTTGTAGATTTTTTGAAATAACACACAACTTCCAAAATTCACCTTTATTAAAAGCAACTGCACGATCTGAAATGTCATATGATGCTATACTGTCCATTTATTACAGACTTCGGATTTACAATCAGTCTGTGGCATCAAATTTAATTCTATTTTTAATGAGCTTGATTTTTATCATAGTATGTTTCACCAGGATTGCCTCCATGTTTAGGACACTATGTATTTGAAGGCGTTGTGGCATATGATGTACATTTATTTATTAAGTATTTCATAAAGACAAAAGAATGGTTCACACTTAAATATCTTAACAATGCAATAGATAAATTTCCCTATAAAGGTGAAGATGCTAAAAATAAACCAAATACAATATCTTTGAATTCTGAATAAATTATCTGGCCATGCTATTCAAAACTGAACATTGTTAAGATTTCTCAGCATTTATTTAAGATACAAAATAATACACCAAGAAGACCCAGCCTGACAACTTTTATGTATCCTACAAGAAATAGTAATTTTAATATGTTCCTCAAAAATTATTCATACACAAATTCCATATTTAAATACACTTATAGAAGATTACTTGCATCATAGACAAATACTTTTTCCAACACTATTACGACCAAAACACCATTATATGTCACATTACCCTGAGCTTATTTTATAATTTAGGCCTCTCATTTGGGTTTTGGACTATGCGTTTTGAAAGCGCATACTTTTTTTTTTTTTAATGCATACGCAACACTAAAAATTTTATTAATGTCACATCAACCCTGGCTAAACGTCATGAGTTGTATCAAGCTTATTTAAGACCGGGATTATATTTTAGTGATCCTATTTCAACAGAACATTTCTCACCACATATTTTTAATTATTTTGATGTAGAAACAGTAAATGATCTAAAGAAATATTTTGCTACTGAGGAGAACCTGTATTTTGCACAAAAAATATTATTTAATAATACTCTAATAAAAGCTGGTCCAGGTATTTCTTTAAGACCGTTGACCAGGCCCCTTACCTGCCAGGCTTTTGCGTAGCTTAACGAGTTGATACCTGGCAACGGGGCAAGAATTCGCCTGTTCTTCACTTGCCGAAGATGTGTTTGCTAAATCTGTAGGCCGGCGTAGCTTCAGCGCATCTTGTTGCTTCGATCAAGGTATTGCAATTCAAGTTGAATTAAAATTGGAACTATACAGTTTATTTTCCTTTATAATGAAAAACTATTTTTTGTAATCAAGACCTTAAATGTTATAAAATACCAAACTTTTCTTTATATTCTTTAGATGATAAGGTTGATGTTTGTAGATTCAATCTTCAATCATCAAATTTTCAATCTTCAATGTATGTCAGTAATCTAAACAGAGAGGGAGGAAAAAAAGGCAGGGAATGAATTCTTTAGGATATTGTAAACATTTACACAATTAACAATGTGTTATTAAACAGGGCTTAATTTCTAAAAAAAAAAAAAGTACCAAATCCCTAATATTCTGCAGTACTAACAACCGTAGGCCCCCCCACCCCCCCCACCCCCCCTCCAATCTGCAAATTTATATTTTATACATTTGCAAAATTTATTTTTTTCTCTTCAGCAAAATAAAAATTTTAAATATAATTGCAGATTAATCTGCAATTTAAATTATTGCAGAATTCTGCGATTAAGCAAAGTAAGGATTATGATTCCGAAAAAGAAAAAAGAATATTTTGTAGCTATGCAAATATATATATATATATTTTAAATGGACAAGTATAACGAAAATTTTCAAAAAATGTTAACGTGCCTAGGATTTTTATTTTTTGTTAATAATATTAAGCAGCAATTTCTAAGAAAGAACCCGATTTGCCCGGCTAATATATAAATAAAATATTAACTGAAATAAAGAAATTCCAGAGCTGAGCTCTGGTACAAATTAAGGACTGACTATACGATTTGGCATTCTTCTTCATAATTTAAACTTATATGACATTTAAAGAAAAAAAAAACTTTTACTTACAGATGGGTGACAAAATAATACGAACACTCATGAAAAAGTGTGAAAAGAGCAATATCTAGTAAAATATGTGAAGAATGATCCTGAAACTGTAGGTGTGTAAACAGTATAGTATAGGTTATATATTTCCGCGAAGATTTTTTCACGAAACCCCATTGGGGACTGTCAACAAATTGAAAAAGAACGAATATCTTTTGGATAACCCTGTAAAAACTAATGTAGCAATGCCGTTCAAACTTATTATAAATAAGTGGCTTATTGTAGTATACTGTGTTCATTTTTATGAGGATAGCATGTATACTCGTAGAGTCCAAATATAATACAACCCCTCATATTTTTGCTTCATTTTGGGAACAACGGATTTCGAGCTTATTCTATCGACGATAATTTTCAGAATTTTCAAGCTATGATTTTGAGACTTTCACAAAAGTTGCTCTATATACTTAGCTAATACATTATGCATATTACATTTTGTTTACGTTCGCGCATGCGCAGTGAAACATTTTTTAGTAAACCTGCTCATTTTTCATCCAATTTTTATTATTTTTTAATTCTGATTGCAGAATATTATGTACAATGTTGTTTGTCATATTTTCTAAAAATAACTTTTTTTTTTATATTAAGAACTCTGCAAATTATAAGCAAAAAACTAGGCGAAATTTGGGATTGTTTTTATAAAAAGCTTAATTTCTCTACGATTATACATGCTATCCTCATAAAAACGAACACAGTATACTACAATAAGCCACTTATTAATAATCTCAAGTTTGAACGCCATTGCTACATTAGTTTTTACAGGGTTATCCAAAAGATATTTGTTCTTTTTCAATTTGTTGACAGTCCCCAATGGGGTTTCGTGAAAAAATCCTCGCGGAAATATATAACCTATACTATACTGTTTACACACCTGCAGTTTCAGGATCATTCTTCATATATTTTACTAGATATTGCTCTTTTCACACTTTTTCATGAGTGTTCGTATTACTTTGTCACCCATCTGTATTTAATAATTTATATGATGTAAAAAAAGCCCTGGTGAATTCTGAGCAATATTTAAATATTTACTAAAAACAGAGAAATACCGGAGTCGAGCTCCAGCATAAATTAAGCCCTGTTATTAAGCACCATTCAGACAGAAAGGGTGGTGAAGGCTCCACATTTTTTTATTCATTAAAAATCCTATATATTGAAAACAAACCCATTCTTTTCAGACCAAGCTACTGGGCATGCACACTGTGAACATTATCATTACCATACCGGTTTTTTTCGCTAGAAAAACAAACAAATGATTCAGATTGGTTTATGAATGATTCATTCCTCAAAACAGCTGCTGCAATCTAATTCTTATTTATAGGCTGTTTTGTTGATTATTCTTTACATTATGATTTTTGCGTCAAGGCCTGTAAGTTAGGTATATGTTGTCTTAATTTTCAACATTTGGCAATGATAGGACTTTTATGAAAACTTCAATGAGTGCACTACACAGAATTTTTGTGGGGGTTGAATGAATCTAATTTGTCAGGCTCTAGCATGAAATACTTAGGGCTCATAAACTTCAAGAAACAGAGTTTAGCCGAGCAAGGAAAAAACAGTTAACTGTTTAGTACAGGGTTTGAAGAAAGTAGCTAAAATTTTTAAAAATCAAGCCAGTGACCTTTTTTGTTTTAACTGGCTTTTATTATTGGTCTTTTTTAGACTTTACTCAAATATATGCAATATGAACTTTAAAAGTTCACGCTTTGTTACCCTTTTTTTGGATTCATAAGAATATTTTGTTATGAAAACTAATTTCAGAATGCAAAATTTGGTTTTTACAAAGAATTTTGCCTAAATATTTTGTTTTCATACAAAAAATTGTTTAATTTTGTCTCTTATTAAAATTGTTTTTTGGTACAATATCAAACCTTTCAAATCAAATATCAAAAGTATTTTTTTTTTAATATTTGATAAAAACAGAACTCTTATTTTCATAGGCACATGTTAAAGAATTTTGTGAAGATTTTTTGAACGGCAAATCCACAAAATTTACAATTTTCTCTGTGACCAATTTACAAATTTCGTGCTATGTTCCAAGATCGATTAGTAAATTTCATGTTTTCTTTTTGCAACAAACTGAGAAAATTCCCAATTTTTCCCATGACCAATTTACAAGATATTTTCCCACGACCGTTCCATGAATTCTCAGATTTTTTTTTTTCCTACTATAGATCAGCGAAATTTACAATTTTTTCATGTGACTGATTGACGAAATTCAGTTTTTTATCAAGACAGATTAATGAATTTAGCGATTTTTTCCATAACTGACTGAGAAATTTCGAGATTTCCTCTGTAAACGATTAGCAAATTTTACGATTTCTTCTTGCAGTACATTGGCGAGATTCCTAATTTTTTCCTCATGTTGAAAATTTTTTCAAGCATCTGATTGTCAAATTTTATGATATTTTCTAATGATAAATTATGAAATTTTGTTATTTCCCCCCCCCCCCCCCCCCATGATCAATTGGTGAATTTCTGGATTTTTCTTGGAACCAATTGTTGAACTTTGATTTTTTTTTTTTTTTTTTTTTTTTGGCCCCGATAGATTGACAGACAAATATTGAGATATTTTTTTTTATTTTTGGTATTTACGTATTAACGCCACCGCAGCTACAGATTTAGCGGGTTTTAAGTGCTGCCAATCTTTAGTAGCACTAAAAAATGGCTTCAAAAATCAACAAACAAGGAATCCAAAAGACAACTGCGTGCGAACAACAAGATTGCTCTTTATTGGCGCGCCTTCTGCTGCGGTGGCGTTAATACATAAGTACCTTTTTTTCTTTTTTCCCCCTGCGATCGAAAAATTGTGCAAATTTTTTTCACGTGACAAGTTAAGGAATTTCTCAACTTTATTTCTTTTGAAAAATGACGAAATTCATGATTTCCTACGCCCAATTTTGAGATTTTTCACAAGCACTCGAAAAAACGGCGATAACCAAAAGATTGCGTCAAAAAGTGCAGTAAAGGCCACCAGGCAGTTGCACTTTACTAAATTGGCCGAAAGCCGCAAAGATTTTGTAGTGCACATGAAGAAAAAATTTGGTACTTTTCGTTTAGCCGAGCACCAGTGATTTATATACATGTATATATACACACATATATATACATGTATATATATGTGTGTATCTTATGTGTGATAATATGTATCTATATACATATATATAGATACACATATATCTACATACACATATATATATATATATACACATACATATATGTACACACATATATGTATGAATATCCATATATATGCATATACATATGTATTTATATATGTAGATATATCACTGGCGCCCGGCTAACCGAAAAGTACCAAAAATTTTCTTCATTCCAAGGTTACATATATAGGAACAGAAATGTAAATAATAATTGTCATTCATAGAAATTAGGAGTTGACTTAATAAAAATAAACATTTTGCATAATTATTCTGAGCTGTCGATTTAAATTTTTTCAATGAAATTTTGCAATGTTTGTATAACACAAATTTTTCAAAAACGATGTAAATTAACAGTAGAGTTTAAAGATTTTTTTTCTTTCTCCCAAACAGTTCAACTTCCCTCTATTTATAAATGTTAACAGATAAGACTCCGCTTCAAGAAAAATTGAATTTCAAGGCTTGATAATGTATTAATATCACATTCTGCTTTTCACAGCACCTTAATAAATTAAAATGCATTATAACTTATAAAACAAGAAATTTTCTTTACTATATTTTAATAAAATAAGCTGATTGTTAATAATCAAGAAAACTTCAAATTAGTTTGGCTGTAAACAACATGAGCTAAATAACAATGTTATTTCACAACTAACTTTCAAAATCGGAAGACTTATTTTCATTTAAATAAACAAGAAGTTCAATTCGCAAAGTAAATAAAATTCAAAGTTTAGTCTTTCTGAAGCAAAGGAAAAAAAAAAGTGGAAAAACATCCGTAAAGTGGACCAGCATACCCCGCACAGTGGTCTGCTAAAATAACATAATGCAAATTTGCAAGTAACATTTTGAGGGGGAAAAAAAAAAAAAAAAAAAAAAAAAACAGAAAAAAAACCAAAATTTATCATATTTTTAAAATAATAACAGATTGCAAATCATAAAATACTTATTTATAAGCCTGAAATTTTCTTGAGAGACTTTTGAGTCTGTGTGTATGTGGGGGGGGGGGAGGCAACATTACAATAACACTGAGTCTAAATAGATTAATAACTACAAATATTTCATAGAGAATACGCATTGTTAAATATTTTGAAAATTCTACATTATAGCAGCAATGCGAATAGTGGACCATTGTACCCCATGTTGAAAGTTCAATTTATTCTGATAAAAATATTATTGAAAGTTCTTTTATGCATATTAACTTTAAATAAAAACAATTTTGCCTTTGCAAAAAAGTTATTTATCTTATCTACAACCTTTAATTAATAAATAAAAATAAAACATTAGGGGGTGGTCCATTGTACCCCGCTCTCCCCTTCATCGTAACTTAATTTATGTAAACAAAAATATATTGAAATGAATATTAGCGGCAAAATATTATTTACCGACATATAAACACCGATTAGATTTGAAATCTTTTTAGGAAATCGTTAGCAAAACAACTGAATCAATTTTTGAACTAAAATAACTTATAAAACCGAATCCTGTATTTCTACGAATTGCTATTTATTTCTCAAGTTTAAACAAATTAGGCATTCCATGTCACGTGTGGAACAACTTTTTTACAACATATTACTGCTATTTTAACAATGTTATTGTACCCCCAGATTAAAACAACTATGCTAATATGAAAATACATGGTTTTTCTGTTAGTTGTAATGCATTGTTGATATTCTAACAAGTAAATAGATATATCTATTTACTAGGGGGCCTACCCCCTGCGAGCTACGCTCGCCAACCCCCGCTCAGACTTCGAGGTCTCTAAAAACATGACAACGTGCTTTATTTTAAAAATATTGGTAAATCTGTAATTGGGTTGCCATGCTTTTAACGTTTTAATGGGGTATTTTTTGATTATCATGGCCTCATACACAGCTGTTGCGACAACTGACGACTGTTTTCGGGATTGATAAGTAAAATCAATTACAACTTGAAATCCAGCTTGTATAAAATGGTTAGGTTTAAATTGTGCTACCTCTCGGACTTTTATAACAGCGATCTGTATTCTATTCTTCCGTTGCGTTTAAGGATGAGAAAAATTCCATCTGCTTGTGAATAACATTAAGAACCACAGTATTGAAAAGTACTTTGTTGTAGACAATTTTCTGTGACAGGTTTTAATTTTCTCTCTATTTTAGTGCACCATCGTGCATATTTTCATGTTATTTTAAATATGTAAATTATTTATTTTAATTAATATGTATATACGAATTTTCTAATAATTATTTATCATACAAAATTAATTAAATATTTTGTGCATGCATGCCTGCATTTATTCGGCATCAATTGATGAGATATTTAAACAAATTTGCTATCCGCGATAATTTTACACCATGTTATTAGATCGGGAGGCGGCAGCACAGACAATCACCTCATCGAGTTCACGGCTGAAATTCCAGAATTAGTTAAAACTCGATTCGCATATTAAAACGCAATCGGTCTGCCAAGTCATATCTTGGTGGAAAACACCTTAAAACCCGATGTTAGCGGTTGACTCGTAGGTTTACCATTGTGTTTTACTGCACCTAGTTCTCCATGTTTTCATACTTTTGGGTGCAGGAAAACACAATGGTAAACCTACGAGTCAACCGCTAAAATCGGGTTTTAAGGTGTTTTCCACCAAGATATGACTTGGAAGACCGATTGCGTTTTAATATGCGAATCGAGTTTTAACTAATTCTGAAATTTCAGCCGTGAACTCGATGAGGTGATTGTCTGTGCTGCCGCCTCCCGGTCTATATGTCACAAGAACATTGTCCATAAGAAAATCGGGTACTTTTCCAGTATAGGATCCTTTGCTTTTAGGTTTGGCGTAATTCGAGCTTCAAAAAGGGACAGATTCGTTAATATACATAGATTTGTTGCCAAAAGTCATGAAAACAAACCCAATGAACTTTAGGTGTTTTTCTATTACAGGGGTCTTGACGCTTTTTTAAAAAGCTTGGCGGAAAAAACCAAGCAAGATAGAAAACCAAACAGGATATTTTATTCTCCTTCCGTTCAGTTGGGCAATTATTATTTTATATATTCGTTTGAAATATCCGAATTAGTGATTTTATAAATTCGTTTAATTAAATTTTACAAAAAAATAACAATATGATATCAATAAATAATAATTACTATTGATTCCTTTTTCCTCTTTACTTTTGCGTTTACATAAATGACGACATTTGGACGAAATTATTCAAAATATTTTCAGTTTATAAATTAAATTAAATGCTGACAGACGATTGAATCCTAACGATAGAAATGTGAATTTTTTTTTCAAATTTTCCTGAAAAACATAATTTAATCACAATCTTGTCTTTATTATCGATTGAAATAAAAGATAAATTCAATTTCAATTTGAAAATGACGAATATAAAGAAATCAATAATCCCTATCGGGATTCTTTTCATTTTTTTTCCCTTTTTTGTCACAAAAAAAAACTGAGTAATTAGTTGCCATCATTACAGAAATGTCATTAAAATTAGAAAAAAATTAATATCACGAAAACTAATTCCAATTTCAAAATTCTATTACCAGTTTTGACATCCGCGGATTTTTATGGACAATTGGTATTAATTTCACCATAAAGCGTTTAATATTTTATTAAAAATAGCCCTGAAACATAATCAGTCGTTTAATCAGTCGTTTCATAAAATCGTTTCATAAATTCGTTTCATAAAATCGTTTCACAAATTCGTTTCATTAGGATTTTATATATATAGGGTAGATATAAGTGTCACGTGCAGGACATTTCGGAATTCATGGAATGGCATATAGGCATATTCTCTTTACATGGATGCTGACACACAAATATATATTAAGAAACAAGATGCTATACATTAAACGATAAGCTGAATATTGTGCATGATATAACAAAAGAAAATTAAATAACTTACTTATATGTAATATCCAACAAAACGTTGTTCACAACCACGCTACTATACAAATGTTTTCAGTAAGCGTCCATCTTGTTTGGCTTTGGCGAAGGCCGACCTTGAATTCCTCGTGACGTATGATCTGTAACAGCCAATAGCAGGTGCTCACTGCGAAAGTAGTAGTTTTAATTTACGGGAAGAGGTCTTTTTTTGGAGAATAATGGCAGTGACCGTTTTTACTTACCCATCATACGTAGTATAGGGTAAGTCTTGTAATCGTTTTGAAAATCGAAAAAATTTTTTGACGGATTTACACGTTTCAGACACTGGAGATTCCAAAAAACATATTTTTAGAAAAAAAAATTTGCCGTCCGTCTGTGTGTCTGTGTGTGTGTGTGTCTGTAAACGCTCTATCTCCCGAACAAATTGAGATAGAGACTTGCAATTTGGTATGTACTTAGTATGTAATAATGGGAAGAAGCCTATTTCATTTCAATAACCTCGATTAACCGGAACATTTTTTTTCGGACTCTCGAAATATTCGTTCTGATGAATGGTATATAAAAATTTTCGAAATTGTTTATTTTAAGTAGTAAATATAAAAAACAATAAAAAAACATAAATTTTGCATAAAACATGAAGTCGATCGGATAATGAGTTGCTGAGATATTTGTAATCCTATTTTCCACACTCTTCGATTTTTCATGACCCTGTATTTCATCCAAATTTCACTTCAAAGATATATTTTAATTGTAAATTTGTCGCTTAATCAGATGCAATAAACCGCTAGTTAATAGGAGTATTATTTTTGGAGTTATAAGGAAAAACCTCTTTCAAGCAATTCAGTAATCGAGCCTTTTTATGACGTCATCAAGCCACGATTTTATTTGAATTGCAATGCATTTTATAAGTAGTTTACACATTTTTATTTTAATATTTTACATTATACATATACATGATGGGTAAGTATTACGGTGGCCCCCCAACGACTAGTTTAAGCTGCGGACACTCTGAATTTTACAGCATTTTGTTATAAAATACGGTTATTGGACTTTTTTTTCAAAGAAGGGAGTTGCCCGTATAAATTTACGGTCAAATCTGCGAATTTTACGGAAATTTCTTAGAGTGTACATGCGATGCGTTGCTAAACACTACAACTTAGATTTGCTGTTACGATTCGCAAAGTGTTGAGAAGAGCATATTTTTCACAAAATAAGTAAGTTACTATCGCGCGATTTATAAAATGACTCATTTATTTTCTCTTTAGTGTCATCAAATATACTATGATGATAAAATATGATATATCTAATAGCTCAATAGTGTGTAAAAAGACTCAAATTGTACAAATATATGACACACGAATAGACGCATAAGATTTATTGGCATATTTCATACATGATACAAAATGAAATGACACATGAATAAAAATACTTCATATAAATATTTTATTTTAATTCTAGTACTTTAGTGCCATCAAATATACTATGATGATATAATATGATATATCTAATAGCTCAATGAGTGTAAAAAGACTCAAATTGTACAAATATATGACACGAGGAGAGATGCATAAGATTTATTGGCATATTTGATGCATGGTAGAAAATCAAATGACACATTAAAAAAAATATATCATATAAATATTTTAATTCTACTCCTTTATTCTAATATATAGCTTTATTATAAGCCAAATTCGTTCCGGTTTCTATCAACCTCGTGCAGCGGGAAATAGATCTATTCGTGTATTGACAGAAATAAATATATGTCCTCCAAGTTCAAACATTTCAGATTTCCAGCTTAAAAGCTTGATACACCCATTATTCGAAATGAGCGGTTTTAACATTACAAACCTTGCATTGAAAACTGTTTCGAATATCTTGGGAACATTGAATCGCGATAAACATGCTTAGTATTGTTCAGAACTATATGTTACTCAAGTTCAACAGAGATCACTGTAAATTTTAAAGCTGTTCTAAAATCTGTGGGATGTTACAATGAAATATTAAATGCAAATTCTGATAACATAACATATTTTAAATTGTGCAAGTTTAGAGAAACACAAATAATAATTTTAATATATTATGTTGTACCTCAGTTTTTAGGTGCGTTCGTAAATTTATAAATACGTAGCACCTATTGTCGTTGTCTGGTCTGTCCGTCTGTCTGTCTGTCCGCATATAACAACGCAAAAACTACCCAGCCGAATGGTTTGAAATTGCAGAATTTTGTCGAGACATTTAAAATTTTATGAAAATCGAATCAAAACTTTAGAAGATATTAATAAAAATATTTATTAAGAAATTTGAATTAAAAAAAAAAATCTGTGCTTTTTTTGTTATAGGAGCTTCCGGGGTTTAATCGTCAAGAGACCGAGATACTTATTTTATGACAGAAATTAATCTGCAGACGATATAATTCATTTCCCAGAATTAAAAATCCTCAAGATCTGAATATTTATATAACTAACTATAGTACGAACGCACCTCATTTGTTACGTTTGACGTAGAATTTTCAACTTGTTTAAAACTGTTAAAATTCAACGTAAAAATTATTACGAAATGTTCCAGGATGCTTCATAAATCCATTAAAGATATGCTAAAAAAAAAAAAAATCTTATATTTATAAATTTAGTCAAAACTTACTAGTTTTGAACAAGCGAAAATTTCTAGCGCTCAAAATATTTGAATACTCTCAATTAAAAATACATAAAATGAAACAATTTTATCGCAATATTTTATTCTGATTCTAGTCCTTTAGCCTAATAAATAGCTTTAATAATTGCTACCTTTCTTCCAATTTGCTATCAATCCAACACATTGAGAAATGGATCTAATCATGTATTGGCAGAAAAAGCTATATATTCTCAGAGTTCAAGGTGATTTCCACATTTTAAAAGCTAGGTATATTCATTGTTTGAAATGAACGGCATTAACATCTTATAAACCATGCATTTTCAAATGTAATATGAAATACAGTAAAACCCCGGTTATCCGAAAAGCACGGGACCAAAGGATTTTCGGTTGACCGGGGTTCCATAGGAATTTTCGGATAACCGGAGGCATCCTAATTTTATTCTACCAGATGCCACTACTCCCCCTTCCCACTTCCCCACAATCAGGTAATGCGTTCGTCCCTGCAGGTACAGCAAGAGTCCCTATTCTGGCTATTTACCCTTCCTGTTTACACGTGTTTTAATTTCCTCCAATCTTTATTTACGAGAAATAATACTTTAAAGCGTAAATAATTTTTTATAATCATGAAGAGCCTCAAGGCGCTGAAAAGAGTTGGTTCTGGCCATGAACATAGATAAGAGCTACTAACGAAATGGTGTTAATAACCTGTCACGATTTTCGAACGCAGCCGGCGAGCATCTCTGCTAAGGTAGCGCGACATACAAAAACAAACCGAAACTGTATATCGGATACCTGTATATGGCTGTCAAGCAGATGATTTGAAGAAGCAGACGAACTGGTGACGTACAGAGCAAATGCCCTAACACAGGAGCCACCTATTTGGAACATTTTTCAAGGAAAGGTTTTCTTCTTTGAAAGGCTATTTCGTTAGAAGTCCTTATCATTTCTATGTTCATGATACTGGCACTTCAATATACTGGCACTTCAAAAGGTGTCGGTTTGAAAATAAAATTTTTCATTAAAAAAAAAAAAAAAAAAAAAAAAAAAAAAACAGTTTTAAGGTCCTTCGGTTAAGCCTATTTTCGGATAACCGGGATTCGAATAATTGGGGTTCTACTGTACCAATTCTGATAATATAATACAAATTGAATCACATTTGGATGCACACAAAATATGCTCTTCAAACTTAATAGATTAGTTAACGAATTGAAAGAAATATAAGTATTATTTTTTATATAAGTGCAACTTACTACATGTTGAATTAATACAGGCCTTAAATTTTTAAATGCCTGTATAGGGTGATACGCATTAAAGAATCCCTCCCTCTTTGGAACGTTCTGAATGACAACTCATGGACAATCTCTGTAACGTTCGGAAGATATAATTTCAGACCATGTGGAATTTATTGACACAATAAAAATAAAAATATAATAAATTATAACACCTTGTAATAATATATTTCTTTTAAATGCTGAAAGGTGTAAATTAACAACATAATAAATACACAGTAAATATATTTTATTAGGTTGTTTGGCATGTTTCGACTTACTTACTCCGAGTCATTTTCAAAAACAATTCAAAATTGTCTAGAGTTAAAGCTTATCATGTAACTTTTTTTAGAAAACAATTTAAAATGCTTTATTAAAAGTTTAACTAATCTTGCTAATAAAACTTATGTTTTTCACAAACCATTCAGTAATGTTTGATAATATAAAAATTAAAAAAGAAATATAATCCATAGTTAACACTTCCCAACATAGTTGAAAAGTATTTATGGCTTCAGTTTGTCCGGCCGTCTTTTTGGCCATTTGCCCGCGATCTGACTCTCCTAACTGTACTTGCATTTCCACTATATACGTAGATTAGAGGTTGGCATGGGCCGAAATTTTCATGGCCCAGCCTGGCCCAACCTGTACAAAAAAAAAAAATTTTGGCCCGCCCCGGCATCAAAATTAAAAGTTCATACCGAGTCCGGCCCGGCCCGTATAAAAGCTAAAATCTCGACCCGAGCCAGGCCCGTTATAAAAGCTAAATGTTCGGCCCGAACCCGGCCTGTAAAAAAAGAAGATAATTGACACGCCCAAACTGAATTTCTAAAAAACATGCCGATGTTTTTGAAGCAACATTTAAAATTATTCATAAAGCACTCTTTTTCATGCAAGCATTTTATTTTCAAATTATGCTCAAAATGCATGGAATAAAAAAAAAATCAACAATATTAGTGACCACTCAGACAGTTACGTACATAAACACTGATTAAAAATATTTACTTAGACAATTGTATTCAAATGAAGGCTCAGTAAGAAAAATCAACATATTTTAGAATGAAAGAAAAAAAATTATAAAAGAAAATCATAAATTTAATTCTCTAGAAGGAAAAAAGATAGATTAATATATATATATATATATATATATATAAAACTTTAAGTAAAATTTAACCATTGAAACATAAGAAACTAACCACATACACTGAAATCCCGATACCAAAGAGCCCTGTCAATTTACAAATTAAAATTGTAGTCCTAATAAATGTAACATTATTAATTCAAATTAAGAAGAAGAAAAAAAATTAAATAAATAGAAAATAAGGAATGAAATATAAACCACACGAGTATATACACAAATAAAAGCTTATAAAGTAATTTACTTTTTCAAGGGCAAGAAAATCACATTTATAAGCAAAGAACGATTGTTTTCTGTATATGACACCAGCTTTTGCTAAATATAGTGCCATATCTCGCCCGAACAATCGCTGAAACAATATTGAATAACAAAACCTTTACAATGGAATATTATAAATTATACATACAATTTTAAAAGGATTGTGAAAAATAACAAAAAAATAAAAATAAAAAATATATATATTACTTATATTAATAATATCCCAAGATATTTAGTATATTGTGAGCACATGTACAAAATTGTATCCAAAAGAAGAGGTTAAATTCACAGTTAAATAGAGAATCCTTCAGATCATAAATTGTATCCTACAGTTACAGTTATTTTTATTTAACTACATAGATTACAACATTTTAAAAAATGTAGAAAAAAAAATTATGATATACATATAAATAAAAACCATTAATTAATTTATTTTAATTTTAATTTAATAAATTAAAATATATAATATTACTTGATAATTTGAAAGTATTATTATTACTTCCATACTAAATTTCCAAGTTTTAATATTTTAAATAAGCTATACTACTGCCATCTATTGTAAAAATATTAGACTATATTAGCATACTATCAAATTCATTAAATAATTTACTTTTGCTGCTGACATCTGGTGTACAGATATTCTACTAAAACTTTAATATTGTATGTATAATTACTTATATGCAGCTGTAATGTAGTGTAAATATATTAATTTTACTAGTTAATATTAATGATATATATAGAGAATAAGAGTTACTAGTATAATATATTTTCTATTTTAACTAACCCATTTAAAATATATCTTAATTTTACCCAAACATTAATGTAGAATCCATATGATGCTTTCATTTTATAAATTAGTATTATACTTAGAAATAACATAGATTATTCAATATGGCAATGATTTAAATCCAGCTATTTAAATAATATCTACCATGAAAAAAAATATAAAAAACAAATATTAATTAAATTAAATGATCTAAAAATAAAATAAACTAAATAATATAAAACTAAGAGATATGTTTATTAGTGTACTATATTTAATAAATATTTAATATTTACTAAAATTAAATATGTTTAACATATTAATATTATATTGTATTGATTAACCCATTGTAACATCCTTGATAATTTTAACTTTTGTTACAACCCCAATAATATTAACTCCATATAATCATAACAACAATTATAGAATTCGCCCACATGTAAATTTTAATTTATGAATGACTTTTAACTAAGATGATCCTATGCAGCACATGCTCTTAATATGAGTTATAATTTAGCGAAATATATCAACCGTCAAAAGTTGAAAATTAACGTTAAATTTTAAAATATGAATGACATTAAACTAGGATAATCCTATGCAGCAACGCACACAGTAGGATTCATAGTTCAGCCAAATATATCAACAATCAAAAGTTGATTATCATTTTTATCAAGGAGATATTAACAAACATAAATTTAAAAAAAAAAAAAAAAAAAAAAAAAAAAACAGACATTTAACCCAAATTAAATCTATATTTATATTTGTAAAATTGATTTAACTAAATAGTAAGGATATCCATAAACTTGTGCAATTTGAAGGATATGTTTTAAATTTTGAATTTTAAAGTTATTTGAACAAAGATTATTAATTCTATGT
This sequence comes from Maratus michaelseni, assembly GCA_963931845.1. Classification (NCBI taxonomy): domain Eukaryota; kingdom Metazoa; phylum Arthropoda; class Arachnida; order Araneae; family Salticidae; genus Maratus; species Maratus michaelseni. The sequence goes on from OZ007596.1 coordinate 288,379,547, forward strand.
GCGAAATTTAGTAAAATATTTACAAATACTGATTTATGTATACATGACAAATAGTTAGTAAATACGTTAACCTTAAAAGTAAAATCATTTCGCTTGTCATAAATGTCAAACAAAAGTTTATTATCTTTAAGAATTATCCTTAGATCAAGAAAATTAATTTCATTATTTGCCATAACATTGAAACTATAAGTTAAATTTTTATGATATTTTATAGGTAATAAATAATTTGAATTACTATTAAAATAGAAGACAATAATGTCATCTATATAACGGTATATTTTACAATTAGCAATATTAGAGTTACGTTCATAATAATATAAATACAATTCTGCAAGAATTGAAGAAACAATGCCACCTTGAGGGAGTCCACAGCTTTGTATATATATAGTATCATTAAAAACAATATAATTATAATGGAGAATAAATTTAGTTAATGTTTTAAAGTAATTTAACGAAATTTTATTTTTTAATTTAATAGAATCCTTGTATTCCTTATATAATAAATTTGCTATCCTGAACATATCGTTAATATCAATGTTATTAAATAAGTCATTAAAATCAAACGTCTTCATGTATTTTATGTTATTTAAATTTTTAATATTATTGACAAGTTGAAAACTATTTTTTATGCTATACAAATTATCTTTTTGTTTTGTAAGTTCAAACAATTTAGTGAGAATAGTTAATAAAAATTTGCTTGCATTATTGTTATAAGTATTACAACCGATTGTTACAGTTCTAAATTTTAAAGGAGTTTTGTGGAATTTAGGTATAACAACAATGTATGGATAATTAAAGTTATAGTTTTTAATTTTTAGTAATTTATAAAATTGAAATATATGTCGATTATTAATGATTTGATCTAGATTAGTTATTTTAAAATTTAAATTTGTATTTATAGCTTTAGTTATTAACTGCGAATAATAATATTTGCAGATGAAAGCATAATTGTTTGGTGATTTATCAACATATGTAATAATAAATTTGTTTTGTAAATTCGTTATTTCACTATTTAGTTGTTTAAAATTAAAATTATATATGTCCAAATTCCTATGAAGTTCAGCATTTAAATTACTTAAAACATTTAATTTCCATTCATTAAAAAATTCAAGAGGTTTATTATAATCTATTGATATTTTATATATAAAAAGGTCAAGATCCAGATTAAATTTTTTAAAATAGAAAAAATTGTATAACATGAAGGTAATCGAAATTTAGTCCCAATAGTCATAAAATTACGCAAGTAATCAGTCTCTACAATATTAATATCCCCTGTAATAATGTGACCATGTACCTTATCTACATAATTGCTATATATATATATATATATATATATATATATATATAGTCACTATAATTTTTACAAAAATAAAATACATAAAATGAGACCAAAATGGGCTCGGTATGGAGGTCGGTCGGGAGAGAGAGAATTTAGAGGTCTGTAGGGGGACCGGGCCTGGCCTGAAACCATAGACTTATTTCGTTGGAATTGAGCGGAGTCAGGCCGGGTCTAGAATTCATTTTTCCCGGCCCGTATAAGATATCAATCAGTGGGTATAACCTAAAAATAAAAGTTAAAAATTTATGATATTCTATATTTCTTTAATGAAACTTTTGAATAGCAGTATTCTGATATATTTACATTTAATTTGGTTTAATAAATTGCAGTTTTTATTTACTTTATCTTTGTAGAGTTTAAGATTATAATATTTTGAAATCATTTTTAAAACTAGTCGTTGGGGGCCACCGTAATACTTACACATTATGGATATGCATAATATAAAATATGAAAATAAAACATGTGTTAACTATTTATAAAATGCATTGCAATTCGAATAAATTCGTGGCTTGATGACACCATAAACTTTAAATGCTCTATTACTGAATTGCGTAAAAGATATATCCTTATAACTCCAAAATTGACAATCCTATTAACTAACGGTTTACTGCGTCGGATTAAGCGTTTAATTTCCAATTAAAATATATCTTTGAATTGAAATTTGAATGAAATACAGGGTCATGAAAAATCGAAAAGTGTGGAAAATACGATTACAAATATCTCGACAACTCATTATCCGATTGACTTCATTCTTTGTGAAAAATTTATGCTTTTTTATCGTCTTTTATATTCACTCCTTAAAATAAGCAATTTCGAAATTTTTTATATACCTTTTATCAGAAAGAATATTTCGAGAGTCCGGAAAAAATAGTACCGGATAATCGAAGTTACTGAAATTCAATAAGCTTCTTCCCATTATTACATACCAAGTACATACCAAATTGCAAGCCTCTATCTCAATTTGTTTGGGAGATAGAGCGTTTAGACCCACACACAGGCACACAGATACACAGACGGCGAAATGTTTTTTCTAAAAATATGTTTTTCGGAATCTCCAGTGTCTAAAACGTGTAAATCCGTAATTTTTTTTTTCGATTTTCAAAAGGATTACAAGACTTACCCTATACTACGTATGATGGTTAAGTAAAAAAGAAAAAATTAATTAAAGTACTATTATGCGCCTGCTGGAAGGATGGGGGAGCAGGATAATTAAACTTCCTTTACCTCTGATGATTTGGAAAAAAATTAATAAAAAGTAAAATTTATTCTTTGTAAGTGACTAAGAATCTTTCGACATAGGGCTCTACTCCTAGAACCCCAGTGAAATGGAAGACAAATCTTAATTATGTTTTTCTTTTTGCATTTATGCGTTTCAAATTTATCTTAAACTGAGGATTCAGATAGCCATGCATTCTGGAACCTTTAAATGGGGCCAAGTCTTCTTAATTGTTCTGTATAGGTTTTTACGATGATATGTTTAAAAATTGTCTTGTGAGAAGAAATCTGAAAAATATACTTATTTTAGCTTTATTACTTACCCATAATAAGTAGTATAGGGTAAATCTTGTAATCGTTTTAAAAATCGAAAAAAAAATTGACGGATTTATACGTTTCAGACAGTGGAGATTCCGAAAAACGTATTTTTAGAAAAAAAAAAATTGCGCCGTCCGTCTGTCTGTGTCTGTGTGTGTGTGTGTGTCTGTAAACGCTCTATCTCCCGAACAAATTGAGATAGAGACTTGAAATTTGGTATGTACTTAGTATATAATAATGGAAAGAAGCTTATTGAATTTCAGTAACCTCAATAATCCGGACCTATTTTTTTCGGACTCTTGAAATATTCGTTCTGATAAAAGGTATATAAAAATTTTTGAAATAGTTTATTTTACGGGTGTTTATAAAAGACAAAAAATATATATATAAATTTTTCGTACAGAATTAAGTCGATGGGATAATGAGTTGCTAAGATATTTGTAATCAAATTTTCACACTCTTCAATTTTTCATGACCCTATATTTCATCAAATTTCAATTCAAAGATATATTTTAATTAGAAATGGGACGCTTAATCCGATGCAGGAAACCGTTAGTTAATATGATTACCAATTTTGGAGTTATAAGGATGTTTCTTTTACGCAATTCAGTCACGCAATAGATCATTTAAAGTTTATGACGTCACCAAGCTATGATTTTATTCGAATTGCAATGCATTTTATAAATAGTTTACACATGTTTTATTTTCATATTTTATATTATGCACATCCATGATGGGTAAGTATTACTGTAGCCCCCCTCCCAACGACTAGTTTTTTCATGTTTATATTCTTCATTTTAAAAAAGCGCCCTGTCCTGCGAAGTACAGGCACATCCATAACAAAATACTGACCCTCCCTAGATTTCTTCCTGCTTGTCCCCATGTAAACTATATTGATTTTTTACTTAATCTCTATATGTATGTAAATATCTGAGCTATCATTAATATCGTTAATCCTCATTCCATAGCTTGGAGACTTAAAAGTCGGATTAATGCTATCCAGTAAAATCGTCTAAGACAGAATCGATGAAAGAATGAACTTTTTTAACAGTATTCTAATAGTGTTGGAAAATATTTCATAATCTATAACAAATGCACGTGTTTCCGTTCTTATTTTTAAGTGCGTTCGTAATTATATAAATACGTAGCACCTATTGTCGTCGTCTGGTCCGTCTGTCTGTCTGTCCGTCCGTCCGCATATAACAAAGCAAAAACTACCCAACCGAAGGGTTTGAAATTTAAGATAATTTAAGATTCTCTTTGCAGAATTTTGTCGAGACATTTCACATTTTATGAAAATCGAATCAAAACTTTAGCAGATATTAATAAAAACATTTATTAAGAAATTTGAATTTTTTTTTTTAAATCGGTGCTTTCTTGTTATAGGAGCTTCCGAGATTTAATCGTCAAGTGATCGAGATACTTATTTTATGACAGAAATTAATCTGTAGACGATATATATCATTTTACAGAATTAAAAAACATCAAGATCTGAATATTTATATAACTAGCTATAGTACGAATGCACCTAATTTGTCACGTTTGACGTACAATTTCCAACTTGTTTTCACTTGAAACGTTGTGAAGAGGTGGAGTTAATTTTTTTTTTATAAATTCAAGGACAATATTAATTTTTAAATTATTATGCTAAAATTATTCCATATACCCTAAAATGCATCACAGCAAGATTTCTGAGTCATTCCAATTAGAACGCTAGCTAGAGTTTTTATTTATAAACTGCTATCATTTGTTGCCACTCTGAATAAAGGCTTCAAGCATATTTATTTCAACCACTTCCCTAACCATTTAAAAAAAAAAATCTTCGAAAGCCCAAGGCTGTGACAAAGTTTTATTAAATTTGTTTGAGCTATTTTCTAGTTGAACATTGCATCAGACATAAGAGATACAACGGTGTACATTCAATATTTTAAAATATTCATTTAAAAACATAAAATGTACAATTTAGTTTTTTCCCTGTTTTTGGGTATATGGTTATTCTGTTTAAGGAGTCTTGTACCTTTTAAACTCGCCGAAAATCAACAAAAACTTTCAAACTTTGAATTAGTGTATCTTCAAAACTTTTTTGTGTATAAGCATCAAATTTTGATTATTGATTAAGCAGATTGTGCTCTTTAATATCGTTGCCATTAGAAACCATTATAGAAAATAATACCATTAGAAACTGACTAGTCTTTTACAGAATTTGAGCATTTTAAAAAATAAAGCTGCTCTTTTTTTTATTCCGTAAGTCATTGCCGCGCATGATATCTTGAGAAAGTATGACTGGATTGTTATGAAATTTGATATAGATAATAAGCCCATATGTGTGTTGAATATGATCTACTCTTAGGTCAAAATTATTTCATTAACCATGTAAAAAAAATAATTTTGTAAAAAATGTCATAATTTTACATTTTTTAATGAATAAAAATAGTCATAATTAAAAATCTTACCATTGTAAATATTTAAAAGTAGATCATTTTAAACACACATATGTGCTTATTATCTTAATAGAATTTCATAACAATCCATGCATACGTTATCAAAATATCATACGCGCAATAACTTACGGAGTAAAAAAAAAAAAAGAAAGAGCTATATTAATTGCAACAATGCACAAATTCAGTAAAATATTAGTCAGTTTCTAATAGTATTATATTAAAATGCACAATCTATTTAACAAATAATCAAAACTTTATGTTTATACATATAAAGGTTTTGAAAATACACTAATTCAAACTTTGCTTGCTTTCCACGATTTTCGTCGCGCTTAAAAGATACAAGACTCTTTAAATATTAAACTTTTTAAGTATTTAATTTAAGTGTGTGTGTGTGTGTGCGCGGTGATGGCATGGAGGGAGGGTATAAATTTGTACAAAAGGGCTTCGAGACTCCCCCCCCCCCTCTAACTCTTAGAGCCCAAGCTATGCCTACGAATAGATATATTCATGTATTGACAGAAACAGCCTTATCTTCTCAGAGTTTCACAATTCGGGATTTCCATAGCCTAAAAGCTTGGAACCCTCATTATCCCAACTGCACGGAATTAACGTTATACAAACCATGCATTGAAACATACTTGAATATCTCGCCTACTTTGAAGCAAGTAAACACATTTAGTATTGTTCGGATCTATGCAGTTGTTACTCAAGCTCAATAGAGAGGTCACAGTAAATTTTGAAGCTGTAAAATGTGTAAAATGGTGAATGTAAAATGAAATGCCAGTTCTGATAACGTAACACATTTCAAAATGCACTTGGATACAACGAGACATTTTCTCGAAACTTACTCAATATTTGAATGTATAGAAAGAAATATAAATACTGATCTTGATATAAATGCAAATTAGTTTATTCAAACTTAACTAATTTAGAATTTAAAAAATAAAAATTTAAAAAATTTAAAAAGAAAAGAAAATGTCATAACTACTATCGTTAACAAACAAGGGTTGACTTATAAATTCATATCTATATATACATTTCTCTTATGTGGAGCGAATATAAGGCTGAATTTCTAGCTTGCCGTTTGGCAACAACCGTAGTTTCCAGAGCGACGATTTAAATTGAAAAAGAAAAGAAAATGTCATAACTACTATCGTTAACAAACAAGGGTTGACTTATAAATTCATATTTTATTAAATTCGCTGAAAAATAATAAACAATACTTAAAATCTTTAGTTTTGGCTTGGAACTTATTTGAATAGAGTAATATAATTTCTGCATTAAAAATTAAATTAAAACTTATAACTTCAAAGAAGAGGGAAATTTTTAATCAAAACTGTGGGAGAGTTTTATTGTGAAATAGTACATTTCTTCAATTTTCTTTAAGTTTAAAATTCTTTTCGAAATACATTTCCATAAATATCAATAAATACTTTTATAGCTTGTCAATATATCATGGTGTTTTACAATTCTGTTAAGGATTAAATAAAAATAAATATTTGTATTTAAAAAAAACAATAAATAAACTTGACTAAGTCCTATCAGACTTTCTAGAATTCAAAAGATTTTAAAATACTTCATTAGAACTTTATACAATAAAACTATTTGATATAAATTTTTAAATATGTCTAATATTTTATTCTACTCAGGATTTTAATTACTGATTCCCTTCTAGTTTGCTATAAATCTCCTACATTGAGGAATTGATCTATTCATGTATTGACCGAAACACCCATATCTGCTCCGAATTTAAGCAGTTGGGATTTGCACAGCTTAAAAGCTTGGTACACTCATTATTCGAACGAACGGTATCAAATATTATAGAAACCATGCATTAAAACAGTTTCGAATATCACTTTGAATCAAGTAAACATGTTTGGTGCTGGCTAGAACCATGTAGTTACTCGAGTTCAATAGTGTTACTGTAAGTTTTGAAGATGTAGAATCCGTAAAATGTCTAATGTAAAATTAAGTGTCAATTCTAATAATTTAACGCTATACCCATCATACGTAGTATAGGGTAAGTCTTGTAATCGTTTTGAAAATCGAAACAAAATTTTTGACGGATTTACACGTTTCAGATACTGGAGATTCCGAAAAACATATTTTTAGAAATAAAAAATGCCGTCCGTCTGTCTGTGTGTCTGTAAATGCTCTGTCTCCCGTACAAATTGAGATAGAGACTTGAAATTTGGTATTTACTTAGTTTGTAATAATGGGAAAAAGCTTATTGAATTTCAGTAACCTCGATTATCCGGAACTATTTTTTTCTGACTCTCGAAATATTCGTTGGGGTAAAAGGTATATAAACATTTCCAAAATATTTTATTTTAAGGAATGAATATAAAAGACAATAAAAAAATAAAAATTTTGTATAAAGATTGAAGTCAATCGGATAATGAGTTGCCGAGATATTTGTAATCCTATTTTCCCCCAACTCTTCGATTTTTCATGACCCTGTATTTCATTCAAATTTCAATTCAAAGAAATATTTTAATTGGAATTGAGACCCTTAATCCGACGCAGTAAACTGTTAGTTAATATGATTATCAATTTTGAAGTTATAAGGATGTTTCTTTTACGCAATTGAGTAATAGAGCATTTAAAGTGAGGCTAACGAAAAAGAAAGGAAACCGCGGTGCTTTACGCGTATCTTTGTTTAAAGACCGCCGGAGTCACGTGATGCTCGAATGCACCAATGCAGGTGTACGAAAAGAGTCTCACGTCACTCTAGAGGTCTGTAAAAAAAGATAAGTGGAATGCACCGCGGTAGCCTGTCTTTTTCGTTAGCCTCGATTTAAAGTTTATGACGTCATCAAGCCACGATGTTATTCGAATGACAATGCATTTTATAAATAATTTACACATGTTTTATTTTCATATTTTATATTTTGCATATCCATGATGGGTAAGTATTACGGTGGCCCCCAATGACTAGTTTAAATGGCAATCCTTTACATGAAATATTTTCTTCAGTCTTATTAAATACATGGGTAAACTGAAAGACACATAAAAATTATTTTGGATAAAGGTGAACCTCAGCATATTTACCCATACAATTTTTAACCCTCTGAGCGTTTTGAAAAAGGGTAAAATTGTTATGCTGTTTTCTCTGCATTTTGTTTTAAATGCTACGAAAATATGATTCTTTCAGCCTTATAAATAAAACTTAATTACAATTATGAATGTAACCCTTGAGAGTATTAATCATTCTTCAATGTTTTGAAAATTCATTAAATCTATAGAATTATATTATCTTAAACATTGCATATATTGCAGCGAAACCTGGAGCTTAGTGAACGGAATATTACGTTCCACACGCTTAGAGGGATAAACTATACGTCTCAAAGTATACAAAAATACTGCTTAATTTCTCAAGATGTTTTATAATTCCTTTAACGTGGGAAAAAAGCGTTTTTTTGTTTTTGTTTTTGTTTTTTTTAAATCTATAAACACACTCAGTTTCTAGGTTAGAGCAGTCTGTATTTCGACAGCTGAAAACATTTGAATATTTTTTATTAGAAACATATACTATAAAACAATTTTATTTAAGTATTTTATTCTAATTTATAAAATAAAATATAATATTTTAATATTTTAATCCCAATACTAGTCTTTTATCTTAATAGATAGCTTTACATTTTCATAGATACATGTATTGATTGCAATAGGCAAATCCCCAACCAGCTCAAGCATATGGGATTTCCACAGCCTAAAATCTTCGTACACAATTTTCGAACAAAACAGTACGTACTAACATTATACAAAACATCCACTGAAACCGATTCAAATATCTTGTGCAGTTTCAATCAAGTAAACATGCTTGATATTGTTTAGAACTATTTAGTTACTCACGTTTAATAGAGGTCACTGTAAATTTTGAAACTGTTTCTAGAATCTGTGAATTGTCGAATGTCTTATAAAATGACAATTCTGATAACGTAACACATTTTAACTTGCATTTATTTGGATAAAGGGAAGGATTCCCTTCAAACTAACAAAATCAGTTTACGATTTAATGAAATATAGATAGATATTAATTTTGATATAATAGCAGATTACTTCGCTGTAACCTAAATTTTTAAAGCTATAATATTTAAAGAATCAACAGTTAAACGATAGCACGTTTTAAATATGATAAAAAATGTTAAACAAGTATTATTTATTTATTTATTTATTTATTTTAGCAATCTTGAATTAAATTATTTAATTTAATTTATATATTTTTTTCAATGACAATTTTGTAAATAGAAAATTTTAATTGCTATTTACCTGAATATATATTTATATATATAACTTTCAACAATAAAATTTTAAAGAAAGAAAATAATATAAGTCGTCTTACATCAGATAGGAATTTTAATCAAAACTGTGAGGAATTTTATGTGAGATTTCATTTTACACTTCAACTTAAGGATGAATCACAAAAATGATATTTCTAATTAAAGCGAATACGCATATGCTCCTCACAATATAGTTATTAATTTAAAAATGAGAATTCTTATGTTTAGAAACTAAACACAACCTTAACTTTTCATTAACTAGGAAGTGAATGTTTAAAACTCCAGTATTTGGATATATATATGGATTACAAATTTTTATTTGAATAAATTTTAATATGCATTTTAAATATTTTTGAAATGATAAAGAATTTCACGAGAGAGTTAGTTTGAAGGTGGTTTAAAATGGTCCTAACAGGCAAAACAATCCACATATGTTTTCTTCCCGACAGGTCACGCTATCTACAGGGTACCACATAAACTAGTTGTAATAAGTGAAGAAGAAGCAATGGCAGTATCCAAGCGATCGCAGTATTACGCGTCTGAATAGAATTCATTGAAAAAAAGTCCTTCCGGCCTGTACCGGGAGGAAAAGGTAGCTTTCTTATATCTTCGTTTTAAAATTTTAGCTACTGTTACACGAAAACAGCAAGTTAAAATGCAAAGATTCGTTAATACTGAATTTGAATAAGAAATTCGCCAAAATATTGAGCAATAGCCAAATTGGCTTCATTTATGAAGACTTATTTTGGTCGCCAAATTTGGCGATATTTCGCCAAATGTCGCCAAGTTTGGCGAGAATTTGGCGCTAACGGATATGAGTATATAGTTTTATACGTATGATTGGAAAAATTATTTCAACAATGAAAATTTTTGTAATGTGCTGTCTTATTTCAAAATGTCAGCCACCCTAGAATTTCAAACTGCTCTATCTCAGCCATTTTTTAAGATAGAGATAAACCAGAAAATGCTCTGGAATCCTCGTATCAAGGCCTAACAATTAATTGAAAAATAAATTTGAATTTTTAACTTTTTTGTATATTTATTTTAGTTTTAAATTTTTAAATGGCCGCCATCTTGAAACAAAATGGCGGACCAAGCTGGCCAACTAACTCGGTCGAGACATTGGTGAGCTTAATACACACAATTAGTTTCATCAAAATTGATTTATAAATACGAGCGTTATCGTATGACATAGGTCAGATATATATATATATATATATATGGAGATATATATATATATATATATATATATATATATATATATATAAATCAACATTTGAACGGAGGGTGGTTTTGGGGTCTGGGGGTCATGATCGGTGAAAATATATCAAAATTTTCCGGAACTGCTTTCCTCCGAACGGCTGCAATAGGTAGCTTTATACTTTTTTGTATTGAAAGCTACCTAAAAAAGGGTTTTATAACATCTGCTATAAGGTAAGCACAAACTTTCATATTTATTTTGATATACAGTCTACAGAAACATGACTTGGTTTACTTAATGGAGTATAACAATATAATAAATTATAACATCTTCTAATAATATATTTCTTTTAAATGCTAAAAGGTCTAAATTCCAAAAAAATATAACTTTTATTAGGTTGTTTTATATGTCTCGGCTCACTTATTCATCACTATTCTCATTTGTATTTGAAAATGGCTCGGAGTGAGCCGAGACATGTCAAACAACCTAATAAAAGTTATTTTATGTTGTTAATTTACACCTTTTAGCATTTAAAAGGAATATATTAATGGCTTATGTTTTTAGATGTGAATTACACTTATGTACTGTCATAATTACTTTTATATCCTTTATTTTGCGGATATTAAACAATTTACAACTATTTTTAAATGAAGTAATTAAATTGAGTAATGAAAAAAAATAGATTTTTTTAAAATGTGTCCAAAGGATCATTTTACCCTCACCAAAAGGGCAAAATGATCCTTTGTACACATTTTTAAAAATCTACAGGGTCATTCATAATTCCCTCCGGGGTTTCGAAACGTTATAGTAAAAAAACGAAGACGAATATGAAAAAAAGAAACATATGAAATTATTCCGAAACTATTCAAGTTTTACTTACATACATTACAGGTGTTCTATGTGTGAACCCTTGGTCACACGGCATACATCCATGCGATAGTCCAATTCCTGCCATACTCCGTTTCTTTAAATTTCCGGTACCACACATGAATTGTTTTGTCAGTTGGTCCCTGTTTTCGATATTTATTACGAAAGGCCCGTTGAACTGACACCACTGATTCAGATTTAAAGAAACGGAGTATGGCAGGAACTGGACTATCGCATGGATGTATGCCGTGTGACCAAGGGTTCACACATAGAACACCTGTAATGTATGTAAGTAAAACTTGAATAGTTTCGGAATAATTTCATATGTTTCTTTTTTTCATATTCGTCTTCGTTTTTTTACTATAACGTTTCGAAACCCCGGAGGGAATTATGAATGACCCTGTATTTTTTTCATTACTCAATTTGGGTTTAAATTATTATTGAAATATGTTTACAATTCAAAATATAGTGTAAAGCATACTTGCAAAAGGCCAAAAATTTTTTAAACATGTCATTTTACACAAGTTTTTCCCTTAAGGGGATCATTTTAGGTCACCTTCCCCTAATAACAAAAATGATTGAAAACATTTTAAAGTAATTTGTAAATTTTTGAAAAAAAAATTGTTTATTAAATAATATATCATTAAATAAATAAGTAAAATATTTATACTTATGTAAATGTTCCAGTGCTTGTTTACGGCGAACTAAACTAACTAGATTTTTTAAACTTTATACATAAATGAAAGAGAGAAAGATTAATTCCCCTGTAAGTCAAATAAAAGTTATTTTCATAGAATGTACCCCATAAGAATGTTTTCAAAAAAAAAAATGTATTTTTATATTTTTCATTTGATATACTGAATTGTTTTTTAATTGCTAAGATTAACTTTTCAATTTTATTTCATATTTTATTAAATAAATTTGAAAATTCCCCCTTATATATATATATTGTTTTCTATATTTGCAACATATAAGAAATGAAATTTAACAATACAAAGAAACCTTAAGTTAAAATTTTATCGTTCAATTTTTACTTAAAAATGAATATTGTTTCGTTACTCACCTTATAGCTCAGTATAGTTCGCCATGATTGGTGTATTATTAATTAATTTAACACATTGAATAATTAAAATTTAGCTGGACAAAATTTTAATATAAATTATTTCTTGTTTTTTTAGACTCGACAAAACATAAAATGATTCCCAATTTTTTATTTTATTATCAAAGAACTACCAATATTTAAGATAAGAAGTATTTAAAATTTTAATACGCGATTTATTTAAATTTACAGTTAAATAACATCCAAACTGGAAAAAATATCAAATTTAAAAATAAAATAGATGAAGTGAAATTCAAAACCCTGTGCTTAAATATAAATTTAATTCGCCAATCTTTAATGAAACACGATAAAATCATTCTCGCACTTTGCAGTTTGTTTCATCACCATAAAAACTTTGAAAGGAAATTCCGTACATTAATTGTACTACTAGCATTAACTTAAAACTGTAAACATTTTGTAAATTTCTAAATAGTTTTAAAATAACGTGCCTATTTCCTTCAATATCTGAAATATTGAAACAGAAAAGGGAAAAAAGAAAATATAAAGAAATTTCCATGAAAATAATTTTTATATAATGCGAACACTTGGCTATGTTAATATATGTAACATACCTGCCATCTTCTGGTATTCTTACGCAAAATGCGTGTTAATTTTGCCAAGATTAACCGTATTTTGAACCACTTTTTTTTTTTTTTTTTATGAGAAATAAAATCAAATTAGCTGATCCCCGCCCGGCGTTGCCTGGGCCCGTGATAATAAATAAATTTTTTTAAAAAATCAAGTTTTTATTATTTTATATTTTTAACCTAATTTTGTATGAAATTATATTTTTAAATGAAAAATTCGCGAAAAAAATATTGATATTTTGTGATAAAAATGCTCATTTTCTTGTTTATTATTATTATTATTATTATTATTATTATTATTATTATTATTATTTAGGGTCGTTTTATAGTTTTAAAATAAAAAGGTATTTTTATCTGAACTATTTGAAATCTTCATTGGCGATAAATAAAACGGTTTTACAGCCTGTGTAAAAATTTCGTGAAAAAATATTGTTATCTAGTTGTAAAAAAAAAAAAAAATGTTTTCTTCTCGCTCTTTTGTTTGTTTGTTTTCGCGTTGGCTCCTTTAACATAGCAATAAAAAAATTGCTGCCATCTTTACAGCGCCAACTCTACAAATATAACTGTATCCAAGCTCTCTTTAAAATTTTGCAAAAAAATATGCGTATTTAGTAGTGAAAACATGAGTTCTTTTAAAAAAAAAAAGCTTTAGCCTTCAACATCAGTGCAAAAATATATTAGAAGGTATATGCTTTCAATGCAATGGTACAACTTCATCTGTTTTCAATCAACCCTTTTCAGTCCCCCTAGGCTAAACAGGTGAGGGTTAATTAATCAGTTTTCTCGTTTCTGAGGGTAGAAGCCTTAAAAAAACGTTGAAGCATGCGCAAAGAGACGATTTTCTTGTGGAAAAAAGAATGTGGATTTGACAGAATGGTATAACAAGAAGGGTATTCAGTTCTCAGTTGTCAATTTCGACACAATTGCGAAATTGTCAAACCATTAATAAAAACCTAGAGTTTGCCCTTCTTATGGCACTTCCAAACTTGATACAATTACGCTGCTATTTAATTTCCATCTTTATTTTGATCAAAGGAAACTTTTGAAAACTATAAGCGTATTGAAATACAAAAAACATTTGCTTTAACATAATTGCGAAATTTGTCAAAATTTTAATAAAACCTAAACATATTCCAATTATGCTGAATTTTAATTTCCGTCTTTATTGTGATCAAAGGCAACTTGTAAAAACTATAGCATATTTAAATTCTAAAAAAAAAAAAAAAAAAAAAAAAAAAAACATCGTTTTCCCCTAATGTACACATGATTTTGTAAGAAATCGCATATAAATTCTTTATTATAAAACCGACGCATTATAGCTCATATGAAAAAACATATCAAAATAAATGTGTGGTAATTAGAGGGAATTGTTTCAAGAATATAATTGTATTATTATTCTAATATGCATTATGTTTTAGTTGCTACATCTAATAAAATATTTATGACACCAATAGACCCTAGCCGAAACACTAAAACAACAAATATTTTAATCGTAGTGTGCCAAAAATGTAACATAAACTCCTGTGAAGAAACTAACAAAAGTTCTTGATGTTAATCGGATTTAGAATTAATAGCTTCATGCATCTTGGCATGAATTGTATGAAGCACTGTTAATGTTTTGAAAACAATTTCTCTCCGCCAAACGGTGCATACTAAATAGCCATTATATTAAGTCTAAATATTTATTTATTTATTTATTTCATATTAAATAGAAATCAAAACAACTTTCTAAGCAATCCTTGGAGCATTTTGGCAAACCCTTTCCATCGCTCCTACCACACTTTCGCGTCATAACTAACCCCTAGTCACGAAGTTACCAACTAATTCCCTACTGTTCAGTTTTGCCACCTGTCTTAAAACACCTCGGGAATTTATTATTAACGTCCAAGAATATATATCGTGCTTCTGGGGCACGAAATTTCAAATCGTGAGGGGAATCATACACGCCATTTCTTCTGCAGATTAATGATTTCTAATGATGGTATCGCGCTGAAGAGTTTATGCACCCTATAATTTGGGACATTTGTCGCAAGCAGGACATGAATAGGCAATATGTCCATGTGTTTATAGATGGACCTAATGGTACTTTCTTCTGAATAAGTTAACCTAATAGATGTACAAGCTCGTGATGTTTGTTTTTTTATGACAAGATATGTTCGGAGGAATAAAGTAGCTAAGCTGCTTTATTGATTTTGATGTTATGGCATAGATGGTTATTGTTCAATTTCTTTAAATAGACTTCATGTGTGGTATTCCATGGGGGAAAGGAAGCATACTATAAAAACTTGAATCATGTTGTAATGAATGACTAAAATAAATACTGAAGCTGTAAACTTTAATAGATGAATAGCTACCGGGTATCCCAAGCATTTTTATTAGAAAAGCAATACATTTTTAACTATAATAAACTATAATATTTTAATCGCTGTAAGCTGAAAAAACTAAATGGCAGTATTTACCGTATTTCAATCCTTGAGATTTCTTTCTGTGAGGACACTTAAAACACAAATTTTACCTACAAAACCACAATGTTTAGTGGAACTGGAACGTTACATCTGTAGGTCAAGTGAGGACATTCCTCATAAGTCATATGCACCCTATAATTCGGGACATTTGTCGCAAGCAGGACATGAATAGGCAATATGTTCATGTGTTTATAGATGGACCTAATGGTACTCTCCTCTGAATAAGCTAACCTAATAGATGTACAAGCTCGTGATGTTTGTTTTTTTATGACAAGATGTGTTCGGAGGAATAAAGTAGCTCAGCTGCTTTATTGATTTTGATGTTATGGCATAGATGGTTATTGTTCAATTACCTGAAATAGACTTCATGGGTGGTATTCCATGGGGAAAGAAAGAATACTTTAAAAACGTTTAGATTAAAGAGGTTTTCTTTATTAGAATACTTGAATCTTGTTGTAATGAATATCTAAAATAACCTCTTGAGACCCCGCGTCCATTCTATTGGACATTTTTATTTTTTATATAAAATAATTAATTTCAGTTCGAACTTGTAAATACTTGCTGTCCATTATACTAGACAGTCTAGTGCTTCTATCTGTGCACCGAAATAATAAAAAAATTGCAGCTAAATATGTATTTTAATCATTTGAAAATGGCAGAGAACAAGAAACAGACTGTTGAAGGTAAGCAGACAGTTTTAACTCTAATTTTGTATATTTTTAAAAAGTATTTTGATATTAATGCTACACAAATCTAATTTTAAATGTTGTATCAATGAAATGACATCGCAGTTTAAGTAATTTAATGTATCTTTTAGAGAATAAACCAAAAAAAAATTAATGGCCATTCTATTGGACGTTGGGTCTTCATCAGTTGTTTTTTTTTCATATTAGACTCTTGTTGTATACTGAAGAAACCCATTAGTTTTTACTTAAAAATCAAGACAGTATTGAAATAAATAATAGATACAGAAGTAGATAATATATTTTCTTAAATAAATAAATAAAAAATATTCAGTGAAATATTTTTTTGCAGCATTTGGTAAATGCAGATACTTAGAATTAAGCTTTTATTATGTGTTAGTCTTATTCATTGTAACTATTTTTGGTATTATTTTTCTGTTACTATGCTATTCATAATTGAATTAATAAATTATGTCATATTTAAATAACAACAAAATTTCAAAGACAATATATTTAAAGATAACAGTATAAGATTATAAATAAGCTCATTTTGATTTCTTTTACATTTCTTCTTGATCTTGGTATTTACTTGTCAATTGTGATAGCTGTGCCACTAATTATTATAATTCTAACAAACAAATGACTGGTGTTGAGAGAGTTAAAAAACAAAATAATAATTACTATTAATAATATTATTTTGAAAATTAGTACACTGATCAATACGTTTCGTACTTAAAGTACACTTTTTCTATTTAATGAAGCAAAAATTGAATTTATGCGATATTTAGAAGTGACGTATAAACGATAAAAACACACTTCTGATGATACAAAAGTTTGTAGAAATGAGAACTTGATGCTGTTTTTTGAGTGTTTGTTTAAAAATCTGTTTTTTTAAGCCTATGTAGTGATCTTACCTATGTGCGTATGCGCACAGCCTTATTTTATATTATAATACTTATCATCTTACTTGATAAGTATTATAATATAAAATAAGGTTGTGCGCATAAACTACTGAATTTCAGGTTGATCTATTTATTTTTTACGGGTAATGAACTTTTTAAAACTCTAATTAATATTATTTGGTGTCTAATTAAATTTTGTATCATTATTTTATGTATAATTCAATTTTGTGTGATTATTTTTTCTCAAATATTAAGAATTTTACATGTGGATTCATCTAATTCAATAGCAAGTTTTTTACAGGACTAAGACCCAATGTCCATTCTATTGGACACGCTAAAAAACAAAGTATTTTAATTTTTTTTTTTAAATAAATGGAAATATGTATTGTTTTCTAGACTCAAAAGAAACATAAATCTCAAAAATTGTAACATTTGCTCAAAAAATATGAGCTTGGGTCTCAAGAGGATAACTACTGAAGCTGTAAGCTGTAAGCTTTAATAGATGGATAGATACCGGGTATCCCAAGCATTTTTATTAAAAAAGCAATACATTTTTAACTATTTGATTATAAAATTAGTTTAAAATTTCGCCAATAGCTGTGAGCTGAAAAAACTAAATGACAATTTTCCCCGTATTTTAATCCTTGCGATTTCTTTCTGTGGGGACACTTAAAACACAAATGTTATCTTCAAAACCACAATGTTTAGTGGAAATGGAAAATTAAATTTGTAGGTCATGTGAGGACATTCCTCACAAGACATATGCACCCTATAATATAATAAACCCTATATAAACTAATAATGCCTGGGACATTTGTCGCATGCAGGACGTGAATAGGCAATATGTCCATGTGTTTATAGATGACCTAATGGTACTTTCTTGTGAATAAGTTAACATAATAGATATACAAGCTCGTTATATTTGTTTTTTTTTAGACAAAATGTGTTCTTAGGAATGAAGCAGCTCAACTGCTCTATTGATTTTGATGTTATGGTATCGCTGGTTATTGTTCAATTTCTTTGAATAGACTTCATGGGTGGTATTCCATGGGGAATGGAAGCATACTTTAAAAACGTTTAGATTAAACAGTTTTTTATTATTATTAGAGTACTTGAATCATGTTATAATGAATGGCAAAACTAAATACTGAAGCTGTGAGCTTTAATAAATGAATAGCTACCGGGTGTCCCAAGGAGCAGAGACCCTTTTTTAAATTAACTAATTCGAAAACAGTTAACGATAGAAATATTCCTTTTGTAGCATCTTTATTAAAAAAGCAATACGTTTTTAACTATACGATTTTAAAATTAGTTTAAAATTCCGAGAATAGCTGTAAGCTGAAAAAACTAAATGACAATATTCCTCGGACTTCAATCCTTGCGATTTCTTTCTGTGGAGACACTTAAAACACAAATTTTACCTACAAAACCACAATGTTTAGCGGAACTGGAACATTACATCTGTAAGTCATATGAGGACATTCCTCATAAGACATATTCACGGGTATCAGCCAATTATGTTATGAGAATACGTTATGGTATTGCTGCAAATGGCGGATTTTCGAAGGTTTTCTCAGCATACGGAGGCACATGTTGGCGAAATTTGAAACTAATTTTGAAATCGTACAGTTAAAAATTCATTGCTTTTTTCTAATAATTTCAATAAACGGGGCATTTCTATCGTTAACCGTTTTTAAATTATTTAATTTAAAAAATGGTCCCTCTTTTTTGGAACACCCGGTAAATATGCTTTCTTCATTCTTTAAAAGCGTTTCGGTTAAAGAGTCCTTTATTATTAGAGCACTTGAATCTTACCATAATGAGTGGCTAAAAAAATACTGAAGCTTTAAACTTTAATAAATGAATAGCTGAATGTGCTTTCTTCCTTATAAATTATAATGAATTAAATTTAAACTGTTTTCGAAATTCAATTAAATACAAAACTTTACGGCATTGATTTTTTTTAACTAAAGCTGATCTCCTTTTTGTTTTGTTAACATCAGTTTTAAAAAAGAAGATTATTTTAGTTTTGCAAAATAAAATTTGAAAAAATTATTTTTTTTCCAAAATTTAATCATTTGGTATGAAATTAGAAATGAAAGTAAAAAGAAATAACAATAAATATGTATGATATTCAACTAATCTTCATGAAAAAAAAAAACATAATTTTATGTAGTAGAGAAAAAAATTAATTTATTAAAATATAAAATTTTAAAAATCCTGTAAATTCTTTTGGAATCTGTTTAAATAATTAAGAGTAATACGGAAAATTTCAATGTTGGAGTATATTTATAACCATTAACATTAATGCACTTGTTAATCGGATGAATCAAATATAAAGAAGAATTTTCAAATAGATCATTTGCAGGGGTCGATGCAGGTTTTTTTTCTTGGGGCCATTTTGTGAAAAGTAAAAGTTATTTTTGTGACATTTATCATACTTTTTGCGAAATTTATTGTATTTTTTAACAAAAGATGAAATCCAGCTACTCAATTCAAACCAAGCATTTAATAATAATAACTTCTTTAAGTCCTTCTGCTAAAGTTATCCTTTCTGGTGAACCTGTTTTGTTTGCAAATTACACATTTTAAAACCTAACTAATTAAAAATAATTAATGAAGCGTATGTTTTTATAGAATGGAATTTTTAGGGACCTATTTTATCAAGTGGTATTATTTGAAGGGACCTATTTTATTAAGATGATTTTTGTGAAGAGAATTGTTTTATTAAATTGATTTTTGTGAAAAGATCTAAATAGGCCCAAGATTTTTCCTGGGTCAAATGGGCATACCTACCACTTTTGTACAAATGACAGGCTATTTGCGTATTTTTTGCTCTCTCCAGCTAAAGACGGGGGTGGGTATTTTAACTCAGGGGCTAGGAACTTGACTTTTTTAAATAAGTCCAGTGGAGTTTTGTTTACCATGTATTATTTATTGTTGAATCGAATGACAACATTTGCAAGTGGATACAATCAATTCATAGATAATTACTACAGGTTTTATGAATAAAAAGTTCAAAATTATACTCTATGAGAGAGCACAACTTTATTAAATTTATTTTAAGTTCAAAACATAATTTTTATATCATATTAATTAATCTTAATCTTATAAAATATCCTCAAAATAGCAATAATCAAAATCAGAGTCATCTTAGTTTGTTTCAATGTCATCGAAGTTGTGGACGCAAAATGAGTATAATAAAGTTGTGCTCTCTCATAAAGTATAATTTTGGACTTAATATTCATAAAACCTGTCGTAACTTTGTAACAAGTGATTGTATCGACTTGCGAATGATGTCATTCGAATATTCAAATTTTAATTGCTTAATAGGCGTAGATACGCCTATTAAGCAATTAAAAGTTTAATATTATGAATACAAGGCGTGAGAAATTTTCTCTGGAAAAAATTTCCAAGTATTAAATATGATGCCATTCGATTCAATATTTAAAAATACACGGTAAATAATACCACACTCAAGAAGTTGAGTCACTCCCCATTTTTGAGATAAAATGACCTCTTTTGACCATGTCTTAACATTCTAACAAATGATCGTATCGACTTGCGGATGGTGTCATTCAATTCAGAATTTTAAAAAATACATAATAAAAGATACCTCACTGTATCTACGTAAAAAAAGGTTGAGAACCCCCTCCCCTTGAATCAAAATACCCCGCCCCCCTTTTAGCTACTCAAACACATGGTAAAACAACTTTATTTTGGGAGGACTCATCGGATCTACATTTTAAGTGTCAAAGCGAAGTTCTTCCCAAGGTTTGGTGAATGACCATCAGCTGTCTCTGAGAAACAATATTTTATCTGTATTATAAAGTATTAGGGCATAAAAATTGAGTTTCCTGCTGCTATGCAGATTTTCACTCACGGTATATCTATGTAATTGATTTCCTGAAGAGTACTCCCTGGCAATTTGGGTGAAGTCAGTTCTGTATTTCTTTAGAAATAGTTGCCAAATAAAGTTCCTTAGAGTCTGCTGCAGCAACTTTACGATCATCACCTGGCTGTCTGCATGTATTACCAGTGTCTTTACTGTTTCATTTGTTTAGGTGCATTAGTAATTATATAAATACGTAGCACCTATAATCGTCATCTGGCCCGTCCGTCTGTCCGCCAGTTCGCATAAAACAAAGCAAAAACTACCCAACCTAATGGGTTGAAATTAAAAATATATAATCGTAGCAGAATTCTGTCGAGTCATTTCAAATTTTATGAAAATCGAATCAAAACTTAAAAAGATACTAATAAAAGTTTTCTTCATTCAATTAAATCCTTTCGTATTTAATTCAATGACATCCCATGATAGGTAATGATTCTAGGTTGTCATGGTGATTACGTCCTATTTAAGATGGAGTCCTATTATTTCCGTATTATTGAATTTAAAAACCGAATTTGTATACTAAAATTGTATAATTATTTGAATCATATAATCTATTGGCAGTTTTTTGGATAGAGATTTCCGGAAAAATAGCTATTAAATGAAAAAAGAGTCTAAATCTGGATTTCAAGTTCGGAAATTTTCAATAGGCTTAAGTTACGCATTGAAATTTTGAATAAATGACAAAAAATGATAAAATTTTGCCAACTTAAAATGTACGTATTATGTTACGGAAATTAATCGTATCATAATAACAAACGATATAATTCCTTTTTTCACTGAAATAATAACAATGATTTTTTTTTTTTACATTGTCTTGTGTTAGATATTTGCGCATAGTATAATTTTAATAACATAATTATAATTAAGTGTTTGTAAAAATGTATTGAAACTTAATTTTATAAAATAAAATTAATATCTATAATATGAAAATCTGCACATAAAATAAATTTTGTATTCATGCATTTTTGCATAAGAGTGCAACAGTAGCTATTGTACCAAGATTTGAATATTTATAAAAGTAGTTAAAGCATCTCATTTGTCACGTTTTACGGACAATGTCCAACTGGTTTTATATGATGTTTTTGGCTACTTTTATGTCTTCACAGTCCTCTGCCATTTTCTGGCTTCCTTCCAGTGTAGGAGGGTGATAACCAACTAAACGTATTTCCCATAATCCATCAAATTCCTTATCAGCAACCTATTCCATCATCTACACGCAAAAAGTATATCCAACTACTCTTCCAATACATGAAATTAGAATTTGAAGCAATCCTTTGCACTCCTTTTCATAAGTGGCGAAAAAATGGGCACAAAATTTGCATATTTCTAATCGAATTCCATTGAACCACCATGATAACGTTGACCTTGACTTACCAATATATCACATTTAATTGAACTTTGCTCAAAATAACTAACATATAGCACCTTTTTAAAATTGTTCCTTTAATATTTCCCGCCAGTGTATATGAGAAAGTTTTAAAACAACAGTAAACATTAATACATAAATTACACAATTTCGTTATCGCTATTTTAAACTTTATTTTGAAATCACAGCTTTTATTAAAAAAAAAACAAAAAAAAAAAAACGTTTGTTTAAATTTTTCAAAGTATCATAGACGCAAACTTTCATCGTTTAATACCAAAACAGCATTTTCAAAAATGAAATAAAAGTATTTTTAATTTAATTAATACAACGCTGAACACTACTGAACAGAATATCTCAGATAACATTTCAGCATAAATACTCAAAAATACATATCTCCCCAAATTAAAATCATCATTAAAAATTTAATTAAAATTGATTTAACGAAGAATTATAAGCAATTTAAAGATAAAATTTCAAAGCTTTTAGTAGTTTTAAATAAGGATTTTCAGATTTGCTTCTCATTATTCTTTGTTGAGTAAGAATTTTATTTAACATAAGCATTTTTAAAGTATTTTTTTTTATTTCGAATTAGGATAAGAATACCTTAAAAATTTATAATGAAGTATTTTCCTCATTTTGAAAAGATATTTTAATTAACTTTACCGCTTGTTCGCATTTATGTACATTAAGAAAGAAAATAAACAGAATAGTCTATAATTCCATTTTTAATTGATGCGAGAGAGAAAAAAAAGGGAAAAAATGCCTTTTTAATTAAAGGAAGGTTCATTATAATGCATGTGCTTTATATTATGTAAAGAGTCATTTGCAAATTAAAATTAAATCACACTTGTGTCCTATTATTTCATTTGATTCACTGTCTTTTTATAATTGTGAAAACTTTACTAATATATACCATAGGTCAACAGAGTCAGTAACAAAATGATTTAAAATTTAATTTAGTGAAGAAAATTTCCATAAATAAAATGAAGATATTTTTATAACACAAGCTGGAAAATAATACTTTTTTCCCCCCACATTTATATGTTTTTCTTTATGTTGAGTTTCAAAATATAAAAATAAGAATCCATGAAAATCACAGAAATACCTTTTAGATTCAATGAATGTAATGAAAAAAATCATCAAGGTGCATACACTCCTTCGAATTTCCTAGGAATCTCTCACCATTATTTAAGATTAGAAAAAATCTATTTAATATTAAATCCCGTAATTCGCAAATGCTTTGTTTAATGACAGAATTTGTAACATTTTTCTGATGGTAAATATGGCATACAATTCTATTAAAAACTGTGTTAAAATTGTACGTACCTTGAAATATTTACAAGTAAGTCACACCTTACATTTTATTAATTATCAATTTAATTATCGTTTATAATTTCTTTCTCACAATCCAAAATCATCATAATAATTTTCTTATTCTCGAAGAAAATATCTCCTTTCTTCAACCTTTAGATATTTTTGCCTTGTGCACTGCAGAAATCATCAGCATTATGCAATAATATTTATTGTTGTCTCATGCCTTTAGGACTACACTCTCAGAAAAAACTGTAAATTTATGAGCGTTCACCCATCCATTTTCACGGGCAACAGCCTTATTTGATAAAAAACGGTCTGATCCACTAAATAAGCGGCCTTATCTCTTAGATACTTAGAAAATTAAGAGCAATCCTCATATTTTTACAGTTCTAGCCCATATGTTAGCAAAAATACGGTACGACCCCATACATTGTCCTCCACTAGGGTGTAACCCTACATTTTACTCGTGTTTCGAAAATTTTAACCCGCCAAAACAGCAATTCTGTGATGATTATCTAACGTGCTACGTGCTACGGAACAGTAAGCAAAGTGTTATTGTGTTTTTAAGTGCATTATATCCTGTGCATTATAATGCTATATTACTTTGCCCCGTAAACTTACGGGCTGCACAAAATGATGGGCATGGATTTTTTTTTTTTTTTTTTTACGGGGTATGACTGGAATCTCTGCTGCCGGCCTCTGCCCGTAATTTTACTGCAAATTTTTTACAGTGTATATCTACAATTTATCAATTGGAAATTCTGGTGTCTTTATGTCTGAAATTATGATTTATCAATTGAAAGTTCTGGTGTCTTTATGACAAATACTTATAATTTACCAACCTGCCAGAAGTTCAGCATTTGTTTCAAACTGTACGTAATAAAAATGTTGTATTTTTTCCGAAATCAGCACCAAACAATACATAACAAAAGCTTTTCATTTTAATCTTTATACCCATAATAAAAAGGAAATTACATTGTACGAACCTCGCACTTGTTGCCCGAAGCCTGAAGTGCAATGTGTGCGAAGATGTTGCATTTAGACAATCTATAAGCCTGAGAAATAAAAATATTCCACATTATAATATTTAAATACCAGGGGACCCGTGCGAACATTTAACACTGCAGTCTAGTATTGTTTAACAATATCTAATGTTTTTTAGATCCATGTTTAAACTTCTAAAGAGATATTAAGGATAAAAATATCTGCAATCAGAATTAGTCAATCCAGAATATCATCTCACTTATTCCATCAAAGTTACACTCAAAACTGTTTCAATATAGCAAAAGGCACGCGCAAGAAAAAAAAAATAACAATCGAATTTTAAATTTACTGCATTAGGCGATGACGTTTTCCGCTTCTTGAAAAACTTCGGACAAAGAAAAATATATTAAATACATATAAAATACAGTTTAATATAACAAAGCAATACCTTTTATTCTACACCCGAATTACTATTGCTGCGATCGATCTATGTAGTGGATTTTTCTTCTAAAAATTTAAATTTAAAATTTCTTTTTTAATAATAAATATAAAATAAACTAGTGCGCAGGCATCACACTTTATCTTTTTTCTACTATTTACTATTTTATAATCATTGTTGACAATAATATAATGCGATATTTTATTTTTATGGCAATACTATTTTGAAAAAAAACCTTCGTTTCATTTATGAAAACAATACCGATTTAATTTTTAATTAATATCAATTTTTTTTAATCGAAAAACATGTTTTAAGGAAAGGTGAGTGTACTATGTCAGAAGCCGGTTCAAAAACCTTTCGAATGTTGCTTCATTTATTGTTGTGCGTTTTGTAAATTCATACAAAAAGCTATGTTGAAGGAAAAAGGAATTAAAAGGGGAAATATTATATATGATGATAACATTTCCTAAACTATGTCTTTATACTAACTGTACTTCTAGTTATCAAAAGATTAAAATATATAGAGCGATAGAGGGGGGAGTGGGGGGCAGACAATTTAAAAAAGGAATGAAACTTTAATCTCCAATCTGTTTATGAAAGGAATAAGTTTACAAGTTCTAAAATAATAATTATAATTATTTTCTAAAGAAGTAAAATAATGAATAAAATAAAAGGGTGACTCTGAGAGACAAAAGATACGTGAGAAAAAACGTGAGAAGAAAAGTAACAACAACAAAAAGTTGAAATTTTAACCAAAAGTTTATGAAACTGATAAGCTTTACAGACAATGAAAAAAATGAATGAAACTTTAATCTCCAATCTGTTTATGAAATGAATAAGTTTACAAGCTCTAAAATAATAATTATAATTATTTTCCAAAGAAGTAAAATAATGAAAGAAATAAAAGGGTGACTCTGAGAGACATAAGATGGTGGAGGTATGTGAGTAAACGTGAGAAGAAAACAACAACAACAAAAAAGTGAAACTTTAACCAAAAGTTTATGAAACTGATAAGCTTAAACACACATAGCATTTTGATAAAAGAGAAAGTTTAAATAGAATGTTGTGGGAAAAAAAGAAAGACAGTCATGCGGCTATATTTTCTCGAATTATAACACCACACCCTAAATGAGTATAAGTCTAACAGTATAAAAACGAGTAGAGTTCCGCAATTTTTATTATTTTATTTAAGAATATTTCAACGATGACACCCGGCATTTTTTTTTTAAGTACAAATTTTATAAAAATAACATTCAAGTATACGAGGTACAATAGCAGGAAAAGCAATTTTACGTTTCGGCGCGTCTCCAGGGGGCAATGTCTTCGCTATCATGGACTCAAGGTAACTTTATGAATCAACTCGAAGTTCTCGTGAAATACGATGATGTGACTCAAATAGATTAAAATAAAGAATGAAAAGCTGGCCTGCCCTTAGATTTAACATATCTCATTTTTCTTATTTTTTGTTGTCTTATTTTCTTTATGAATTATTAAGATTTTGAATGACCGAGGCTTTGAATTTTTCAATAAATAAGTTTTTACGTCTATAATTAAGGGTTTTAAAATACAGTGAAGCTTCCATTTAACGTAGTCTCATCGTTACACTTAAAAACTTCGTTATGAAGAAAATTCGTTACATAGAAATCAACTGAAATTCACGAAATTTTTCCTTCAGATATTAGAAACAAATGTTGGATTCAGAAGCATTTGATTCAGTTTCATTTATGAAACCGTCTTTTACAAAACAGTTGTGTACGGTCGATGAAATCACGACACATTCCCAAGCTTTGGCTCAAGATTTCATCTGCTCTGATACACAGGTTCTCAAACTAATGGTATCACTACATTGTCTTTTTTCTGTCTTTTTCGATAATGTATTTCAAGATTTTTTATTATTTCTTAGACTAATGGCTGAAGTTTAGAAGTTGTATTGGCAGGAACACAAATAACTTATTCGATGTTTTTCGATTTTCATTTTGAAGCATATTCTTGTGGATGTACAAAGTAATTGTATATCAGCAATGGAAGGTCAGAATGGTAACTGTCTTACTCTAACTGATATTTTTTGCTTCAATGCACCTGATGCCATTGCGTCACTCCATCTTCTATATCATCATTGAATGTAAAAAGGGGATTTTGACTTCCCCCAACTGTCAGCGCTGGAGTCTCGGTGTGGGAGAGTAATAATAACAAGTGTTTTTCTTAGTGTGAAAAAAAATTACAGAATGGAAATTACCAACAGAATGGAAATTATTTAAATGTGTTCATTTACTTACGATCCGCTGAAATAATTCCGCATATCCATCACGACAGCAATCACTTAGTTTGAATTCTGTACAAGTACAAAAGTGGAATAAACTTCGTTACATAGAATATATTTTTCGTAATATGGAGATTAATTTATATGCTAATGGTGTTCAAAGTCAAAGTTCTGCAGAAAATTCCGTTAAGTAGAAAACTTCGTTAAATAGGGACTTCGTTAAAGGGAAGTTCCGCTGTATTTCCGTATATTTATTATATTTATTACAAACAGCAAGCAATACATAAATAAAAAATATTGCAGATGGAGTACAACCTTTATGTATAAAAAATATGTATAAAATATGTATAAAACATATAAATTATGTATTTTTATAGGGAAGGATTATAAACCAACATTTTAGAGACAAATATTAAAACTTATAACTGTAGATTTTAATCTGTCTTAACTTTTGATACTTTCTACTATATCGCTCTCTTTTCATGTCATCAGACAGGCGCGATATAATGAGCAACTGTGTGTAAAATCAGTTAGAATCAATGCATGAATCCGTTATTAAACATTTTCTTTTATTGGTATTATTAAGAATTTCAAAATTTAATAATGCATAACAATTTTCAAATGAGTTAATATATATTAATATTTTCTCTTTTCCTCCATATTCTTTTACAATGCTAAAACATTTTCTTCGAATTTCCATAGCATAGTGATTATATTGTTCTAATACTTTAGTTTGTGAAAAAAATTAATATATATTGTTTGCTCTTAGCAAACCAACGTTTTCTAAATCTTAGACCAATATTGAAGCCATTATTGGTATGTTTACATTCGGATATGTGTAGGAAGTATTTGACGAAACTAATAATATTGGAAAATATATTCGATAATATAACAATATTTCTGTACAAAATTTGGAAATAGTTTTATTAAAATGTCAACATTGTGGAAATATTAATTTAGAAAACGGGCTAAACACTTCTGCTTTAGTATTTGTGCAATATTTGTCTGCATGATTTTTATTTTTTATACAAAGATTTATAAACACCCTATTGATACAATATTGTGCCAGTACTGAATTGGATTCTAAAGATAGTGCTGACTGAATGCAAACTTTATTCAAGAAATTCGTCATTTGATACGAATCTTCATTTAAAATGAAAATAAAATGAATAAAATATTTCCGTCGAACAAATTTATAAGTGTTTGATTTTTTATAATACGCAGTCATTTAAAACAAATAGTTTTAAACACAACAAGTTAGAAATTGTGAGTTGACAAATGAGGTGCCGTTCGTACTATAACAAGTTTTACAATGTAAAAAAATCATCGTTATTATTATAGTGAAATGAATTATGTCGTCTGTTATTATGATATGAATAATTTCCATAATAAAATAAGTACATTTTAGGTTGGCAACATTTTATGTTTTGTCGACATTTACTGAAAATTCCAATGGGAAACTTAAGCCTAGTTTTGAAACTTTCAGAACTTGGAATCCTCTCTTTTCCATTTAATTAATGTTTCTCCGGAAACATCTTCTATCCAAAAAACTATCGGTAGATTATATGATGGAAATAATTATGCAATTGTAGTATACAAATTCGGTTTAAAAATTCAGTAATACGGAAATAATATGACTCCATCTTAAATATGATGTAATCACCATGGCAACTTAGAATCGTTACCTATCATGGGATATCATTGAATTAATTACGTATGGTAGGATTTAACACATGGGCTGATAAGTTCCCGGCCTGGCACACAGATGGCATTGCAATCGCCGAACTGATGGTTTTTTTAGTAAATACTAACCTTTAAAAGGTAGCAGAAAAAATGGCATGACGATTCGCAATGTGGATAAAACGTTAGAGTGGTTTCAGTTGAACGACTTTGTTGATAAACAAAAAAATGGATTAACAAGAATTTCAAGAATTGTTATTTGATGGGAAAAAACATCGTTCAAACAAAAGCTTGGCTTGATAAGCGTTATCAGGACACTGCACCAGGTAAATCAACCATTATTGACTGGTTTGCTGAATTTAAACGTGGTCGTACGGACACCAGTGATACCCCACGCAAAAGAGGTGGTTACTCCGGAAAACATAAAAAAAGTCCACAAAATCGTTTTGGGGAACCGTAAAGTGAAGTTGCAGGAGATAGCTCAGACTCTGAAGATATCCAAGGAATGTGTAGGTTTTATTTTGAATGAACATTTGTCTATGAAAAAGCTGTTGTCAAAGTGGCTGCCGCGCGTGTTCACTTTTGAACAAAAACAACAACGAGTTCTGAGCACTGTTTGGAGCTTTTTCGTTATAAAATTATGTTATTTATTATTAAATTATTATTATTATTCATTTACTAAATTAATATTATTAAATTATTATTAGTAAATTAATATTATAAAATTATTATTATAAAATTATTATTAAAAAATATTATTATAAAATTATTATTAAAAAATATTATTATAAAATTATTATTATTACTATTAAATTATTATTATTTATTATTAAAGTTATGTTATTTATTAAAGTTATAAAGTTATAAAGTCCTAAAGTTATAAAGCTTTGTTAAAAAGTTGTGTTTTCTTTATTACACCGGGAACTTATCAGCCGATGTGTTAATAGAATAAAAAAACTTTTATTAATATCATTTTAAGTTTTGATTCGATTTTCATAAATTTGAAATGACTCGACAAAATTCTGCAGCAATTAGATATATTAAATTTCAAACCATTCGGTTGGGCAGTTTTTGCACTGTTATATACGGACAAACGGACAGACAGACGGACCAGACGACGACTATAGATGCCACGTATTTATAAAATTACGAACGCAGCTAAAAAAAAGTATTTTTTTTTCTCGAAAGGAAAAGCAAACTATTGGAATGAAAAGCAAGATAAACAATTGTCATCCAAGTAACTCTTGGAGTAATTTACTTAGTCACTTATGTAACTATCCGGATATGAAAAATTTTATTTAATTAATTGAAATTCATTTATGTTGTGTATTATATTTAATAGGAAGCATTAACTAATAATCTGTAAAATTCATATGACTATTTATATTGCTATTTCAATATCAAATAACGTGTAACAGCTTTAGCTTATTACTAATTGAAAATAAATGAAAGTTATTCAGAAAGATCAGATCTGCACAAAAGATAGTCTTGATTTCCAATGAATTAATATGTTTTTTAAATGTATGTTTCTAGGAAAAACTTTTAACTGATTATTTGTCAATTCATAAGTCAAATCTGAAATTCACATCACAAATGATAATCCCATGGACTTGGAAATAATCAAATTTCACATATTTTCAAATTTCTCAACTTTATCAATTTTCTCAAATTTCAATATTTCTCAAAATTTAGTACTTCTCGAAATTCTCAAATTTCTCGTATTTTTCAATTTTCTCGTCTGAAAATTCAAATTAAATTTTTTAATTCTTCATAATCTTTAAAAATGTAATTTTCTTTTCGTTTAGCAAAATGTATTTGTATATGTTTAATTTAAGCATTAAATCTTGTTCACATCTCGACAGTATCACAAAATTTTAAAAATTGAAACATAAAATTAAAAACATACTTTAGGAATATTTTGAAAAAGAAAAACAGAGGATCATCTTTTAAGAATGATTTACAGGGAAATAATTAAAACTTTTAATTTTTTGATAAGAAATTAGAAAAATACAAAAGATTCTACAGCACGCTCCGTATGATTAATATTAGAGAGGAATTTGTAGCCTTACTAATATATAGTATTTGTACAAACTTACTTATATATTCTTAGGGATATTACCTTACTAATTCATCAAAGAAATATCCCTCAATAGTTCTTGATACGAATGTTTTACATCTAAACAGAATGGCGCAAACGTAAAATAATAATTAATTAAAGAGAAATTAAAACAATTTTCAGAAAAATTTAAGAATCTTTTAAGTTTTCAAAAAAATAAAATAAAAGCTAAAATATAAATAAATAAATAAATAAATTGAATTGTATATTTTTCCTCAGAGTATAGAAGCTAATTAAAAATGCAAGAAAATATTTCAAATTGTTATTTCCAGATTAAAAAATAATTAACTATGCACAAAAAAAAAATCAACAATAAAGTAGTAATTTTCATGTTTGAAAAAATACATAAAAATTGTGTAGTGATATTAATAATTTAAATATTTTTTTTTATTTTTGACTGTTCTATTTCTGTTTATTAAAGTACTAAAAATAAAAAAATAAGACGGCACAAGTAAAAATTTTGTATATACTATGCAAAAACAAATTATTCCTGTTGAACAAAGCAGGTTTTGAAGAGATTTTTAGGTTCGTTCATAATAATATAAATACGTAGCACTTAGAGTCGTTGTATGCAGTATGTTTTAATGTAGCAGAATTGTTACTAATTGTTTGTAGCTATTGCACCAATATCGGAATATTTATAAAACTAGTTACAGTACGAACACATCTCATTTGTCACGTTTGACGTACAATTTCCAACTTGTTTAACCCTTTTAGGCGCGGAGTACTTCTGTTAGTAAAATGATGAAATGATTGATTGACACCAGAATTTACAAACGAATTTCTTAGAAAATAAATACTTGCTTTTTTTCATGCTTATTATAAAAGCAAAATTTTATTAAAATATTTTGGGTGCCGACTGGTATTTTCGGATAAAATTTAAATGGTCACATTTGTGACCACCACCCGTGAAAGGGCTAAATTTCGTTTCTATATTGTATTTTGCATAGAAACAGTTTTGTCTGTGTGGAAACCAGCAACGACTAGATCTATCATTTTTTAGAAGAAATTCTCAACATAAAAATAAGCTATTTCAAGAATTATCCATTACTTACTTTAACGTGACTTGAGACAAAAGCTTTCGAGTCCATTTTTTCTTTGTTTGTTTGTTAGATTGCTTCATGAAAAATGACTATCGTGTTAAAAAGAAACTTAATAAATGAGTTTTGAAAATGATAGTTGTTTGTAAAAATAACTACAGGTTTCTATTCAGCATCCACCATACATACTTACGATCTTTTAACATACAACAAATTACAATGCATACAATAGATGTGAAATACTTTTTTGATCAAATAAAAGTAATTATGACTAATGAAGAAGCTTTCTTTATCCTAAAAAGCAACAGAACAACAAAGTTTTTTTTCCATGATCGTGGTAAATTTATTATTAAATTTGACACAATGCTTTTTTTTTATCCACCATACATACTTACGATCTTTTAGCATACAACAATTTACAATGCATACAATAGCTGTAAAATACTGTTTTGATCAAATGAAAGTAATTATGACTAATGAGGAAGCTTTCTTAATCCTAAAAAACAACAAAACGACAAATTTTTTTCTCCATGATCGTGGTAAATTTATTATTAAATGTGACACAATGCTTTTTTTTCAATTGGAAGCAATTAGCATCTCTGAAAAACAGCAAACACGAAAGCTGCGTATAAAATTAAGTAACTTTTGTATGGATTTTTAAATTTACATTCTTAATTTATTCTGCAGAGAAATAGAATTATCCGTGTTGAGACCAGTAATAATTAAATTTTAAACTATTATTATTATTATTATTATTATTATTATTATTATTATTATTATTATTATTATTATTATTATTATTATAGAAGAAATTTTCTATAGAAAAAGCTGTATTGAAGATATATGCATTACTTACTTTAATTTGTCTCTAGACAAAGTTTGGAAAGAGTCCTTAGAAAGGGACTATTTTTTAGGGTTTCGTTCATCTCACGAAACCCTATAACTCCCGCTCCGTTGTCTGTCCGTCACAGAGTCATTCTCAAAAACTATATAACTTACAGAGTTGAAACTTCGTGTATATAGATGAATACCAGCTGTAAAGAGTTCAAAATATTAAAATTTGAAAATTTCGTATTATTTTAATAAATAGAGATAAAAAACCAAAATTCTAACAGCATTTTCCTATTAAATTGAACCATTTTTCGTTATAGCAGATGCCAAAGATTTAAAATCCACAATGAAATTCTTTCTACAATAATTAATTTTCTATCAGATGATTTCCACGTGAAAAAGGAAAATGAAATAAAAAGTTTCACCAATT
This sequence comes from Maratus michaelseni, assembly GCA_963931845.1. Taxonomy (NCBI): domain Eukaryota; kingdom Metazoa; phylum Arthropoda; class Arachnida; order Araneae; family Salticidae; genus Maratus; species Maratus michaelseni. Next base: position 288,413,302 of record OZ007596.1, read on the forward strand.
GAAAAAAAGATAAATATGAAATAAAATTGATTGACGTCATAGTCGTAATAAAACGGAAAATGTCTAAGATTTCTCAATAATACAAGGAGTATGAGTATGAGTAAGTAAACAAAGCAGATTAATATCACGTCATTAAAGAATTAAAAAGAAAATCTGACGTCATATGGGAAGTTTAACTAATTTTTCAGATGTTTGAGAATAATACAAAGCGAGTATCAATATAAATAATAGAGAATAATAAATATAAGAGTTTGAGAAACATCTTGAATCGTGATAAAAATCCGATTATGGAAATATTCGCATATTTTAACATTTTGAAGGTATACAGTTTGTTTAATTTTGAAAATATTTTTTTAAATATTGCATTTAGTCCGTATGACGGATATTATTATGACAGAATATAATAGCGGGCTTGGCCCGTTATCTGGCTGGTTTAGATATTCGAAAAAACGAAAAAATAGACCGGTAAATTTTTACTTTATAAAAAACATGACTTTTTTTTGTTGTTGCTATATGAAATTTGTTTGAATTTATTAAAGAAAGGATAAAGTGTTTTGAAAGGAATATTAAACGAAACCCTTTGAGCGATCTTCGATCACACTTACCCACTTGTTTAAAAGTACATAAATGAGCTTTGAAACTGCGAGTTTTTTATGAAAAAAATTACAGTTTGATATTCAGCATACATCATACATTCATCACCGTACGTACTTACGCACCATGTGACATACAGGGTGATTTTAATTAAATTTGCTCTTTCAAAAGGGTGTAAAAAAAGAACCACTTGTCAGAATGACCAGATATTTCATCTGAGTATACATGAAACAATAGAATTTTTTTCTGCGAAAGAAAAAATAAGTTAAAATTTTCACCGATAGATAGCGCTGTACTCATCATAGGATGCTATTTAAAAGACGTGACATGTGCACCACACATTACATTTGTGATACAAAGACGGGGAATATGCAGTTCCTGTTATTCTTCCTCTGAGAAGGTAGTCATGACCTTCTGATGATTGAAGGATCGGGCTTTCCTTGTGAAGCTTGTTTACAAGAACGGCGACTGGTCATCAATTGCATTGAAGATATTCCGGACATTAATGGGTTTAAGAAGCGGCTCTGGCCCGATGACTAACAAAGAGTGACACAACAGTATGTCACGTCTTTTAATTAGCATCTTATGACGAGTACAACACCATCTATCGGTCAACTTTTGAACTTTTTTTTTATTTCGCAAAACAAATTCACATTGCTTCACATATATTTATATGAAATATCAGGTCAGAATGACCAGTGCTACTTTTTGTACAGCCTTTTGAATGTGCACCTTTAATTATAATCACTCTGCATTTAGATATTATTACATGTAACAAATTTCAATGCATGCAATAGATGTAAAACATTTTATTAAATAAATGAATTAATTATGACTAATGAGAAAGCTTTCGTATTCCTAAAGAGCAAAACAAATACAATACTGGTCTCTTTACGAGATTTGTGGTAGACTTATTAAATGCAATAAATTTTTTTTTCAATTGAAAGTTATTAGAAACTCTGAAAAAACTACTAAAACGAAAGCTTTCTGCGAAAAGAAGTAACTTTTGTATGAATTCTTAAATTTACATTGTTAGTTTATTTTGCAGAGATGCAGAAATTTTTGAGGGAAGACTAACAACAACTAGGTTCATTTTTTTTCTGTAGACGAAATTCTCTACAGAAAAAACTGTACTGAAGATATATAAATTACTTAATTTAATTTGTCTTTATACAAAATTTGAAAAGAGTCCATTTCTTTTAATAGAGTTCTTCTTGATCAAATATTGTTTTATTAAAAATAAATAAATAAATAAGGTAATAAAAATGTGTGTCTTCAAGTTGAAAATTATTTATGAAAGTATCTACAATTTTCTATCCAACATCCCTCTGACATACTTACATTGATAGCATACACACACATACTTGCATACAATAAATGTCCACTCATACAATAACGTGGGTGATTAAATCAGTAGAGTCACATAGTGAAAAAAGTATTTTGAGTTTCATAAAAGGATACAAGCATAATTTGAAAAGTTGCACTTCAGTTGGTTTTATGTAAATGAATACCCTGCATAATAGAAAATACTGTTCCTTAAAACTTCAATATTCATTATATCTGTTTTTACTTTAACTATTTCCATCCCCCGTGTTTTACCTTAGAGAGAGAACTTGCGCCATACCCGTGGGTAAACAACACTCTAAAAACCACATTTTCAAAACTGAGCAAAAAATACTCAAATCTGAGTATGTCGCATTGTCAAAATGGCTCCTAATCGAAATTACTCTCAAGTTTTAAACATGTATATATACTCATTTCTGAAAACATGCACACACTCAAGAATAAAACATCATGTGCTCCTATTTGAGTATGTACATGTTTCAAAAATGAGTATGAATATGAACTGACTTCTATGTGTTCCTTTTTGAGTATTTCCATGTTTCAAACGTGAGTTTGAACTGATTATAATAATTTTTGGGTATGTCCATATTTCACAAATGAGTATGAACTGACCTCTATGTGCTCAATTTTGAGTATGTTCATGTTTCAATATTGCCAGTATTTCTGGTATTTCACAATTGAAAGCATTGGATCGCCCTATTTGAAACAAAAATTTCATAACAAAATAAATACATCGATTTACTCAGATTTGAAAGTGTCGTTTTTGTCAGTGAACCCTTTTGTAGATTAAAAAAAAATGTCAATATATGTCACACTTAAAGATTTTAATTTCATATATATCTAGTTATTTACCAACACTTAAATGTTAAAGCGTTCTAAAAAAAAAATAACAAAAATGAAAAATCATGCATCAGGCATAGAATATGAAATACTTTCCAAAATTAAGAGAATATTATTAAGAAATTTCATTTTCTCATACAGTTAAATTTGTCATAATCCATCCAGTAACTGAATTATTTGTGCATCTCTGCAAATGGAAGGTAAAAGCTACGCTCTCCATAAACTATAGAAAGCATGTTGTCGTGCACCTCACTGTTCCTTTTTAATTTGATTATATTTGAAGTATCATGACATGATTAAAATGTATCGCAAACGATTTTTTTCCATAAGTCATAATGTAATGAATTCATTTTTTTCAACCCTGTAAAATAACTATAAATGCTACTTAATTTTATACTCCTGAGAAAACATGTTTCATTGATTTTATAACAAACACACATACCTACATACAATAAATGTCCACGCATACAATGCAGTGGAATTTTGAATCATTTTTAATTCAAAATCAATATTAGGGTTTTTTCTTTGAAAGCACGTTCCTTCATACCACATTAGTTGTATGTAGTGGTACATTTTGACATTATTTTGTATTTTTAAATTTTTATAGGAACGTACCCGAGACATTGCTACATATGGTCCATGGTTAAATACTGCTTCAGATAAATGAATACCAATCAGACGCAATGTTCGCACTTGTGCTTTATTTGTAGTTATACAAAATGCATGAGAAACAAGAAATATGTAATAAATGTATAATAAAAAAATATATATGAGAAGACACTAATCAAAATTTAGTATAGATTCTGAGAAAAATAAAAGTGTCAAAAATAAATAACAGTAACTTTTGTAATTTTTTATTTTATTTTCGTAATTTATTTTTAGAGAAGTCTCAGTTTCATCCAACAATTAAATCTATCCTTTTTCTGTATTAAGAGATTTCAACAGAAAAATTACAAGTATTAAAGAAATATGTATGATTTGCTTAAATTTATCTTCAGACAAAAGTTGGAAAAGGTCCCCTATCTTTTGTTATACTACAAGAACAAACATTTATTTTAATAAAAGAAACTAGGTAAATGAGAGTTTTGACATTCGTCGTTACACACTATACTAATATGAAAAAGTGGAGTGTTTGTCTGTGAGTTTCATAAACACACCTATTTCTAAGTTCATTCAACTATTTACACGACGTATAGTCAAAAAGAACTAAAAAAGATGTCTGTCTGTCTGTCTGTTTGTCCGGAATAGGCTCAAAAACTGTTGCATAACAAACGCTAAACTTATCAGGGACACATGCATAATGTCTCTGGGTACGATCTGCAGTTTCTCGCATTCCGATATATAAAAAAGTTTTCCTGAAAACAGGGAGAATCAATCAATCAATTAATCTTTCCATACTCAAGAACTTGGGAGCTAATTGATCAATTTTAAGATATCTTACGACGATTGCAAGGTATAATAAATGATAATCTTTATATCTTAGCTTATAATTATCCAATTTAATTTTAAAACTGGATTGGTCTGTATTTTTTTCAAAGATAAAAATACCACACTGTGGGATAATACAAATGGGAAATGTACAAATACAACACAATGGAACAGTTAAACTATATACAAAGTAATAACCCTTTACATATAAAACAGTATTTTTTCTCCAAAACTCGAAAGATACAAATACAGCACAGTGGGATAATACAAATGGGATAATTAAAATACAAATGGGATAATTAAAATACAGATGGGATAATTAAAATACAAATACAACACAATGGAATAGTTAAATAATATATAATGTAATAACCCTTTCCATACAACACACTATGTTTTCTCCAAATCTCGAAAGATACTAATACAACACAGTGGGATAATACAAATGAGATAATTAAAATAAAAATACAACACAATGGAACATTTAAATTATATACTATGTAATAACCCTTTTCATACAACACAGTATTTTTTCTCCAAATCTCGAAAGATACAAATACAACACAGTGTGATAATACAAATGAGATAATTAAAATAAAAATACAACACAATGGAACATTTAAATTATATACAATGTAATAACCCTTTGCATACAACGCAATATTTTTCATCCAGAACTGAAAAAATACAAATACTACACAGTGGGATAATACAAATGGGGTAGTTAAAATACAAATACAACACAATGGAACAGTTAAACTATATATAATGTAATAACCCTTTGCATACAACACAGTATTTTTTTCTCCAAAACTCGAAAGATACAAATACAATACAGTGGGATAATACAAATGTGATAATTAAAATACAAATATAACAGAATTGAACAGTTAAACTATATACAATGTATAACACTTTGCCTACAACACAGTATTTTTTTCTCCCAAACTCGAAAGATACAAATAAAACACAGTGGGATAGTTAAAATACAAATACAACACAGTGAACAGTTAAACTATATACAATATAATAATCCTTTGCATACAACACAATATTTTTTCTCCAAAACTTGAAAGATACAAATACAACACATAGAGATAATGCAAATGAGATAATTAAAATACAAATACAACACAATGGAGCAGTTAAACTATATACAATGTAATAACCCTTTGCAAACAACACCAACGGGACAGTGCTATATGTTATCTGGGAAGCAGCTAATATATAGACAAGTTTCTATTGAGACTCCCTCCCCATTTTACATATTTATGTACATCTTATAACATACATAATAATGTGCAACAAATTTAATGCATACCATAAATTTAAAAATCAGAGTTTGAAAAATCTACATTCCCGATATACACACCTGCCACTATCACTATTCTCAACACAGAAGTATTCGTTTTATTTTATGGTAGAATGCTTTCATTAAATGAAGTTAATATTTCTATTCGGAAATATAGGGGTAAATCAAAAGGCTGGAAACTTGGCAAGTGCGCATATCAGACATGTAGATTTTTCGAACTTTGTTAAAAACATTTTTTTTTTAAAGAAATGAAAGTCTTGAGGCAGCTTTCATAATCCTCATAAGCTTCATAACTATTGCTACAAAGGTTGTTTTCTTTGATCGGAGAGCTTTAGTTATAAAAAGTGACACATTTTTTTCCAGCAATTGAAAGCAATTAGCAACTATATCACTTAATAATTAAATAATTAATATAAATAAATTTTCAATAAAATTCAAGACCCTCCAATAACAAGCAAAAGTTAAAATAAATAAACAAATAAATATATTTAATAATATTTTTATCCTCAAAGTAACAAGTTTTTATTTAAAGGAAAAACATTCAAAATCACATCCACAATAAAATGATAGTAGTAACAAAAGGGTAAGTAAAAATAATTATTTCAACAGAAAAGCAGGAATCTATTATTTCTGCAAATTTACATTAATTTAAGTTTCAAAAATTAATATTTAAATTAGTTTTTATTGTTATAAGCTTACTTATGTGTATCAAATAATAAAAGCAAAGCACATAAAAAATTACTAGCAGAAATTTTATATAGATTCTAGAGAAACGAAACCTTCTTGCAAATGTAAGTAATTTTTGCAGTATCTTTTTTTAAGTTTTTTTCGTGATTTATTTTCAAGAAAAATAGATTTGTCTGAGTGGAGACCAGAAACAGTCAGATTCATTTTTCTGTAAAAGAAATTCTAAAAAAAAAGAAAAAAAAAGCTGTATTCAAGATTTATGTACGTCTTATTTTAATATGTCTTCAGACAAAAGTTGGAATAAGTCCATTTCTTTTGTTAGATTCCAAAAGCAAAATTTTTTTTATATATAAAAGGGAACAAAATAAATGAGTTTTCAAATTCATAAATATGCATATAAAAATAACAACAAGTTGCTAATACATGCACTATACATATTTTATCTATATAATATGTACATTGATCATATAACATATATGTAATGTGTACAACAAAATTCAATGTATACAATATATGTGCATTTTTTGAACAAATAAATGTAATAATAATAATAATAAATAATAATAATAATGAATAATATTAGCGTAAGTCATGTGACTTTTGTAAACAGATACGAGCTGACAGCTTCGCTTTTCATATACCAGGCAGTCATTTTTACTCAAAATTATTTTTTCGAATAAAACTGAATAAATGTTACATCTTTAGAAAGAACGTTAAAAAAAGGTAATTATGTATTATCCGGGCCAGGTCAGATACAACTGCGCCAAGCATGGCACCAATTATACTAATTACACTAACCCTTATTTTTTTATATATTTTATTTAATTGTTATAGTTTATAGTTTATTTTTTATTATAATTTATAGTTTTTTTTATTATAGTTTATAGTTTTCGTTATTTATTAATTATTGTTCATCTCTCTCTCTCTCTCTCTCTGTATATATATATATATAACGCTTATGTGTGTAGCGGAGAAAAAACGATTATTTCTCATTTGCCAATGGCATCAAGTGGTTTGTTTTCACTAATTTTCGAATATTAAGAAAAGTATTTGAGGCATCGATTTAAAACCCAACACACATATGTAGAAAATTTTTCTGCATCTGAAAATGCAAAAATGTAATTTTTGTAAAATTAGGCCGGTAATTTTTCTTTTTTTTTATTGCAAAAAATAACTATTTTCTAAAACAGAAAGAAAATAAAGTGTGAAGCATTCACACTTTATTTATTTTGGCATTCAAACCAAAAAATGCGCCATTCTGTTATCAATTAAAACATTAGCTTCATTATTGTACCATATGCAGCTTAACCTCATAGTTGTCCGCATCGTAATGACGTCAATGTTACTGATGCACATATTTGAGATTTATAATATAGATTGAATAATAATAAATAAATAATAATAATAAATGAATAAAATAGTCTTATTGACTGGAAATTTCCGTCAAGTCCTGCCATTTTTAGAGGTTTAATATCACTAAAAGTTTCAAGTTGTTTAAAGAAGCATAGAATTTGTTCTTGAATTTTACATTATGAAACGTGTGTGCCCAGAAAATGTGCTTGCCCTTCAACCAGAGAGAGGGTTAGCAAGTTGGCTGTTACAAGTTGGGGAATGTCAAAGCGGGGAAACTATTAAGTTGCCACTAATTTGCTATCCAGATATGCAAGATCCAGTGCAGCAACTTTTCGGTGACATCAATTTTAAGACAGTGACACCTAAAAAGCTTAAAGGACGAGCCATACTAACAGTGACAAACAATTTGTCGATTTCGTGTTTTACAATGTATTCCAGGAACTTAAAGGGTTTATGAAAGCATTGATACCATCCTAAGTGACGATCTACAAGATCAATTAGCATATACTGAAGACGTTTTAAACAGTTTAACAACAACTGGAATGTCATCTCATAAACTGAAATTAAAGCCAGGAGCTATCATAATGTTACTGAGAAATTCAGTACATTCTAAAGGTCTATTCAATGGTCTAAGACTTGCAGTTAGTAACTAGCAGAATAATGCTATTGAAGCAAGAAATAAAAAATAAAATATATAAAATATAAAATATATAATATAATAAATAATAAAAGAAATAGTTCAACAACAACTGGAATGTCACCTCACAAACTGAAATTAAAGCCAGGAGCTAACATAATGTTACTAAGAAATTTAGTACATTCTAAAGATCTATGCAATGGTCTAAGGCTTACAGTTAGTAACTTGCAGAATAATGTTATTGAAGGAATATATATATATATATATATATCCCAATATTAATGAATCTTTTTTCATCCCTTGAATACCATTTTCTTCATCAGACAATAATATGCCTTTTACATTTAAGCATAAATAATTTCCTATCGGATTCGCTTTTTCAATGACTATAAATATTTTAAAAAAAAATCCCAATATTAATGAATCTTTTCTCATTCCTCGAATACCACTTATGACGTGTATATATATATTATTTCAAAGTACCCAGTGGAGAAGATTTTATGCATATTATTTGTATATCTAATGCTCAAATTCGTGTATTCTAATATGAATTTATTTAAAAGAGTAAACACTAGAGCGCAGATGCTCCGCGCGGTATCGGCTAGTTTATTATATTTTATTTATTTTACATTATTTACCATTTTAAACTATTTTATTTATTTAATAATGTTAAATTACTGTTTTTAACATGATTGGCAGGGATAAACAAGATTAACATTTGAAAACCATTTTCGGCGATCTATCTCCTGCTCCGGATAATACGAAAATACGAAGCAAAATTAATGTTTGAGAGATGAATCACATTCGAATACATATATAGGGTGATCCAAAAGTCTAGCTCTGAATTATAAATATGTATTGTTCGAAAACTATTATAATTAGACATATGGTTGTTTGGATACATTGTAAATAGTGTTATAAAATTTTCAATAAGACCACATACTTCATGAAATTTCAACGTGTGCCCCCTTGGTAGCTCAGGGAATGTCAAAGCGATATTCTAGTTCACGCCAAGTGTTGGCTAAAATGCCTTCTGTACCAGTACACACAGCATCTTTTATACTACCTTTCAGTTCTTCAACGTCAGCAATTGGTGTGGCAAAGACTCTGGACTTGATATAGCCCCAAAAGAAAAAGTCAATAGGAGTAATGTCAGGAGAGCGTTTAGGCTATGGTGTTCTTTTATCCCTACCAATCCATCGGCCTGGAAATTTTTCGTCTATTAACTCACGAATTATGGAACCCCAGTCAAGTTTTGCTCCATCTTGATGATAAATAATCCATGGTTAAAGCAAACACTTGACGAGAACTAGAATACCACGTTGACATTCTCTGAGCTACCAAGGAAGCACACGTTGAAATTTCATTGTATCCAAACAACCATATTCCTATTTATAATAGTTTTCTAATAATACATATTTATAATCAGGGCAAGACTTTTGGTTCACCTGTATATTCTGTGATAACTTCAGTTGAAATTATGTTGTCAGTCCAATATTTCATTCCAATAAAGTAAACAAACACAAGATATTCGTTCATTGTAAGCAATGAGGTATTAAACCATGAAGGTAATCATTCTCAAAGCAAGTTCTCAAGAGAAAAAGTTTTAAAGCAGTAGACATTATCTATGAACCACTAATGTTTGACTACATCGCCGCAGTATTTATCACTTATACTCTGTCACATTTCCTTGATGATTTTCCCTATAGAATCGGTCGCAAAATGGTTTAAAATTGGTTTAAAAATTAATTAAATACCTAATCCATCGGCCGGCTTTTACGAAAGGCTATACAGTTCTTGTGAATGGTCTATAATATATCCGCCAAATGGGAACTCAATCGGTTCTACCGTTTGGGAGTTACCGTGTTCACACACACATACCATGATTACAATTTGTTTCTTTACACTATGTGTTCAGAAAATGGAAATAAGGTAAGGAAACGGACATACTGACAACCATATAACTTTTTTAGATCCAAATGAAATCGATGCAGGATCACCACCAGAAAGAACTCTTTACAAATAAATAATAAATAAATGTATTTTGAAAATCGGAGTATTTGTTTAAAAGTTATGCGTGGACATATAGGTATATACAAAAAAAAATTACAAATGAATTGTGTAACCGCCTTTGTTGGAAGTCAGATAAATAAAAATGGTGTAAATAGCTTTGATAAAACATCAGTTATTGTTTCTAGAACAGAATTAACGTTTTAATAGAAACAATAATTAAGCTAAAAGAAAATTAAGAAGAAAAAAGTTGTCTGTGTAACATGTAAGATATTGCAAATTTTGCATTATTAATGTGATATGTATTGGTGATGTTACATGGATTATCATTAACATCCTAGAAATTTTTTTTTAACAGTATCTGAAGCAATATGAAGTATTATAAATGACTTAATTTCTTTTTAATCAGGAGAAAAGTTGGAAAATGTCCATTGGTTTTGTTACAATGTGTACTTATGTAAACAACCCTTTCATTAAAAATGAAAATTAATGAATTTGATTCCATGGGTGCCATTACTTATGAACAGTAAATGTAATGACAGTATAAACAAAAACCCATAATAAATTATGCATAATAATTTACAACATGCCTTAACGAATAACGTAAATATTAATAAAAATACTTATAAAAATGTATTTTTTTATACAAAATAGATTGTTTGATAATGGTATATTGTGATATATAACCGACATTCAATGAAACAAATGTTTACATTATATATAAAAAAAATATTCATATGCATGGACATATTATAGATACACTTTTGTGTATTATGTTCAAATATTAAAAGACATGATGTACGTTTAATGATTTCTGTTTAAAAGTACGCCTTTAAAAACCTTTAAAATTATATGAAGGGTTAGGGGAGGTGGGGGGGGGGGAGAATGATAGTCGCAAACTAGTTATTTACCGTTCTTTCACTTTATGCGCGCGGAACACGTGCCTTTAACTGTGCAATGTCTTATCTTCCAGTGTGGTTTTCAAATTACAACCTTCATGTTTACCTCGATTCAAGGCTACCAAATGATGCGACACTTCTCAAACTAATATAGATGGTCAAATATATTAAATCTGTCATTTAAATGTCACGAAAAGAGGGCTATCATCTTCCCCAACCCCCGAATTTTTCATATAGTATATTCACTATGCAGGTTCCCGAGAAAGTAAATTGAAAAATAATTTAAAATTAACGTTTTATTTTGGTGCATATTCATTTAATAAACGAAGTGAGCCAAAAGTCACCCTCTTAGTCACTCTTTAAACACCCTTTTCTTCACAAAACGGGGAAGAAAATTATATATATGACTACCTCAGGGATTATCAGGTGAAACTGCTTGTGTTTTAAGCTGTAGCAGAGCTGTGGCCACCATATTGAATCAAGCACAATTTTTCAAATTGGAAGATGATTTGTTACATTTGGAATAAAACCGTCATGTTCCCAGATATCTCTGGCATAATGATACTCGATTTCAGAATATATGGGACACCTCTCCTATTGTCACCAGTGGACTCGTAATCATCGACTGTGCTCCTAATTCTCACAGGTATCTGGAAGTGTTTCAGGGGATTGATCAGTAGTGTTTTCCATTTTTCGATAGGTGAATTACATCTTGAGTTATAAACGGCTATTATCTTATAACGACCTTTGCTGGACTATCTTTTCCGGAAATTTGGTTGATTAAACTTTTTCCGAAAGATCCTTTGTCTTTATCGAAAAATAAAAAATAAATAAACCTTCCCATTTCATCGGTTGTGAAAAAGAGCACGTGCAAATCTCATGCGTCTACGAAAAATATCCATTCATGAATGTATAGAAAGTGGGATATTTGCTAACTTTCCATTTAGGGCCATTTAAAGGACATTTGTAAAAGCAGAAACAGTTTCGTTCCATCGTGTAGTTACTGATGATGAAAGACAGGAAAATCCCTGACCTATAAAAGTGAAAAAAATTTAAAAAGTAAAAAGTAGAAATTAGAAGCAATTTATCAATTTACATGAATAAATATCGAATGCATATGTTAGTATAAAAAACTCATTAGTATAAAACTCTCACTGAGCGCTTTCGACTGCAGTCTGAGACATTATCAAGGAGGGAAAAAAATCAGCGGAAAATAAAGTTTGATGTTGATCAAGACTAGACGGTACACGACAGGAAACTCCTTACAGATATGCGTTGATGGACGAAACCACTGTTTAGTGAGGGGGAGAAGGCTCAACTCCATGACTCCTTCGGTAGACCATACCTTCCTGTAACCTGAAGTATTTCGAACCAAATACTTGGTATTTGGTATGACAAAACATCGTTACAACAGTTGTTTGCCTGTGATAATATTTCTGAAGTTTCCAGAATGGCACAACTATTAAAATCAGAAGCCCACATAATGATGTTTTGTCCTACCAAATACCAAGTATTTGGTTCGAACTACTCCAGATTACAGGAAGGTATGGTCTACCAAAGGAGTCATGGAGTTGAGCCTTCTTCCCCTCACTAACAGTGGTTTCGTCCATCTATGCATATCTGTAAAGAGTTTCCTGTCTTCTACCGTCTAGTCTCGATCAACATTAAACTTTATTCTCCGCTGATTTTTTTCCCTCCTTCATAATGTCTCAGATTGGAGCCGAAAGCGCTCGGAGAGAGTTTTATACTGTTAACATCTAGGGTTTTAAAGTTTTTTGAAACCTTATATATATATATATATATATATATATATATATATATATATATTCATCAAACACCTATTTTAGTAAAACAAAATTATTGAATCATTCCCATGAATGTTTTTATATTTTAAGTATATAAAGAGGAATCTATCGTTTCAATTATGTTTTATAAAGTTAAAGATATTTTATTGGTCTGTTTGTATTTAAAATTCAATAACAGGAAGACGTTGAGAGTTATTAAAATTATTCTCGCGGGAGAGTGACGTATGAAGTCAGGTAATACCTGCAGGTAATACGCTGCAGGCAGTAATATGCTGCCGCGCATGCGCGGTAGCGTATTACTGCTTATTATACTGTAAAATCAACACTTTTTTGCAGTGTATCACACAAATATTGTGACTGCTCTAACTTAAGATCTAATTCATGGAATTTTACCAAACTTTATACTCAGTTTGACGTGGACATAAATTGATGCTGATTAGATTTTGGTGTTTATCGCCCAAAAGTCGATGCTGCTATGTTGTGTTTTTAACGACTACTTGATGGCTTATATCTCGGCATCTATGGGGTGGACTTTCATCAAATTTGATATTCAATTAGACCTTGGCACAATTTGAAAATCTATACGGTGTTTTTCATGGTTTCTGTGAGAGTTCTTTCTTATAGAATATTCTTATATCTGACGAAACTCTCATAGAAATCAGACATCTATGGGATGGATTTTCGCCAAATTTGCTTATGGAAAGTAATATCATTTCAATATTTTAGTTTTGATCACATTAACGCTGATATGCTATGGTTTTTTCGATAAACCTTACATGTTTTTATTGGATAGAAATACACCAAATTTTATATTTCATGTTTTCAATTAAATGCATATACATGTCAATCTCATTTAAAATTTCAATATCCAGCAGAGAGCGATTTGATGGTGCGCTTTATTTTTATTCACTAATCGCTATTTACATATTGCATATGATCATCTATTAATATATTAAATGATGTAGAAAACAATTTTGTGATAGCCACATCATACCATTTACACAATTATAGTTTCACGATATTTTCTTAGGATATGCATTAAAAAATTAGGAATAGTTTAAAGAATCGATGCTGTACTAAATTTTTTCATTTTTCGAAATCATGCAAAATTTTAAATAAATAAGACTGTGTTATTTGATTTATTCGTATTTTAATATCTGATAATGTAACCTTGACGGCGGCACTTTAACACAGTTGCCTTTATTTACTTATAAATCCTCGAAACATCCAGAAAATCAATTCAAAAATGTATTAGAATGTTACACATATTACAAGTTAAACAGATTAATGTCTTCAAACTTCTATATTTTTATTTAAAATTTCTACCAATTTCTATTACTGGTTATTATAATAAAAATTACGAAAATATATACTCGATTATTTGCATTCGAAAAGAAAACGTTGCTTGAAGAAAAAACTGAACATTTTCGTATGCAAATACTCTATTATTTAAAATTCTATTTAAGTCCAATACATTAACTTTTATGTTGCCGACAAACATGACATTACAAATTTATTCTCCATCAGAACATCTTTAAAAAAAATTGTCATCTATTATTCCCGAGTTGCCAAAACAATCATAAATTCGTCATGAATACAGATCGGTATCTTTAATGTATTCAACGGCGGCACATTAACAGTTGCCTTTATTTACTTATAAACGCTAGAAACATTCAAAAAATCAATTCAAAAATGTATTAGAATGTTACACATATTACAAGTTAAACAGATTAATGTCTTCAAACTTCTATATTTTTATTTAAAATTTCTACCAATTTCTATTACTGGTTATTATAATAAAAATTACGAAAATATATACTCGATTATTTGCATTCGAAAAGAAAACGTTGCTTGAAGAAAAAACTGAACATTTTCGTATGCAAATACTCTATTATTTAAAATTCTATTTAAGTCCAATACATTAACTTTTATGTTGCCGACAAACATGACATTACAAATTTATTCTCCATCAGAACATCTTTAAAAAAAATTGTCATCTATTATTCCCGAGTTGCCAAAACAATCATAAATTCGTCATGAATACAGATCGGTATCTTTAATGTATTCAACGGCGGCACATTAAGAGTTGCCTTTATTTACTTATAAATCCTAGAAACATTCAAAAAATCTATTCAAAAATGTATTAGAATGTTACACATATTACAAGTTAAACAGATTAATGTCTTCAAACTTCTATATATTTTTAAAAATTTCTACCAATTTCTATTACTGGTTATTATAATAAAAATTACGAAAATATATACCCGATTATTTGCATTCGAAAAGAAAACGTTGCTTGAAGAAAAAACTGAACATTTTCGTATGCAAATACTCTATTATTAAAAATTCTATTTAAGTCCAATACATTAACTTTTATGTTGCCGACAAACATGACATTACAAATTTATTCTCCATCAGAACATCTTAAAAAAAAATAATAATAAATTGTCATATATTGTTCCCGAGTTGCCAATGCAATCATAAATTCGTCATGAATACAAATCGGTATCTTTAATGTATCCAACGGCGGCACATTAACAGTTGCCTTTATTTACTTATAAACGCTAGAAACATTCAAAAAATCAATTCAAAAATGTATTAGAATGTTACACATATTACAAGTTAAACAGATTAATGTCTTCAAATTTCTATATTTTTATTTAAAATTTCTACCAATTTCTATTACTTGTTATTATAATAAAAATTACGAAAATATATACTCGATTATTTGCATTCGAAAAGAAAACGTTAATTGAAGAAAAAACTGAACATTTTCGAATGCAAATACTCTATTATTTAAAATTCTATTTAAGTTCAATACATTAACTTTTATGTTGCCGACAATCATGACATTACAAATTTATTCTCCATCAGAACATCTTTAAAAAAAAAAATGTCATCTATTATTCCCGAGTTGCCAAAACAATCATAAATTCGTCATGAATACAGATCGGTATCTTTAATGTATCCAACGGCGGCACATTAACAGTTGCCTTTATTTACTTATAAATCCTAGAAACATTCAAAAAATCTATTCAAAAATGTATTAGAATGTTACACATATTACAAGTTAAACAGATTAATGTCTTCAAATTTCTATATTTTTATTTAAAATTTCTACCAATTTCTATTACTGGTTATTACAATAAAAATTACGAAAATATATACTCGATTATTTGCATTTGAAAAGAAAACGTTGCTTGACGAAAAAACTGAACATTTTCGAATTTAAATACTCTATTATTTAAAATTCTATTTACGTCCAATACATTAACTTTTATGTTGCCGACAATCATGACATTACAAATTTATTCTCCATCAGAACATCTTAAAAAAATAATAAAAAATTGTCATATATTGTTCCCTAGTTGCCAATACAATCATAAATTCGTCATGAATACAAATCGGTATCTTTAATGTATCCAACGGCGGCACATTAACAGTTGCCTTTATTTACTTATAAATCCTAGAAACATTAAAAAAATCAATTCAAAAATGTATTAGAATGTTACACATATTACAAGTTATACAGATTAATTTCTTCAAATTTCTATATTTTTATTTAAAATTTCTACCAATTTCTATTACTGGTTATTACTAGATGGAACCCGTCAAAATTTGACGGCAAAAAACTTGATAGTACCATAAAAATAAAATTCATAGCTGCTTTAAAATGTTTGAAACTTTTGCAGAATAATTCAAATAAATAAAAAACCCACTTTGAATTAAAGCTAGGTTGAAGAACAGCAATTGGCTAAGTTTCACTGGCACATGCACTCGCGGAATTTCTTTCATTTGACACATTTAGCGCTGTTGTGCAAGTAAATGGTAAGTGCCCCCTTGGGGAGGGGGAAATGGCAGGATGGACCAAGGAGATGCATAACATGAATAAGCAGTCAAAGACCTTTCAAACGATATGTAACATGAGGGGTGTGTGCAAAATTTAAAAAAGTACCCCCTTGGGGGGGGGGTAAAGTAGGGGATGGACACGGTACATGCATAATATGATTAAGTGGTCACAGACCTTTCCAACGATATATAACATGAGGGTTGTGTGCAAAATTTAGAAAAGTACCTCTTTGGGGGGGGGGGGGGGCAAAGTGGGGAGATGGACATCAGAGATATGCATATGATTAAGCAGTCACAGACCTTTCCAACGATATATGACATGAGGGTTGTCTGCAAAATTTAGAAAAGTACCCCCTTGGGGGGGGGGAGGGCAAAGTGGGGAGATGGACATTGGAGATGCATAATATGATTAAGCAGTCACAGACCTTTCCAACAATATATGACATGAGGGGTGTCAACAAAATTTAGAAAATTGACCCCTTGGGGGGGGGGCAATTGGGGAGATGGACATTAAAGATGCATAATATGATTAAGCGGTCACAGACCTTTTCAACAATATATGACATGAGGGGTGTCAACAAAATTTAGAAAAGTGCCCCCCTTAAAAGGGGGGAAATGGCGGGATGGACCCCGGAGATGCATAACATGAATAAGCAGTCAAAGACCTTTCCAACAATACGTAACATGAAGGGTTTGTGAAAAATTTACAAAAGTACCCCCTTGGGGGGGGCAAAGTGGGGGATGAACACCGGAGATGCATAATATGATTAAGCGGTCACAGACCTTTTTAACGATATATAACATGAGTGGTATGTGCAAAATTTAGAAAAGTGCCCCAATTGACCGGGGGGGGGGGGATGGACCACACAGATGCATAACATGAAAAGGCAGTCGCAGGCCTTTCGAACGATATATCATATGAGTGGTGTCAGCAAAGAAAAGTCTCCGCCCCGTGTGGGCAAAACATACTCCCCCCCGCCGCCATAATTATTGATGCGGACTCATTTTTTAAATTCGTTCGCACCCCTCTTCTCCCGCAAAATGTTGTGAATTTTAAAAACTCCCCTTCCGAATTTTTTTATACCAAAAGCACTTATGTCCATCGTCTGCATGCAGAGTTTTGTGCTTACAGACGCCAGACACAACAACACACACACAGACAGACGTTTACCGACATTAATAGCAGTGTTTCCCCCAGACAGTTTCAGAAGGGTGCTGCACCCTGCCTGCGCTTTGGTTTGCAAAATAGCACCCTTCTTGCCCCTCATAAAAATAATTAGCACCCTTCTTGCCCCTTCCAGCAAAATAATTAGCACCCTTCTTGCCCCCTCCAGCAAAATAATTAGCACCCTTCTTGCCCCCTCCAGCAAAATAATTAGCACCCTTCTTGCTCTCAGTAAAAAAAGTGCCCTTTCTCCTTTTTGCATTAAAAAATTTGGTTTCATAATAAAAACTGACTCAATGTTGTCTTAAAAAGAGTGTTTTGACTTTGAAATATCAAAAGTGGCTTTAAAAACCAAAAGAATACCTTTAAGCTTTAACAATTAAAAAAGTGCCCTTAAGATTCTGAAAAGTGCCCTCAAAAATTCAAAAAGTGCCCTTAAGAATAAAAAAAGTGCCCTTTTTCTCACCAGCAGCACCTTGCCCCTTTTTAAACCTGGGGGAAACTCTGTTAATAGTATAGATGATACTCAGTGCCTACACATTTCACCCTTTATAATTCAGCCAATGAGTTGACAGTCGTTCATTTCCAGAAACGAAACAATAATTCTTTAGGATGAATTTTGTTTGTTTGGCGTCACAAACTTTTTAGGGCACCTGCAGACTAAAAACATATAATCAATCTTCGCGGGAAAAAAATCCTAGATTTCGTCAAATGATCACGGGAAAAACACTAATTTCATCAAAGGATCATGTAAAACGTGAATTTTGTTAAAAGGCCACAGAAAAACGTGATTTACGCAAAAGATGAGCAAATTTTGTCAAAGAATCGCAAAACAGGAAATTCCACCAAAAGATAGCGCTTTCTTGCCAAATTTCGTCTAAAAATTGCGGAATAAAATGTATTTTATCAAAAAATCGCTGGAAAACGCACATTTCGTTAAAGTATCGCGAGAAAAATGCGAATTTTTTCAAAGATTGCTGAAAAAACGCGAATTTCATCGAAGGATTGCTGAAAATTCATGAATCTTATCAAAAGGCAGCAGAGAAAATGTGATTATTATCAAAGCATTGCGAAAAAAGAAAATTTCGTCTAAGGATCACAGAAAAACGCAAATTTCATAAAAGAATCGTGGAAAATAACGCAAATTTCGTGAAAAAAAAAAATCGCAGAAAAAACACAAATTTCGTCATATTATCGCTGAAAAAAAAACATGAATTACGTCATAGGATAGCTGAAAAAATTGTGAATCTCGACAAAAAAAAGATACAGAAAAAAATGCGAATTTCATTAAAGAATCACGAAAAAAAATGCGAATTTTGTTAAAGGATTGCGCAAAGAATGTGAATTTTTTGAAAGGTTCGTGTGAAAAATGAAACTGTCTTTATTAAAAACAGCACACACACAAACATCTATACAAACCTCAATACACACAAACATATTATAGGCAGGGCTTGAAATTCAATTTTTCCAAGGACGGGAGTCTCCCTACTAACATTTTTAAATGGAGGGGAGTTGTAATGTTTGGGAGGGAGAAAAAAAATTTTTAAACCCCACTATTATTTTACGTGTTATTTAAAGAATTACATTAATGCAGACATGACAAAATACCATTGAAAAAATTAAGTCAACTGAGAATGATTATGTAAAATGTTTATTTTTATTATAAAAAAGGGAAGAAAGTTAAGTTTTATATATGCAGTGTATTTTTCAAGTTCCATTAAATGTGTTAGGAACCCTTAACAATTAGGTTGTTAAATAAATTTCTGACTTTAGATTTTACTTGATTGAGATTCACCGATCGATCGTGGAAAAGACGCAAAGTTCATCGATCTGTCGCAGAAAAAACGCTAAGTTTGTCGATCAGTCGGGGGAAAAAAGCAAATTTCGTCGATCGATTGCAGAATAAACACAAAGTTCGTCGATCTGTCCCCAAAAAACGCAAGGTTCGTCGATCAGTCGCTTAAAAAACGCAATGTTCGTCTATCTGTCGCAGAAAAAACGCAAAGTTCGTTGATCTGTCGAGGAAAAAACACAAAGTTCGTCGATCAGTTGCGGAAAAAAGCAAATTTCGTCGATCGATTGCGGAATAAATGCAAAGTTCGTCGATCAGTCAGGGAAAAAAGAAAAATTTCGTCGATCGATTGTGGAATAAACGCAAACTTCTTCGATATGTCCCCAAAAAACGCAAGGTTCGTCGATCAGTCGCTTAAAAAACGCAATGTTCGTCGATCTGTCGCATTCGTTTGATGTCGTTGTTGAAAATTTATGGATTTCTATTATTAAAGTAATTTTTTCATTTTACCGTATTTATTTTATTTTTGTGTTGTATGTATTTTGCTACTTTGAATTTTTTTAAACTAACCTTTTTTTTTTTGGAGAGTGAGAGAGAGAGATTTAGTAATTTGGTGACACGAAGTTCCGCAAATTCTTAAAATCCACAAATCGTTTCCAATGTAAACAATGAAATTTACAATTAAGTTGCAAGTGCAAAATTTCAGTTTTTTTAAATTTTCATGTCATTCTGTACACATTTTAATATGTCATTCTGATCATTATACATATTTAGTTACGCATTATTAATTATTCACTTGACCTTTACTTTTAATATTTTAAATATTTCAAACTTACAGCTGAATGTAATTATTAAAACATTTGAAATACTGCATTCGAAAAATGAAATTTCAGCTTAGAAACGCGACAATTACTATTAGGTTAAAAAAATTTAAAGTAGAAAAGTACTTATGATATAAAAAGAAGAAAAAAAAATACACCAGAATTTATCTGTATTACGAAAGCGGGGGAAATGATTTTCTGTGCTATACGAAAAGATATCCAAATAACTCAATCATAAACATAGAAATAGGTATCGGTTTCTATGTTCATGTGCACTCAATCCAAACTTGAAACTTTTAAAAAGGTCATTGAATGAATGAAATTCATCTCCGCCTTTCACATCCAGAAAACTTGCTGTGTCGCCAATTATGTTTATATTATATATATATATAAAAAAATAATAATTCAGGCACTTTTCCGTTATACGGACACCATTGTCGTCAAACATACATACATACATACATTTTGGCATAGTGTCCGTATAACAGAAAAGTACTAAAGTTCATGGTTTAAAATCACAATAAAATATCATGAAATTTATTGATTAGTTGTGGGAAAATATCGGGGAAATAATGTGTTTTTCGTGAATTTTTTGTTTTGTTAACAATGTGGTTAGAGAGCCAGGGAGAAATCCAGAAAACTTGCTGTGTCGCCAATTATGTTCATATTTTATATATATATATAAAAATAATAATTCAGGCACTTTTCCGTTATACGTACACCATTGTCGCCAAACATACATACATACATTTACATACATACATACATTTTGGCATAGTGTCCGTATAACAGAAAAGTACTAAAGTTCATGGTTTAAAATCGCAATAAAATATCATGAAATTTATTGATTAGTTGTGGGAAAATATCGGGGAAATAATGTGTTTTTGTGAAATTTTTTGTTTTGTGTTGTTGTGTTTAATTGTAAGCATTCATTATAATTTTCAGTGCATTATTAAATTGAAATTTTTGTTTAAAATATGTAAACAAAACAGTGACCAGAAACCTGCACAATTTCTAATATAGATAGATAGATAGATAGATGCATGCATGTAGTACTTTTAATTATTTGGTAAAAATACTGTGATCGTCACTGAGAAAACCTGAATTTAACCTAAAAGTAATTGTCGAGTGTTTAAGCTGAAATTTCATTTTACGAATACAGTATTTCAAATGTTTTAATAATTACATTCAGCTGTAAGTTTGAAATATTAAAAGTAAAGGCCAAGTAAATAATTAATAATGCATAACTAAAAGTAATTGTCGAGTGTTTAAGCTGAAATTTCATTTTACGAATACAGTATTTCAAATGTTTTGATAGTTACATTCAACTGTAAGTTTGAAATATTAAAAGTAAAGGCCAAGTAAATAATTAATAATGCATAACTAAAAGTAATTGTCGAGTGTTTAAGCTAATTTCATTTTACGAATACAGTATTTCAAATGTTTTAATAGTTACATTCAGCTGTAAGTTTGAAATATTAAAATTAAAGGCCAAGTAAATAATTAATAATGCATAAGTAAAAGTAATTGTCGAGTGTTTAAGCTGAAATTTCATTTTACGAATACAGTATTTCAAATGTTTTAATAGTTACATTCAGCTGTAAGTTTGAAATATTAAAAGTAAAGGCCAAGTAAATAATTAATAATGCGTAACTAAATATGTATAATGATGAGATTTTTTTTTCTTGAATTATTCAGTGAAACTCGCCTTATAAATGTACGCAAATAATTCACATCAAAATCTTAAAATAACAAAGTTTTCTTTCGTGTTTAGCTATGCTTAATAACCAAAAAAGCTTGATTAATACAAAAATTTTTTGGTAAAAATACTGTGATCGTCGCTGAGAAAACCTGAATTTAATCATATCACACAGAATTACATATTAAAAGTTTAAAAAACTGAAATTTTACACTTGTTTACATCGGAAACGATTCCCGGAATTTCGTGCCACGAAATCTCTCTCTCTCTCTCAAAAAAAGGGGTTAGTTATAAAAAATTCAAAGTAATAAAATACATACGACTTAAAAAGAAAATAAATACGGTAAAATGAAAAAATACCTTATAAAAGAAATCCATAAAGTTTCAACAACTGAACAACCAAATGGAGTCGTAGTAATCCACACACGCTTCTAGAGAGAGGAAAAAGCCTTCACCTCATTGGCTGAAATATCGTGTCTGAAGATAGTAAAAGCCTCTAGCTGATTAGCTGAATGCTCGCGCATGCCTATAAAAGGCATTTTTGCACGAAAAACTAAAAAGCAGGTTAGCTTTAAGTATATGGATAATAAAAATTACGAAAATATATACTCAATTATTTGCATTCGAAAAGAAAACGTTGCTTGAAGAAAAAACTGAACATTTTCAAATGCAAATACTCTATTATTTAAAATTCTATTTAAGTTCAATACATTAACTTTTATGTTGCCGACAAACATGACATTACAAATTTATTCTCCATCAAACATCTTTAAAAAAAAAATTGTCATCTATTATTCCCGAGTTGCCAAAACAATCATAAATTCGTCATGAATACAGATCGGTATCTTTAATGTATCCAACGGCGGCACATCAACAGTTGCCTTTATTTACTTATAAATCCTTGAAACATTCAAAAAATCAATTCAAAAATGTATTAGAATGTTACACATATTACAAGTTAAACAGATTAATGTCTTCAAATTTCTATATTTTTATTTAAAATTTCTACCAATTTCTATTACTGGTTATTATAATAAAAATTACGAAAATATATACTCGATTATTTGCATTCGAAAAGAAAACGTTGCTTGAAGAATGCAAATACTCTATTATTTAAAATTCTATTTAAGTTCAATACATTAACTTTTATGTTGCCGACAAACATGACATTACAAATTTATTCTCCTTCAAAGCATCTAAAAAAAAAAAAAACATAAGAAAAAAAAATATCGTCATCTATTGTTCCCGAGTTGCCAAAACAATCATAAATTCGTCATGAATACAGATCGGTATCTTTAATGTATCCAACGGCGGCACATTAACAGTTGCCTTTATTTACTTATAAATCCTTGAAACATTCAAAAAATCAATTCAAAAATGTATTAGAATGTTACACATATTACAAGTTAAACAGATTAATGTCTTCAAATTTCTATATTTTTATTTAAAATTTCTACCAATTTCTATTACTGGTTATTATAATAAAAATTACGAAAATATATACTCGATTATTTGCATTCGAAAAGAAAACGTTGCTTGAAGAATGCAAATACTCTATTATTTAAAATTCTATTTAAGTTCAATACATTAACTTTTATGTTGCCGACAAACATGACATTACAAATTTATTCTCCTTCAAAGCATCTAAAAAAAAAAAAAGCATAAGAAAAAAAAATATCGTCATCTATTGTTCCCGAGTTGCCAAAACAATCATAAATTCGTCATGAATACAGATCGGTATCTTTAATGTATCCAACGGCTCTCGCAAAGTCCTTATGCATACATAATTCAAGAGATCTCCCTCTTCCGAAAATTGCCAAGAAATTCACTCCCTCACAGAGAGAAATTCGCGCAGATAAGGAATCGATGAAGACACAATGTGCTATCGATTAATCGATCTAAGGCGCCTTTAAGGCGAGAGATCTGAATCGGCCAAAAAGCCGTCTTCATTATTAAAATCGCATGTGCTAGTAGTGAAACAAAAATTCATGAATGAAAGAAAAAAGAAATTATGGAAATTAATTGAAAATGTGGTCAGTGGAGGATATAAAAACGAAAAATGACACAATACAGGAAGGAACAGATGAATGGTTATTTTAAGTGCATCATGAAAATGTTAATTAAAAAAATCAGCAGGAATTACAATTACTGAATGGCGTGAATTTTCTTTCATTACGAACCTCTTTATGATTATATGCCATGTTTACTTGAAAAGTAGCTCTGGGTGTATTTACGTTTTTTTAATAATTGAATTAATGTTGAAACTTATAAGTTACACTTTTAAACTTTAAATATGTCCTGCGATTGAAAATTTTCAGAATAACAAAAACATCTCAATGGCGTCAAAATTTCTTAAACTCTCGCTAAATGAGACACTAAATCTGATGGAATTTCTCTAGTTCCATCTAGTTAATATACCCTGTACAATAACAAGTAAAAACGTTTTTTTAATACTTAAAGTAATAAAAAAAAATAATTAATCTTTAAGAAAACATCATGTTTATGTACATACATTCACGTCACTAGATGTCACGCTCTGTGATATAAAGAAATTTATGATCTTTTCTTTGCTTTTAGAGATAAATTTTTGAAAAGTAAAAGTTTCAAATATTCGTAATATTCAAAAAGATGTTTTCAATTTTGTTGTATTTGGAGCATTTTACCACGAAGTTAGAAATTCTTTTATTAGGTAGCTTTCATTACAAAAAGCTACCTATTGCAGCGGTTCGGAAGAGAGCAATTCCAAAACAATTTGGTTTATTTCCACCGATCATGACCCCCAGACCCCCAAGCCACTCTCAGTTCAAATGTTGATTTATATACAGGGTCATTCATAATTCCCTCCGGGGTTTCGAAACGTTATAGTAAGAAAACGAAGACGAATATGAAAAAAAGAAACATATGAAATTATTCCGAAACTATTCAAGTTTTACTTACATACATTACAGGTGTTCTATGTGTGAACCCTTGGTCACACGGCATACATCCATGCGATAGTCCAGTTCCTGCCATACTCCGTTTCTTTAAATCTGAATCAGTGGTGTCAGTTCAACGGGCCTTTCGTAATAAATATCGAAAACAGGGACCAACTGACAAAACAATTCATGTGTGGTACCGGAAATTTAAAGAAACGGAGTATGGCAGGAACTGGACTATCGCATGGATGTATGCCGTGTGACCAAGTGTTCACACATAGAACACCTGTAATGTATGTAAGTAAAACTTGAAGAGTTTCGGAATAATTTCATATGTTTCTTTTTTTCATATTCGTCTTCGTTTTTTAACTATAACGTTTCGAAACGCCGGAGGGAATTATGAATGACCCTGTATATATATGTAAGATTTCAGTTTGAACACTTCATCTCCTTTATGACGTAAATAATCATCAAATTAACTGACACTCTAGTGTACAATTATTATCCATGATTTAAATTCACAAGTTATAATCTTCAAAATTGGAAAAGAGCCAGTCTTCTAATCTTTATGGTGAAGCAAGCATCAAAGTGAGAAATAGCCAGAAAAAGCGCTGTTAGGCCTAGTTAGACTATTGGAAAATAAACATATTGCATATATTAGGCGACAAGTGTATTATTTGAAAAGAAATTATGAGCAAAGTATTGTAGAGTTATCTGTCTAGGACTGTATTAAAGTTCATATTTTGTTATTCATCGTCTATTTGTTCATATAATTCCAGTAAATCTACTATTTACATATCATCTTCTTACATTTATGGGGGCTCGGATGCCAAGATAATTAAAAGGAAGAACAACTTTCAGCGCCAGGATATTATAAGTAAAAGCAACTAGTAGTGAAATGGAAACCAAAGCTAAAGTGTTGTAAAACGCCAGTATCAAAAGTTGGATTATGAATTAGCAAGGTGAAAACCGTAATCGTATCACTCCAAGTATAATTTTGAAAGATAAACATGCGAACTCTAAATAAAGCTAAGAGAATTGATCTAATAAATTCCTGCGAGGAATGCGGAATTGAAGCACAAGAGAAACCGACAATACCGGTCCTAATAAAGCTGATCAAAAGCTGGGAGAGTTACGAAGAAGATTTTATAAAAGATCGCTTAGAAGTAGTGATACCAGCTAGAAAAGTGAAAGCAGAACTAGAAGAGAAGAAATTACAAGCAGAACTAGAAGAAAGGAAATGGCGATTGCAGATTGAAGAGAGGAAATTACAAGCAGAGATTGAAGAAAAAAAATTGAAAATAGATGTGGAGCAAAAAGACCGCGAAAGCGAAAGAGATTTCGAACTTAAGAAAATGCAGATACAAGAAAATTCAAGAGGACACATTGATGAAAACCCAAGGACAAATCCAGGTAAGCAATTTGAATTGCTTAGATTATTAACTAAATACGAAAGTTCAAATGATATTAGTTTATACTTGGCTATGTACGAAAGGTAAATGGCGCAAACGGGCATTGATAAAAAAGAATGGGTAATTATTTAATTAATCTAATGTCGTTAGATGTGATCAATATAATAACGAGAGAAAACGAGCCCGAAATTCGCGATTATGATTACATAAAAAATGTTCTGCTAAAACGCTACAAACTATCCATGCCCATCATTTTGTGCAGCCCGTAATTTTACGGGGCAAAGTAATACAGCATTATAATGCACAGGATATAATGCACTTTAAAACACAATAACACATTACTTACTGTTCCGTAGCACGTATCACGTTAGATAATCATCACAGAATCGCTGTTTTGGCGGGTTAAAATTTTCGAAACACGAGTAAAATGAAGGGTTACACCCTAGCGGAGGACAATGTATGGGGTCGTACCATATTTTTGCTAACATATGGGCTAGAACTGCAAGAATATGTGGATTGCTCTTAATTTTCTAAGTATCTAAGGGATAAGGCCGCTTACTGAGTGGATCAGACCGTTTTTCATCAAATAAGGCTGTTGCCCGTGGAAATTGAAGGGCAAATGCTCATAAATTTACAGTTTTTTCTGAGAGTGTATGTTTAAAAATGAGTCAGAAAATATATCAGGAAGTTTCGCGTTTTTGAGCTGATTTTTTTTTTTTTTTTTTTTTTTTTTTAGAATCATCTTACTGTTCACACATTCCTATAAAATATCTTTTTAAAACATCCTTTAAATGTACAAATGAAGATAATAAGAGTATTATTACAACAAATGGCAATAATAATATGTAATATCTAATTATAACAAATGCAGTTCTTAGAATTATCATAATATACCCTCTTTAATACCCCGGAAAACCACTACTTCATCGTAGGCATTATCCTTAAGCCTGCTGAATTAATGTACCATTGAATTATTTGTGATTTCGAGTCTGCATAATGCTATCAGCAATTGCATTCATAAAGGGAATATATGAGTATTGATCTGCCAAGCACTGAAGTCCTATAACCAACAATTACATATATAGCTTTCGATTATGCATTATAAGCAATGTTTAAATTGAAGTCAACTGTGGAATTAGAAGATGATACTCCAGTATGGAAAGATTATGCTTAATGTCAACTGAAAACCACCTTAAGTGTTATTTATAATCGTGTCTTCTAAATACTTGCTCAAAAATGATTATTTAATGCACGTAGCAGATTATCACGAATTTGAAACAGTTAAGGTATATTGATAGATTATTAATGTCTTAAAATTTTGTTTCTTTAAACGTGAAAAATTCCTCGTTTAATAAAACATATAGATCAAATTTATATCATTAAAGATCTAATCAGGTTTAGTATATGTCTAAAAACACTAAATTTCACCGACTATGAAAATTTGAGTCTAAATCTGTTATTAAACAATTTTATGTTTCAATACAATTTTATCTTTTCAGGAATTTTCTCATCAAATTTGCTTTCGTGGTCGAGATTACAGTTCATGAAAACTGGGATCGATTAAAAACGTTTTAACATCACAGACATGTCCTAACTCATCACAATTTATTTCAATAACATACATTATTGTCACAGTTTTATATTGTTAACATTTATTTATTTTATACTAGCTGACGCGCCCGGCGTTGCCCGAGCCCGTGTAATAAACTTAAACCTCTTAAAAAACGTAAGTCTGGCCAAGGTCTCCATTGGCTTCAACACTGTATGCCGGGCATGCTCGTATGCTCCGGAAAACCTTTTAATACCCCCTGCCACCTCCAGGGGAGCATTCAGTTTTAAATAAACCTCTTTCGGAAAGAACCTCTGAGACAGGTCCCCACTGCCTACGGTACTGTATAGTAGGCCTGCTACAAATTGTTTCCTGAAGATGAGAACATTATAAGCCGAGTTATTGAAATAAGGCACAGTTAGAGAAAATAACCTAGAGCGAGGGGCCGGGGGGGAGGGGATGTACAAGTGCCCTTCAGCAAATGACTAATAAGGACAACCACTATGCATCTTTAAAAATTCGTTCATTTGGTTAAGCTAGGAACTTAATTTGAAATTTGGCTTAGACTATTATTCGGAAATACTGGTAACTGCTTTCTAGAAATACATCTTGAAGCTATGAATGCTGATTTTTACGATAATTTAGTAAAAATGGAACTAAATGGAGAAGTTCTGAACATTATTAGCTGAGATTTAAAAGAGCGGTGGTCTGTAAATAAAACATCAATTAAACGCTACGGTTGAAGCTAAAAATGAATGTTAAATGTAATTAGACCCTTGCCAATCTCCATCAACGCAAATATAACAAATAATCTGTTAAATAAAGTTTTCTGTATTAATAGTCTCTATCATAATAATATATGTCCTGTTTAAAAAAAAAACAAAAAAACAAAAAAACTTAAACCTAGCTAATTATCATGAAGAAAAAAGTGCCAGGAAAATGTTTCAAACAGATGGCGTCTGTGTAATTTGCCGTGAATAGGTGGCGCTGCATTAGCTTGGCTGTACGCCGGTAACTGCAATCCATATTGAAACTATTTCGTTATAAGTCCTTGTCTATGCATCGTTACTCTGGTTTATTTAGTGTTTTCTGTGAATATTCTATACAACCAACCAACCGAAGAAAAAAAACGTATTTTTGATGAGAGTTCTTTATGCATTTTAATTCATATTTCAGTAAGTAATTAAAATATTAAAATTTTGACTTTCAGGTGCACCAGGAGAGGATTTGGACTACCTAAATCTAAATTTTCAGGCTTCTAGCTGGGCTAGATTTTGCTAGCCACCGCAGACAGACAGACAAACACACACACACACACAGAGCGAAACTTTCTTTTATTAGTATAGATTTAATTTTGAAGTTATCAAACTTTACGTATGCGTATTCATTTTTTCTGTTTGTTTTCTCTCTTTTAATATTTTTTAAATTAGTTTTTAACTTATCATAAAGCACTTATTTTAATACTCTTGTAAAGGTATCCACTATCTCATAGTAAGCATTATTCTGAAGCCTCCTGAATTAATGTACTGTTGAGTTATTTGTGATTTCTGCATAATGCCATCAGCAATTGCATTCACAAAGGGAATATATGACTACTGATCTGCCAAGTACTGAAGTCAGATAACCAACAATTACATATATGGCTTTCGATTACGTAAAATACTAGGCGATGTTTAAAGTGAAGTGAACTGTAAAGTTAGAATTTAGAATATAATACTAATCTGCGGAAAGATTATATTTAATGGTAACCGAAAACTTGGTCTTAAATGATTGATATTTATGATATTTTTTTCTAAATAATAGCTTAAAAAATTATTATTCAATGCTCATGTATCATTGTGGATTTTTAGTAGTTGAATTTTATAGATAAATAATTAGTGTTGCAATTTGTTGTTGCTTTAGGCGCCTAAATTTCTCATTGTACGTTAAAAAATGGCATGGTGTTTATTCCCAACATTTTATATTTAATTTTGAAGTTATCAAACTTTACGTATGTATAGTTATTTTCCCTGTTTGTTTTCTCTTTTTTAATATTTTAAAATTAGTCTTTAACTTATCATAAAGCACTCATTTTAATACCCTGGTAAACCACTATCTCATAGTAAGCATTATTCTGAAGCCGCCTGAATTAATGTACTGTTGAGTTATTTGTGATTTCTGCATAATGCTATCAGCAATTGCATTCATAAAGGGAATATATGACTATTGATCTGCCAAGTACTGAAGTCAGATAACCAACAATTACTTACATGGCTTTCGATTAAGCTAAATATTAGGCAATGTTTAAAGTGAAGTGAACTGTACAGTTAAAATTTAGAATATGATACTATATTTGGAAAGATTATATTTAATACTAACCGAAAACTTGGCTTTAAATGATAGATATTTGTGATCAAGTTTTCTGAATCATCGCTTAAAAAATGGTTATTATTGCGCATGTGTCATTGTGAATTTACAGTCGTTAAATGTTAGGGATAAATTAGTTTTACCATAGTGTTTCAATTTGTTGTTGCTTTAGGCACCCAAATTTCTCATTGTACGTTAAAAACTAGCATGATGTTTATTCACAAATTTTATATTCAATTTTGATTTTATCAAATTTTACGTATGCATAGTTATAATCTCTGTTTTTTTTTTTTTTTTTTTTAAATTATTTTTTAACTTATCATAAGGTCATTGTTTTATTATCCCGGTAAACCTCTATCTCATAGATGGCATTATTCTGAAGCCTCGTGAATTAATGCACTGTTGAGTTATTTGTGATTTCTGCATAATGCTATCAGCAATTGCATCCATAAAGCGAATATATGACTATTGATCTGCCAAGTACTGAAGTCAGATAACCAACAATAACATATATGGCTTTTGATTACGCAAAATATTAGGCAATGTTTAAAGTGAAGTGAACTGTACAGTTAAAATTTAGAATATGATACTATATTTGGAAAGATTATATTTAATACTAACCGAAAACTTGGCTTTAAATGATTGATATTTATGATCCAGTTTTTTTAATTAATCGCTTAAAAAATGGTTATTCAATGCGCATGTATCATTGTGGATTTGCAGTAGTTAAATGTTATAGATAAATCATTAATGTTTCAATTTGTTGTTGCTTTAGGCATCTAAATTTCTTTTATTGTGCGTTTAAAATTTGCATTGTGATTATTCACAATATATTTTTAAAGCTTCATTACTTTTCGTATGCCTAAAAGCAAATGTGTCCGAAAAGTCTGGAAATGGCCGAATAACTCAAGAAATATACATCGGCTGGAAAAACAGAAAAATGTATGTGCAACGGTTTTCAAAAATCTATTTAAGGATATCAAAGTTGACCCCCCCTCCCCAATTCTGTCTCCCTGGGGAGGAAGAGGGGCAACTTTGAAATCCTAAAAGATAACCCACCTTTTTATTGCAGATTCGGATTCCACGGGAAAAAAACGCAAGTTTTGTATTTATCATTTTCTTCGGAAAATCGTAGTAGGCGGTGTAACAGAGTAAAATGCAGTGAAAATCGTTTCTATTGAAATGTCTGGAAACGGTCGAATAACTCGAAAAATATACATCGGATTGAAAAACGGAAAAATACGTGTTCAGTATTTTAGAAAAATGGCAACTTTTAAACCCTAAATATATTTTTCTAAAATATTGAACACATATTAGTACGTTTTTCAATCCGATGTATATTTCTAGAGTTATTCGACCGTTTCCAGAATTTTCAATGGAGACAATTCTCACTGCATTTTACTCGATTACAACGCCATCTACAATTTTTCGAAGAAAATGTTAAATAAAAAAGTTGCGTATTTTTTTCCCATAGAATATGAATCTGCAATAAAAAAGGTGGGTTATCATTTAAGATTTCAAAGTTGCCCCTCTTTCCCCCAGAGGTGCTGAATTGGGGAAGCAACTGTGATATCTCTAATAAATAGATTTTTGAAAACTATAAAACATGCATTTTTCCGTTTTTCCAGCCGATGTATATATCTCTAGTTATTCTATCGTTTCCAGACTTTTCAATGGAAACGCTTTTCACTGTATTTTGCTCGATTACAGCGCCATCTACGATTTTCCGAAGAAAATGTTCATTACAAAATTTATGTATTTTTTTCCGCAGAATCCGAATCTGCAATAAAAAAGGGGATTATCATTTAAGATTTCAAATTTGCCGCTCTTCTCCCCCAAGGGGCAAAATTGGGGGGGGGGGCAACTTTGATATCCCTAAATAGATTTTTCAAATATATTGAACATGCATATTTTTGTTTTACAATCCGATGTATATTTCTCGAATTATTCGGCCGTTTTCAGACTTTTCGAACACCCTGTATATTCTTCACTAAATAAATTTGGTTGGCATAAGAAAGGAAAAAAGAAGCAGAAATTTGAAAAGAAACTGAACATTTAATATTAAATATATGAAAAATGCCTGGAACAATATTTAACCCTCAAAATAAATTTCGTGCTATACTTTTTAGAAACAAACATTTCATGTTATAAGATTTTAAAATCTTACACACAAAAAAAATCTAATCAAATACTAAGTCAAAATAACGATGCAATATTTTTTTTCTACAGTCATGGGTTTATCGACAGCAGATTTTCATTGACGATGTTTAACCGTTTGCACTCCCCACACACTTATGCGGTGACATAAGGTGCGTCTCAAAATTATATGGACAGGCGATTTTTAAAAATAACAGCTAAGAAAATAAAGCAATAATCACGAAAAAAATAACTAGCATATGGAATCATATCATAAGTTTATTACGATACAGAAATGTTATGTTCATATCACAGATTGTTTGTAAAAAAATAAAATTCAAAATAAGCTGTCTCAAAAATATATGGACAATGAAACGAATTGCTTTTATTACAACCGTATCAGAAAAATTTGCATTTTCCGCGTTCTGTACTTGTGACGTAACCACTTCGATATATGAAATCACTGCTCTTTCTTCAACTGTCGAATAATTGGAAAATGCCTCGCAACGTTGAATTCTCTGCTGCTGATATTGCTAAAATTTGGCGTTTAAAGGCTCAAAATGTTAAAGTTTCTGATATTGCAAAAGAAATGAAGCGTAGCAGATCTGGAATTTATGCAATTTTATCAAAAAGTGACAACACGATTGCAAAAAAGCGTTCAGGTCGACCAAGAAAAACATCTCTAAGACAAGATAGATAATTTTTCGCGAGCAGTTTCAACCCAAAAGAAGACTGTTCGTGAAATTGCGAGGACTTTGGCGTTTTCTTTTTCCATATCTACTGTTCACCGTTGCATACAGGTAGGCGAAAATCATAAATATCGCAGAATATGTCCGGCACCCATGCTGAAAGTGCACCATAGAAAGGCTCGAGTTCTTTGGGCTGAAAAACACATGCATTGGACGGATGAATGGTTAAATGTTTTCTTCAGTGAGGAAAAAAAATTCCATTTGGATGGCCATGATGGCTGGGCATACTATTGGCATGACTTACGAAAAGAACCTCACGAGTTCTTTAGTCGGCAAAAAGGAGGGGGTTTACAAATGGTGTGGGGCGCATTTTGTTTCAACGGAACAACGGATATTGCTTTGCTTAATAGTTGACAGTGCTCTGAGGATCATTAAAATGTCCTTAAAAGCAATCTACTTCCAATCGGAAACATCTTAGGGGGGAAAAGCTGGAAATTCCAACAGGACAATGCGTCGATTCACACGTCCCACTCAACAGAAGCTTGGTTTAAACAGAATCAAGTGACTGTTATAGACTGGCCAGCCATCAGTCCAGACTTGAATCCAATTGAAAACCTTTGGGGAGTACTTGCACGAGATGTGCAAGCCCATGGTCGGCAGTTTTCTACTATTCAGGAATTACAGCAAAAAGTAGAGCAGAGTTGGTTCTCTTTACAGCCGCACATATTCCAAACACTAGTTGGAAGCATGCCTGATAGGGTTTTCAAGATAATTAAAACAAATAGATACCAAATTTGAATTTAAATGCAAAATATTCGAAAAGTCCATATATTTTTGAGACAGCCTATTTTTATTTTTATTTTTTTACAAAAACTCTGTAAAACTTATACTTTATTTTTTTGCTGTAATAAATTTATGTTATGATACTATATGCATATTATTTTTTTCGTGATTATTGCTTCATTTTTTTAACCGTTATTTCAAAAAATCGCCTGTCCATATACTTTTGAGACGCACTGTACTAAGTAATCCCCAAATGTCACATTGACACCGGAATTTTCAATAAAATTTATTTAAAATAAGTAAATGCATTTGTTTGTGTAAATAACAAACCGAAAATTTTGTTTCAAAATTCCGGTGCCATTGTGGCATTTGGGGATTCAACTTAGTATGTCACCGTATACGTGTCAGTGGAGTGCTAAAGGTTAAATTTCTAAATTGCTTGGCACAATTTTTGTGTAGATGATGTTGAGAAGGCATGGGGAACTTTTGAGTTTTGAATGACTCAAGTCATGTTGGGCGTCAAATAACCAATAGACTTGTGATATGTTACTTGTGATATGTGACTTGTGTTAAGAGCAATATGTTTTCACAGTGAGTCACTTCTGGTCGATGCTGCTTTACACCCAGAAAAAGGAATTGATTAAAACTACAAAACACGTTTTGTTGAGTACATTTTGGTTGTTTTAGCAAAATTCAAGTAAAATTCAACCATTTTACTTGAATCAACAAAACATTTTTTGCTGACGATACAAACATTTTTTTTTTTTTTTTTTTGGAATTGCAAAAAAATTTTTTTTTTGTTGATTCAAACAAAATTTCCATTGACCTATATTTAAACAAAAAGTTTTGTTGGGTCAACCAAATTTTTTTTCTGAGTGTAACTGCAAGTAGGCAAGTGTATAAAACCATAGAACCCATTGATTATCTATGGAATGAAATCAACTATTTTGTTCTGTCTACATGGTGTTTATTCCCTTCACTGGTTTACATAATTTTAGGTTCTATCTTACGTTGAACATTGAACACATCTGAGAATCTTTACGATAGCAGTTTTAGCCGTCACAGAATGTGGGCGGATACATAAATAATTGTTGTAAATATGGCAAAATGCCATTGCAGAATATTAGGTAATTGTATGAATTCAGGTCACATTGCATTGCTCTTTGTATCACAGCGAAAGGAGCGTCTTGATTTACAGAAGTATAGTTTTCATATTTCTACTACTTCTGAAATATAGTCTTTTTAGGTGCGTTTGTAATTATATAAATACCAAACACCCATAATCGTCGTCTGGTCAGTCCGTCCGTTCACATATAAGAACACAAAAACTACCCAACCGAATGGTTTGAAATTTAATATACATAATTGTTGCAGAATTTTGTCGAATTATTTCATATTTTATGAAAATCAAATCAAAACTGAA
Source organism: Maratus michaelseni (assembly GCA_963931845.1). Lineage (NCBI taxonomy): Eukaryota > Metazoa > Arthropoda > Arachnida > Araneae > Salticidae > Maratus > Maratus michaelseni. The sequence continues at coordinate 288,448,790 of OZ007596.1, forward strand.
AAAGATATTAATAAAAATATTTATTAAGTAATTTGATTTTTTTTTTAGTCGGTACTTCCTTGTTATAGCTGCTTCCGAAGATTAATCGTCAAACGACCGACATGTATCGACAGGTTATCTGACATGTATGACATTATAGTCATATATGACGCATATGACATGTTATAACCCCTATGACCAAGTTATAGCCACATTCTTCATTATATTAAATCCTATCATAAGTAATTAATAATTTTATGAAAATCGATACTTCCTTGTTATAGCAGCTTCCGAGGATTAATCCCCAAACGACCGACATGTATCGGCAGGTTTTCTGACATGTATGACATTATAGTCATATATGACGTATATGACATTTTATAACCCCTATGACCAAGTTATAGCCACATTCTTCATTATATTAAATCCTATCATAAGTAATTAATAATTTTATGAAAATCGATACTTCCTTGTTATAGCAGCTTCCAAGGATTAATCCCCAAACGACCGACATGTATCGGCAGGTTTTCTAACATGTATGACATTATAGCCATATATGACGTATATGACATTTTATAACCCCTATGACCAAGTTATAGCCACATTCTTCATTATATTAAATACTATCATAAGTAATTAATAATTTTATGAAAATCGAATCATTAACTTAAAAAAAGATTAATAAAAGTTTTCTTCATTCTATTAAAACCTGTCATACGTAATTAATTCAATGATATCCCATGATAGGTGATGATTCCAGGTTGCCATGGTTATTACGTCCTATTTAAGATGAAGTCATACTATTTCCGTATTATTAAATTTAAAAACCGAATTTATATACTGAAATTGTTTAATTATAGCAATCATATTATCTAACGCGAGTTTTTTGGATAGATGTTTCTGGAGAAATAGATATTAAATGGAAAGTATCTAAATATGGATTTCAAGTTCTGAAATTTTCAAAACTAGGCTGAAGTTTCCCATTGAAATTTTCAGTAAATGTCATCAAAAGATAAAATGTTGCCAACTTAAAATGTACTTATTTCATGACGGAAATTAATCATATCATAATAACAGATGATATAATTAATTTCACTGAAAATAGTTATAGTACGAACGCACCTCATTTGTCACGTTTGACATACAATTTCCAACTTGTTTTTTAGGCCAAGAGCAAATATTTTGCTTATCTTTACATACCCTTTATATACCTAGAATTTCAAAGAAGTATGATATATACTTTTTACATAATGAATATTTATCTATTTCAACGGTGTGTACATTCATAAGTTCCTAATGTTTTAAAGGATACATATAAGAATTTAAAATTTCCAAGCAGAACCATCCTAAAATTTAAAAAAAATCATTCTTTTAAAAAATAATAATTTCAAAAAAGAATCTTTTATCATTTATATACTTTACATGTTATCTTTAAATAAACATCCTAATATATATTTATCAAAGAACATTTATCAAGATAGAGTGCTTTATGCCATCTTAGCAGTTAAAATATTGTCTGATTTTAAATGGCAAAGAATTCGTCTGGAATATTTTGAGAAATTCAAGAGCATATATGATAAAACGGTCAATAAATTAAAGGAAAAATTTTATACCTAGGAATCTGAATAAAACTTTTTATGTGAATTATCGGCTCCTGCGGTGTTGAAGGTTATTACAAGCTATGAACTCTTTTTTTCTTTTTCTTCTTCTTTTTTAAATTTGGCCGTAAAATTGCAACCGTAAAAGCGAAATACGTTTCTCGTAAACGTAGAAAGAAATTAGAATTTATTGGCGATAAAATATTTTTTACCGTAAGTAAAATAGGAATTTATATATGTGTTTTAAAGTTAGCAATGTATTATTGAACATGCTGATATATTTTACATATATTAACAAGAATGAAAAATCAAGCGTCAAGTATCCATTATGAAATAATTTCCAACATGTCTAGAATGTTTCGAAAGGTGACGTATATGTAAACATAGTCAAGATCAAACCGGGTGGGGCGGCCTTCCTTTCGGCTTAAACTCAATTAGCCCTGCCCAACAGGTTTATTTGCCTAATTATACTGAGCATTACTAAATTGTACTTTGTGATATTGAGCAATAATCATACTATGTAATTCTGAAATACAGATTCCAAAAATACAAATTCTGAAAATACAATTTACCAATCCTACATAGCAGTACTAAATACTACTATGTGATACTGAGCAATAATACTACCATGTAATAACAATGTAAGATGCTGAAGTAAATAATAATAATGGATAGAAGTAAGTGTATATGTAAACAATTTGGAATACGCATTACACATTTGAAAACCAAATTTTAATTAATTACCACCAATTTTCTGAAAAATATCCGAATTCTTTTGTGTATATGATCTATAGATTTCTATATATACTACATAGTATGCTAAAATTCAGTTTAGTTAAGGAAATGCATATCACAGTTGTAAATTTTCCTTCATCAATGTCGGTAAATGAACGGAAATGTAATCGAGATCTTTTGTACTGCCCTGTATATCATCTATAGAATTTATGCACACCAAGTAATAGGCAGAAAATTAGTTTAATTTAAAAACGTGACACAGCTTAAACTGCACTACCAGCAATAATTGTTTTAGACCGAATTATTTTGTTTGTCCCTGTAAATGCTATGCACACCATATTCTATAGTAAGCCTCTTGCAGCGCACCTCAGTGATATAGATTAATTTCAAAATATTTGAAATAGTGTAACATTATTAAAATTATCCGCAAACACCCATACACCTTAATGTCATGGATTTTTTTTGTGTGTCCCTGTACATGAAACATATACGCTACATACTTCATTTTCAATACCGAATATGCCATAGTAAACCTAATTAACATATATCAATTGCATGGCAATCCGAGCATCACAGACAGTCACACATGGGGCAGACAGACAAGACAACCAAATTCATAAACACTTTTCAACATAGTTGAAAAGTGTGAAGCTATTTAATTTGAAAGGCTTTCATGTGTTTAAATATTTATTATTTATTATTATTTTAATTACTTCATCTAGTTTGTTATGAAATGTCTTTATTTTTTTTCCCCATTCTACACATAAAAACTATAGTTTTTCTTTTTTAACACTTTCCAACCTATTTGAAAAATGTTTATTACTTCGGTTTGTCTGGCCGTCTGGCCGTGCTCTAACTACCGTCGTTATCTATAGCATGTTCCCTATTTAAACTGAAGTGTATAGCACTTATAGTTCTTTTACAGGGACACTCAAAAGAATTCCGTTACATTACAGTCCACGGGGAAAAATCATTTGCAGTTTATTTTAATGATGTTACATAATTTCAAATACATTGTAATTAATATATATTACTAAGGTGCATTTCAAGAAGCTTAATATGGAATAGGGTGTGCATAGCACTTATAGTTACTTTACAGGGACAGTCAAAAAATTCCGTTACATTACGTCTATGGAGAAAAATCGTTTGCGGTTTAATTAAATAATGTTTCACAATTTTAAACGCATTGAAATTTATATGTATCACTAAGGTTCATTACAAGAGGCTTACTACAGAATATTGTGTGTATAGCAATCATGGTTCATTTACAAGGGCACACAAAAGAATTCTCTTCTGTCTGTTAACAATAATTCCTGGTTGTGCGTTTTAAGCTGTTGAACGCGCGATTTTAAATTTAACTCACTTTTTGTCTATTACTTGGTGTGTATAAATTCTGTAGATCCTATACAGGGCAGCACAAAAGTTCGCGAACACATTTCCGTTTATTGACAAAAACTGCAGAAGGAGAATTTTAAATTGCGCTACGCGTTTCCTAACTAAACTAAAATTTCACATCCTATGTAGTATATATACAAATCTATAGATCATATACAGGGCTGAATAAAAGTATTCTGATATTTTTCCGAATATTGTTGGTAACTTTTGAAATTGGATTTTTAAATATGTTATGCATTTTTCAAAATTGTTTATTTAGATATCATCTTACACCTTACGGTAAAGATTTTCATAATTATTTTGGAAGTATTGGAAAGTGTTATATAATCTATGATTCACGCATGATTTTTCGTTCTTGTTTATATTAGGCAAAGACACGAAGCGTATATTTTCGTAAGCATACGCTTTATAAAGGTGGCTTTACAAATATTCAGTGTTAACAGTCCGCTGCTTTTCTTAAAATTCAGATTACTCGATTGCCAACACTTTTTTGAAGAAGATGTATTTGCTTTTTAATACTTTTTTTAAATAATGCGAAAATAAGGTGAATTATACTATTTCAAAACAGTGGTGACTATCAAACAATTTGAATTTTAGTAACTGACAGAGAACACTGTAAATATGAGCGTTCCGAACCGAAGTGGATCAAATCCGTTTGTTCGTTCAACCGATTTTGTGATGAGTTCTTGTTCTAAACTTTGTAAAAAAAATATATATATGCTTCTTGATCAAGCAAGAAGGTTTGCGAAAACATAATATAATCCCTTCTGGGTTGCTTGCAATTATCAAAAGCGTTCCTTTATCTTCAGATGCCTCAGAAACTAATTTATTTTCAAGTTTTAAGAAACATTTTTGAAAACAAATGTTTATTTTGCAGCCAGTAATTTTCAGAAACGTTTCCGAGAATTTTTTACAGTGTACTTTTCAGTTTTCTCAACGGGGTATCAACACGAAATATCTTGTTGTTCGTAACACGAAATATCGTGTTTATAAGTGTTCATTTCGGATGCTATCAATTCTCAAGTAAACATTTGCAGTCGCATTAACATTAACAGAGTTTATGCTAGCAAGAGTAACAAAATACTGCTTGTTTTACACAATTACTTTAGAATGTTTGTCTGCTTGTTGAACATGTTTGTGGGGGATGAAAATGCGTACTTGAGAAATGATATCCTCCGAAAACACATTATATACTGTTGATACCGGGTTGAGAAAGTGATTAACATGCTGTAAAAAACTACTCGGAAACGTTTCCGAAAATTACTGGCAACAAAAGAAAATTTTCGTTGCGGAAATGCATCTTTAAATCTCAGAAATATATATTGGTTTCTGAAATTTCTGAAGATAAAGGAACGCTGTTAGAAATCGTGGTTAACTTGCAAGGGGTTATATTATATTTTCGTAAACCTTCTTACTGTATCACGAAACATTTACAGTGTGTTACATTTACAGTTACATTTTTTTACAGTGTAGAAAATACACTGATCGACGCCGTATACATCAAACAAAATTCTAGATTGAAAATGTGAACAACCTATACGGTTCGGAATGAAATGCAATTAATTTATAGTAATTAGTAATAGTATAATAATAATGCCCATTAATTTTACCTCCAAATATCGCTAGATAATGTTTTATGGATTCTATGAATCCATAAAACATTATGTTGATTAAATATTTGATGATATAACATATGTTGATAAAACATTTGTTGGTTCTATGAATCAACAAATTTTATGGAAATGCTTTTACTCATACGTAAAATATGTATCTACAGTGTAAAAAAATAAAATAAATATTTCTTAATCTACGAAAATGTAATATAACCACGTAGTATGAAAATATACAATAACCTCTTACGAGTTACCCACGATCCGAAAAGTGTTCTTTATCTTTAGAAACCTCAGAAACCAATATATTTTCGAGATTTAAAGAAGCATTTATTAAAACAAAGTCTCAGAAGCGTTTAGGAGTAGTTTTTATAATTGTATTAATCAGTTTTCTCAAACCGTAATATCATTTTTTAGAATGCTAACCCCAATCTCAATTAAATATTTTCAGTTGCGTGACTGAATTTATACATGCAAAAGTAATAAAATAATATTCATTTTAATGTTAATGTTAAGGTTTCTAATTTCTCATGTTTGTCTGTGTAAAACCTGTTTGTTGAACATGAAAATGCTTACTTTAGAATTGATAGCATTAAAAAAACTGATATTCTTGGTTGAGAAAACTGATTAATACACTATTAAATGTACTCTAAAACGTTTCCAAAAATCACTGGCAGCAAAAAAAACTTTGTTTTTATAAATGTTTTTTAAATCTCTAAAATATATATGTTTCCGAAGTTTCTAAAGATAAAGAATCGCTTTTCGGAATCGTGAGTATTTCGAAGAAGTTATTGTATGTATGCTTTCGTTTGTGGTAATGTTATATTTTTCTCGATTAAGAAACATTTGTCTTTTTACAGTGTATACTTATGTAAAGTATTATATTTGCATACGTATATACCCAAATACAGTGGTCGGTAAAACTAATTTTATGTTGGTGCGAACTACAACTACTTTATCTTACATGTAGTTACTACAAATACAGCTGCTTATTTTAAAATATAACGACTATAAAATACTTTTGAAAAGCAGTCACTACTTCATTACTTTTGAGATTTTGTCAAAGATTTCAATCTACAGTCGAAATAAAGGACACGGGTTCAGTAATACACATCCCCCCCCCCCTCGTTATATCACGTTTGCCGGCATATAATAAAAAAAGTGAGATATGACCGAAGTTATTAAAAAATTAAGAAAGATAACACATATGTTTATGTAACTATCGTCTGCAGAGAGCTAAAGCTGCATGTTCCTTGGTTTCATGTGCTCCGAATTCATGTAAGTTTCTTTTTCTTACTTTCCGCGTTTGGCAACACTCAGTGCTCTGTTTTCTTCTTGTTTTTTGGAATGTGAAAAACGATGTTATAGAATAAGCCGTGTGATGGCTCGCTTTTATTTGTTTGTGAATAAACCGCTTTTACAGTCCATTGTGTTTTTAATTAAGAACCAGCAGTGTGTGTGTGTAGTGAAAAACGCAAAAAACATTCTTGGTATAAGTGTAGCCGGAGCGCTAGTGAAAAAAAATTAAATAAAATAAATAAAAATAAAGTGTAGAATCGAACATTTTTCTGAACTGCCGTGATATCGTTTGTGGCGAAAGATTACCTCAGCTTGTGAGGTAAGTTAACTTTGAACATTATATTTCGTGTGTAAAAATAAATGGCTATTTAAAACTGTAGAATTGTGATGAGAATATAGTTTAGATTTAAACTAAATTTCGTATTAACATATTTTAGAACTAGTTTTGAGTTTCATTTAAGTAAAAATGAGTGAACTAACAACTTTTAAAACAAAAAGAACTGCTCTACGGAGAAGTGTAACGAATTACATTAAGAAAATCAAAAGTATAATCGCAGTTGGTGAGATTATTTTAATAGAATTAGAAGAAAATATTGAATTGTTAAAACAGAAAGAATCGGAACTAAAAAAACTTGATAGAGAAAACGAAAGTTTAATTACAGAATCTAAACAATTAGAGAGTGAGATAGATACCGCAAAGGAAATTTCAGATAAAATTGATTTGTGGAAATTTAAAGGTGAAAAAGTATTGAAAATCGTAATGCTTTTTTAGCTACTTTGGGTTGTGGTTACTGTAAAGAAGAACATACTTTAGCTAAATGCTCGAAATTTCTTAATTTGCCTGTTCAACAACGAGTAGATTTCGTAAAACATAATCATTATTGCTTCAATTGCCTATCTAATATGCATTTTCTTAATAAACGTAAGAGTCTAAATACGTGCCATCATTGCTAAGAAACATCATAGTATTTCGCACATGGTAAATAATTCAAGGAATAAGACTCAGGCGAATAGTGTGTCCCCACACGCACAAGTGTTTATCCTTAAAAAAATTGAGTCAGCGAATTATCGCAAATTACATACGTAGCAATTTTCGAAACATTAAACCTACCCGTTTTAATACTTTCGTCATTTCTAAAACAAAACAAAATAATACTTTAATACGTGAAAAACAGTCCTTTTAAAAAACATAACGAATATCTTTATTCTCTCACTTCCGCGCCGACAAAAACATTCTACAAAACCATTTTTTCGACAACAACATTTTTTCACACAGCTTAGAAAAATACAATTTCGAAACAAAAAGCATCTTTCTCACACAGCTTAAAAAGATACATTTATGAAAACAAAAACATCTTTCTCACACAGCTTAGAAAGATGCATCTGTGAAAAATAACTCCTGTTATTAGGAGCCAAGAATACATTTAATTCAATTCGATTCGCGACAATCTCCCACCTTGAGTTTTCAACAGAAAAACTCAACAATAGGCACGACAAAATTCAAAATAAAACAAAATATGTGTAACATTATACTTACATTACATGGCCAAAGCATTAATATTCTTAACACTAATTTTCAAAGACAAATTATACAATTTCCTGCAAAAATTCAAACAAAAATTAAACATATTATTACAAATTCAAATTATCACTAGGAAATGAGATATACTAATAAATAAGGAAAAAAGTTTGAAAAGTTCAGTGTTAAAAAAAATAGTCTTTTGACTGATAACGTTTTGGAACAGTCACTGTTCTGTCACTTCTTGTTCGTAATATTGGTTCTAAAGAGTGTTCTTTTGGAATCTCTAGATTGTACAGTTTTTGTATTGGTCTTAAAAGTTCACCATTTTCAGTTTTTACCCGAGCAACTCTCGGGTGACCATCTTTTCCCGAAATTAGTTCTTGCACACGAGCTAAAGTCCAATACGTACGTTTCTTATCAGACTCTACGAGAACGACATCACCAACGGTCAGTTGCTTGACATTCTTTTGCAGGGAATTTTGTTGGCGTAACTGCCCTAAATACTCAATACGGAATCGTCTTCTAAGATGTTCTCGAACTTGTTGTCTATACTTTGCTCTTCTGTTTAATTCTTGTGCGTCAATTGCATCGAAATCTATCACATCTGAAGATCTTATTTCTTGAAGAAACATTGATGGTGTTAAAGGTGCTAGATCATCCACAACTTCTGAGGCATACGTGAGTGGTCTAGCATTTACAACTTGTTCGCAGTCACAAAGAATTGTGATAAGCTCTTCATAGGATAATGAGGCTCTACCTAGTACTTTCCTCAAGAAGCGTTTCACCATTTGTATCAACCGCTCCCTCCAACCACCCCACCAGGCAGCAGTAGGCGGATTGAATTTCCAACGAATCTTTTGTACAGCTGCTGCAGCTGAGACCTGTTCCCAATCGATGTCTGAAAAAGCTCTATCTGCACCGACAACATTTTTACCATTATCAGAATAAACGGTCGTCGGTCTTCCTCTTCTCGCTATAAAGCGCCTAAAAGATTGGAGGAAGTTATCTGTTGCTAATGACGTCACTAATTCTAAATGTATGGCCCTGTACACTGCACAAGTGTACAACACAATCCATACCTTTTTCCCATTTTTCAAATATAAGGGCCCAGCTAAATCTACTCCAGTTATTTGGAATACTGCCGCATCTTGAACTCTTTCTGCTGGCAATGCAATAGGTTCTGACTCTGTCTTCTGTGCACTAAATATTTTGCATCGCACACATTTCTGAACTACTGCTAGAATGGTTTTCCTGGCTTTCAGGATCCAGTAGTCTTCTCGTATAGATGTCATCAAAAGAGCCACTCCTGCATGTAATAGCTCTTGGTGTTTCCAGGAGATCAATCGATGTACAGGATGGTCAGACGGCAAAAGAATTGGGTACTTAAAATTGACAGTATCTTCTCGATAGATGACTTGTGTTTTTACTCTGATGATACCATCTTCATCTACGATTGGTCTTAGGATACGAATTTTCTCATTATTCTTTTCATCAAAGCTGTCTTTCTGGATCAAAATCATTAATTTTCTTTCAGTTTGTTCTAGTTCAAAACATGTAAGATACTTCTTTTGAATTCGGTTTTCTTGAATTACTTATGAATCTTAGAATCCATGCAATCAATCTTATTATTTTCTTGTATGATGAAAATCGTTGATAATACCAATCATTAGGTTTCGTGTTCTTGTTTAATGCTGAAATGACACTTTTACGTTTCTCAGCATTAATAACTTCTTCATCTGGTGATTCGACACTTTGAGGCCAAGTAAATTCTGGCTCAGCCAGCCAGGCTGGTCCCTCCCACCATTTTAGCTGCAAGAACTGTTAAATTTTCCTGAAATATGCCGCCACTGATCTTTCTGTGACAAAGACCTGATTTCTTCTAAACAATTCCAGACAAATGTTCCCCATCTATCATCTCGCTTTATCCAGTTTAAAGCTGTGGTTGAATCACACCAATAACAGATCTTCAAATTTATAATTCTTAAATCAGCAATGACACGACTACCCAACCTGGCTCCAATGCAGCATGATAAAAGTTCTAACCGCGGTATAGTTAGGTTCTTAAGAGGAGCTACTCTTGCGCGTGCTTGTATAAAACTCACCAAAATTTCATTTTTCTTCTTTACTCTCAGAAAAATACAAGTAGCATATGCGTGTTTACTTCCGTTACAAAATATGTGAAGACTTACATCATTTTCAAAATCATCTAGATTCATCCAGCGCTCAAGTTTGATGTCAGAAATTAATTTTATTCCTTGCACCCACTTCAAAAATTGTTTAGCTAAATTCTCTGGAATTAATTCATCCCACTTTAATTTCAACTTCCAGCATTCTTGTAGAATAAGTTTAGAGAGCAAAGTCACGGGTGAGGCAAATCCCAAAGGATCAAAAACCTTCTGAGCCAATGAAAGTAGAGCTCGTTTTGTAGGAATAATTTGCTCTTCCTCAATAGGGCCGATTTTGCAAGATAGGGTATCGTTTTCTAGATCCCAGTTTAAGCCTAGTACTGGTGTTATGTTAACTGTTGAAGTTTCAGACATAATTTGAATTGGATAATTTGACAGCCATCCCCTTAAATTGAATTTCGCGGAGGACAGTAACATTCTCGATTCAATTATGAACTTGTTTAACTCTTCAGTTATGTTTAAACTACATACAATTATCTACATACAAAGATTCATTCAAAGTTTCTGCTGTAGAAACAAAATTGTCAGGTGTACTTTCCAGATGGTGTTTCAGAGTAGCCGCTAGTAAAAAAGGGCTGCAATTGATTCCGAAAACCACACGTTTATGTCTGTATATTATATTATCCTTCCATAAAAACCGTAGATAGTCTCTATCACTTTCTGTAATACCTATCTGTAGGAATGCCTTTTCTATATCAGATACTGCACCAACAGGAAATTTCCGAAAACGATGCAATATTGAAGGAATCATTTCAATCATATTTAAACATTTATCCAGAAAATCATTTAATGAAGGAAAACCTTTCACATGAGCCGAAGCATCAAAAACCGGCCTTACTTTAGTAGTTTCACTCGATTCTTTAAATACAGGCCTGTGTGGCAAATAATGTATTTTGGATTTTTTATTATCGACCACCCTTTCAATTATTCCTGCATTTAACCGTGTATCAAATACTTCATTATAAACTTCAGTTTTATTCAAATTTAATAACCTTTTCTTCGTTGCAGCAAGCCGTTTTTCGGCCAATTCTCTATTACTAGGTAAGCGGGCATTATCTAGTACCCACGGCAATGCTACTTCATACCTCCCATCTGAATCTATTCTTATGTTTCTTTTAAAATGTTGCATAGTTTCTTCATGATTTTAGATTCAACCGGATCAGTTATACCAAGAATATCTAGCTTCCATAAATTAACAACGGAACTTTCGTTCCAAAGAGACGAAATAACCATAAGAGAATCATTTGTTTCAGATTTACTGCCTGGAATTTTCCCCATGAGAGTCCACCCCAAATGGGTCTTTACAGCAACCGGACCACTTTTTAAAACTTTAATATTTCCGGTGAGTAATTTTCCCGCCACATCGGAACCAATTAACAATTTAATTTCATTTTTGGTTTTACATACATTATTTTCAACATCCGAAATCTTAATACCATATCTATTTAATTCTTTTAACCAAGGTCCATTTGGCACCTTTTTTATATTAGAACAAATAACAGGAACATCTAAAACATGCATATCACATTTATAACTATTATCAATACTATTTAAATGAATTCTATATTTGTTGTGGTTTGTCTCACTTGTTTCAACACCACCAAATAATTTATGAATTAATTTAACTTCATCAATACTTTTATAATTCAAATACTTAATTACATCTTCTGCTAAATATGAACGCTCAGAGCCCGTATCTATGACTCCCCGTACTATTTTTTCTTTACCATCGTGCTTTACACGTACATGCAAAGTTTGTAATAACACAGTTGGGTTGGAACCTTGAGTAGTCAAAACAGTATCACTACTCCCTGACTCATGTTTATGTTTACGACTTTCTAACGCCGTATTACTTTCTTCATTACAAACATTTTGACACATTACAGCAAAATGCCTTTTACCACAATTTAAACATTTAATCTTCGATTTACAGTGACGTGAAATATGATTTTCCTTAAGACAGACAAAACAAGCCCCCTTTTTCAAAATTATACTTCGTTTATCTTCAAAAGAAAGCGAATTAGCTCACAAACATTTTTCTGATAAGTGACACTTGTCACAAAATATACATGCTTCATCATATTTCTGAATTAAATGTTTATCATTAGATTTATCACCTACAAATAAATCAGTAGCAGTTGGCATAGAATTATATTCAACATTTTTAAATCTAGTAAAGTTCTTAGATTTATCAAAACCAAAACTAGTACGCGCCAATAAAATACGTTCTTCAGACAACACTTCATTTTTTAAGAAATTAAGTATAGAATTTAATTCGCTCTTACCTTGAGCAGACTTTTCACGATCTCGTTCCCAAATTCGGAGAACATCATGAGGTAAACACGATTTCACCAACGGGAATAAAATGCTCGCGTATTTGTCCTCTGTAACCCCAAGAGATTCCAACGATCTAAGTTTGGTTTCTAGGTTGTCATATAACGATGGCAAATTGCACTGTCTTCTGGATGTATTATTATTACATAATACCAGCTGCAGCAGATCTCGAACGTAAATTTGAATTAAAGTGTCTTCTCCTCCAAATCTTTCTTTTAGATGTTGAATTACTTTAGGATAATTTTCAGCCGATATAGGATAACTGTTCACAATTTGGGACGCTTTCGATTTCGGAGTAATTGCTTGCATCAGATATACGAACTTCGAGTGATCGTCTAACACAGTATCTTCGTGAATTTTCTTGAAGGTATTCCAAAACGTTAGCCACGATCTTGAGTCCCCATCAAACGGCTGCAAACTAATTTCAGGCAATCTGAGTGTGCGAGATCCCCTTCTTTCGATTTCTATCGAATTAGGTAAAAGAGGTTGATGTTCGACGGCAGGTTTAACGAAAAAATATCTTACATTTTTCTTCACTGTTATTAATTTTTCATAGTATTCTTCGCATGCTTCGAATTCTTTTACATAATCTTTTTCCTCAGACCCATTCGACAACATAAAATTTAATATTTCGTCATCTGTGGAACGTAATCTAGATGATTTGTCTACTAGTTGATCCAATAGCTCATCTATTAGATTAACATCTGGGCTTGATTGTTTAAGAGCTTCGTTTAAAGCATTTAAAGTCTTCGTAAATGCGCTTCTAAGCGGCGTTCTTTTAATTTTTAACGCATCCATACTTGAACAGTTTTCCACTTTAAAAATATTACTTCCTATGTCCTTCTGTTCGGGCGCCAAATTATCGCAAATTACATACATAGCGATTTTCGAAACATTAAAACTACCCATTTTAATACTTTCGTCATTTCTAAAACAAAAGAAAATAATACTTTAATACGTGAAAAACAGTCCTCTTAAAAAACATAACGAATATCTTTATTCTCTCACTTCCGCGCTGACAAAAACATTCTACAAAACCCTTTCTTCGACAACAACATTTTTTCACACAGCTTAGAAAAATACAATTTCGAAACAAAAAGCATCTTTCTCACACAGCTTAGAAAGATACATTTATGAAAACAAAAACATTTTTCTCACACAGCTTAGAAAGATGCATCTGTGAAAAATATCTCCTGTTAGTAGGAGCCAAGAATACATTTAATTCAATTCGATTCGCGACAGCGAATGATAATGTTTCGTCTACAGTCTGTGCCTCTCATTATGAATCAAACTTAAAGAGTAATCAAAAGAGTCATATTTTGTTGTGTACCGCATTAATAAAAGTTCAAAATTGTAAACAAGAGTTTGTAAAATGCAGATGTTTATGTGATACAGGCTCTCAGAAGTCATTTTTTTCTAGAGAATGTGTAAACAAATTAGGATTAAAGGTAAAAAATAGTTCTATTTCTGTGTCATGTTTGGGAACATTTAATACTGCGTGAGTAATGGGGAAGTCGATTTATTACTCACTTCTCACTTTAAAAGTGATCTTAGAGTATCAACATCAGCATTCGTAATGGATAAAGTGACAGATAATATTCCCTATGTGTCTTTTCCTTCGGTCATTTGCGATTTTAGTGATTTAATGTTAGCTGATCCATTGTTTTACAAGTCACAGAAAATTGGCATTTTATTTGGTGTAAATGTATTTATGCATTTAATGACTGGGGTAATTGTCAAACGTGAACCTAACCTTCCATTTGCCTTAAATTCAAGACTTGGGGGGGATAATTTCGGGAACTACAAATTTTGAAACGCTGGCAACTGATCCAGTACATATAAATCATTTAAGTACAAAAACTGACGAGTTAGTAAAATCATTCTGGGAATTAGAAAAAATTCCAAATGTGCAACCTTTAACAGTTTAAGAAAAACATTGTGAAAAACATTTTTAGAGTTCTCATTTTAGAGAAAAATCAGGCCGCTATTCAGTCGCATTACCATTCAAACAGGATCGAGATATTTTAGGTGATTCACACCAAATGGCGCACAGAAGATTTCTTTATCTTGAGAAAAGACTAATATCCATTCCAGAAATTTACAACCAATATGTTCAATTTATGAAAGAATATTTACCTCTGGGTCACATGGACTTTGTTTCGAATACAGATCGTGAATTAGAAACGAAACATTATTACATCCCACACCACTTCGTCTTAAACAATTCTAGTTTAACTACTAAATTAAGAGTAGTTTTTGATGCGAGTGCTAAAACAACAACAACTCTTTCTTTAAACGACACTCTAATGGTTGGTGCTAAAATACAAGATTATTTAATTTGCATTATATTAAGGTTTAGATTTCATAATATTGCCATAACAGCTGATATAAGAATGATGTATAGGCAGGTAAAAATTCATGATAATGATAGGGATTTTCAGAGAATATTATGGAGAGATTGTCCAGATAAACAAATACAAGTCTTTCGCTTAAATACTGTCACGTATGGAACTGCTGCTGCTCCATATACTGCAACTAAAGCTTTGAGTCAGCAATTGATAAGGGTCTTAATTTCCCAAAAGCAAAGACTATAGTTTTAAGAGATTTTTATGTTGACGATGTTTTAACTGGTGTTGAGAATAGTCAGGAAGGTACTGAATTGATATATGATTTGCAAAAAATGCTAAAAAATGGTGGGTTTCAGCTACATAAATGGTCCACAAATGAACCATCACTATTGAAAAATGCTGGATTAGCAAACACAATTAACGATAATATACATAGTGTAGTGGGCAATAAGGCCACAAAAGTTCTAGGAGTGGAATGGCATCCTGATAATGATATCGTCGGTACCATGTCAAACTATCGAATTTGAAAATAGCTACTTTTCAGGAAGGCAAAAAAACTATTTTAATTATGGATTTAAAATCAGCGCTTGGCGGAAGTAACTAATTGTTATATATTTCTTGTGCTGTTTAATATCCTATTTAAGCTTGCTATCGAGAAAAATCATTTGGCTAATTTTATTCGCCAAAAAATCACATTCGATAGTTTGAAATGTTATGTTTATTTGTACTTTTCTCAGTTTTTGCAAAATGTTGCAACTCAAACTAGCGAATTTGCCGTATTCGATAGTTTGATTTGTAAAATTTTGTATTTTTCTCAGTTTTTGCAAAATGTTACAACTCAAAGTAGCGAATTTGCCGTATTCGATAGTTTGATTTGTAAAATTTTGTACTTTTCTCAGTTTTTTGCAAAATTTTACAAGTCAAAGTAGCGAATATACCATATTTGTATCAATATGGTTGTCAACCTAGATAGTCACTTATCAACCTAGTTGAAAAGTGTTTATGACTTATGTTTGTCCGTCTGCCGTCTGTCACTCTGTCCGTGCTCTATCTCTAGTAAGTGTACTTGGATTGCCCTGAAAATTTTGTACGTTATTGTCGCTTACTATAGCATGATCTCTATTGAAAATTAAGTATGTATAATAGTTTTTTTTTTACAGTGACAGTCAAAATTATTCCATTACATCACAGTCAATGGGAAAAAATCGTTTCAAGTGCATTTTGATGATGCTACGTCATTTAAAACATGATGAAATTGATATACAATTGTGAAGTGCACTAAAACATACTTTTTCTAGAATATGGGGTGCAAAGCATTTATTATAATTCATTTACAGGGTCAAACAAAAGAATTCTGTTACACATCGTTCTAAGGGGAAAAATCGTTTGCAGTGTAATTTAGTGATATTTCACTATTTCAAACATAATGAAAATTATATGCATTACTGTAGTGCACTATAAATAGCTCTCTTGCGTGCATTTATTTACAGGGACACACAAAATATATTACTCACAGTACATGTGCGATATTTACAGTCTATGTGTGATAAGTGCGTTTTCAACTTTGGTTTGCGTTTTTAAGTTTAACTAATTTTTTTCATAGTACGTGTGTGTTTATAAACTGAGTTGTTCATATACAGGGCTACACAAAGGAATCCGTAATCATTACAGACTATGGGAGTGAAGTGCTTAAGGGTAGTTTTTAATTGTGTTACGCATTTTTCTGCTGAACTATATTTAGTAGACTAATAGAAATTTGTGGAATATAAATAAATTCATATACAGGGCTACGCAAAGGAAAATATACATTGTCATTTACGGTTGGTAAATGCTGCGAGTGAGTTTTAAGTTGCATTTTAGCTTAATATGTGGTGTGTACAAAAGACTTCAGATAATATACAGGGCTGCACAAAATATTTCGAGTGATTTCAATCGATTCGCGAAAATTGCTAAATGTGAATTTTCTAACTGAACTATATTTCATCATCCATGTATTAAATATCCACATCTATAAATCATATACAGGGCTGCACAAAAAAATTCGATTACCTTTTTGACAATGGAAGGTATTTTTGAACACTGGATATTTCAATGTGTTAAATGTGTTCTAAACTGTTCAATTACGTATCTTCTTTCACCTTATTTAACGGCGAAGTTTCGTTAACGTTTTCTGGATGTGTTGTAAAACGTTTCATAATGTATGCTTGACGAATTATTTTTTGTTCTTGTTAGTTGATTTACAGGGGAAATGAAAGGAATTCTATTACATTACGCTCAATGGGGAAAAGAAATTTGCGGTGTATTTTAATGACGTTACACTATTTCAACTATAATGAAATTGATATGCACTTATAAAGTGCATTAAAATATTTTTTATGTAGAATATGTTGTGCAAATCATTTAACATTTATTTACAGGATCACTCAAAAAAATCAGTTTACATAATAATATACGGTGCAAAATTGTTTGAAGCGTATATTTATAATGTTACACTATTTGAAACATGATGAAATTATACGCATTACTGAAGTTCACTACAAAATGCTAACAGTACAATATGACAAGGTATGACAGTTATCGTTTATTTACTGGTATACACGAGAGATATAGATTATAGTGCTCTATATTAGCGGTAATTGCTGGAAGTGCGTTTTAAGTTATGGTATGCGTTTTTAAGTTGACCTATTTGCATACTACGTGGCTTATAGCAATTCTGTGGATCATATACAGGGCTACACAAAAGAATTTGTAAGCATTACTCTGTATGGGTGGGTATGCCTTATGAGTATTTTTTAGTTAAGTTATGCTATTTCGGGCCAAATTATATTTAGTAATTCGTAGTATACAGGGTGATTCATAAAAGATGGGCAGAACTTTAAGGGGTTATAGTACACTTAAAGACAAATAATATTAAATAGGAGACTAAGGGTCCCAGACGTATTCCCAAGGAGATAGGGGGCATTAAAGTTTAGGGTCCGAAATTTCAAATGATTATAAAACATGGAAAAATTGGTCGATTCGTTTGCGGTTTTTGCAAAAAATTTTCTTTATGCCAGTATTTTCTTGAAATAAAATTTTAAAGTTCAATTTCAAAAAATGCCGATAGGGGGCGCTTTAGACTTTGGAGTAACAAACAACTATTTTTTAACGTTATTTTTTGTATTTCTTTAAATGATTTTGAAAGCTTAGACTTAAACTTAAATTTTGATCTAAAAATCTGAGTCCTAACGAGTAGTTAAGTAGCATAAACTGAAATTTGAAATTTGAAACCCTTCTCCCCCCAGAACAAAAATCAGTTATTCCCGATCTTTGTGTCGTAGATTAGGCTCTAACTACTGCCGCGTTTTGCTAAAATTATTCTTTATGTCAGTATTTTCTTGAAAATAAATTTTAAAGAAAATTTTCAAAAAATTCCGATAGAGGGCGCTTTAGACTTTGGAGTAACGAACAACTATTTTATACCGTTATTTTTTGTGTCTCATTAAATGCTTTCTAAAGCTTAGACTTAAATTTTCAGCCCAAAATCTGAATCGTTAGACGTGGTTAAGTTTCTGGGGAGAGGGGTTTGAAATTTCTACTCCTGAGCACAGTTCAGTTTACCATGTCCACACATTGTGTGCTGTGATACGAGGTAAAAAGACACAAATTAGGATTATGTTACCAAAGCATATTTATTAACATGTAATCACAATAAATGTTCAAAATTGTGACCACCAGAGGTTATGCACGCAGAACAACGGCGACGAATGGAACGGCGAACATTCGCGAAAACATCAGGCTTTTCGAGCACTTCCCCTACAGCGGCGGAAAGTCTGGCGACCAGTTCCTCGGGGGATTCCTCGGGGTTCCTGGGTGTCTCATACATAAGAGCCTTCAATCGTCCCCAAAAAAAGAAATCGAGGGGTGAAAGATCTGGCGAGCGAGCAGGCCAAGCAACAGGACCACCTCGACCAATCCATCTGTTCGGAAATGTGATGTCCAGATAGTTGCGGACGTCTCGTACGTAATGGGCTGGCGCTCCATCGTGCTGGAACCATATGACCCGCCGGATGCATGGAGGAACAACGTTTAACAGGTCTGACAGCACATGTTGCAGAAATGTGAGGTATGTTTTACCGTTGAGGCGTTCAGGAAGAAGGTACGGTCCGATTAGGTGGTCTCCGAGGATTCCTGCCCAAACATTGATGGAAAAGCGTCTCTGATGAGCATGTGGATACGTAGCATGTGGATTGACATCCGCCCATACATGTGCATTGTGTGTGTTAAATGTACCTTCACGTGTGAAGGTACATTCATCGGTGAAAAGCACAGTTCGTCCAAAATGTGGATTTAGTGCGTTCTGCTGCAGAAACCAGCGGGCGAATTCAATACGATTTGGATAATCCCCTGGAGACAGTTTCTGGACTCGTTGCACATGAAACGGGAGCAAATGTTCATCCTTCAGTACCCTCCAAGTCGTGGACTGTGAGGTATCCACCTGGCTAGCCACTGTTCGTGTACTTGTACTTGGCTGCGCCGCTACTACATCCAGAATGGCTTCTGCAACAACTACTGATTCGTCCTTTTTTGCACGACCTGCATTCGACCGGGAAGCGAGA
Organism: Maratus michaelseni; assembly: GCA_963931845.1. NCBI lineage: Eukaryota > Metazoa > Arthropoda > Arachnida > Araneae > Salticidae > Maratus > Maratus michaelseni. The sequence goes on from OZ007596.1 coordinate 288,468,394, forward strand.
AATGATCCCGTCTCACACAACTGTCTGTGCAAGCGCTCGAAAGTTTTGTGGTTAGGCAACCGCCTGTTAGGAAATCGCTCTCCGTACATTCGTTGTGCCTCTGCACCATTTCCATCTGCCGCTCCGTAAATTAAATGCATCTCAGCCTTTTCCTTATTCGTGAAGGGCACCATCTTCCGATTCATTACTACAGCGACTTACACTTGACTCACCGTTCAGTGGTTTTTATGCCTGAATCGTGTCGAAATTTTGCATACGTGTTCTTCTTCTTCCCCATTTGACATTTGCATACTTTCTGTTTCCTTCTTCACCCGGTGACTAGCGTCAGGAATAGAGCTTTAACGTTTGCATGAGCGACGTTTCCAACTGTGCCAGTGCCTTTATGAGTGAATTCCGACTATGCAGTCCTTGACGAAAGTTGTATTTTTGCCTCGTATCACAGCACAGAATCGTTGGGCATGGTTAAGTAGTGCAAACTGAACTATGTTCAGAAGTTGAAATTTGAACCCCCTCCCCTCGCTACTGAACCACGCTCAGCGATTCAGATTTTGAGCTGAAAATTTAAGTTTAAGTCTAAGCTTTAGAAAGCATTTAATGAGACACAAAAAATAACGGTATAAAATAGTTGTTCGTTACTCCAAAGTCTAAAGCGCCCTCTATCGGAATTTTTTGAAAATTTTCTTTAAAATTTATTTTCAAGAAAATACTGACATAAAGAATAATTTTAGCAAAACGCGGCAGTAGTTAGAGCCTAATCTACGACACAAAGATCGGGAATAACTGATTTTTGTTCTGGGGGGAGAAGGGTTTCAAATTTCAAATTTCAGTTTACGCTACTTAACTACTCGTTAGGACTCAGATTTTTAGATCAAAATTTAAGTTTAAGTCTAAGCTTTCGAAATCATTTAAAGAAATACAAAAAATAACGTTAAACAATAGTTGTTTGTTACTCCAAAGTCTAAAGCGCCCCCTATCGGCATTTTTTGTAATTGAACTTTAAAATTTTATTTCAAGAAAATACTGGCATAAAGAAAATTTTTTGCAAAAACCGCAAACGAATCGACCAATTTTTCCATGTTTTATAATCATTTGAAATTTCGGACCCTAAACTTTAATGCCCCCTATCTCCTTGGGAATACGTCTGGGACCCTTAGTCTCCTATTTAATATTATTTGTCTTTAAGTGTACTATAACCCCTTAAAGTTCTGCCCATCTTTTATGAATCACCCTGTATAAATAAATTCATAATATACAGCGCTACGCAAAGAACTGGATATATTGTCGGCTATAAATGGTAATTTCTGGAAGTGTGTTTTTAATAGTGTTAAGCGTCTTTCACCTGAATTAAATTTTGCCTTAGTACAGTACAGTAAGCTACATGATGTGTACTGTACATAAAGTTGCAGATAATAAACAAGTCTCTACAAAATAATTTGAGTACACTTCCGTTTAATTATAGAAATTGGTGAAGGTAAATTTTTGACTGTGCTATGCATTTTGTAACTAAGCTACATATCTATTGATCGCGTGTAAGGATAATCAAAAGATTTTGAATACTTTTCCGGATATGGACATTAATTTCCGAAATCGCGGTTTCACTTTGATATCTTCTTTTGCCTTTTTTAAATAGTGTTCCTTACAGTGTTCTGGATGCGTTAGAAACGTTTCATAGTCTGTTGTTGACGTATGTTTTTTCTTTATTTTTTGACAGAGAAGCATTTTTAAACTCAATTCACTGTACATAAAGTTGTACATTTGCACCAATTTCCGATCAATCAGTTTGATGTTTTTTTGAAAATTAATCATCAATAATTATATCAATTAACATGACTAATTGTATAATCAATTAATATAACAATATAATATATAACAATTTAAATTTTATAGTGAAATGCGACACTACTATGTCAAACTATCGAATAAGAATATTAAAACTTTTGTGTGGAGAGCGAGAAAATGTTTTTATTGTGGATTCAACATCAGTGGAATGCTGAAGTTGTTGATTGTTATAGTTTTCCTAATCTGTACTATTTAATATTGACACCGAAATTTACAATTTCATTGTTTTAATCGACAAAGAATACATTCGTTAGTTGAATCACTAAGCTGTTATGTACTTTTTCAAGGTTCCCTGCATCTAAGTAACGATTGTGCCATACACGATAGTTTGAATTGTTTTTTTAGTATTTTATTTATATCTACATATTCACTATCAAACGCATAACAGTTTTCCTTAGTGAATTATTTGTAAGTAAATACTAATTTAATAGAACAAAATAATTTATTTTCAAACGTTACATAAGTTTTATAAAATGTAGCAAAAATTAATATTAACTTGAATTGTGAGATTCAATTCTATCTTCAGTTCTATCAACTAAATTAATCTTAATCAATTTCTTCTTCAATGTCACTCCAATCAGGTTCTGCTAAATTATCGCGTGCAGTGGAAGAAGTTGGTATTAAATTGTAGAAATCGTGATAGGATCTTGGTATTAAATTGTGGGTGCATAACAGCAAAAGATCTTTTTTCTTTTCGTTTGAAATTGGTAGACGTTGCTGGTATGGTTTGACTGGTTTGCTATTTAGTTTTCCTTATCGTTTTTTAATGTATAATTCAATGAAATTTTCATCTTGTATTCGTGTTTTCATAAATATTTTGTTTTCGTTGCTTTTTCGGTACTGAAACCAAACAGCGTCACTAAATTTATATGTCTGCTCATTTTCTCTGTGATTGTTTATTTCTTTTTCCTCATTACTGTCTCCATTTTTTTGGACTTTTTTTTATGTTGCTTTTCTATTTCAAATTTTGCCTCATGTGAATTAAAATTGAGAAAGTCATCATGAAGTAATCTAATAACATTATAAGGACTAGGTTTCGTGCGAGCCATTCTCACAAGCTGTGCCCATTCTTCAGGTGTATATATAGGAGTATTTTTTGCTTTTTTCTCTATTTTTGAGTGAATGGAATCGCATTCCATGTACAAGTGCCCGGGCTCAAAATAAACGTGATCTATGGTGGATAACGTTGGGTGTACTTTGACAGCATGAAGACACATAGCAGAAAAATGGAAATTTTTTTGCTGGCCACTACAGCTGTCCGACATCATTTTTACGTGCTCTATTTCTGGATGGGCCATAATGTAATTGAATATGCAAGATGAAATTTCAATGCTGCCTCTTCTTCCTTCGGTTTCATCCCACATATAGCATTGAACACTCGAATCTTCCAAATTATAAATAGTTAAATTATAGATGGCCAATTTTCGAACATAGAAAAAAGGTCCTGCAGCTCCTTTTGGAGTTGATAAAACTGACTGCAGATCAAAATTGAAAGCCAGTACTTTTTCACTTCCTAAAACGGAGAGTTTGTCTTCGTTCCTTTTCATTCTTGCGGCTTCTTTTCTTTCTTGATGTCGATCAAATTCTTCTCTGTTTGTATTTTTCTCCGCCTCTGAGCTCGCCTCAAAAGTGGCACATACTTTACATAAATCTTTTTTGGGCTGGTGGAATTTTAATTTGAAGGATTTAAATGTTTTCCTATATGATTCATAACATCGTTCTTTTCTGCCTTCTGCTTTACATTTTACCTTATACAGTCGATACATGATATTTATATTTAAATTTGCATATAAAAATCTAAAATCAGTTGATTTGCGGCAATAATGTGACTCCACAGCAGGAAATGAAAGGATGTGCTGTTTCACATAATCTTCACCATCATTCAAGTTGATCCGTGGGTTACTTCCTGGATTTTTTTTTCTTCTGCACCCCCCTCTATTATCAGACTCTATGACACCAGTCTTGTTAATTTTTTTAAATGCTCCCTTAATTAGTCCCTCACTAATACCAAGGGTATCTAGAAAAAAGGCTCTACAAACAATCTGTTTCTCGTTGCCATAAGTAAATGTGTATGTTTTTGTGAATTCTTTTCTAGATATTTCACTACTATGTCTTTTCGTTTTTTTCCGAGTGATGTGCCTAACAAAGAATTCTCTTTGCTTGTGTAATGAGTCAAGGGAATGAAAATTATCAAATATAATCTTTCTTTTCTCTTCTGGAAATTTTGCACAACATTGATGTTTTCTATTATTTATGCAAGTAGGTCTTCTCATTGGTCTGGCAGGAATTATTTTATGGTTTTCAGTTTCATATGCTGCACCTTTTAATCTTTTGGCTTTATTTACATATTTTCTCCATTTATGGGGATTGGACTTGTACCGTTTCACAGGCTCGATAATTTCATCTAACGTAGAATCATGTGAACTACAGCTATTTGTAGCAGGACAGCATTCCTTGTTATTTTTGTTGGCGGAAGAGCTAAAAGTATGTTCTAAACCAATGTTTTTCACACATTTTGCAGCCTGGAAATGGTCTAGTTCTGAACGGAAATGAACTTTTTTTTTACTTATAACCTTCGTGGGCTTCTTTTTCTTATGAATTGTGATTTTAGATTTTCCAGCTCCTAAAAAAACATAAAAATTAATAATTATAATAATGAAAACAACAATCATTTACAGGGTGTTTCAAAAGTTTCTTGGCATTTTCTTCAAAGTGCTTTTAATAAAGAACTTGTTAGTACAAATAAGAAGTACAAGGTATAATCAATACATTTCAATGTGGTTGCCCTGTAAGTCTATGCCTAGGCTCCATCTTTCATGGGTGACGCGAAAAGCATCTGCTAGCATATGTGGTGTTATTTGTGCTGCTGCGTCAGTTATTCGTTAATTTATTTTTTCAATTGTGTGGATCTTCACTGCGTACACTTCGACTCTATGAACTCCCACACAAAAAAGTCTAAGGGGTGTTAAGTCAGGAGACCGTGGCGCCCACAACCGCGACCTATCCACCTATCGGGGAATTGTTCATCCAGGTTGTCTTGAACAATTCATGCGAAATGGGATGGTGCAGTGTCTTGCTAGAAAATACCATCACTTTCTAATTGTGGCGGAAAAAAAAAATTGCAGCATATCAAGGTCGATGTTTCCTGTAACTGTTGGCTCCGAGAAAATAAAAAGTCCATAGATCTTTGTTTTAGTTATTCCCATCCACACATTCAACTTAGGAATGTACCTTTATACATTTCTTAAATAACCTGAGAAACAAAGGAATCATTATAAAACGTTTTTACATGAAAATGTCAAGACACTTTTGAAACATACTGTAGAGTATTTAATATTATACATAAAGAAAACGAGAAAAGAGATTAAGCTGAACTCGAATTTTCGTTTGAACATTAAGAAAATTTTATATTATAGAGCAAAAATATATCCGTGAGTAACACTGGCGTCATATTGACAGTGGCAACAACGGATCAATAAATGCTGATTTTACTACTTTTTTTTTTAACTTCTAGGAACAGAACAATTTCAATTTTTATAACGTCGAATAGGCGAAAAAATATTCTTTTAACTACAATTTATTTGAAAACTGTATCTAAAACTGTGTCTGAAAACTCTGTCCATTTTTTATGGCTCTAAAAATAATGTCTAATGTAAGTAGTCTAAGTAAGTAGGTCTAAGTAGTCTAATTAATGTCTAATGTAACATTTGGTGATTTATTTGGCTATTAAATTCGGGCATGCGGCTAATACGAAAGTATCAGTTTTAATAAATTACAAAAATTTCTTTGAATTCATAATTAATATTCTTTATATAAAAATGTATTTTCGTATTGTGTATGTAATATATATATAAGGTAAAGCCAGGAGAGATGACGCAGTCGGAGAGATTGCGCACATAGAGGTTCGGGTTGAAGGGGTAGAGTGAGCGCGCAGCGACTCCAGGTAGTTGTACAACACCAGTAGTGGAGTGTCTACTTGAAAGTGCACGTTGATTGTTTTGAGCGTCTAAGATAAGGCATTGCTATTTTGTTTTCTTTTCCCAAAGTAAGTGCTTGAATTTTCATAGCTATTCATCAGAATTTCCATACAATGGCAGTAGTACAAAATATTTTAAACTTAAACGATTTCTCATAAGCTACTAATCTAGACTAAAAATGTGAACATCAACGGTTCGTTTTAGAAGAGGTCATGTTTAAATAAAAGGCCGCGTAATCTCTCCTACCGAAATTGGAGAGTTTGCGCATCTGCTACTTAGGAGAGATGGCGCGGTGTTCCCATTAGTTTCAATGCTAGGAGAGATTACGCAGCTTATTGGTAAATTTGCATAAAAAAATAAAAAATGGAAAATGGACTAATTTTAAGTTAAACGTGTTATCAAGTAACATAATTTTATTTTGTAATCTTATCTGGACTTGCTTTTTCATATTCTTTAATTTTTTTTCCTTTAATTAAAATTTTTTAATCGTTTTTTAAATTATTTTCTTTTTCTGATTCTTTAATCATTAGGTTGAAATATTCACTCCTAATACAATAATATTTGTTCACAAAAACCTTAAAGCAATGTCATTTAAGTGTAATTATTATTGTTAACAATTTAATTGTAGTTATTATTAGTAACAATCTCTCCTACCCATGTGCGCAATCACACCAACCCTGTAAGGACAGATTGCGCAAAATAACTTTCTTGGTTTTATTACAACTGTTCTATTAAATTGCAACATAAAAACAAAATAGCAATGGAAATGCATAAAAAACAAATGAAGTAAATAATATTCATGAATGGTTTAGCAAAAAATTAATATTTAGATGTTTTATTGCTATTCTTTTGAATTGTGCGCAGACTATCCTAGCTTTACCTTATGTATAATATATAAATTAAATATAAAAAAATCTACTAGAGTTAAAAAAAAAATGATTTTCACCTATGTAAAGGTAAAGACAGGAGAGATGTCGCAGTCGGAGAGATTGCGCACATAAAGGTTCGGGGGGAAGGAGTAGAGTGAGAGCGCAGAGACTCCAGGTATTTGTAGAACAACAGTAGTGGAGTGTCTATTTGAAAGTGCACGTTGATTGCTTTGAGCGTCTAAGATAAAGTATTGCTATTTTGTTTTGTTTTCCCAAAGTAAGTGCTTGAATTTTCATAGCTGTTCATCAGAATTTCTATACAATGTCAATAGTACAAAATATTTTAAACTTAAACGATTTCTCATTAGCTACTATTCTAGACTAACAATGTGAACATCAACGGTTCGTTTTAGTAGCGGCCATGTTTAAATAAAAGGCCGCGCAATATCTCCTACCAAAATTGGAGGGTTTGCGTATCTGCTACTTAGGAGAGATGGCGCCTTGTTCCCATTAGTTTAAATGCTAGGAGAGATTACGCAGCTTATTTTTAAATTTGCATAAAAATTGAAAAATAAAAATGGACTAATTTTAAGTTAAACGTGTTATTAAGTTACATAATTTTATTTTGTAATCTTATCTGGACTTGCTTTTTCAGATTCTTTATTTTTTTTTCCTTTAATTAAAATTTTTTAATCATTTTTAAAATTATTTCCTTTTTCTGAATCTGTAAGCATTAGGTTGAAATATTCACTCCCAATACAATAAAATTTGTTCACAAAAACCTTACAGCAATGTCATTTAAGTGTAATTATTATTGTTAACAATTTAATTGTAGTTATTATTAGTAACAATCTCTCGTACCCATGTGCGCAATCACACCAACCCTGTAAGGACAGATTGCGCAAAATAACTTTCTTGGTTTTATTACAACTGTTCTATTAAATTGCAACATAAAAACAAAATAGCAATGCAAATGCATAAAAAACAAATGAAGTAAAAATTATTCATGAATAGTTTAGCAAAAAATTAATATTTAGATTTTTTATTGCTATTCTTTTGAATTGCGCGCAGACTCTCCTAGCTTTACCTTATGTAATGTGGGAAGCCCGGAATACATACCCTATTTAATATACTTTAACGAAGGTATAAACGGACGGGATATTTTTGTCCTGTGAGCATTGTGATAAAATTACAAGTCAAAATAGAATCTTATTAATCAAGCAGGACGGTCGTTCTGTCAAGCCAAGCTAACAAAAAATAGTAAGCCAGCCATACAAATAAACGCCAAGAACAAGACAACAGACCGGTTCTGTTTTCTTACAGGAAACAAATTTTGAATGTTAAATCGACCAAACATGCCAGATTAAAATATCACATATAAAAAAAACCCCGAAAATTAGAAGAATTTGATGAAATCTGATGAGGAAATTCTTCAATTTGAGATCAAACTCATCATCATGAGTGATATATAAACAGAGATATATATATTTTAAAATAATGGCGAATTACTTATAATGATCACTTTTTTCTTCGTCAATTTTTTTTCCAAACAACCTACAGCTGAACTAATGCACAGAAAAAAGTAAAGATTGCATTTTTGGACAGGTAATTGCTTAATCTACGTGCTTTTATGAAATTCAGTGTCAAAAAAATAAAACGTCTATCATTAATTATTTTTATTTCCCAAAAACCATGGTAAAGGACAGGCATTTCGTTTGCAGGCAGAGAATCAAATCAGAAAATACCTTTGTCGTCATTTTAATATAAATTAATGAAATTCTGTTGTTAAATTGTTTTTGTTTTAGAAGTCAAGTTTTCATTTAAATGTATTGTAAGAGTGTGTTTAATTAAGCGTTTTATTGTGTGTTTAATTGAGCCAAGAAATAGTAGAAAAATTCTAATTTAACAATTTACAACGACCATTGGGAAAATACAGAGGGATAGCGGGGCAGTGTTCAGTCTCTACCCTAACCGTTACCTCGTACAATAAGACATTTAAAAATTTTATTAATTTAGCCCTCCTAAAATACCCCCCCTTCCCGTCTTATAGCAGACTATTCGCCCCACCCTACTATAACATAGCTTCCCCACGCTAGCTATTCTAACGACCTACTATAGTATGATCTCGGCAGAAGGCGGTATTACCGCCACCATCGCCTGCTGCTGACGCAGAAATCCCATTTCCTATCTACTGACTTCCCGTTTGGTATCCGAAGGTCGAATAAACCGAAATATTGAAATAGGATGCCAATTTTAGGTGTTAGCATTGACATTTTTAAAGTTTGGTACAATTTCTATTTGTAGACCATCCCCTAAGAAAAATTTAAGTATTGCTTTAACTGTTGTTTAGAATGATATCTGAGCTAAAAGTATTTTGAGGAAATTAAAGTTGAAGACCACATTTTTTACTTCATAAGACGATTTCTCATTCGACGTCAATTTTTGAATTCGGCTTTTTTTCATATCTGATAATTTGCATCTATCCTTTTTGTAACTTTAAAATTTTTGTAACGATTTTATGCATTTCTATTGACTATTCAGAGAAAAATTCATCTAAAGTTATAGAATTTCGTTAAAAACGCTTAAAAAATTCTTCTAAAATTACACAATTTCGTTAAAAACGCTTAAAAAATTCTTCTAAAGTTACAGAATTTCATTAAAAACGGTTTAAAGAGTAAAGTGCGTACATCATTTGGTCCATTCTCGACCGAAAGTATCAACCCTTTTCCCAATGGTTAATAAAACCTAGCAATAATAAAAAAATTACTGTCTGAGCCATAAAAAAACAATATACAATTAAAATTAATTAAATAATACCTTGGTCGATATAGCTGCCATCTGATTCAGTGGTGTGACTTGGAGAAAATGTTGGGTCTAAATCAGTGTTATCAGATGAGGTTGGATATAAATCTAACAGAAAAAAATGATAAAATCAAGAAAAACCCAACGTTTGTCTGGCTTAATGAGCCACTTACCATTATGCAAAGAAAAGTTTGAAGCCTGTTGATCTGTAAAAAATTTTTCAGCTGCTTTAAAAGTAACATCAAAACTATTAATATTTCTGTACTTTTCTCAAACGTTAGATAATTTGCAGTTTTCAATACCTAAAATAAACGTAAAATATTATTAGTATTCGAAGAATACAAAACATAGCAAGATAAATAAATAAAGGAATTGTTTACCTTTTTCATTCTCCGCATTGGATATCAGTGTTGAAGGGGATGGTCTAATCAAATTTAAATCGAGTACAGGGTGAATATTCCAATCTAAATAAAGAAGACACAATATACAAAATTAAAACAACATTCGAATTCAAATTAATTACGCTGAATAGCAGAATATTAAAAATAGAATAAATACCTGTGTTAAAGAGGATATCGTTTTTATCTCGGAGTCGAGATGACGACGGCGAACTCGATATACAGACGTCTTTAATTCCAATGTTAATTTCTTCTTGATATTTTTTTAATAAAATCCGTTTTGCCATTTTCGTTACATTACAGAGGATAGAAATGATTGGAATAAAATTTAACTAACTCAACCAGATTTAAGAAATAAGTTACTAACTACCGCAGACGATTTTAAATTTGATGAAATACAAGTGTATTCTAGAATTAAAGTTTCTTAAAACAAAAACCAGCGGAAAAAAAAAATTAAATTACCGAGTTGTCACGATTAAAGAAATCGTACTAAAAATGTAAATAAGAAAAAAAAAAACATCATGCGTCAATCATAGATTATGAACCATTTTCCAACGCTTCCAGATTACTCTAACGAAACTTCAACATTTAATATGGTGAGAGAAGATATTTAAGTAAATAATTTAGTAAAAGGCATTATTATAAAATGATAACCGGCTAGCAATTACCGTCTATAGACGGAAAAATAATCGAATTCGTTTGTGAAGCCCTGTATATGATCTGTAGATTTGTATATCTTCTAGATAGTGTTTGAAAATTTAGTTTAATTTTAAAACGCATAACACAGTTCAGAAATTTCCGTCAATAGACGAAAGTTACTCTAATTCTTTTGTACAGTCCTGTATATTATCTGCAGATTTTTATACGCGTCACATAATATGATAAAACTTAATTCAGGCAAAAATCACATAACACTGTTTAAAACACACATTCTGAAATTATCATACATAGCCCGCAATGCTTTGTGTAGCCCTGTATATTATGAATTTATTTATATTCTACAAACATCTCTTAGAAAAATAAAATTCCGCTCAAAATTCCGAAAAAGAATTAAAAACCTCGTTTATGTAATTTAGCACGCATACGAATTAATGCTTACAAATTCTTTTGAGTAGCCCTATATAGTACTATCTGTGGAACTTTTACACACCACATAGTATGCGAAGAGTTAAACTTAAGGAAGCATACCATAATTAAAAACGGTTTCCATCAATTATCGCTAATACAAAACATTGTAACCGAGTTACTTTGTGTGCCCCTGTAAATTAACGATGAGAAGCATGTATGTCATATTCTACAGTAAGCATCTTGTAGTGCACCTCAATTACGTATATCAATTTCATTTTGTTTGAAATAGTATTGTAACATTATTAAATTACGCTTCAAACATTTTCCCTTACGCCATTACGTAACCGAGTTACTTTGTGTGCCCCTGTAAATTAACGATTAGAAGCATGCACGTCATATTCTACAGTAAGCATCTTGTAGTGTACCTCAATTACGTATATCAATTTCATTTTGTTTGAAATAGTATTGTAACATTATTAAATTACGCTTCAAACATTTTCCCGTACGCCATTACGTAACCGAATTCTTTTGAGTGGCCCTGTAAATAAATGATAAGTGATTTGCATACTATCTGCTAAATGAAAAATGTTTTAATGCACTTTAGATATGCATGTCAATTTCTATATTGTTGAAATAGATTAACATCATTAAAATACACCGCGAACGTTTTTTCCCCAATTGAGGGTAATGTAAAAGTATTATTTTGAGTGTCCCTGTAGATGAACTATTAATGCTACACATTCCATTTTTAGTAGAAAACATTCTATACTAACATAAAAAACATGCGTCAATTCTGTTAATTTTGAATCCATAATTAAAAGTTTTAGATCTTTGCCTTCCTACAAAGTGACTATTTTCAAATTCGATAGTTTGACATGGTACAAATGGTTAAAAAAAGTAAAAAAAATACAAAAATTTACGGCGAAGTATTGAATTTGCCGTATTCGACACTTTGACATGGTAATTTTTTGAAAAAATGTGCAAATTCGATAGTTTGAAATTTGCATTTTCTAAGTTTCAAGTAAGTTCTAATTAAGCTAGAAAAGTGACGATTTGGCAACGTACGCGTCATACACAATATAAAAGATTGGCATAAAATATGAAAAATGCATTTTTTCACATTCGATAGTTCGGAATGGTACCGACGATATGTCCAAATGTAATTTCAGTGATATAAATTGTCAAGGTTTTCCTACTAAAAGAATTATTCTGTCATTTGTATCAACGCTGTTTGACCCATTGGGGTGGGTTGCACCTTTTGTGATTCTAGCTAAAATGATCCTTCAAGAACTGTGGAAATTACAATTATCATGGGATAACCCAGTACCAGAAAATATTGACCAAAAGTGGAAAATTTTGCGGCAAGAAGTCAAACTCTTAAATTCCATATATATACCTAGAAAAATAATCTTGCCCAATTATTCTCGATGTGAACTTCAAGGATTTTGTGATGCGTCAGAAAAGGGTTATTCAGCAGTTATTTACGTTAAAACTTGTGATAACTTTAACATTGATGTGAAACTTTTAACAGCTAAAACTCGCGTAGCACGACTAAAACCTGTCACGATTCCAAGACTTGAATTATGTTCTGCAGTATTACTGGCACACTTAATACAGGCAATCAGAGCTGAATTACATATAAAACCTGATTCTGTGCACGCATGGAGTGATTCATAAATTGTATTGTCATGGCTAAGATCAAATCCTAAAAGATGGCAAGTCTTTGTAGCCAACAGAGTATCTAAAATCCAATCCATTTTACCAGCTGAGAATTGGAACCATGTGGACGGAAAAGAAAATCCTGCTGATTGTGCATCACGTTGGTTACTTCCTGCAGAACTACTGTCCCATGACTTGTGGTGGAACGGCCCACTATGGTTAAGAAGCAGTGAGGTTCCCGTGCATAAACCTATTCCCATAAATGAAGAAGAATTACCAAAAGCGCGTAAAACCTTATCATTTGTAGCTTCTGAAACTGTAAAAGAACTTGATGTTATATCAAAAATATCTTCGTTTTCTAAGTTGCAACGCATATTTGCTTGGATATTGAGATTCATCTGCAATTCAAAGGTAACACGTGTAGAACGAAATAATCCTTTTTATCAAGCAGTGAAATTCAAGCCGCAACACGCTGCATTATTCGGATAGTTCAACAAGTGAACTTCAGTAAGGAAATTCAGTATTTAGAAGCTGGAAAAGAGCTACCTGCAAATAGCAGTCTCATTTGCTTGTGTCCAATTTTAGATGATAACAAAATATTAAGAGTAGGAGGAAGATTGAAAAACGCACAGCTGTCGGAGAATGAAAAGCACCCAATCTTATTACCATCAAAGCACCATGTGACTAAGATCATAATTAAACATTTTCATGAAAAGTATTTACATGCAGGTCCAGAACTTCTTCTTTCTTTAATTAGACAGCAATTTTGGATCATTACTGCTAGGTCTGTTATTCGGAAAATGGTAAGAGCTTGTGTTACGTGTTGCAGATATAAAGCTCAAACTGTAAAACAAATAGTGGCTGATGTTCCAGCATCCAGAGTAACACAATCACGACCATTTCATCGAGTTGGAACAGATTTTTCAGGATCATTCATGATTAAATATCGTGCAGGATGCGGAGTAAAATCATTTAAATCATATGTGCGTGTATTTGTCTGCTTCGTCATCTAGGCAGTCCATCTTGAAGTCTTCGAAGATCTTTCAACAAAGGCATTCTTAAGTGCATTAAAACGATTTATTGCAAGAAGAGGGAAACCTTTTGAGATTTTTAGTGACTGTGGAGCCAACTTCAAAGGTACAGAAAAAGAAATTAACAAATATCTTTTGCAGTGCAAGCAGAATGAAGAAATTCGTAAATTTTTGTCGTCCAATAGTGAAACTGTGTCCCCTTCCTATAGAAACTAAAAACTGTGAACTGAGAACTGTTTAACATTTTTCTATTTTTTTGTGCAATTATTTGTCTGTGTTATTAATTGTTTTTTTCATTATAGTAAGAAATTGTAAGCAACTAACCACTTGTTGAAATCCCAGGGGATTTCAACGGGGGCCAGAATGTTTATGTAAGTATCGTCTGCAGCGAGCTAAAGCTGCATGTTCCTTGGTTTCATGTAAGTTTCTTTTTCTTACTTTCCGCGTTTGGCAACACTCAGTGTTCTGTTTTCTTCTTGTTTTTTGGAATGTGAAAAACGATGCTATAAAATAAGCCGTGTGATGGCTCGCTTTTATTTGTTTGTGAATAAATCGCTTTTACAGTTCATTGTGTTTTTAGTTAAGAACCAGCAGTGTGTGTGTGTAGTGAAAAACGCAAAAAACAACATAAGAAAATGGTATTGAGTTACTCTCCAAAATGTTGGTTTATGCACGTATTACAACTTTCTTAAAGACATTAAATCAGTGGTAGCAAGAAAAAGAATTTATAAAAAAAAACTTTGTTTTTATAAATGCTTTATTAAATCTCTAAAATATATTTGTTTCCGAAATTTCTAAAGACAAAGAATGCTTTTTGGAAGAAATTATTGCATATTTTCATTTGTGTTTATGTTATATTTTCCCGAATTAAGAAATATTTGTCTTTTTACAGTGTGAACTTATGTAAAGTGTTATACTTGAATATGTATATACCCAAATACAGTGGTCGAAAAAACTAATTTTACGTTGATGCGAACTACAACTACTTTTTCTTAAATGCAGTTAAGTACAACTACCGCTACTTGTTTTAAAATTTAACGACTATAAAATGCTTTTGAAAAGTAGTCACTACTTCACTACTTTTGAGATTTTGTCAATGATTTCAATCTACACTCGAAATAAAGTACACGGATTCAGTAATATACCCCCCGCCCTCCTTATATCGCACTTGCCGGCATGCAATCAAAAAAGTGCGATATAACCAAAGGCATTAAAAAATTAAGAAAGTTAACATCCAAGAAAATGTAATGAGTTACTCTCCAAAATGTTGGTTTATGCACGTATTACAACTTTCTTAAAGACATTAAATCAGTGGTAGCAAGAAAAAGAATTTAAAAAAAAAACTTTGTTTTTATAAATGCTTTATTAAATCTCTAAAATATATTTGTTTCCGAAATTTCTAAAGACAAAGAATGCTTTTTGGAAGAAATTATTGCATATTTTCATTTGTGTTTATGTTATATTTTCCCGAATTAAGAAATATTTGTCTTTTTACAGTGTGAACTTATGTAAAGTGTTATACTTGAATATGTATATACCCAAATACAGTGGTCGAAAAAACTAATTTTACGTTGATGCGAACTACAACTACTTTTTCTTAAATGCAGTTAAGTACAACTACCGCTACTTGTTTTAAAATTTAACGACTATAAAATGCTTTTGAAAAGTAGTCACTACTTCACTACTTTTGAGATTTTGTCAATGATTTCAATCTACACTCGAAATAAAGTACACGGATTCAGTAATATACCCCCCGCCCTCCTTATATCGCACTTGCCGGCATGCAATCAAAAAAGTGCGATATAACCAAAGGCATTAAAAAATTAAGAAAGTTAACATCCAAGAAAATGTAATGAGTTACTCTCCAAAATGTTGGTTTATGCACGTATTACAACTTTCTTAAAGACATTAAATCAGTGGTAGCAAGAAAAAGAATTTAAAAAAAAAACTTTGTTTTTATAAATGCTTTATTAAATCTCTAAAATATATTTGTTTCCGAAATTTCTAAAGACAAAGAATGCTTTTTGGAAGAAATTATTGCATATTTTCATTTGTGTTTATGTTATATTTTCCCGAATTAAGAAATATTTGTCTTTTTACAGTGTGAACTTATGTAAAGTGTTATACTTGAATATGTATATACCCAAATACAGTGGTCGAAAAAACTAATTTTACGTTGATGCGAACTACAACTACTTTATCTTAAATGCAGTTAAGTACAACTACCGCTGCTTGTTTTAAAATTTAACGACTATAAAATGCTTTTGAAAAGTAGTCACTACTTCACCACTTTTGAGATTTTGTCAATGATTTCAATCTACACTCGAAATAAAGTACACGGATTCAGTAATATACCCCCCGCCCTCGTTATATCGCACTTGCCGGCATGCAATCAAAAAAGTGCGATATAACCAAAGGCATTAAAAAATTAAGAAAGTTAACATCCAAGAAAATGTAATGAGTTAGTCTCCTAAATGTTAGTTTAGACACGAATTCCAACTTTCTTAAAGACATTAAGAGAGATACATAATATTATAAAAAATTAAATAATAGCATAAAAAATCTTTTTTTTTTTTGGGTGGGGGGAGGGGAGATATGCGAAAACAGTTTTATATATCTGAGCAAGCCATGTAACAAGGAGCTATTATTATACACATAACATATTTATGCTTAACCACTCACTGCATAAAATTTATTTTGTATTCTTAGAGTAATTTTTTTACGGACATTCGCAAATGGTGCGCAGAACACATTTTGCACAAAAGAGGCAAGGATAACACTTCAGCAAGGATCTCAGAGTAAAGAATGGCATCCCCCACCCCCCTGAAGTCGAACTAAATGCTGTGCTCGGTGCAAACTACTGATATTTTGCATCACTCCACTCGCTACTTTAATGATCTCTTTAAAAGTGCTATTACACGGGATAAGCCGATGCGATAAAAATTGGAGAGGCTCGTCAGTTTTACAAGCCTTTTATTGGCTGTTCCTGGAACGGTCTTTCCCTTGTCAGATTTCCATGCATTTGATTGGCTGTTCCACACGATATGGGTCCGATTCTGAATGCAGGCGACAACATTGCTCAGACAATAACAAGTAGCGGAAACTTTGACGCTTCTTACACAAAGCTGCCTCTATTTTCGGATGACACAATGTTAACCTATGGCTTTAAAAGAGTTGCTCCAAAAACTGACAACTTTTTTTATGATGGAGCTATTTTGTCGCCTATAATGTCTACAATATCGAGTAATGTCGCCCGGAATAGCCAATCAAATGCTTTAAAAACTGACGAGGGCAGAAGCCTTGCCCGGAACAGCCAATCAAATGCTTTAAAAACTGACGAGGGCAGAAGCCTTGCCCGGAACAGCCAATCAAATGCTTGGGAAACTGACAAGTCGCGGCACTTTTTGTCGCTTCAAATTATCCCATGTAATAGTACTTTTACATTTTTTTTATAAGATGTAGCGCATTACACTACAGACTATTAGAAAAAAGTAGCGACTACTGTAGTTTCGCTACTTGTAACGCGCTACTTCCGACTACTTCCTAAATATATTTTTATACAATAAATGTTTCAACATATGACACACTAGATCCAACGTGTATTTATAAATATTACTGGTGATAAATACAGTTTTTAAGTTTTACATTTGTTAGAAAATGGAAGGAGGATTAAAAAAAATCACAATATACTTCTTTTTTTTCTTATCCTGCAGCATGAATGAAATACATTCAGCCATAGACGGGCAATACGCACAATAAATGCTGCCACTCTTCATAACTATCTTCATGATTTTTTTAGAATATAAATATTTAATAAAATTTCTGATTTTCCGCTGTTTTTAAAATCCCGTAAATGCGGAATAAAATTGAAAATTAAGACTAAAATAAATACATGTAACACTTTCCAACGCTTCCAAAATAACTTTACAAATCCTTACCGTTTAATAAGCTGAAAGACAACATCTAAGTAAACAATTTGGAAAACGCATAATATATTTAAAAACGTAATTTCAGGAATTTCCAACATATACAATGTTCGGAAAAATATCCGAATACTTTTATTCAGCCCTGTATAGGATCTATAGATTCGTATATATACTACATAGGATGCTAAATTT
This sequence comes from Maratus michaelseni, assembly GCA_963931845.1. NCBI lineage: Eukaryota > Metazoa > Arthropoda > Arachnida > Araneae > Salticidae > Maratus > Maratus michaelseni. Next base: position 288,486,155 of record OZ007596.1, read on the forward strand.
TAGTTTAGTTAGGAAACGCGTAGCACAGTTTAAAATTCTCCTTCTGGAGTTTCTGTCAATAAACGGAAATGTGTTCGCGAACATTTGTGCTGCCCTGTATATGAAATACAGAATTTATACACACCAAGTAATAGACAAAATGTGAGTTAAATTTAAAATCGCGTTCAGCAACTTAAAACGCACTTTCAGGAATTAATGTTAACAGACAGTAGAGTATTCTTTTGTGTGTCCCTGAAAATGAACGATGACTGCTACGCACACAATATTCTGTAGTAAGCCTCATGTAACGCACCTTAGTGATATATGTAAATTTCAATGCGTTTAAAATGGTGAAACATTATTTAAATAAACCGCAAACGATTTTTCTCCATAGACGTAATGTAACGGAATTATTTTGACTCCTGTACAGTACCTGTAAGTGCTATGCACACCCTATTCCATATTAAGCTTCTTTTAATGCACCTTAGTGATATATATCAATTACAATGTATTTGAAATTGTGTAACATCATTAAAATAAACCGCAAATGATTTTTTTCCATAGACCGTAATGTCACGGAATTCTTTTGAGTGTCCCTGTAAAAAAACTATAAGTACTACACACTTCAGTTGAAATAGTTGAAATAGGGAACATGCTATAGATAACAACAACAACATGTAAAAATTGCAGGGCAATCTGAGCATATTTACGGGAGTTAGAGCACGGACAGGCGGAAGACGGCCAGACGGCAGACAAACCGAAGTCATAAACACTTTTCAACTAAGTCGGACAGTTTTAATAAGGAAACTGAAGTGTCTTATACATAGACGTTAAATAAAGATCTTCATGCACATTTTCATACTGAAAATCTTCGTACTTCATACTTTTATTCTATTTTAAGAAGATACTTTAATGCTATTTTTTCTTTTGTTTAGACAAAAATAGAATAAAAGTTTTGTTCGTAGACAAGTACATCTTATTTACACCTTATTTTGTTTTTACACGATCAAGGGTTTAAAAGTTAACGTACACTGAATACCATTAATTTTAGTAGTAATATTCGCGTTATAGAGTCACAGAGTCTGTGAGTAAATTTGGTGAAGTTTACTATTCAAAAATAGTGGTGTTCCATGTTCATAAACCATTAAATCTATAGTCATGTAAAAACAGAATTAGGTGTATTTTCAAAGCTGTGATAAATAAAAAGTAATAACGCACAATTTAATAAATGTACTTAGACTCCTCTGAATGTAAATGGGGAATTTTTATAGTCGGTTAGAAATCAAACCAAATGTTGTTACCAAACGTAAAACATAAACGGTCTTCCTTCAATTTCTAGTATCTCTTTTTAAAGAAGATTTTAATGCATTGTTTTTTTAAATATTGAATTTTATTATCGCTCAATATTCAAGATGTATGCAAAATCCAGATATAAATAATACTAGTAAATCTGCAGATCAGGAGCCTCAACGTCAGCTCAAGTCACTGTTTTTTAATCTCACTTTTCATATTATTTAGCATCTTACAATCCACAATTTAATTTTTTTCTATTGCATACATATTTACAGGCATATACAATTCTTCGGAGGTTTCATAAATTAGAAGCGTTAAATTAAACACGTTTTATGCAATGATATTCTGAAATTCTTATGAACTTCTTATTCTTGTAACTTTTTAGATTAAAAAAAAAACCTTGTATTAAAATAAATTCTTCATTTATGTCAATAGAATACAAAAATAATTTATTTTGCTAATAAATTATTGGAACAAAATAGTACGTGTTGCTTTTATTATTTTTATCTTTGAAATATCGTTGCTAGGCAACTGATAAATTAAAGAGAAAAGTAAAAAAAATGCATTTTAAAATTTGTAAAAAACATGAAAATAAAAGTTTTATATTTCCGGAACAGATGCAAAAAAATTTCCAATCATTTAAACAATTAATATCTCAATTCTAATAAATGTATCGGCAATTTTTCAAAATTATTGGATATATTTAAAACCTCCATATCGAAAATCAACACCCATAATTTTACATTGAAATCCATTATTCAAATATGCGATTTCCATTTCAGTTAAAAATGAAATTTGAAAATCGTCTGCAGTCCCATAGGAAAGCATTATGATTTAAAAAGAAATGTTCTCTATTTTTCGAATGAATGAACCAAATTTAACCAAAAACTATACAGCTAATTCCGGGTATCTCACCAACATACCCACCAAAAATCAACCTAATCGGATCATTTTTACGGCAGTTATCGCGGAACAGACAGACAGACAGAAACCAAAAACTTTTCGGGTCTCAACAGTAAGCCTTCACTGACGTTTCGGCAATAAAGATCCACAAATAAAAATTGAGCTGAACACATATACATTAATGCATTAAATCTCATGTAAAATTAGTTTTTCTTTTGTGAATAAATAAAAATAGTTCTCTTAAAAATAGTTATTTAAGACATTTTTAATTCTTTAGTTACAATAAAAAGCTATCATGTAGTATTAAGATAGTCATAATATTAAATATGAATTCAGATTCATAATACTTAAAATAAATGCACCAATTTATATTTAAAAAAAACTTCTATTCGTTAAATATATTTATTTCCATTGAAATATTAAAGTATTAATAGCCCGAAATTTCAAAATTTCTTTGATTAATCAGTTGCAAAAACATTTATTGTATCCCATTGAAAGAATTGCATCAATAAAAATTAAAATATTTTATGAAACGTATTTTAGAAAAACATATTTTTCAATATGAATTTCGAAAATCGCAATTCATTTAATTGCCATTTGGAAATAAGTTGCGGTAAGCTGAAACTTTTCATGTTAATATCTATCTTCTAAACTTTATCATACATAATTTAATTCTTGAAAGAGATAAACTAAAATTTCAATCATGCGTTTTCTTAGAATACATTCCTATCTTAAGAATTTGTTTTTCAACATAAGCTAATCAAATCGAAAGCATGAAATAAATTTCTCCTCCTTCAAGTCAGTTAAATCAAAGAAAACTGTAACTTAATATAAGACTAAATCTTTACGAAAAAAAAAATATATTTTTTAACCAAAATGCATTATTATCTTAAAAATTACATAATTGTTTTTCACCGTCATAGGTTTTCAGCTAATTGGGGGGAAAGCTGAGAAGTATTGCTGTATTCAAATAAAACAAATAAAATTATAAAGGATGAAGGAAATATTCCAGAAGAAAATATTATCATTCATAATATTGCTTCTATGTAACAATATATTTATGTATTCTTAATTGTAACAGTTGTAAATAAATATATTCCCTGTTTGTTTCGTCTTTTATTTATATTTGTAGTATAATAATTATGGATTAATCTATTAGTAAGGCTGCGAGTACATTCTTTTCATATTATTATTATTGGATTATCTTTTAGTTTCCCATATGTTTTTGTATGATTTTCTAATTCAATGTGTTTATTTTTCTCTTGTATCTTCATTTTCAACTTATTGCACTATAACGGCAGTGGTTGAATAGATGAGCTGTCTATTACTTGAAATAATGCGTTTTTGCGGCACGTGGATGTTCTTCCCGATCTATGATTAAACACTCACGTGTCAATTTGTTTTTCATTTCATATCATTCTGTGATTTCTACATTCTATTTTTCTTCCAATTAATGATTAAATACTTTTTATTTCATGTTTTTTCATCATCTATGTTTAAAATATGTTTATGATTCTTAATATACTGGAAGGTATTGTTTACTAAGATGTTTTCTATGTATGTATTTCTATATATTTGATTATACCAATGTAAAATATTATTACATGCCAACTTCAAATAAAATATTCGGTAATTTTTGTAATTTAGTATAATAATTATTTTTTTATTTCAAAGCTATATCCCCCCCCCCTCTCTACCTATACATATAATATATACAAACACACACTGTCTGAGTGAGTGTGTGTATTAATAATATAAACATCTTACTTCTTCGCTATTGTGTAATATCCATTCACAAATTTAATCAATTTTAATGCTAAATATTTAATTAAGTACAGCAAATAATAAGTAAACAAAATTCTTGATAATAATTCAATTTTAATTTAGTTTTTATTTCACAGGCTATCAAAGCCTTTATGTAAGTATTTCTGTATGTACGTATGTATATACGCAACGCAATAACTGTTGATAGAAATATCCGATTTGCTTCAAATTTTGTATATACGTTGATTCTGATAAGGCGCTTCCCTGATTATATTTGGGGGTTCATTGATTGAGTATAAAGGTGGGGGGGAACGTGGGGCTAATACTCCCCTTAATTTAGATAAATGGGTTGTTCATGCAGAATTATCCGATTTGCTTCATATTTTGTATATAGGTTCATTATGACAAGGCGCTTCCCTGATTAGTTTTGGGGGTTCATTCGTTAAGTATAAACGGGGGAAAAGGGGGCTAATCTACCACCCTTAATTTATTGTCTCTTTATTTTTCGAGTGGCATTATTCTTTGAAATAAGGGTATAATATACAATTAGTGTGAATGGCATGTGAGCTCAATGCTATCAGTTAACTGGGTACTTTTCTTTTTTATTATAATTTTAATCATTGCCACACTTTCTGTTTACTTTTTCTAAATAATAAAATGTTTTTTTAAATGTATTTCAGTACATTGTATTGTTTTCAATTCTATTATTTATGCACTCTCAGAAATAAAACACTCAATTTTGACGATTCCGCAATCCTTAGGCCTCATTTCGTTATTTTTTACAATCATTTCGTCACAGAGTCCCGTGGTTTTTGACGAAACGTGAATCCTCAAATATCTGACGAAACTGTTTCCTCGCTGTCAAAAAAAAAAAAAAAAAAAAAAAAAAAAAACTCTCACTTTTGACGGCCGCAATTCTTGAGCTATATTTCAACATTTTTGACAATCATTTCGTCGTCTCAAAATTAAGTGATTTTTAATGAAATGAAAAATCTCAAATATTTCACAAAAATGTTTCCCCATTCCCGGCCAGATTATTTTTGTTATTACAAAATCGCTCAAAAAAAAAAAAAAAAAAAAAAAAAAAAAAAAGTACTAAATTTACAATATATTAATGAAAACAGAAACAAAAATATTTCATTATTGGGGGCCGCTATAACACGAAAGTGCCAAATTTCTACTTTATTTGTCATATCTGATAATTTGCGTCTATCCTTTTTGTAACGATTTTATGCATTTCTATTGCCTATTCAAAGATACATTTTTCTAAAGTTGCAGAATTTCGTTCAAAACGCTTAAAAAAAATCTTTTAAAGTTACAGAATTTCGTTAAAAACGGTTAAAATAGTAAAATGCGAACATCATTTGGTCCATTTTCGACCGAAAGCAACAACATTTTCCCAATGGTTAAAAGAAAAAAAAAATTAGGAGCTCTTTTTTATTTAAGAAATATATTCATATAAGAATCAAATTAAAAATATGTATAAATGACCCCTTCCCCTCTATAAACAGTAATCTTATCCGCTAAAATTGATGAACTCGCCTACAAAATATGCACTTCAAAATTAACTATTTCTGATCAACAAATTAACCAGACCCTATTTTAATCATTCATTGAACAAAGGAAATCTCTTTAAAAAATTATATTAATCAAGCCATATTCTAATTATTTATTAACCATAGAAAAACCAAAATAATAATCTAGCCTTATTAATTAAAACATGCAGAAATTATAACAGCACCGATAAAAATACAATCTGCTTTCTAAAAATATAAACACACATCAACATCCGTAAAAACATTCAAAATCAAATGATTCCGAAGTCCTACTGGCTAAGTGGTAAGAGCGCTCGGCTGCAAAGCTAAAAGTCGCGTGTTCGAACCCCTTTGAAGACTTGTGAAAAGTGATCTTATTTTTCCCCTAGTCAATTAAAGATGCTTCTAAAAACTCCGATAGATGGCAGCACAAACCATTTTTTGGAACTTTCAAAGAAACAATTTGACGAAACTAATTTCTTCGTAATTTTGAGGATGCCAATTTACTCGATTTGACGAAATATTTACTCGGAGCATTTCCCAGGAAACCGTTTCATCAAAAACGAAGAAAATTTCTTGAAATCTGAGTATTCATTTTTGAGAGTGTGGTTAATCTATACTGATATTATAAAGAAGTAGCTTTTGTTTGTTTGTTTGTTTGTAGGTGTAATCTCTGGAACTACCGAAACGATCGTAAAAGTGATGATGGCAAATTGATGTTGACAATCCCTGCTCCAACATAGACTTTATTTTCTGTCGGTGACACTACCCCCAGGAGTGTTCAATTGCAAAAAACTTTCTAAAATTGTGATGTTTGTGATAGTGAAAGAACTAGAGACTTGAAATTTGTCATGGTAGTAACTTATAAGATGTTAATGCTCTCTAAAAATATATTCTAAAAAAATTTAATTGAAAAGGGGTAAATGAAGGAAAAGCATTCTCAAAATGTTCTAAATTACGATTTCTATGGAATGAATTATCCGATTTACTTGAAATTTGGTATACAGGTTATTCTGATAAGGCGGTTCCCATATTAGATTTGGACGTTCATTGGTTAAGTATAAAGGGGGAAAGGGGGCTAATCCTCCACTTAATTTAGCTAAATGGGTATTTCATGCAGAATTATCCGATTTGCTTTAAATTTTGTATATACGTTCATTCTGATAAGGCGCTTCCTGATTAGATTTGGTGGTTCATTGGTCAAGTATAATGGGAGAAAAGGGTGGGGGGGCAATCCTCAAATGAGCAAAAAGAGTTATAAAATTGCGATTTATGCCAGACTATTGGTATAGAAGGCTGGAATTTGGCATGGTGGTTACTTTTAAGATGTAAAATGGTTTAAAAAAAAAAAAAAGAAAAGAAACGAAATTACGAAATTTCAAAGAGTGAAAGCGCCAGAAGCGTTAGAAATTACGATTTCTATGGAATTGTTAAGGATAGAACTTCAAATTTGACATGACTGCTACTTTTAAGATGCAAATGCTGACTTAAAACAGTTTACTAAAAATTCAAAATTTAAAAGGGTGCAGGAGCAAAAAATGCTCTAAAATTGTGATTTATATGATACTGTTGGTATAGAAGCCTGGAATTTGCCATGGTGGTTACATTTTAGGTGTAAATGCTCCGATTTGCTTCAAATTTGTATCTGGGTTCAATGTGATAAGGCGCTTCCCTGATTAGTTTCGGGGGTTCATTGGTTGAACATAAACTTTAAAAAAAAATCGAAATTTAAACGGGTGAAATGAGCGGAAAACGTTCTAAAATAGTATATATTTTGAACTGTTAAGCCTATAATGCTGAAATGTATGTGTGTCTGTTACTCTAGAGATGTAAATGCTGGTTGAGAACACTTTTCTAAGAATTCGAAATTTAATATTTTGCCAAGTTTCAATGCAACTTTAAGGATGATGAAAATGAAATATTGCAAATAAATTTTTTGACTGTAATGGGTGTAAGATTATTTTCAAAATACCTTCAACGTTGTACAAATTTTAATGCGATATCAACTTTTTGCATCCTACACAAAATCTATCATACATAAAAAATATTATAACTTGAATTTTCTAAGGAAAAAATAAACAAAAATGTAAAACATTTATTATGTTAGAAAATGTTTAATTTTTAGCCATTTATTTTTCATAATAAGCTACATATATCGAAAGCGGCAAATAAATTCCTTATTTTGAAGAACAATAAAAGAGTTTAAAAAAAATGAAACAGTTTTTAAGTTAACATAAGCATATTTTGAAGAGTTTTGTGCTCGTAGTTTTTGTTAATTAGTGCAGCTTTGTTTATTTGTTTTTACATATTATTTTGTTAGGTTTCAAAGTGAGATCAATGATGATGAAAATGCAAAATCACTAGTTCATTTTGTAACATTAATTAGGGTATGATTATGTAGAGAAATATCCGGAAAATTCTAAAATTTAAATTGTTTTTCAACTTTCTGCACTCTATGCAAAATCGATCATTCATAAAAATTATCTCAGTTGCTATCTCTTTTAGAAAAGATAAGACAAAATTTGAATCATGTACATTTTCTTAAATAAAAGATTGTGTTTTTAGCTATTTGCTTTTCATCATAATCTAATCAAATCGTAAACAAGAAACAAGTTCCTCCTCATGATAAACAGATAAAACGAACATTTTGTAACCTAATATAATTGTTAACGCAACATAAATTTTAATCAAAAATACATTAGCATCTAATATATTACACAAAGTTTTTATTTCAGCGAATTGGAAAAGCTGAGAAGATAAAAAGCATACAAATGAAATTATAAAGCGTGAAGAAGTTCCGAGGGGAAATATTATCATTTATAAGATTATTTCTTAGTAATAAAAAATTATTAGTAATATAATTATCTTATTTAATCGTTATTTCGTAACATACATTCTTGAATATAAGCACTTTTCATGTTAAATATTTGATTAACTACGTTGTAAATGTAAGTCACCCTTGTTAGTGATAGTATTTCAATCTTAATTTAATATTTATAACCTCAAATATTATTCTAACTTCTAAAAATACATAATTACATAAGATGTTTATGCTAATTTATTTCAGTTGCTTGTGTTATTTTCTATTAGTTTTATTTATCTTTTGTTCTATATCTTGCTGAGATATTTTTAAAATATTACATTTTTTAAACTAGTACAGCTTTATTTATTTCTTTCAAGTATTATTTTGATTTCAAAGCAACTTTAATGATGATGAAAATGGCAAGTAATTAAATCATTTCGTGACATTAAGAATTTTTACGAAAATCACTGGCATAAGATAATTTTAAAAGATTCTACATTTTTTAATCTATATTAATAAATTAAGGTTTCGCTTTGTGTGTGTCTATGTGTGTCTGTCTGCGATGGCTAGCGAAATCTAGCGGTCCTAGAAATCTGAAAATTTAAGTGAGGATAGTCCAAATCCTCTCCTGGTGTACCTGAGAATCAGAATTTTAATATTTTGAAAATTAGATTAGATATTACTTAAAAACTCATCAAACATCGCAAAGATGCGAATTGAAACAAATAAATAAGTACATTTCTGCTTAAATTTGCACCACCAGCCGAAGCTAGCAACGAACCAATGAGATGCATTCTTCCAGCGGGTTCCCGAAATTTTCATTTTCGCATTCGGAACGAAACCGCAGAATTTTAAAGTACTGAGACATTTAAAGTATTATTATTATTATTATTATTATTATTGAAATATTGCATTTATTGATTTGAAAATTATATACCTGTGCGTATTTCTTAACGCTGATTCCAAAAATGTGATTTTCGTAAAGATCGGATAATTAGAACCCCAGATACCAATTACCATTTGATTAAATTGATTGCAGAAAAGTAAATGAAAATTAATCTTTTCAAAGTCAAAAGCACAGCTGCCATTCAATGATGTTAGCAAATCGGGGGTTGCCAGAAACATGGGCAGTAGTGATTTAAATTCAGCAATTTTAACTCAGCGATTTTAAGGTACATACACATTTTAAAATGTGTATAAGATACGGATTTCAAAATTTGAATAAAGGCGCAAATTCATACGCTGTTTAAGATTTTCTAAAAATCGAAAAAATACACCGCCAAATTTTTATTTTATAAAAATCCTGATTTTTAAGGAAAGAAAAAATAAAAATCTAATTGTCAATGGCCTTAAAAATTAAAGATACGTTTGCATTTTTTTTTTATATTTGCGGGGACGGGGAGGGCCGTGGGCAACTTTTTATTAAATATCGCATTTAGTCAACGCGACACATATTACAATAGCAACTTGCGGAACAATGAAAGTAATTAAAAAAGAAACGTTTGTATTTGTTATATAGGGAGGGGTTGGACTACTTTTTTTATTAAATATAGCAATTTGTCCACATGATTTATATTATCATGATAGAGTAGAATAGCTAATTTCACCAGCTATCTTTTCTTAAACTGTTTATATATATATATATATATCTTAAACAAAAACAATTATGCATAAAAAATTTCATGCAGAAATTCTCTCTTTCGAAAGATGAACGACAATTTGAAAATGTACTTTTTTAGAAAATGGTGCATTTTTAGCCATTTCTTTTTAATCCTAAGCTAATCGAATAGAAAACGAGAAATGTTTCTTTGCTTGAAAATTAGCTAAAACAAATAAAGCATTTTATGACTTAATATAATCACACTTGCTTGATAATGCAACAGAAACATTAATCAAAATTAAATTTATATCCAACAAATTACATAAATATAAATATTTTTCACTGTTATACCTTTTAGCTAATGGGAAAAGTTGAGAAGATAAAAAAGTATTTAAATGAGATTATAAAGCATGAAGAAAATATTCGCAGAAAAAGATGAGCATTTAAAAGGTAGTAACAAAAGAAAATATTATTGATATAATTAATTTACACAAAACATAATCGTTATTTCCTGATATACATTCTAGAAAAAAGCACTTTTCGTGCTAAATATTTGATTAATTATGACGAATAGTAAGTTAACAATATTAGTGATAATAATTCAAATTAAATTTAGTATTTATAACCTCAAACCGTATCACATTACCTTCTTACACTACATAATTATTTAAAACGTTTATGCTAATTTATTTCAGTTGATTCTATTCATTTCAATTCTATTACATGGGTTACATTCTATAAATTCGGTTCTCAGGTTCGAGTCCTGGTCCCGGCATATTTTCGCTCTGTTGGAAAAATCTCAACTATGATACTCCAACCTTCGGATATAGGTTACTGGAAAAGTTTTGTAATCATAAGTTTTAATAACTATTGCAATAATTTAGTTTTAATATTATTTTGACACTTTTTCTAAAACTTTTAATAATAAATTAATTGTTTTCAAAAACATTATACATAAAAATTATCCTACAATAATTCTCCTTTTGGAAAGAAAAAGGAAAGTTTGAAAAAATGTACTTTTTAAGAAAATGTTGCGTTTTTAGCCATTTGTTTTTAATCATAAGTTAATCAAATCGAAAACGAGGAATTTGTTTCTCTATTTGAAAATTTAGCTAAAACAAATAAAAGCTTTTTGTGACTTAATATAAACATATTTCTTTGCTAACGCAATATGAATTTTAATAAAAATTAATTCGCGTCCATAAAATTGCATTAAAAAAATATTATTTTTCAGTGTTATACCTTTTCAGCTAATGGGAAAATCTGAGAAAATAAAAAGTATTTAGATGAAATTATAAAACACGAAGGAAATATTCCGCAGAAAAAAATTATTAATTAAAAAATTGTCTCTAATAATAAAAAACAATATTATTAACATAATTACCATACATAATCGTTATTTCGTAGCATACATTCTCGAACAAAAGCACTTTCTGTGCTAAATATTTGATTAATTATTTCTAACAATTAGTTAACAACAATAGTGATAATAATTCAAATTTAATTTAGTATTCATAATATCGAACCGTATCACACTACCTTCTAACATTACATACATTTTTTAAATGTTTATGTTGATTTGTTTGAGTTGATTCTATTAATTTCAGTTCTATTATATATGTTGTATTCTATAAAGATTTTCGTAACCGTATACAGTAAAATTTTGTTATAACGAATTTTTGAAGACCTCCGATTAAATTCGTTATATTGAAAAATTCGTTAGTATGAAATTCCAATATGATGTTTTTTTTAAAAAAAGGACAATAGCATGCACAATAAATGAAAATATATAATATTGCTATACTTATATTAAATTTCGGTTTACATGTAAACATGTCAGTAAATAATAAATATACAGTATATTACTGTTGTCAACTTGTGATGGATCGACTACTCTAATCATGTGAGTAGGCGATGTTTTGAATGAGAACGTAAGTTTTTGTCCACAAATTGTCCATGTGCGTAAAAGTTGATCAAGGCTCTCTTTCTTTAACTTTCGACGGATGACCGTGTGAATATCGGAACTTGTGAGTTTCATTTTTTTTATCGATATTCATGCAAATTATTGTAGGTGGTCAATCGATATATGGAATATATAAGCTTCGAATTTACATTTTGGAATTGGAAACTTGGGATCGTGTGCTCTCTCAATACGAGTCTTTGGAGTTCCTGCGCTTTCATCAACAATGTGAAGCATATAAGCTGACTTTTTGGCCTGGACGGACGTACTGAATCATCGACCGCCGAGTCTACAGCGTGGAGTTAATTATGTATTGAAGGCATCCTGACTTGCGGCTGTCTCCAAAATTTGTGAATTCGTTCTTTGAATATTTATATTTAATATACTAGGAGGCTCAGCCCTGCTCGCTACGCTCACCAACCCCCGTTCTGATTTCACAGCCTCTTAAAACCTGGTAATGTATCCTGTTTTAAAAAGATGATGATGATGATATCACGAACGGCGACTTTCTTCTGTAATCAGGTTATAATGCTTTTTCATTTAACTGGTTATAATGCTTTTTCATTTAATTCATCTTTTTTATTTTTAATATTCATGTGTAAACACTATTTTTATGACGTAATTTCCTTTATTTCCTGCTTTCAACACGTGATCATTTAATTATTATTTTAAACTTTCATTATTGTTTTTAATAGTCTCGCGCAAATACATTTTTTATTTGAGATAAAACATAATCCTTTGCGCTTATTTAGAAATTGGCAACAATATAAAAAAATGACTTTTTCAATAAAAGATTTTTTACTCGATTTTTAAGGATTTTTTGAGTTTTTATTGTCCGACCGTGATAATTTTTTTAATTTCTGAAAGCTTGTTATATTTCGCGTCTGGTGGTATGATTTTCGAATCCGTGGGATGGCTAAAAAAAAGTAATCGCTCCTCAAAAAAGTCCCTAGTAAAAAAGCGATGAGAATAACCCGGAAAATCTACGCAGAATTTGATTGGTCCATTTCGTTTTTGGCTCAGTTCCAGATTACTTTTTTTTAATATAGAAGGATTTGAAGTTTTTATTTTTTACGGAGTATAGCTTCGGGAAGAAGTCTAATTATTTCTTTTGGAGTGAGGAAAATTTGTAGCGGCCTTCTCAAACATTGCCCGATTTAGTTTTCAATAAAAATTATTTTTAAACCTTAACTCTGGTGCTCTCCCTGTACAAATGAACGGCCTGGTTCTCTCTCATTCTGACATCAATGGCCGTCACAAACTTACTAATTAGAAATAAGATAATTATAAAATTAATAAGTTTGAAGTTTTTAATCATAACTATTATAAAGGAATTATAATTTATCTTACATACCTGACGGGTAAAAAACTTCATCTGCCGTTAATGTAACTTTATTTCTTTACCAAAAAAAAAAAACGATTTTCCTTTTCTGAACTAAAGTTGGTAATGCATTATTCAAAACAAATTGTATATAAAATGTTTTCGGAACATTATTTTGCTGGGATAATTACTTTTTAAGAGTTTCAATGTTCTAAAGAACCCATTATGATCGCGCAACACATTCTTCGGTACTTGATGGACTATCATCATCAGCTTCATTTTCAATCGTCTGCCTCCCTATTAATTGTGTTACCGACGAAAGATATAAGATTCGCATATTGTGCACTAACTGTCATAAATAAAACGTTTTGTAACTTAATATGACCACACTTCTTTTCTAATGCAAAATACATTTTACCCATAACTGCATCATCATCTGATAAATTACTTTTCGATTAGTAAAAGTTCGTTTTGTCAAAGTTTATTTTTCACTGTTATAACTTTTCCGCTAATTGCAAAAGCTGAGCAGATAAAAAGTGTCCAAATGAAATTAAAAAGCGTGAAGGAAATATTCCGCAGGAAAATATTATCAATAAGATTTCATGTAAGTAATAAAATATATATATATATAAATAATATAATAATCTTACTTAATCATTATTTCGTAACATACATTCTCGAACCTTAGCACTGTAAATGCTAAATATTTTATTAATTAAGATATATAATAGGTAAACAACATCAGTAGCAATAATCCAAATTTAATTTAGTATTTATAACCTCAAACTTTATCACACTACCTTCTTGCATTACATATATTTAAAATGTTTATGCTAATTTGTTTCAGTTGATTCTATTAAATTCAATTCTCTTATAAATGTTGTACTATATATATTACTGGGAGAGTTTTGTAATCATAAGTTTTATTAACTAATGCAGTATTTTTTTAATATTAGTTTTATACGTTTTCTAAAACTTTTAATGTGTTACATTAATTGTTTGAATATTATGCAAAATCAACCATCCATAAAAATTAACTTCTTGAACAAAATAAATAAATAAATAAATAATTTACTTTTTTTTATAAAATATTCTATTCTTAGCCAATTGTTTTCATCATAAACTAATCCAATCGCAATCAAGATATAAGATTCGCATCTTGTGCACTAACAGTCATAAATAAAACGTTTTGTAACTTAATATAACCACACTTCTTTTCTAATGCAAAATAAATTTTAACCATAACTGCATTATCATCTTTATCATCTGATAAATTACATAAAGTTTATTTTTTCACTGTTATAGCTTTCCCGCTAATTGCAAAAGCTGAGAAGATAAAAAGTGTCCAAATGAAATTATAGAGCGCGAAGGCAATATTCCACAGGAAAATATTATCAATAAGATTTCATGTACGTAACAAAAAATATACTAATAATATAATTATTTTACTTAATCGTTATTTCGTAACATACATTCTCGAACTTTAGCACCGTAAATGCTAAATATTTTATTAATTAAGATATATAATAGGTAAACAACATGAGTAGCAATAATTCAAATTTAATTTAGAATTTATAACCTCAAACTTTATCACACTACCTTTTCTTGTATTACATATATATTTAAAATGTTTATGCTAATTTGTTTCATTTGATTCTATTAAATTCAATTCTCTTAAAAATGTTTTACTATATATATTACTGGGAGAGTTTTGTAATCATAAGTTTTATTAACTAATGCAGTATTTTTTTAAATATTAGTTTTATACGTTTTCTAAAACTTTTAATATTACATTAATTGTTGGAATCCTATGCAAAATCAACAATTCATGAAAATTAACCTACACAAATTCTCTCTTTTTGAAAAAAAAAAAATGAATAACGTACTTTTTTTAGAAAATATTCTATTCTTAACAAATTGTTTTCATCATAAACTAATCCAATCGCAAACAAGATATAAGATTCGCATCTTGTGCACTAACTGTCATAAATAAAACGTTTTGTAACTTAATATAACCATACTTCTTTTCTAATGCAAAATACATTTTAACCATAACTGTATTATCATCTGATTTATTACATAAATTATGTTTTTTCAATGTTATAGCTTTTCCGCTAATTGCAAAAGCTGAGAAGATAAAAAGTGTCCAAATGAAATTATAAAGCGTGAAGGAAATATTCCGCAGGAAAATATTATCAATAAGATTTCTCGTACATAATAAAAAAAAAATAATAATAATATAATAATCGTACTTAATCATTATTTCGTAACGTACATTCTGGAACCGGAGCACTTTAAATGCTAAATATACTATTAACTAAGACAAAAAATAAGTTAACAACATTAGAGGTTAACAACATTAAGTTAACAACATTGATTGTCTAACAACATTAGACATTCAAACTTAATTCAGTATTCATAAGCTGAAACCTTACAGCACTATAGTATTACATCAGATAACTACATAAAACGTTTATGCTAATTTATTTCAGTTAATTCAATTATTTTCTATGAAACTATTTATATTCGATTCTAGATATTGCTGCGACAGTTTTATAATCTTATTTCTTGTTTAAATACGTTTCTATTTGTTCATTATAAATGGTGCTTTCATCTTATTTAATCTAGTTATGGAAATCTAGTTTTATTGCATATCTCAAATTTTTAGCCCCAACAATTCAAAATAAATCATAATTTTGAATGTTTTTAGACCGTTTTCTGTTCCTTTCACCTTTTCAAATTTGGATTTTAGAAAAACTGTTCTAACTGAGTAGTTACATCTTAAATTTAACACCATGCAAAATTTCTAATTTCTAGCGTCTGCAGTATAGCAGAAATCACAATTTTACAACTTTATTTCTGTCAACACACTTTTACATTTAAAAAATTTCAGAAATTTTTCTGTTTTGTAAGTGGTTTTTGAAGTCTCTAGTCTTAACAGTTCCAAATAAATGACATTTTAGAACATTTTTAGAACGTTTTTCGCTCATTTCACTGTTTTTAAATCTCGAACTTGTAATAAATTGTTCATAATCACAAATATTTACATCTTAAAAGTAACCATCACATCAAATTTCAAGTTTCTATCCCCAAAAATATCACAGAATTTTCGAACGTTTTTTGCTTCTGCACTCCCTTGGGAATTGTTGTACCGACAAAAAATATTGACTGTGTTAGAGCAGAGATGGTCGCCAACATTTCGCCACCAACTTTATTTGAAATTGGCTCGGTAGTTCCACATATTACTTCCTACAAACCAACACACAAACAAACAAATAAACAAAGGTTACTTCTTTAGGTTACTTCTGTTAGTATAGAAAATAAATGCTTTAAAATTCTCATTTTTACTCGATAAACCAATCCACCCTTGTGAAAATTTCAACCACTATCTTTCAGCAATAATTTCTTGTAAAATCTATGCTTTTTCTTCAAATTCAATTAATATTAAATTCAATTAATATTAAATATTGCCAATAATTGTTCTGTTAGACGCTAGGAGCTTAATCTGATTTTACCTCCTTGGTTGAACATAAAACTAAAAACATCTGCGATATTTTTTTTTTTTTTTACATTTGACCACGATTGGTTGGCGATTTTTTGTCTCCTACAATAAATTGATTCGTTAAGCTTGAATATGTGAAAATGTGATTTTATTTCTTCGCATTTACTTGAAAAAATGCAATTTGATTAAGATATTTTTCACAAGCTATTGAAATTGGAATTTTCCTTTTCAATTTTATTGAAGAACTGGCTTAAAATCCGTGAACTGGATGAATTTTTCCGTTGATTATATTTTGTTAAAATACAAAAAAATCCGCTTTGTTTTGTTCATTTCCCAACAAAAAATAGAAAAATCTCCTAATATATCATAAAAATTACCAGAAAATCTCCAATCTAAAGCTGAAAAGCTAATATCATTTTACATAAAATCCAAGCGCAGGAAAGTACAGGTAACCATTCCGGTGCGAACCCATCCAAACAATGGATATGAAAGAATGGATTACTTCCATTGTTGCATAGAAATACGAAATAATGAAAAATATTCAGACTCGTGGCTTTCGGACGTTTTTTTTTTTTCGGTATACATATTTCTGCACGTGTACTTTCTTTTTATAAGTGAATAAAAATTCATATTTACTGTGACGTCAAGAGAATAGCGTCTATTGGGTTTATTTTATCTTTAACATCGAATCAAAACTTAAAAAAAATATTAATAAAAGTTTTCTATAGTCTATTAAATCCCATCGAACATAATCTATATAATAAAAGTGCAAGTCATGTGACTGGGGAAAACAAATACGGGCCAATCACTACTTTTTTCATATGCCAAGCGGCAATTTATTTAAAATTATCTTGTCGAATAAAATTACATAAAAATTACATTTTTAGAAAGATCGTTGAAAACAATTGTTTGCTTAAGAGATGAGTTACATTAAAAAATGTATAGATTCTGAGATAACTTCAGTGGTTACAGCCAAACATATCAATTCATAAAAGTAAATAAACACAAGAGATTCGTTAATCGTGAGTCATAGGAATATTAAAACATGGAGGTAATCATTCGCAAAGCAAGATCTCCATTGTGAATTTTGCAGCGTTGTCTGGATTCGAACAAAAATTCGCATCTGTAAACGTGGCATACGTAATAAGAAAAAAATAAATAAAAAGGCATGCTCATTTTGCTCATAAGAAACGATATAATTCATTTCAGTAAAATAATAACAATGATTTTTTTTTTTACATTGTAAAACTAGTTATAGTACGAACGCACCTCATTTGTCGTGCTTAACGTACAATTTCCAACTTGTTTTTATAATTCTATCCTATCACTAAATGAATTAAAAATCGGTTACAAAATTCCATCTTTACATACAAAAACTAAGTTCAGCTAAATAAAAGAGTGTAAAAATACTTTTTTCTCACAATTTAAAACATACCAGATCTTCTTAAAAGGGTTTTGCTTCCACTTATAGCTATGTTCGCGAATATTTGCTGATTTAACTGAACTGTTCCAGAGAAACAGGACGGTCTGTTTACATACATGAGAAAAGTCGCAGAAAGAGGATTTTAGACGAGAAGTTTTGACTTCAAAGCAAATAAATTTTGGTGATTTAGTGCGGCGTCATCACTGGTTGTTTTGGAATCCGAACTAAACAGCTATTTTTAACGTCAAATATTAGATGTTTTCTGAGAATTCTGGATGTTTGAGCTTTTAACTTTTCCGAAAATTAAACTCTGAAAATTTAAAAATAATTTGGTTTATTTTTCTGATTCTCTGACGTTTCATTGGGAATCATTGAGAAATATTAGAAAAAAAAATTTAATGTATCAAAATAAATAGAATAGTTGGAATTCAGTGCAAATTATGAAAATTATATTAGAATCTTTAAGCTTCTAAATGCAATTTCATTCTAGTCTGTGCAATAGCTGTTTATTTTCTAGTATATTAATTAATGGTATTTTATTTTATTCCTATTATTAATTTTTGTATTAAAAAGAAATTAGTTTTTCAATTAAGGTGATTCTCAAAAAATATTTTTTAAACATTAAAGCATGATATTTGCAGAAGAGATGTGTAATCAACCATATTTTTTATTTTCTGACATTTTGAAATATAAGCATTTGTTGTATCAGGATGGCAATAGTTTTTTTTTCCCCTTTCCTGGATTTTCGTGTCCGAAATTTCGTTCAAAACGCCAACTTTGGTAGCATTTTCAAAAACAAATCCTCAAAATAAAATAAATAAATAAATAAATACAAACACATGAATACATGAATTAATTTAAAGTAAAAGAAACAAAAATTTTGCACTTAAAATTTGACATAAAAAATAATATATTTTGTTTGTTAATTTTGCATAATATGTCATAGTTGCCAATTTTGTGAATTATTAACCCTTGTACGCACGACTTATTGTTAAAGGGATATAAAACGTGTTTTGTACTTACAATAACTTTAAAATGCATCAATCAGAACAAATTTGTTGAATTTTAAAATATCTTACACTTATTAGAAAATGACACTGATATAGCCTTTTTAAGCGCAGTTTAATTTTCAAACTGGGTAAAAAAGTAATGAGACCAGGATTTGAACAAGGGACCTTAGGCTTAAGATGTTAACGCTCTGCCAACTGGACAAATCTGGTGAACACAATTCTCTCAGACAACTTTTTGATGATGACATCTGTGGTCTGTTATTTGAAACAGCTCCACATAGTAAATCGCAGGTAATGGAACTCCAAGTAAACGTTGGATATGTAATTGCATATAATTAATTCAACACAATTATTGTTATCTTCACTAATAAAAGAAAGTTTCGCTCTGCGATGGCTAGCAAAATCTAGCCCACCTAGAGGTCTGAAAATTTAGGTGTGGATAGTCCAAGGTCTGGCCATGTGCACCTGAGTCTCAGAATTTTAATACTTTAAAAATTAACAAAAATATTATTTAAAAACTGATGAATAATTCATCTTTCTTTTTGCGAGCCGGCTTTCAGAACTCGCGCATGCCCAGAACCAGATTTACCGCAGAGCACGAGAATGAAGAACCATTTACATGAAGAATGCGTTTATTTCGCAAATCTGCTTTAAATTCTATCGATTAACCGTTTTGTTTATTTAAAAACAAAAAGCATATTCTGAAAGGTCGCACTCGTACGTCTCCAATGCCGTAATCAATTCGAAAAAAAATTATGTTAACCCTTTGAAAAAACATTTTTGAAAACGGATCGTTTTCCCGGGCTTATGTTTTTCCCTCACGCAAACGCCCCTCAATAACACAATTTTCGAGATACAGAGAAACCAAACATATGCTCTTAGAGTGGAAACCTTCTTGTAATTTCTTCTTTATTTTTTTAAATACGGATTTTAACCCTTTCAAAAACATGGACGACGATCATTTCGGCCTCACGAGAAGATTTTTATTTCTTACGCTAAAAGTTATTACATGTTCGTATTGCGAAACAATCTTTTAGAACATCTCGGTAGACCAGATTTACGTCACCTACAACAATTTCGGAGCGTTCGGACGAGAATAACTATTTTAAAAAAAAATCTGAGATATTTTCGGCGAAAACCCATAATAACGGGACATTTTCCGCGGTCATGCTCGGCTTCGGGTAACGTTTTCACTATTTAAAATGCATATATTTTCACATAATTTTATAGAGGACTTGAAAACAGTTATATTTATGAAAGGCTAAAATTTCAGAGAGATCGGACAACGAATAATATTTTATTATGTTAACGTTCCCGACGCGAAAAGAAAACATATTTATTTTACAACCAGATAACAATATTTCTGACGTAATTTTTACACGGGCTGTAAAACCGTTATATTTATGACCATTGAAAATTTCAAAGGGTTTAGACAACAAAAGCAATTTTTTTAAACTATATAACGATCTACTTGAAAAAAGAAAGTAATTTCTTTTTTACGATTTTGTGATTTTGTCATTAAAAATATAAATTCATACAAAAGCGGGTAAAATATATAAAATAATACAAATTTGGGGTTTATTTAAGGTTTTACCAGGGGACCATGGATTTGAGAATATATTTGTCAGATAATGCTACATTTTCTCTAAAGCTATAGAATTAATTTTTATTATTACACTGAAAGAAAACACGTAAAAATACGGAATTTTTTTTTAGCGTAAAATATAAAAGACAATATTTTTTATGATGACACTTGGTCTCTTTTCTGTAACAGCCTAACATACACGGGCCCGGGCAACGCTGTGCGGGTCAGCTAGTTGGTAAATAAATCATACGAGTTGTAATTTTCCAACTGAGTAAAAAATGTCCAGACCAGGATTTGGACTAGGGACCTTTGGCCTAAGCTGCTAATGCTCTGCCAACTCAGCTATTCCGGACAATTCTGGTGGAAACTAATCACTCAGACAGTCTCTTTTATGATGACATCTGGTCTGTTATCTGAAACAGCTCAACAAAATATATTTTAGGTAATAAAACCCTAAGAAAACGTTGGATGCGTAATTACATGTCATTAATCCAACACAATTGTTCTAATTGGTAAGTGAAAAGGTCTCCATACCAGGATTTTAACCAATGACATTCGTATTAAACTTCCAACGCTCTGCCAACTGAGTTATCCTGGACAAATCTGGCGAACACTATTCACTCAAACATCCTTTTTGATGATGGCATCTGGTCGGTTATCTAAAACAACTCAACATAATAAATCACACATAATTGAACTCCAAGAAAATATTAGATATTTAATTACACTTCATTAATTCAACACAATTATTCTAATTGGTAAATAAATCACACGAGTTATAGTTTTCCAAGTGAGTGAAAAAGTGTCAAGACCAAGATTTGAACCAGTGACCTTTGGCTTAAGCTGCCAACTGAGCTATCCTGTACACATTCAGAGGACGCGATTCATTCAGATAACATTTTTGATGATGGCAGCTGGTCTGTTATCTGAAACAGCTAATCAGAATAAATAGCAAGTTATGGAACTCCAAGAAAACGTTAGCTACGTAATTACACTTCATTAATTCGACGCAATCACACTAATTGGTGAATAAACCCTACGAGTTGCAGTTTTCCAACTGCATGAAAAAGAATTCAAATTAGGATTTGAACAAGGGACATTCAGCTTAAGCTGTCAACGCTCTGCCAACTAAACTGTCCCAGACAAATCTGGCCGGACACGATTCACTCATATAACCTTTTTGATGATGGCATCTGGTCTGCTATTTGAAACAGCTCAACAGAATAAATCGCAGGTAATGGAACTCCATGAAAACGTGGGATAAATAATTACACATTATTAATTCAACACATTTTCTAGCTGAGTGAAAAGGTGTCCAGATCAGGATTCAGTTGGCAGATCGTTGTCCGCTTAAGACGAAAGTCCCTGGTTCAAATCATGATCCGGACATTTTTCACTCAACTAAAAAGTTACAACAAGTGTGATTTATTTACCTATTAGAATAACTGTGTTGAGTTAATGAAGTATAATTCCGTATCAAACTTTGTCTTGAAGTTCCCATACCTTCGTTCTATTATGTTAGGCTGTTACAGAAAAGAGACCATGTGTCATCATAAAAAATATTGTCTTTTATATTTTACACTAAAACAAAATCTGTATTTTGTTAGTAAAATTTCCGTATTTTTACGTGTTTTCTTTCAGTGTAATAATAAAAATAAATTCTATAGCTTTAGAGAAAATGTAGCATTATCTAACAAATATATTCTCAAATCCATACTGGCACATTCACGAAATCACTTTCATTGGAAAAAAATTCCGTAAAAATACGGAAATTGTGCTAGCAATCAATCGAATTTGTTTTACAATATCCTTCCGTGCAGAACAAAAAAAAAAAAAAAAAGGTTCAAAGGTGTTTTTTTTTTTTTTTTTTTTTTTTTACGTTGAATAATCGAAAAAGAATTGACTCTGTTATCTATTGGGGTATTTCACAGACATCGTTAAAATATATATGAGGGTTAGTGAATAGTGATCCAGAAATAAAAATAACACATACACATTTCGCCGGACATAATTTTTGAATTGAACTTCCTATGACTTTGCTATTCATCAGAGGGTAAGAAATGGGACATTGCTGTCCCTGTGATTCGACGGAAACTCAGATTACATTATAGAACTCAAGTACATTTTATTTCAGATCGGTCTCGTTTCTTTGTTTTGGGGAGAAAGTGGGCTAGTAAGAGCAGAAAATATGCATTTATAATGAACGTAAAATTATCTCTTTATTCACGTTTTATTATTATTATTATTATTATTTTAGACTATACGTTAAACCAAACTTTGGTATTCTAGTTTCATGAATATTAAAACGGGAAAATATTTACCATTCTATACAGGAACAATAAAATGGTATAATACTGAATCATAATTTTGTTTTAAATTGAATCGTAAATTTGTGTATGTAGAACCATTTACTGCTACATCTTATACCTAGCTTTTTTACTATTTATACAAAAAAAAATCAAGATACCTTCACAGACTTACTTCTACCTATAATTATGTACTTACAACGAATGTGAACTACTAATTAGTCATTCCGGGACGTAAATGGTCATAAATTATAACTATAATATTCATGATTTTATAAAATAAAACTGAGATTCTGTTTCATGCACATAAAACTAAAAAACACTCTTCTAAAATGCAGATCATTGCGATAAACAAAATACTGATTCAATATAAAAAAGTATTCAGCAATACGATACTTGATAACTTATCATAATATCTGAAGCATTATTTTCTCATTCTTTAACAATTATTTGAAAGTTTCAAATTTAAATCAGTTATAATTATCCCCGAAAAAAATCAAACATAATTTTATCATTTAAAAATTAATAAATAAGTATTAAATATTTTTTTTAATTTGGTATATAAAAAGCTATTTAAATTATTATCTTTCCACAATAATTAATAAGAATACAATACCTGTAGATAATTTTAAAGTTTCCAGATTTTTTTAAAAATACATACAATTTCGTATATTATATTTTAAGTAAAGTCATTCCATTAATTATTTTTCATTTTTTAGTAAGGCGAATAATTTTGATAGCTTTTTATATGCATTAATAAATCTTAATTGGTCATACATTTCCTCAAGAGATTACGGAATCTTTGTAATGGAACTAGATTTATTTTTAATTATATAGTATTTATTCCTAGTTTATATATATAAGCTTGTTTTTATTAACGATATTTATAATTAAGGTTTTATTTTAAATTACGAAAAAATGAGCAATTATTTATGAGCAAATCTGATTTCCCAGTAATTGAAAGAAATAGATATAATTTTTAAGAATAAATAAAACAGACTTCAAGAATCTTACGTTTGCCTATGTATCCTTCTTGTTTCTTACGTTTGCGTTTTCATAGCAATATTTTATACTTATTCGCTTTAGAGAAGTGTTCACTCTAGACCAGCCATACTCAACCTTTTTTTCTCGCGGGCCGCAAACATATGTTTGCGACGTTAGGCGGGCCGCAACACACTTTTATATTAATGTAAAAAAATGATAATTAAAATAGTAAGATAACAAAAGCAGTATATCAAAGCAAAATAAAAAGTTAATGTAATTAGTAATATTGAACGTTTGTCGTGGAAAAAATGTTACCAAAAAATTTTAACACCACTACTTTCAAAAAATTTACTTTGGGATGGATTTCTATTGAAAATGATGTAGAAATATGACGTGAAGATTGTTGTTGTAAAACTTTTTCTGCCATTTCTATTCCACGACAACCCTTAATAAGCATTATTAGCAATATGACAAGTATAAAACATAATAATATAACAATGCAGCATCACCAAATTCTAAAGAAAAAAAAAGAGATTTTCTTTAATAAATCATTCATTTTCAATGCAAAAACTTTTTATTTATTTTGTAATGTAGAAATATATAGTGCAAATTTAATTAATTTGGAATAATGTTTCATTAGTGTACACCACTATAGCAGGTATAGAACTGCATGAAAAAAGGAATTTTTGACTTAATTAAACGGCATTTAAGATTTTTTAACGTGATTTTAAATTAGTAATTACAAATAACTGGCGGATTTTGTCTTTCCATGCGAATATATAAAGGAACAGCGAAGATGTTAAACTTTTCAGAGACTCTTAATTAATTTTATAGTTACCGATTGATTGTTTGTCTCGGGCCACTCATAAAAGGTCGGCGGGCCACATGCGGCCCGCGAGCCGCAGGTTGAGTATGGCTGCTCTAGACCATTGTTTAAGGGTGCAACGCCCCACCCTTTTCAGATACGGCAAATTGCATCCTCTCCTTTTAAAAATTGTGAAATGTATCTCTAGTGGTATCCAGAGTTATTTTGTAAATATTGTACCAAATATTGTTTAAAGTGTATGTGCTTAAGTTTTGCGAAAATTATAGAATTTCCCCATTTCTTTAGAAAAAAAAAAAAAAACAGGACATAATCAAATCCTGTTATCGATTAATTGCATTTATTTGCTTATAATTTATAAAAACTGTTCAAAATTAGTGTTCTTTTAATCATATCTAAAATTTCCATATTTTTCTTTTTTATATGTATCGTTTCTAGACACAATAATGGATTTTCTCTTGAAATAATGCCATTTTTCATTAACTAGTGCCTGATTTTAAACACTTTCCAACATAGTTGAAAAGTTTTTATATATGCAGTTTGTCTGTCTGTCTGTCTGTCTACGGTCTAACTCGCATAAATATATTCGGATTGACATACAATTCCTATATGTTATTGAAGTTTACTATATCATGATCGGTATTGTAAATGAAGTGTGTACCACTTATAGTTTTTTTTACAAAGACACTCAAAAGAATTCCGTTATATTACCGGGAAATATTATCTGCGGTTTATTTTAATGATGTTACACAATTTCAAACACATTGAATTTGATATACCGGGTGATCCAAAAGTCAGGACGAACTTTAAAAATGAATAATTCGAAAACGAATCAAGATACAAACATACGGTTTGCACCAAACAGATGAAAAAGAAACCGGGTTTTGTGTGGCAACGAAAAAAAATAGTTCTGTTGGCGACCAACAGATGGCGCTATAGTGTTTTATTGCACCAAAAGATGATTTACAAATGAAAAAATGTTGACAACTTGCAAGTCAGCTTAATTACAGTTAATTAGTACTACAGTAAATGTTCAATGTGCTGTCCATCATTCAGAAGTACAGCTGTGAGACGAGGCACCACACCGTTCACAGCATTTAGTAGCATTCCTTGCGTTATGGCAGACACATTTTAGCGGATGGCATCTTTCAGTGCTGCTAGTGATGCCGGTTGGTCGCGGTACACTTTTGACTTCAAGAATCCCTACAGCCAAAAGTCACAGGGTGTCAGATCGGGATATCTTGGAGGCCATGCGTGATTAAAGTAGCGACTGATAATGCGATCCTCCCCAAATGTTGAGCGTAGCAGGCATCGCATAGGCAGAGCAATATGAGGTGGTGTTCCATCTTGCACAAAGGTGACTGTTTGGAGTGCCTGTCACGCTTGCAGTTCAGGAATAATGTTGTTCTGTAACAGTGCTACATATCGCTGACCAGTGGAAGAAACTGTTTTGAAACCCGTCTGTGTGAATTCCTCGAAAAAAATGGACCAAATATGAAATCTGCAGTGCAGCCACACCCACCAGACTGTCACTTTAGGCTGTTGCAAGGGTACCTCAACAAATGCATGTGGATTTTCTGTGGTCCCACACTCGACAACTGTGGGTGTTAACAGCGCCAGAGAGTGTGAAATGCGCTTCATCTCTCCAAAGCACAGTGTGAAGCCAGTCGTGCTGCTCTTCCATCTTATTGAATACCAAATTCGAAAAATCTCGGCGAGAGTCGAAGTCAGGAGGTTTCAGTTCTTGGTTATGTTGCAACGTGTAGGGATACCGCTGCAAAGTTATTTGCAGTGCTCTCCAGACACTTCCGTCCGACACTCCTGTCTGCCTCGAAATTTCTCGAGCACTGCACTCCCCATGTGCAGCAACCGCCGACATGGATTGCACCGTCTGCTCCACCGTCGTGGCAATAGCAGCGGCTGTTGAGGGACATCCACCTCTTTGACGTGACGCCAAAGAACCTGTAGCTTCAAATTTCTTCATCATTTTGTTCAATGCAGAAGACGTTATTGGTCCTTTGCTATCTCGCATACCCTTCATGTAGCGATATGCTCGCAATGCCGCAATGGCACTTTCCCAATTCTTATAATACAGTTTAACTAAGAGGGCTTTCTCAACTATGGACAGAATTTCGATGCATACAAGCTTCGACTGCCATTACATGCTGCAGTTGCTCCTTTTTTATGGTTTGTTGCTTTGCATAATCCTACATCAGAAATTCCGACAGCGCCATTTGTTGGTCGCCAACAGAACTATTTTTTATTTCGTTGCCACACAAAACCCGGTCTCTTTTCCATCCGTTTGGTGCAAACCGTATCTTTGTATCTTGATTCGTTTTCGAATTATTCATTTTTAAAGTTCGCCCTGACTTTTGGATCACCCGGTATATCACTTAGGTGCACTACAAGAGGCTTACTATGGAATATGGTGTGCATAGCACTTTGTGCACATAGTGCCTTTACAGGGACACTCAAAAAATCCCGTTTCATTACGGTCTATGGAGAAAAATCGTTTACGGTTTATTTAAATAATGTTTCACTATTTAAAACATATTGAAATTAATATATATCACTAAGGTGCATTACAAGAGGCTTACTATAGAATATTGTGTGACTAGCATTCATCGTTCATTTACAGGGACTCGCAAAAGAATTCACTACTGTCTGTTAACAATAATTGCTGGAAGTGCTTTTTTAGTTGGCTGAACGCGTTTTTAAATTTA
Organism: Maratus michaelseni; assembly: GCA_963931845.1. Taxonomy (NCBI): domain Eukaryota; kingdom Metazoa; phylum Arthropoda; class Arachnida; order Araneae; family Salticidae; genus Maratus; species Maratus michaelseni. Next base: position 288,513,669 of record OZ007596.1, read on the forward strand.
ACTCATTTTTTTGTGTATTACTTGGTGTGTATAAATTCTATAAATCATATACAGGGCAGCATAAATTTCTTCAGTACATTTCCGTTTATTGACGGAAATTCTAGAAGGAGAATTTTAAACGAAACTGTGCTACGCGTTTCCTATAACAACTAAAATTTTCTATTCTGTGTAGTGTATATACAAGTTTATATATCATATACAGGGCTCACAAAGTAATGCGAATATTTTTCTGAATATTGTTGGTAATTTCTGAAAAAGGGTCTTTAAATATGTTACGTGTTTGCCAAATTGTTTACTTAGATATCATCTTTCACATTATTAAACGGTAATGAATTGTAAAATTATTTTGGAAGTGTTGAAAAGTGTTACATAATCTATACTTGACGCATGGTCTTTCGTTCTTGTTTCTTTCTAGACTGATCACTATATTAGAGTACTGCATGGGTCGGGTTTTATCCGAACTCAATGAAATAAAATTAATCCACATTTTAAAGCAATAGTCAAAAATACCCTAATATCAATTTTATCTGTTACGTCTAATAATGAACTTATATTCAGATATGTATAGTATAATGAAGCAACGGTGCGTCTTAAATAAAAAATAAATCCAAAGTCATAAAATAAGAAATATTCAAAAACCATGAAAATAAAGAAGCATATTTATTATATTTACTTGATGTTGTTAATAAATAAAAAAGAAAACTGCCCAGTTAAACTGGGGGCATTGAGCTCACAGGCTATTCACAATAATTGTATATTATACTCTTATTTCAACGAATATTGCCCTTCAAAAAATAAATAAATCGACAATAAATTAAGGGAAGCCAATGAACCCACAAAACTAATCAGGGAAGCGCCTTATCACAATGAACCTATATACAATATTTGAAAAAAATTGGATAATTCTGCATGAAAAACACATTTATTTAAATTAAGGGGCGTTAGCCCTCCGTTTCCTCTCTTTATACGTAATTAATGAACCCTTAAAACTAATCAGGGAAGCACCTTATCACAATGAACTTATAAACAAAATTTGAAGCAAAACGGTTTTTTCTATCAAGAGTTATCACGTTACGTACGTACATACATACATACATACATACATATGTACTTACAGAACTGGCGGGAACATTAGCTCTCAGGCTTTGATAGCCTGTGAGCTAAAAAGCCAACTATCTTGGAACATTGGGTCACTATCCCTTTAAGGAAATTTGACTTATGTTACATTAAACGTGTTATTGATGCTATATCGTCTGTATCAATGAACTTTCTAAAAAATGACATAAAAACATACATTCCCAGCAGGTATATAGTAAACTTATATTATTTGAAATCTTATAATACATTTAAAATAGCATTTTCCCTTATTTGTTTTCTAAATGAGAGAAATAACATTTTCCTTCATCTTAGGATAAACATGCATCTCAAATATTTATGTTATAATCTTTCATTCCAGCACTTCTATGCTTAGTCACAGTCTTTGTCTTGATAAATACATGTATATGCAGAAGACTCATGTATATATTCATAGCCAGAGATCGAAATATATTACAGTTATTTAGTTGTATGCTCTCAGCGTCTAGATCTCGGCTTCTCGTGTAAATTTCGCCAATTAAAGTGAAGTAATGTCAGATTTCTCGTGTACTCATGCATTTATCCATTTTCAGATATCAGCATAAAAATAGAAATCTCAGTTGTAACGTTTATGTTAATGTATGATAAAATCAAATAATTGAGGCAAGTGCAAAAAGCATGTATCTTACATATAAATTCTTAATATTTATATTATCATACCAAATGTTTCATTCCAGTAATCCTTTTAATTTTCAGAAAGGTGTGTAAAAAATGATTACGTAGATAAAAATTACACCACAAAATTTATTGGCAGTAATAATATAGATGGATTTTCAATTTCAAAAATTAAGTATTATAGTAATTTTTATCGCAATCATAATGCATACTTTTTCACTAAATCAAAAGCACTTATTTTCTATATTAAATAATTATTCTGAAAATTATTTTTATCGTTTAAATATGTTTTTTAAGTAGAATTTTCAGTTGAGGCGTAAAAGAACATTTATTCGTATAAATGACGTATAAATGATCCGTATAATTGTGTTGATCCACTTTATACATGCAAAATTTTTGTAATAATTTTTGCTAATGAAAGGTATAAGTCCTTAATAACTGGCCAAATGTATTGTACTAAATGTATGGATTGTACTAAATATAAAATCAATGGTTACTCAGGTTTAGTTCTTAAATGCTGCTCTGTTGTCCAGTGAATTAAGATAAGAGGGTATTAATGAATATTCTTATCATGTTCTTCAAACATTCGTGGTAAAATATTGGTTTTGTGTCATGAAGTATTGTCGTTTTGGAATATTTCTTTCCCGTAGGAATTCCTAATTTAACATTTAAAATACAACATTAGAATATCAATCATTTAAGGAAATTTTCTATTATTTGACGAGTATCATTTATTACTTATCTGGTCCACAAATTGGAAAACCTGCTGTAAAAAAAAAAAAAAAAAAAAAAAATGAAAACGTTCGTACAAATTAATGGACAACTAGTTCCTCAAAATGTTTCAAGGAACATTTTTTGAAAATATCAGAAACTTCTAGGAAGTTCGATTCATATTCTGTTGTCAGAAACTTTCATTAGGAATGTTTCAGAACAGAAAACCATAATTTACAAGAAATATTTTGAAAAAATAACAGTTCATTATATCTTTATATTTTAGGAACGTTCCAGATTTTTTTTAACAATATGTGATTGCATCAATTGTTTTTATAACTTATCAATATTTCTAATAATTATTTAGGAGTTATTTTAATATTTAAATTGTTCACGTGTTTATATTTTATACGTGTTGCGTAAATTTTTCAAATCATTCAATGGACTACAGTGGCATTGATCTCTATTTTTTAGCACACTAAAATCTTTGAAAATGCACCTGTCTCTAAAAATTCGATCTTAAGCGGAAAATTGTAATGTCACGGCAAAAATTATACAATACCTGCTAAGACAAAAACATGTATATAAATTATTTTTTTCCATTACCTTGCGATTTCCATCTTATCTACTTTTATCATAAATGTTAATCATTTGTTACTTACAAATATAAATTATTCACGAAAACAAAAATTATAATATTCTCAGTCATTGGATAAAACTGCAGTTCTCTAAGAAGCTTTATTTCACATGCAACGGTACTTCAGAATATAGTCATCATATTTTTCCAACATTTGCTCGGATGACGTACTAAAACTTTAGTGGTAGTATGGAAGAGTGTCAAGGTTCTGTGTCAAGGTTCTGAAGCCATGATGGCTTGATAAACATCCATATTGATTTAAAATCACCCAAAACCAATTGCATCTTCAAAATTGTGAAAATATTTAAAAAAAACTCGACACATGCCCTAACAGACAGTCTATGTAGCATAATTGTGATTTCAAAAATGATCAAAAGTGCCACAGTTACAACGGTGAACAAAATGCGATATCATTAATTCGCAACATTATGAGTTTTTGGTGACCACCACCACATGACTTTATTGTGAAGTCAATTGAATCATTTTTACTTTGAAACAAAATGAGACCGGTAACGTCACAGTGACTCACATCATGTGACAGTAATGTGTATTGTAAGCGGTGCATTTTGATGACGGTACTTTCACATTTTGGTCACATTCGGATCATGTGCTATAAGGGAGTTGAGAAAAACAGAGAGGACATTCTCCGTCAGCCATCTTAAAATTTATATTTGTTTCTCTCTGAAGCAATATTTGTCACTAACAAGCAACAGGGAATAATCATTACAACAATAGTTACCCCAATGGTCCAACAATGAATGCAACAATGTTTACAACAATATATCTATAGCAGTGAAGAACATTACAACAAAGGTTCTACAATGGATTGTTACTGAGAAAGTAAGTCAGTGAATCACGGTGTCTAGCTTAATGAGTATTTCAACTTTTCCCTAAAAATTCTGATTGTTTAAAAAATATATTACTTATGCCGCCGCAGAATTCGCGGAGCGTGGCGTTTCGCGTAATGGTCCTTTGCGACGTCCCTTTCATATCGGGACACTTGTGGAAACCAGGTATAGAAAGGGGGAAAAATCTGAAAATTGATACCGGACAAATTTAAAAGGAAAAATGACCAAATTAAAGACATCGAATCGCGGGAAGGCTTGGCCCGGGGCTCTGAAGCTATCGACGAATCCTTGCAGCTTCGAGCTCTATGTTCGTTACATTATAATTGTACTTTTAAAAAAATACTACGCACTGATAATATTTTTTAATTGCACTTTTTTAATCTTCCACTGAACGTGCTGGCTCAAATTATACGACAAAGGTGGTTTTCAGAAATATTGTTCTCACAAATGACATGAACATTAAAGTTGAATTTTAGCTACTAATATCTGTAAGTGTTTGCCTAAAATGTCTCTTTTATTGTTAACAAATAT